>JARVJO010000002.1:17062513-17123285 GCA_031762555.1 Cynodonichthys magdalenae | reverse complement strand
GCTGGATATGGGCACCAGTGACCCCCGTGACCCTTAAAGGAAGAAACGGGTACAGATAATGGATGGATGGATGGACTCTGAAGCATTCTGATAAACATAACTCATAATGCAGTTTTTAAGATCTGTGGGACAGTGCAGCCTGTCCTAGTACCTCACTAAGATAATAGATGGAGCAATAAAAGCAACATTGTGCACAATTCCTGGAGGATAATTAAGACATTATTTTCCAAACAGTGACTCTGCTTTAATAGAGTTCTGTCACAAATATTTATTCTTAAATTAGTTTAGAGAAAATGGTGAAAATAGCAAGTTGATTTGTTTTCCTTCAAATGATGCTGGGAGTCTCCAGCTGGCGAGTGTCGGGCTTTTCTTACTGACTGGAAGGAGAGGAACCCACTCTGTGTTTGAGGTGTTATGAGATGCAGCCTTCGCCACATGTAGAGTGTAGGTAATGAGCAGGAGTGGATAGTGGAGATGAAGGGAGGTGGGGGGGGGGCTGATTGAAAGTGTGAAGGCAAAGGAGGAGTGGGAGGAAGGAGGACAGAGTGATACATGATTATGACAGTGGAGAGGTCAGAGCGTGGAGGGTGGGAGAGGATAAATATTCATCTGCCTGCAGGATTTGTTCAGGCTGCACTGTACACTCAGTTATACTGTGGGGGGACTGGATGCTAAACAAACATAAAAATATAGATAAGTAGGCCCTTCACAGCAGACAGCTTCATCTTTACTGATCACAAGCATTTTCTGACATTTAGGAACTGAATTATTTGGCACTGTGAGTGAAGATTAATGACAGAGAACATATTGATCTGCTCTGTGTGTGCGCACACATGTCTAGCTATTCTTGTGTGGACATATTTAGACATTGGGCCACCCTTATGAGGACATTTTGCCTGGTCCACGCAAGGAAAAATTGCTATTTTTTGGGTTACAATTAGGTTTAGGGTTCAATGTTAGGCTGTATTAACTAATGGAAGTCAATGCAAGTCCACACAAAGATAATAAACCTCTCTGTGTGTGTACATGTTTTGATTACCTGGTGGGGACATATTTAACCATATTCCAGGTAAACACAGCCTTGTGAGGACCCACTGTTCCTTATGGGGACAAAACATTTTATAGTTATTTTAGTATGTAGATCTCCAATCGCTCCTAAATAGTTTAAATTTTTTCTTCTTTATTTTACTTTAGCTGCTTTTCACTTATTTTAATCCAGTACCTGGCTATTTTTATAAATCATTATGACATAAAAGCTACTCTTAAGCTCAAAAAGAAAACAAATTCCAGAAAGCTTGAACTTATATTAATCAAGATCACTTTAAAACCTTTAAAGACTAAAGAGAAAAAAGACTTAAGAAATCCAGATTAATCTAAAGTGTTTATACTGTACTATAAATACACCTACAGTATATGTTCTATTATTCCACTGTGGGGTTCTCTTAAGCTGCATAATGATATGAAAGAAATAATAGTCAGCCCTGCTGTCATTACCATTTTCTTTGCCATAAATGTCTCATTAAAGTTCATGCTTCAGGAGTTTATTGTTTGAATCTGAAACTAGGCTGGAGGGTTTAAGAGGAAACTGCTCTTGAGGGGCTTTTCTGTGCTTCTCAGTCCAAAACAAAAACCTTCAATTCAACTAAATCAAAACAAAACATTCAAACCACTCAAAGGGACTGTGAAAGTTTGAGATGAATACAGTTTGTTTTAGTGCTTTTTGTTCTCTCTGAGATTGCCTTTAGAGACGGGACTGACATAAAGACATTTTGACATCTTTTCATCTTCTGTAGATATCTGGTCTTCCTGCAGCTCAAGAGGGACCTCTACCACGGGCGTCTCCTGTGTAAAACCTCAGATGCAGCCATGCTGGCTGCCTACATCCTTCAAGGTAACTAGAAGAGACAGATGGAAATGACTTGTACCACTCTCTGTTTCTCACTGCTCTCAGTCCCAGTATTATTATGCCCCTTAGGTCTCTGAGCTAATAAATACAGTCAGCCTGGCTTAACTTTCTGTGGAATTATATGAAGATAGGAAAATCATAATTAAATGATGCAGGAGATTTTTAGAACTTTTAGGATGTAATTGATTTGTTACACTGGGATTTTTTTCGAAAGATGTTTAGAGTAAATGTAAATGAATTAGTTTTAAGTTGCATCAGAGCTGGTTAGAAATAAGGCATCTGGGTGCAAGGGTTTTATAAGGTTATCTGTTGTCTCTCACCACACACACACACACACACACACACACACACAAGATAAGGCTACACAGCAGGCTTCACAGAAAGCCCGGTGTTTGAGAGGAGACTGGTCCTCTGGAGGAGGTGCTGATAAATTAAAGATGCGCCTCGTCAGCTTCTCCTTGCAGAGAGAAATCAGCATCAGGGTCATCTGAGGGACTGCAACGTGGCATGAAGGAGCCCAGATAATACTGTTTGTCTTTAGTTGGCCCCCTCTTGTGTGTGAATATGCTTAGCAGCTGACTTTTTTTAAATTTATTTTTTCCATGCTTTATTTTTTTCCTCTAGCTGAGATTGGTGATTATGACCCCGGGAAGCATCCGGAGGGTTACAGCTCCAAGTTCCAGTTCTTTCCTAAACATTCGGAGAAGCTGGAGCGCCGGATCGCCGAAATACACAAAACAGAGCTGATGTAAGAGAAAAAAGGACACTTGTTAGTTTTCTTTTTTTTTCAGCTCAAGGGTCGCCATAGCGAGCCGTCGTCCTCCGTCTCACCCTGTCTTCTGCGTCCTCCGTCCTCACTCCAACTACCTGCATGTCCTCTAACTGCATCCATATACAGTATCTCCTTTTTATCTTTTTCCTGGCATCTGAATTTCTAACATAAAAATAACATCATATCAATATTAAAACTCTAGCATGTGGTTCCCTTCAAGAAATGCTAGGATTTATTTCTAATTTATTTCAAATGTACAGTTCAAATGCTGACTTGAATAATAAAAATATTAGTCCCAGTTGTGGTTTGGGAATAATGATTCTTAACATGACTCTCTGCTACCCCCTTGTGGTTAATTTATTTCTCTACATCAAATTAGCACAAAATTCAATAAATTTGATAAAATACAAAGAACTAAAATATATCTATTTTTAGCTCCATTTGTCTGCATAATCAGTTTTGGCCTCTCTCACATTTTGAAACTGATATCCTAATGGACATTAATGTACACATACTTCTGTTATATATTCTGTTTTTATACCTGTTATAAACAAACACCAGGATATGTTTTCCCTTAGTGCCCAGACACCTGAAACATCAGAGCGAAACTTCCTGCAGAAAGCCCAGATGTTGGAGACATATGGTGTTGATCCTCATCCATGCAAGGTGGAGTGGTGTTTGAGCTGCTTTTAGACATTTCAGATATATTTCTTTGCTTATTAGGAAGTTTATATAGACCCATACAAAGCAGCTGTGCTGAAACTTGTGTCTTTTGTTCATCTCTGAATGGCAGGATGTGTCCGGGAACCCTGCTTTCCTTGCCTTCACTCCGTTTGGTTTTGTGGTTCTTCAGGGAAACAGAAGAGTTCATTTTCTCAAATGGTGAGCCAAGTGTCTCTTCTGTCTTATCTACAAATATAAAATTGCCTGTTGCAGCTGGTTTTACAGTCATAGTCAACAGTCGTCCTCCATCTGTCTCTACCTTTGTCCGGATCTGGCTGTGCGTTTATGGACAGATGACTTATTATGACAATTAAATCCACTGAACAACTTTAAAGCAAGAAATGATGCTAACAGTGCCTACTTAGATGATTAATATAGAAAACTTTATTTATTACTCAATATAGGCCTGTTTATTTGTACAACTACTGAGAAGATCTGTGTGATGAAAGCAGGAATATTATATGTATTACAACCTATTTATAATCACTTTGTTTGCTTCAGCTTCACTGAGGTTTCTCTCATCCTGCATTCCCCCTCTGCGGGGACTATTATCACTAATTTGTTTTGCCAGCCAACCATGCAGCACCATGACTGTTTATGGGATGTCAAAGTGGTTGTCATGAATATTTAAAGAGGCTGTGGCTTTCTGTTTTGGCTCACCGTAAACTGCTGCCGCGCTTTCTCCCTGACAGGGACGAGGTGACCAAACTCAAGTTTGAAGGCAAGACTTTCCACGTATATGCAAATCAGAAGGAGGTGAGAGCGGGAGAAAAAAAAAAAAAGACCGTTCTTTTTTGCGGAGCAAGACTTTTTTTTTCTGTCTCAGTTTGTTACAGCGTCCTTGTATTTCCAGGACAAAAAGATCATTTTGACGTATTTTGCGCCCACACCAGAGGCATGCAAACACCTTTGGAAGTGCGGCGTGGAGAATCAAGCTTTTTACAAGTGAGTCTACTCATTTTAGTGCATGAATGCTGATTCAGCATTTACACTGTTATTTGCAGTTTGTTTGTTTTTTCATTCTCCTTTTCACAACCAATCTTCTTTTGTATTTTTGTGTTATTTTTAGACATGCATGTATCAAAATGTTCAGCTCATTTAGGAGTTGGCTGCTGTGTTAGTTAGTGTTTGGCTTTTTTCGTGTTGTTCAAGATATTTTACTTTACTTTACTTACAAATGTTTTCCCTATAGAGACACACTGAAATCTCCTAAATTTCATGAAAAATATTGTCCACTTTAAAATCTGCTTCAGCATATTTGGTCTTCTGCTCCTTTTGGTTTTTAACTACCATTCCACTACGTTTACTATTTCGAAACCAAGTTGCTACTTTGAGCTTTTTGGGTAACAATTAGCATTTTTTAGCTACTGTAGCGTTTTATTAATTATTCTTAGCTTTCATCTTTGAAACCTCTATAACTGAAGTTAGCTTTATGCTACTTAGGCGTTTAGCTGATCTTCGGCCACTTTTAACTATAACTTCTTTGAAATTTTAGCTTTTTGACTGGTATTTTGTTTCATTTAGGGTGTTTTATAACAGCCTTTCATATTTTTTTAGCTTTCAATTAGCTTTTTGCAACTTTAACCTGATAGGTGTTCCTACTTCTGGCCTTTATCTAACTTTTTTTTCTGTTTTGAGCCAGTGTTTGCTACTTTTATACTTTAGCTTTTGTTTTGCCTTTTTTTTTGGTATTCTATTTTAGAAGGGGACCTATGACATATTAAAAGTTTTCCCTTGCCAGTTTTTCCAATGTGGGTGCAACTCCTACATTAGTTTTACTGCACCTGGTACTAACCAGGCCCTGCTTAGCTTCCGAGATCAGACAAGATCTGGTGTGTTCAGGGTGGTATGGTCTTTTAACTTTTAGTAATTTCACCTTCTTCAGCTAATTTCAGCATTCAGCATTAACACTTTAAATCAAAAAAATTACAGGAAATGTAGTTTTTCTAGTTTGTTTTATTCTTTTCCTCTTCCATCATAGCTACATTCTCTCCTGCTCTAAAAACTCTTTGGGTTGTTTGTCAGCATGAAAACGAGGTGTGTGTAGCTGCTGACCTTTTGGTGAGATTCTATCACATATGGCTCTCTCCTTAATGAGCTTTGAGTTATAGTTTCTTCAGAGCTGTCAGGTTTTCAGCTCAGGGAGGTTGATTAACAAAAACACAGAGTATCAGTGGCCGAGAGGATCGGCTCAGGTGATGGTGGCTAAAAGGACAAAAGAGAAAGAAGAAAAAAGATCCTGGAGACTAAAATGCAACAAATAAAGTGAAACATTAAACAGTGATGTCCTGTAGACTTTGTATCAACATACTGAACTGTATGGAGTTTAGTTTAGGAAGCAGTTCATAAAATGACATGCATAATGTAATCTGAAGTTTTTTATTCTAGCTTCAGCTTTGATCTTAAATCCAGAAAGTAGCAAAACCTGAATGCCAAAATTTTAAACAAAGATCTGTTTGTATATATTTGTGTTTTTAGCGGTAATATCTGTAAAACTGACTAAGTTAAAGACATTTTGTGTTATATGGAAGTAAATCTGATCATTTGTTGTTTTTTAAATAATTTCTGTAGATTTTATTGTTTTCTTTTTTTTTCTTTTACATCAGGCTCGAGAAGTCAAGTCAAGTTCGCACAGTCTCCAGCAGCAACTTGTTTTTCAAGGGCAGTCGTTTCCGTTACAGGTAGGATATCTTATCAGGCAGCAGGAGTGATGACTGGAGGAGGACACAGGGAAAATTTAAAAAATGTTGATGATGGGGGACGAGTGTTCCCAGATGACTTGACTTTTTGACCCTCTGTGCCGTAAAGTCAGCCTGCTTCTGCCTGGAGGACATATTTGACACCTCACAGGATGGAGGAGAGAAGAAATGTATCACATGATGCTGTATCGCAACGCATTTTTAATTTGCGTTTTGGCGGTTATGAAGAAATTACACGAGTTTCGAAACATCTGCCTTTCAACTGTCGAGACTTAAGAGATTCTTTTATCAAGTGAATTGAGGATTAAATAAAATCTGTAAAACTAAAACAGAATAAGTTTAAACATTGGTAGACAATTTAAGTGCATGAAGACACAAAAATCTAATGAGGTCAAATTTTTATCATATATAAAAATCTGCTGTATTTTTAATTAAAGCTGATTGGCTTTTAGCCTTATTGACATCATCATAAAACAAATGTAAGTTTTTTTTGACCAACGAGCATTTAGTATTGACCCTGGTGAAGGTCACAAAATCAAAAGAGTAAGTTAATTAAGCTACAATCACAGGTTGAGTTTATTGTTAAAGGGCAAACAAATCGAATCAGTGATTTGATTTGTTTGCCTGCGAGTGTGTGTGTGTGTGTGTGTGTGTGAGTGTGTGTTTGTCAGGCTGGTGGAGATTCAGTTACACAGAGCTGAACTCTCCAGGTTAATTTGATCATGAATGCTCATGAACTGTAAATCCTCGGCTGCAGTGATGGCTCGCAGAGTGAAACCATGATAACTGCTCATATGTGTTTAACTCATTCTATTTCTGATGTACAACAGCGGACGAGTTGCGAAAGAGGTGATGGAGCAGAGTGCCAAAATCAAACGTGAGCCTCCAGAAATACACAGGTAGAGTTCTACACCGAATGTTTAATCTGATGTTTTCACTGCACTTTATGTGCTGCTGTCAGCTTCTCCTTCAGGGTGATTTACTGTCACTCAGTTCAGAGATATTTTGGGCTTTATTTCATCTTTACAGGGCTGGTCTCGTGCCCAGTAGAAGTTGCCCATCAATCACCCACGGGCCTCGCCTCAGCAGCGTACCACGCACACGTCGAAGAGCTGTGCACATATCTATCATGGAGGGTAAGAATTAAAACAGGATTTAAATCAGGAGGGGACAACATTTTGTAACCAGAGGGCCTCATTAACCCAGTTAAATAAACCACTTATAGAGAGCCACATATAAAACTAAATAACCTTCCAAAAATAGGTATATTTTTTTATTAATTTTATATTTTTTGACAAAATTAACTGTTTCGCATAAATCATTTTCTCATGGCCACCTGTGGTAAAACCACCTATATCAAGGCTTTTCTACTAAACTGCTCAGTTACTCAAAGGCAACAGCTCAGTGGCCAAGTATCTGGCAGGGGGGGGGGGTAATTAATGGTAATGGTAGTTTTTTCATCCATATTTTTTTCTCATTGAAAATGAATGGAGCTCCATTCAAGATCCATAAAACCCTTCAAAATGTTTAGAAATCTTTACAGCACTTTTCACTTTTTGTTCTGGTTCGGTTTATAAGTTCTTTGTGCTGTTTTCAGCACATTCAGCTTCTTCTTTTTTCTAATTTTAGCTTTTTTTTTCTTTATTAACTATCTTTATGTTTTTTCTTTTCTTTTTTGTAATTTAAACTTTTTATTTTACTTCTATCAGCTTTTTTCAGCAGTTTCTGCAATTTAAGCTACTTTTAAAAATTTTCAGTTATTTTTAGCTTTTTTTAGTTAAATTTCTTTTTGTAATAATTTCAGCTTCTTGTTGCTTAACTCAACAATGTGTTCTTTCTACTTTATTCTAGATTCAGCTCCTTATAATACCTTTTAGCTACTTTACTAATCTCAGGTTTTTTTTTTTACAAAATTGGAAAATATTTTATCTTGTTTTTCTGCAAAAATTTTCCTGTATTAAGAATTCTTGCTGTTATTTCCCAGAAGATTCTCTAGTTTCAAGTTGTTTTTGTTTGTTCATAGTGAGGCCATATTTTGCCCATGTGTAAAGTAAAGGCTTTATATATTTCTTTAATTTATAGTCATGAATTTTGTATGACTGCAACAAACTGGTGGGCGGAAAGTTTTAAATTGTTTGTGAGAGTTCCTCCCCATTTTGAGTAAAACCCTGCTCTCTCTCCAACACAATCTGAAACTGGAGCCATTTGGCTGAGTTCATGTTAGAGGGGCCGGTTGCAGGTGTGTGCGTCACTCAGTCTGCTTCAGTTCAAAGGATCGTTTTAGAGATATGTATGACTGTGTTTACTTTGCGCACTGGCAGCTAAGGTCACTTATTAAGCTGGAGCAGTCAGTTGTGGGGTGTCTGTAAGAAAAATGGACTCATTAGTATTTTTAGGTAAAACACTGAGGTTGATTTTCATGGTTTTACATTTATTAGTTAGATTCATAAGGGTCAGCAGCAGGGTGTTTGTGTATAGAGTCTTTTACTGTGTATTTGAGAGAACCATAAGACTTTCCAACCCCTCTGCGTGTGCTGACTGGGTGTCTTAGAGTGGTATTAATACCCCAGCTGAAAATAACCAGGGTCTTCTGCTCCATGTATGTCACTGGCCTGGGTGGGGCAACGCCAGGAGGCTGGTGATTGAAGTGCTGCTTGCAGAAAGCCACTGTTTCACCTCCACAAACAGCCGCTGAGTTGTAAACCTGTGGACCCAGACTCTGGACAGGGACCATAAGGACAGGGTAGGGACGTGCAGCCATGGTGAAATGTCTGATCCGCATCACCACTCGGGTGAACGTTCACCTGCGCATGATCAACCACTGCTACCGGGACGTGAAGGTTCGGGTGCTGAGCCTGGGGCCTCGTATGCTGGGCAAAGCCCTGGGAGTCCTGCCCCTCTATCCTGCCCTGATGGGGCAGCAGGAGTCCGCCAGAGTCAGTCCTCTTCACGGTGCTCCTCTGCCCTGTGTTCAACCCAGCAACCCTCCAGGTAAACTCATCACAGAGGCAGCAGGCGTGGGCGTCATGTGGAGGCAGTGGATCCTTCTTTTATTTGAAATCAGCTCTCGGCTTATTGGTGGTGACAAGAAAAGACGGATAACATTTCTGTGTCTGTGCTTTTTGTTGGGATGCTGCCGCTTTAGTTTCTTCATTTGTTGGATAAATTTCCTTTAAAGCCGTGTCTTTCAAAATCTTTCTATTAATATATTTTCCACTTGCTGACATTATTTTAAACAAAAACAAACAAAAAGATGAGTCAGTAAAGATGGCCGCTGAAATTCTTTTAGTTTTTTTTTTACTCTTTGCTCAACAGCAGCTTCATGTCAGCAGAGGCTTAAGTGTTGGACATAATCTGCCCTACTTTCCCCCACAAGTTAAAGTCCTTTTTATGATTTGCCTTCTCACCAGATGCTTAACTTTAATCCCTTCTCTTTACAGTGACAGGGTAATGTTGCTGCTTTGACACACTGGAGAATGTGACATCGTCAGCAATGTGCTCAGCTGTAGCTCATCTTCACTGTAGAGCGTCTCTCGTTTACTGTACTTATAACTCTGCTGCAGACTGAACGCTGCATTTGAAACTCTGGTATTTGTTAGAAACCTTTGCTTACAGAGTTGAGTGAAAGCTTTAAAGCCTTAGAGCCTTTTATACCTAATGTGGTAAT
This sequence comes from Cynodonichthys magdalenae, assembly GCA_031762555.1. Lineage (NCBI taxonomy): Eukaryota > Metazoa > Chordata > Actinopteri > Cyprinodontiformes > Rivulidae > Cynodonichthys > Cynodonichthys magdalenae. The sequence continues at coordinate 17,113,518 of JARVJO010000002.1, read as the reverse complement.
TTACATAAAAATCATGTTTATTAAGGAAAAGTTACATTTTATAAACACTTTGGCATCAATTTGTAAAGAGTTTGTTGTGAGATTATACTATTTTAGATACAGATACTGTTTATTACTTTTTCTCTTTTTTTTTATTAGTGTCCTTGTTAATAAAAGCAAATAGGGAAATAAAGTGACACAAAACATCCGTTTTTAAAATTATGGATGAATTTGTGCATTTAATTGGGTTTAGTTTAGTTGAGTTGATTTTTGTAGCTCTGAGAAATGAACAATCAGACATCAGGTGTGAAAGTGGAGACTCTGAGTCTGCACTCAAACTTCTGCTCAACAAACACTCGTGAACGACTTTACCGTGAGTCCATGAACGCCACATGCTGGATATCCAGGGCCTAGGATGTCAAACTTACTGATAAAAAGTTGAGCAGTTTCTCTTGCAGAGCAGCTCATACCTGGAATTCTGTCTGAAATAAGAAACATCTCTAAATCTACAAAACTATTTATTCAAATTAACCATTATATGTAAAATAGTGGTTATATTTTGTCTAGTGTTTGTATTGTGTGTGTGAGTGATGTGTGTGTTTTTTACTTAGGCCTTTGACCATTTTTCTACTGACTTCAACTCCTCAAAGAACTGAGTTATAAAATTCATTATATAACAGCTCATAAGTTCTTTAAAGGTTTTGTCTTAATCAGATTTTAGTTAAAAGGCTGTAAATTGATAATTCAACTCTTTTGATGTGAGATTCAGGGAAAAGGTGAGAAACAGTATCTTACCTGTTGTAGATATCTCTTTGAGCAACATCATTTTGGAGAAGAAGAGCTCATTTCTGACCGTATGAACAAGCTAATGATTGTTGAGAAACAATCTTAGATTCTAGCTAATCATGAATGAAGCTTTACGATGTGTGCAATAATACCAAATATTTCTCTCAATATTCCTCTTCCTCATCAGGTCTGGAGTCTTTGCGTGACAGTGCCCACTCCACCCCGGTGCGTTCCATGTCCCACGGTGAATCCTTGATACCGCGCTCCCGGAGCCAGGCCGCAGACGCCGGGGACGGGATGACAGTCATCTCTGACGAGGCCTACAGCCCCTCGGACAGCGTGCTTCCCACGCCAGTGGCCGAGCACAGCATGGAGCTGGCCGTCTCGCGCCAAATCAACGGGGCGCCCTGCAGCATCGAGGAAGAAAGGGAGTCGGAGGCGGGCACCCCGACACAAGGGGACGGGGGTGGTTTTGGCGCAGACAGCAGATCTACAAGGGACAGTGGAGGCAAGGACTCGGCTCTCAGCGAGGTGGAACAGGTGAATAAGTTTCTATTAAGTGTCCTTCGTTTGCTCCTCGTGACCATTGGACTCCTTTTTGTCTTGCTCCTCCTCCTCATCATCCTCACCGAGTCGGACCTTGACATTGCATTTTTAAGCGACATCCGCCAGACGCCTGAATTTGAGCAGTTTCATTACGAGTACTTTTGTCCCCTCAGACGGTGGTTTGCCTGCAAGCTCCGCTGGGTGGGTGGGCTGCTCATTAACAACAACAAGTGAGAGCCCCTTAGCCTTGTTCAGGGGGCGGAGTCATGAGAGGATGTTTAAAACTCCTGGAGTGACGAGCGGCAGCGTCGTCCCAACCATGAACACTTCTTCTTTCATCCTCCTCAGCCAAAATATTTTTTTTTTTGGCATTTTATAAACTTTCAAGTCATTTCAGGATTTCTTTTTTTTTCAACAAAACACAAAAGAAAAACGCAAAAATACACAAAAAAATGGAAGAACTGAGGAATTTTAACGAGTTGCTTAATAAGAACGGAAAATTTATTTTACTCTATTTAATCTTTTTGCAATGGATGGATTTTTATTTATTTATTGCTTTTTAAACATGTTCGAATAAAAGGAGAAGAGTATTTAAACAGTTATCAAGGAAGTTGATTGGTCCTTCAAAGATGGAAGCGAGTTAAGTTCGGAGTCAAAAGGTTTGAAGGAGTTAAGGTGGCAGGTTGATGTCATCAACTAAACAGAACAGTAGGATGAAAAGAGAAAAATGTAAGGTTCAGGAACGGAAAAACAGACTGAGGAATTACCAAATGCCTTTTTTGTGAGAAGAAATTTGTGACTGTTTAACATTTTTTTAATTTAAAACAATTAAACTTCAGTAAACAGTGTTACACAAGCTCATCTGATGAAGATCAAAGTAGTTTTTTTTAAATATTTGACAGAAACAGGTAGTGTCATGTGACCCAATAGTGTCTGATGCAATTAGAGAAGATATTCTGGCACCAATAGATAATAGTCTAGATAGATGTTCAATGCTGATGTGATTTTTATTAAGTACTTTAAATGTGCTCAGTTCTTCACTTTTCTTTCTCTCATGAAATTAATTAATTTTTCATTAGACTGAAATTCAATGAATTTCAATTATTTCTTTTTAAGAAAAGTTTGATCTATTTTTTTGGTTTCGTTTCAACCTTGCACCTAAGTTTATGTATTATACTATAATAGCTATAACTGCTAGAATAAGAGTAGTGATGTACGTTTTGTACGAAACAAGTTTGTTTCCTATTATATATATTTACAGGTTTTTTTCCATGTATATTTTACCAGAACTGAAATGTTATTTTGTTATTGAAGATTTAAAACTCTATGTTTTTTAGCGCTGCGTTTCAAGCGAGGTCAGAGGCATTTATGGAGACGTGAAAAGGCTTTGAAACAAGCAAACAGGGCTTTTACCCAGATTCACTTACCAGTTTTCCCGCCTCCTATCCCTCTACCAGCAGTCGGTGTATGTACAGATTTTAGTCAAATAGTCAGGATCTTCATCTTTATACTGGCACAATTAACCCAAAAATGTATTTTAACATTTCATTAACTTACCATATCTTAATTTACTTGAAGAGAGTAGTGAGGGGCTGTGAACCTGATTGCATCAACAGACTGACAAATATAAAACAGTTTAAGTCAATAAGTATCTTACCTGTTGTAGTTTGCTTTTTGAATGATGTCAGTTTGGAGAAATAAGAGTTTAATTTCGACAGGATTTGGTGAGCTAACAGCTAGTCTGACCCACACCACGAGTTCTGTGGATTGTTGCCGTCTTAAAACAACTTCACTCTCAAAAATGTCCCAACAGTTCATACAAGCTAGGAAATGGCAGTGGTTTTGGAATATTTGAAAGCAAGTTGTTTTTATTTGATGCATTTACATATTATGTAACATGTTGCTAAATTTGCAGCACTATATATTTTATGTAAATGCTTATATAATGGGGGTTGACTAAACTCTGTTGACATTTTTGAGACTGGACTTGTTTTAAGACACCAGCAGTTCACTTTAGAATTGGTTCTGCTCAGATTAGCAGTTATCTCCTCAATTCAGTCAATTTTAACCTCCATTTCTCCAAACAAAGTTCTTTCAAAGAGCTGTCTAAAACAGGTAAGATACTATTAACATTTATTTTGCAATATGTAAAAAAAAAAAGAAAAAACATCAAGGCAGATGTAATTTGATTGACTTAATAAACTTTTTGAAAACTGAGTATCACATACTTATTTCAATTCAGTTTATTTATATAGCGCCAAGTCACAACATATGTTGTCTCAGGGCACTGTACATGAAAAAAGAACAATCTAATTAAATTAAACATTACTGTGATGCAATTTCAATTACGATCAAATAAGAATGGCTGCTTTATATTTGGGTTGGGATCTGGATTTTCTGCCTCTCAGCTACGGGGAGCAATAAACATCATGGCTGCTGATTTATTTTATTTATTCTTTTTTGTATATTATGTGCATCAAGGATATAGTTTCTGTCTACGTTTAGGAATGAAAACTAAATTTGACGAACAGTGGAAAACTTGCAAGAAAATGGAAAATAGGCACTACAGCTTCTGAACAGAGAGCATGCTGCAACTCATGAATCTATAGATTGTACAGTTGTTTTTTACCCCCACCCCACCCCCCCTGCAGCTGCTCACTGAAGGCCGGATGGTGCTTTACTTTTCAGTTTGCTCTTGCTCAAACTGAGCCCCTCTTGAAGAAGTTGTAGTTCTGACCACAGAGTAGCATGATGTGGCTGGCTCCACGGCCGCTGCTCATTATCTTTCACAAACCCACTATTCTCTCCGGTGAAGAGCAGCACGCCAGAACAAACCATCAAACCAAACGAGCTACACAGGCAGGAAACCCTGTCGTCCATTCAGGAGCTTTTACTTTTCAATTTACATTCAGTAAGAAAAAAAAAAGCAAATACAAATTTAAAGCACATTTTTTTCTAACAACCAGGGAAGCAGCATGGGTAGTTTGATTTTTATTTTTTTGGCGTGCACTCATGCATCCTATTTATTTCTTCTTCACAGAGGTCAGCACAACTCATCAGCTGAGCTTTTTCTTAAAACTGTGTGAGGGTGTTTTTCAGCTATCGAGCAGCACTATGTAGCTTCAGTGGTCTCTCTCACACTCAGAACATGCAACATTTTTTTTTTAAATAGGAAGCACCATTATTCAAGGAGCAATAATCAGCTAATAGAGCAAAAAGGTGTGATTTACAAACCTGTATATTAAGATAAACCATCGATTAATGTTTGATCGTTTATCATGTTTGTAGAAAAGCTGAATTGCTGCTGTTCTTACTTTTACAATGATGTGACCACTGAGCTATTGTTGGTTTCAGTAATAACATTTTATATTAAAAAAATCCCATTTTTTATTTGAGACCTCTTGTGTGGATATTTTGTTCTCTTTAGCTTCTGGTTCATTTAGTGACATATTGCTCCTTGTGCCTGCACCCAAACCAATAAGTACCAAAGTGGCTAAAAAAAGAAGAAATGGAGACATCATCCCTTTCTGCAACAAACCTCTACGTCTTTATAGGAGGTGAAGATAAATAAGTGTCTGAAAATGTTTGTACTGAACACCAGGAAGCCCAAAATCCTTTAGAATTTTGTTTTCTTGGAAATGTGCACATGTACATTTTTTTGTTTGTCTTTTACAATTTTGTTTATGTAGGGAGATGACAACAGGTTTGTAACATCTTGCTATTCATCAGTGCTTGAAGTGGCAGCCTTTCAAACATGTATACACTGGAAGAAGGTTGGTTTTATTTGAAAATACCCGCATAAGGTCTGTATGGCACATGTGAAACTCAAGGCCCGGGGGCCAAAATGTGGTCCAGCATGGCATTTTATGTGGCCCTCGAGCGCTTTAAAGATGTATTGTCTTAAAATTAGGGTTTGCTGCTCAAAGCCAGCATTGACCATAAAGTACATCTCCCATAATGCATGTTGATTATTTGGATGTTTCGTGTTTAGTCGAAGTTAAACACAAAACATCGAAGTTAATTTCAACTCGTGGGCCTTGGTGAAAATAAGTTTGACACCCTTGTTGTATGGCGTGATGCGACTCAAGGCTGCTTCAGAAGGATAATTTAAAGTTGTATTTTGCAATATGTAATGTATGCATATATTTTCTGCTGGATTTGTTCTGTTGAGCCGTTTTTATTTTGCCACCTCCGAAACATGAATCAACTTAAACTCATTAACTGACAACCAAAATAACCCAAGTGGCTCATCTGATTTTTATGCAGACATGTGGTGTTGCATTACAGGGTTGATAAAAATTGCCATACCTGAAGATGTCTTATTCCCTCCTTTTACTCCCGTAGACAAACCCACAGTGTTGCACACCTTAAAATGTGAACATGCGTCTCCATGTCTGGTGGTGTTTGTTTGCCTCGTTTTATCCTTGGAGATTGCTGTTCAATTACGTTACATATACAAATATATATATTTATCTATAAAAGTCCATGTGCCAAACCCAGTTCTTGTTCAGTCTGATTCATTCCAAACCCATGTTTGTAGGTAACCTTCTGTACAATTCAGTATCAAATATTGTTTCTCTCCAATAGTCTCTTGTAACTGGTGCCATGAAACAAACTATTCAAACTTGAAATAAACTTGAAATAAAAGTGTTATGCCTGTTTTTTGTTCTTTTCTATACCTTTTTTCCCCTCAAGTAAATGCAAACCAGTTGAAGAAATTGTCATGAATACTTTAATTTGTCTTTAATAAAAAAAAAATAAAAATTTTGGTCCATGCACAGAATCTATACATTTTACATTTCACAACAGGGATGATAAGTAAACATGTTGTACGAAAGCTGGAGAGACATTAAAGTTAAATAATTTATTGTAAAAAATAGATCAGCTATCTTATAAAAAAAAAAAAAGTAGTGATTTTCTATTTAACCCAACATGTTTCTGTCTGGAATGAAGCAGCTCTCAGTTCATGTTTGCGAAGGAGGGTTTTAAAAAAGGCCGCTGGTTGCCCTGAGGCGTCGGAACACAAAGGAATCCTGGTCTCCTGCCTGCTGCTGCATTTCCTGCTGAGCTCCTGGACCCTCGACCGGCACTCTGAGACCCACCTCTGAAGCTGGATGACCCTGATGACTTGTTGCTGCTGTAGCCACGACTACATCCACGACAAAATGGCGAACAGAGAAAAAAAAAAATACAAAAATAAATTTAAAAAAGATAAGACGAGTTTAGACGTCATTAAACTTGCTATGTTCTCATAAAAAAAAAAAACGCTGTACGCACCCTTTAGAATTGGAGTTTGTGTTGCTGTATCCTTTTTTCTTCTTAGAAAACTTGAAGAATGGAGCTTTCTTTCTCTTCTGTCCTCTACCAGCTTGATTACTAAAATAAGTAGAGGACTCTGAATCATCATCCTCATGCGTGCGGCTTCGTGTCGTGTCTATCCACCCGTCTGCAGCAGACTCAGTCTGCTCTTCTGCTACAAAGATAATAAATTTAAAGGTACGACAAAGGAAAGACAGGTAACACAATGAAGGTGTCTCTTACCAGGTAGCTGCCAGTCAGAGTATTTCTGTAGCACCTGAATGACTTCGGCTCCATACTTCTCCAGTTTGTCCTCAGTCACACCATCGATTTGTAGAAGGACTTCAGGGTCAGAAGAAAGTCGCTCTGTTTGTAGAGAAAAACAAAAAATATATGAAATGCTGGTTGGCAATACAGTCAGAAATCCAAGGCCAAGAATCTGAAGCAGACTCAGAATTTACCAGATATCTTCTTCAAGGCGGCAGTGGAGAAGATGTTGTAATAGTGAAGACCGAATGCTTTGCCAAGCTGCTTGCACAGATCGATCAGCTCCTTCAGACACTCCTGAACCATCTCCTCCCTCTTGGAGATGTTCTTGGTAACAGAAGCTTTGTGTTTCCTGATGCTGGACGCACTCTCAGTCTCATAGAACTCCACCTGGAGGTCACAAGAACAGATTTACCTATTTTTTTTGTTTTCTATGTGAAGCTGTATGAACCTAATCACTGCAGATGTAGCATTAAAGGAATGTCACACCCAAAAATTAGTGAGGTAGAAGAAAGCCACACTGTCACACTGTTCCAACCAACATACAGCCTACGTATATTAATCTTCTTGTAAAAATCTGCATGTTCTCAAGTGACGTAAGGATTTGCAGATTACGTGTTCGAATCGCCATATTTGTGGGCGGTATTGTTTACATAGCAGTTCCAGGGTTTCCTCCGGTGTATTATAGTCCTGCCAACCACTTCTTATTTGCACCCCTGCCATGCTAAGCATCAAAAACATTTAGAGCCAGCGCCAGCTGAGTTTTTCTTTTTTGCGCCACCACATTGAGACAAGATAAGTGACTTGGACGTAGAATTAGCAACGTAGCAATCTGCTTCTGTGGCATTAGAAACCATACTGCTCCCACCGTCATTAAAGCAGTTACTGGTTGCTTGACTTTTTATGTAGCTAGCTTTTGTGGATTCTTCATACTGGTTTCCTAACTACAAGCTTAATGCTAGCTCACAAACTTGGCACAGCAGCTAAAAAAAAAAAAAGTACCCATATGATGAAGTCAATGAGAACCATCTATACACTCCTCTGTGAACGGGATGCGTCGTCGTTACCTGCATGTACCCAGACAGAACGTTCATGGCTTTCGGTCCAGCGGAGATGTAAGACACAGCCTGGTTGTTGTTAGTGATGTAGAGGTCCTCAACCAGGATGTTATCAATGACCAGTTTTTTAAAAAGACGATCTGCATTGTGGCGAGAGTAGGCTGCTCCCATCCCAAACATGCCTGTTTGTACCTTGGCAGATTTAGATCCTGACAGAATGTGAGAACATTTTCAGCTGCTAATATAAAAAAAATACAAAGAGCTGCTCAGTTGTTGGAAAAGATGAAAGCAGGTATGTACCTATAAAGATGTCCACCAGCATGTTCAGAGTCAGTCGGTTCTGCTGAGTCGTCCTGCCGAACCTCGCTCCAACTTTCTCACAGTTCTCCTGGACAAACCTCACAATTTTCTTCACGTCTTCAGTCACGTTCCTCACCTTGTATTGCTGTATTAACAACAAACGGTTGATGCTGACTTGATGGTTTCACAAACATGACTAACAGATAAAAATCAAAGCCCTACGTTGGGTTTGGCACAGTTGTCACAGCTGACGTCCGGATGTTCTTTACAGAAGTTTTTGTTGAACTTCAGCTCCCCAAAGTAGGCCAGCAGCTGAATTCTTCTGCACTCCATCAAGTTCTCACAGAAGTGCACCATGCTGTGAAGGTTGTTGAAATGAGTAGCCTTGGTGTGCTTGTCACCTTCTCTGTCCACTGCCACCACAAAAATAAACAAACATAATTGAGATTTTCTATATTCTTAAAATGATTACTTCACAATAATTTTGGATGAAACTGTAAATGTTCATAATTTGGTCACATACTGCTGATGATCCTCTTAATTCGGAGGACGTCAGTGTAAGAGTAAAACAGAACGCAGTGAGAGATCTCTCCATCTCTGCCAGCTCTTCCTGACTCCTGATAGTAACCCTCCATAGATTTAGGCAGACTGGCGTGGATCACGTAGCGCACATCAGGCTTGTCAATACCCATGCCGAAGGCTATAGTGGCACAGATCACCTGGAAAATAAAACAAAAACAATAAGTAATCTTAACCACCGGGTTACTAAACTGCGTCATGTTTTGTATCAAATGTCCAGGCCCATCTGGTTGACCTGACCTGGCAGCCATCTTGATTGATCCATTTGCTCTGAACATTTTCTCTTTGTCCATCGCTCAGTCCAGCGTGATACGACAGAGCCAGGATTCCAGCCCTCTGCAGACTCTCAGCCATGGCATCACAGTCATTACGAGACAGGCAGTAGACTATGCCAGAGTCACCTGTCGGATACAAAAAAAACAAAAAATGAATTCACAAACACTACATCACTGATAAATATCTACCTCTGACAATATTCACAACTCTGTCATTTTCTAAGTACAATCCTTCAAACTTAAAAAAAAAAAAAAAATCAGTTATCCAACATCGTTTTAATTTAACAAACTTTAAATGACAGTTATGACTTGATTTCGTCTACTTTAATTGTTTGACCTCAAGTTCTTAAAGCTATCATGTTTCAGAAGTCTCACACATTCAGGTCTTTTTAACAGTTACAACCGTGCTCTATGTAAATTAGAATATACAGAAAGCATCAGAAAACTACTGAAACACTTACGTGGGTAGTGCTTCTTTATCCAGATCATGCAGTCCTCGTCAACCTTTTTGGGTTTCTTGGGCAGCACAGAGTACTTTAGGTTCACTCTGTTGAAGCTCATGGTAAACCTGAACACACATCAAAAAATAATAATATTAATGTTCAAATACTGGTGGCTTTCTGAGGTCAGTACGTAGGAACAAGTGAAGTCTTACACTTGTGGCCGAGTCATATTTAGCTGGTTGAGGATGTCTTTTTGCACACGGGGGGTGGCCGTGGCCGTCAGCGCCATCATTGGTACATTGGGGAACTTCTGACGCAGTTCATGCAACTTCTTGTAGTCTGGACGGAAATCGTGGCCCCACTAGAAAAAAATAATAATAAATTATAATAACAAATATGAGGGATGGAATAATTCACAAAATTTATTCTAAAAAAATAAAAGCATGTCACAAACTGTTATAAATCTAAGCAAAGTAACACACCTGGCTGACACAATGTGCCTCATCTATGACGAAGCGGGCCAGAACACCTCGCTCATACAGGTTCTGCAGGGCTGAGATCAACCTGTTGCTTGCACTCAGCTTGGGGGAGATATCCCAATTCAGTCGTGTGAAAAAAAATCTTAGTTACTTATAGAGTTAGGTAAACTAATAAAACACTCAGTTTTCAGTTTATACGCAAATCACCCAAACGTACCTTCTCAGGTGTGACATACAGCAGTTTAATGATGGGGTCTTTCCTGGAAAGCTGCATATAAATCCTCCCTGCTTCACTGTCACTTTTATCACCTGACAGGCTGGTTGCTGGAATCTGAAATATGGGGCAAAAAAAAATATATAAATGAATGTAACTTACCTGATTTTAAAAGTTTGAGGGACATTTTTTTGAGGACAAATTCTAGAAAAAGTACTACAAGTCACAAAATGTCTGTTGTCTTCTGAACAGTACCACACATAAAAAAAAAAAATAGTCGTTCCACTTTGACTCATCACTACCCACTGTGAACAAATATGCTTACATCGAGGGTGGTGAGTTTCTGGATCTGGTCCACAATTAGTGATTTAAGAGGGGAAACAACAACAGTGACTCCAGGTGAGAGACAAGCGGGCAGCTGGTAGCACAAACTTTTACCTCCACCTGAAAAATACACACATTAGAGAGATTACAGAGTTACATTAAGGATTTTAGTTTAAGACGTTTAAATTATTGGTCACTGAAACTTGTGCTGGTAGAAAAGCTGTTAATTTTATTTCAGTTTGAAAACTGAACTGAGCTGATTATGAACATGTAGAGATCAAGACTTTTAAAGCTGATAGACCTTTAACTTTATCTTTAACAAAAAATTAAGTTATATTACACCTACGCCACACTAACATGACAGTTGTAATTGAAGTTAATTTTCTGTATTTTTTTTAATAAAAAAATACAAATAAAAGTTATTATTTATAAATACCTTAAGTTCAAGTCATTTTAAAAGACCAACTAATTTAAAGTGGAAACAAATCTTAAGGTACAATATTTCTACAGCAATGTTTTGGAAGCTGACATTTTTGTCATTAAGGCCTAAAATATCCGTTTTTGCATTAAATTTGACACTGTATAAAAAAAAAAAAAAAAATTCTAAATGAATATTGCTGCCAATCCTTTGATTTGTAGTCCCATCTTAGAGACTGCTGTGACTACCACTTAGTACTACTACTGATTATAATAATAATAATTCCTTGAAATGTATTTTAATAAAATTATTTTAAGTTTATGTTAACACTCAATAAAAAAAACTTGAGTTAAAGGAGCAAACTGGTCTTTAAATAGTTAAAAAACTCAAATATTGTCAATATCTTTGCTATAAATATTTTGGCCTGAAGTAGTTTTACAAGACTGACGATATCTAATATTTTAGACCAACTTTAAAGCAGACAGGTTTTCTTGTCATTAGGATTTTTTAAAAATAATTTAGATTTTTAAAAAAAGACCTCTTAAGGATCCAGCCCATTAAATCCTGCTGACAAGCATAATTCAATAAACAAAATGAATTATTTCTAACATGGCCTTAAAATGTTCATCCAAACAGAAACAGACTTACTTTAATGTTTAGACTGCATGTAGCAGAACTCTGTTACCACCCACCTGTGGGCATCAAAACAAATGAATCTTCTCCCAGAAGAGTAGCATTGATTGCTTCTAGTTGATTAAACCTAAACTGATGAAGTCCAAAACGTTTATGAAAAATCTTCATCATCTCCTGAGAATAGGGGAAGTTGAAACCTCTGAAGCGATCGTGAGCTGGGTTTTTGAAGTTGGGTTCTGCAAAAGAAAACATTAAAAAGGAAACAAATGTTAACTTTGTAACATTAGGCACTGTGTATTTTGGTTTGTCCTACATATAAAAGGACTATTTACCAATCCTACTGTACCCTAGCATTTATATAATGACACCCTGCTGACAAAAATAAAAATACAGCCATCTAGTGGTGACATACATTTATGACTTTGGATCAGACAAGTTCCTATTCTGCAATGCTCAAAGTTTTTTTGACTTGCCTGGTGAATAAATCTTTGATGGTTTCGAGGCAGACACAGGCGTCACTGGTTTCTTCTCCCATGATGACTTGTTTGGTCCGCCTTCTTTAACTGTGGTAGATACGGCGCTGACGTTTTGGCTTGAAACTGATGAAACTGAGGGTCCATCAAAGTAATCTGGGATATCAGAATCATTAAAGTCATCTATGTCAAAATCATCAATGTAGAAGTCATCTGCTTCGGCCTCAGCTCCAGCTGTAGGAATTGGGTTTCTGGATTTGTTCTGCAAAACAGTCTCAGTCTTTTTCGGTGAGAAGGAGACATCTAAATCATTAACATCTAAACTAGATTCCTCAAAGAGACTGAAAGGTGGTTTTGTGATGCTGTGGGCTGATGGAGAGTCACAATTACTCTCATTTTCCATACAGAATGTCCTGCTGTCCTTGTTGTACATGGGCTTTAAATCAGTATTATAAGAACAATCAGAGTCCACAGAGATGACTGAGGATCTTCTTGGATGCAGAGGCTTCTTGTACTCCGCAGACACAGAGTTGTTAGAAGACAGCAAACTAGATGCACCACAGCTTGAAGACATTTCTTTAAAGTTGGGCTCAGAAATCACTGTGCTGTCCGGCTGCTGCAATCTCAACAAAAAGTCACAACCTGAAGCAAGAATCCTTTTCCTGAAAGAGAGAAAAACTATGAATGCAGTCATTTGGCTACACCATTAAACACAAGAAGACTAAAGTTCTATCGACACATATGAACACACCTTTGGGCCCTCTTTAGCAAAAGTTCATCCCCACAGGACAAAGCGATCAGTTCATGTTCAGGGATGGAATCAACAAGAGCACAAATGGATTCCATTAAACTGAAGAGTTGTTCCTCTGCAACAATAACAGAAAAAAGTCAAAGAAAAATTAGAAGAAAAAAAATTACTGATACATTAATTAATGCCTTAATTTAAAAAAAAAGGCCCAGAACAAGCATGGAAAGACATAAAAATAAATAAAAACAAAACTTACTTGTTTTGTCTTTTGCTTGATCAGTAGGCTCAGAATAAACTCTGGCAGGACTCTTTGACAAGACAGGAATGTCTGTACTCTGTGTATTCCTCAATTTATTTCTGCTTGAAAAAGAAAAAATGATAGTTCCTGTAAAATAACTTTAATTTCAGATATATACACATACACACACAAAATGCATTCCTATTTTACAAACCAAATACTAAATAAAAAAACTTATTGTTACAGCATAGAACCATTAACTAAAAATACCAACCTTTTGTCCTCTTCAGACATTGTGTGAGGCGTCTTCTCAGAAATAGGTGAAGGAGGAATGTAATCAAGATCTTCATCAGTGTCTGAGTTGTCATTAAGTTCTATTACCTTTGGGTCAATCATGTTTTTATTTTTATCTGCAAGGTAACAGAACATTTTATAATTCAGCTGTGAATTTTTGTATACTTTCCCCCAACTGTTTCCCTATATTGACCATTTCAGTTACTATAAAACATACTTAAAATCAGTATTTTGCAATGCATTGTGGTCTAGATATATTTATGTCTACTTCTTCTGGTTCGTTGGAATACACTTAGTCTAAACTGTATCTACCAATGTTTCAGCAGAGCTCTGCAGTCATTCTGACATCCATTGCACGCTGAAAACATTTCAATATAACAGTGTAAACTACCAACAAAACAAATTTCTATATACTTTTGTGTATATAAACAAAGTTAATAAAAAGCAAGTGTAAAGTACCACAAGTTGAGCCCCAACCTTGAATAAAAAGAAAAGCTATAATTAAATTTGGGCACATGGTGCTCAATTTTACTTATGCACATTAGTAACTGCAAAAAGATCAATTCAAGCTGAATAAACCAGACAGTCACTTACTTGTCTTATCCTCCAAACATTTAGACACGTCATTAGTGTCCTCATCGCTGTCACTTAAGACAGATGTTACAAGCGGAGGAGGACATCGTCTTCTGGACCTTTTGACAGGAGAATCCTCAACTTCAATCTCTGCTGAGTCTTGAAACACATCAGGCCAGTGTGAAACTGTTTTCTTGTCAACATTTTTTTCAATTTTATCTGTCTCCACACACATCTGGGCATTATTCCCATTGCTTAATTCAGATTTCTCAAGACAAGCGTCAGGGTATTGTTTCCCTGTGAATTTTGGGAATTCTTCATCAGAAGATGACAGTTTGGTGATCTTCACTGATTTGTCTGAGCTGAAAGAATCATTTTTTATTTGAACAGGTGTTTCAAAGTCATCAAGATCATCCCAGTCATCAATCGGGAATCCAGATGCATTCAAACTTGAAGAATCAATCCGGCTGCCACAACGAGCTTGGCTGTCAGGTTTATTTGGAGCTGGACTTGCGTTACTTTCAGACTTTTCTGAGGGTATTTGACACGATGAAGACGAGTTACCTGCTGGGCTGAAGGATTCAGACTTGCAGTTTGAACTTACAGGAAAGAAGCTGCTGATTTTGGACTTTTGAGGTCTTTCAAGCTTATTTGAAAATGTCAAAGAAGGTTTAGTCACCAAACTGTCCTCAGTGATATTGACGTTCCTGTTTGCCAAAACACTTGAGCCGATTACCTTTCTTGGGTATTCCACTTTTGTTGTACCAGATGTAGATTTCTTTTTGAACGAGAAGGCTCTGGGGAAAAAACAGCACAAATGGAAAATTATAAAGTGACATTTAATGCATATCTGTAGTCAAACAAATAGAAAAAAAAAACATGCTTTATGACAAATTTGGAAGGGTGTTGCAAGGTATTATTGATTACCACAGAGTTGTTCAGTCGTGATGGATTTAGTTTTTCCAAATCTAACACATTTTAATGCAAATACAAATATTGTATCTGTCTATAAAGAAAAATAATAACAATAATTAGACTTGTTTTCCAATTGAAGTCTAAATATCATCACCAGGGCTTAAAATCTTTAAATATTTAAAAATATGCAAAATAGCCAAACATATAAATGTGTTTTCAGTTCAACTTTTGCCACAAAATGAAATCAGGCAGGGCGGATGCAACAAGACGAAGATTCATCTATAACATAGGACATGACTTGCATAAGCTGATTGTTGAGAGCTGCGAAAATACTTCTAATTGCACAACTCTAGGTCTTTTATAAAAATGCTTAAGTGTTAAAATGTGTGTTCCAGTAGTCCAGTTATTAAACCAACAAGATTAGATAATGACTAGTTTAGTTAAGTGCTCCTCATCATCAGATTGCACTGCTGACAGCTAGCTGTTAGTGTTAGTTAGCTTGCTCACTGCTGTGATTTGATTATTTGACTTTACTTACCCCGTTTTGGGTTTAGCCAGTGATAATTTACTCTGAGCAGCATTATTGTGCCTCGCCAGCTGTTCTTTTAAATTATTTTGTGGAAGACCTGACATAGTTGCTAGCTAGCTAGGGACACTGTTAGCTAACTATACGAGGCCTTTTGGTAAAGTTGCAGCCAGTTTCTTCAGCATAACAAAATAACGTTTACGTTGTTGTCCCACCACTAGTAACGCGGAAAGGTTCATTAGGTTTACACAGTTTTACTAAACGGTTTAAACGCAACAGTAGATTTATCTGAGCTCCAACATATACAGAAACACCGAACTTTGCGCCCATTCAGCAAAGCGACCCTTTATTGGCCAACGCTGAGCGGGACAGAGGATTCTGGGAAATGTAGTCTGACGATATAAAGGGACTCATGACAATTGCTCAAACAAAAATAATTATTGTTGCTGATTTTATATATCGTTTAATTTTTTTTAATTATTTATATTTTAAATCTGATTCAACAGTATTTTGGGATTTTAAAGACTAATAAAATACACACCTGATCACTTTTGTGTTGACATCTGTCCTAAACCAAATATTCAAAATTGCATATTGTTTATGTAAAAACGTTTATTAATGATATACATTACATTTGGCAATAAAAAAAAATCAAATGTCAATGAGTAACTAATAAATTGGACAACTGTAGATTTATCTGAGCTCCAACATATACAGAAACACCAATCTTTGCGCCCATTCAGCTAAGTCTAAGCAGCATCTAAGCAGTTTTAATGGTTTATCTGTGGTTTTCAGGTGATCGTTAATAAAAACTAAACCCTCTTAAGAGGGTTTCCTAATGTTGCAGCAATGCATTATAAAATTATAAATGTGAGGTTGAGAATTTTTTTTAAATGCTATTCTTCTGGTAAATCATTATGCATGTATATGTTCACTTAATGCCATCAAGACAAGTTGCAGAAATATGCAACTGAAATAAAAGCACAAACATATATTTTTTGTTGTTGAAGTTTTATTAGTGGATTTGTTCACAAGTGGGCTGGAGTAACTTTGTGCTCTGTGCTGTGGTCTAATATTCTGAAGGCTGGGAGTTTGAGCCCAGGTTGCGTCAGGAAGGCCATCCAGTGTAAAACAATTACTAAATCTTTAATGCGAGCACACTCACTGTGGCGACCCTTGTAAAAGGAAACAGCTGAAACAAAAACAACCAGTGCATTTGATCCCAACAAATTCACACAAAACAATCATCTTGGCTTTAAATTCAAAGTAAATCTGATATGACAAATCTATCATATAACTGTAGAAAACTGATCGGTAAAAATCCAAACGTACTCCTTTGAGCAGATCTCAATGATAAAAATACATGTTGTAGAAATTGTGCATTAAAAGAATCATTCATTTTCAAAACTGATTTTGATTCTGTTTTGCAAAACACATCAAATAAAAAAAAATTAGACAACAGGAAAAGATGAGCAAGCAGCAAGTCCACACATGTTTCTGCCACGCTCGATAAGGAAATATCTGCGAAGAGAACATATGTTTGTTAGTGTTTTTTGGTTCAGAAACCTTTATGAAGATTTTCCATTTAATAAAATTAAATAATTACCCATCCATGCCCCAGCCGGGTCCCCATGAGTTCTTCACTATCCAGTAAGGGGTGCCATTCTCTTCCCCATAGCCAACAGCTAACACAGCATGATTCACCTTGTCTGTGGTGTTGTGACAAGTTGTACTGAAAAAAGGAAGAAAAATCTGTTAGCATGTGACTGTACGCAGGGTCAATTTTATACAGAATGAGGAACTGAACCCGTAAAAATAGCAGCTGAACTAACAGAAAAGTCAGTGTTTTCGCACATAGAACTTTGTATGTGTGAGTTAGTACTTTCAAGTCAAAATAAAATGCTAAACTATAAAATAATTATGTCTAACAGCAGGCTTCCGAGGTCAAATTAATCTTATCTCTTAAAAATTAGAACAAAACAGACAAATTCTAGCAGGAATACATTGACCCAGCAAGAAACATTTGTAGAAGTACATTATTTATGCATTTTTATCAACCCTTTAATGTTGAGACTTCCTCTCACCTTGTATATACACCCTGGCTGTAATGCATGAAGTCTGAGGTCACCTCAAAGGCTAAGCTGACCGGATTGTGCGTGGCGACAGCATCAACCATCCCCATCTCATCGTACTGAGAAACAACATAAAAACATCAATATTTTTACTACCTTTAAGAAAAAACTTCTACTTGAAGAAATGGTTCTTACCGCTGATATGTTCATCACACTCTTCACAAAAGCAGCAGCCAGCGAAGGTTTATACTTACAAGCACCTTCCTATTAAAGAGAAAAGTTCAAATGAAAACTACAAGAAGGAATAAACAGCTGAATATGTTGTTTATGCTTTACGGTGACAGGTTAGTTACCACGGCTGAATACGGGTAGTCCTGTTCTGTCATTAGTCCCTTGTTGAACATGATGTACTCAAATGCTTGACTGGGAAGACCTCTGGAAGACAGAGAGAGATCTTGTTATAAAAGTATGACCAAAACACACAAAAATACCAAAAAAAAACCCCACACAAGAAGGACAGAAACATCTTTAGCTCTGACCCATTGCAGCCATGGTTGTTGAAATCCTGCGCACAGTCCACCAGCTGTTGTTCTGACTGAAAACAAGTAAATAAAGTTTAGGATGATGGTTAGGATTTTTCCAGTATTACGGTCACATGTACGTACAAAAGCAGCATTTTTTTGATAATCAAGTAAAAAATGAAAAATACATCACCAGTGGCACAAGCTTCCCCTTGTTGATGGCAGTAACAGACTCCAAACAGCCTGTTGTGGAAAAGGTCCAGCAGCTACCACAACTTCCCTGTGAGAAAAACAACAACAGAACAAAACCATAATGAGACATTTAAAAAATAACTCGTGAGAGAAGTAAAGATGAAACACATGTAATAAATGCAAACATTTTCAAGTTAAATTTCAACATTTTACCAGCTTTGCTTATCTCTTTGAAAACTGAATTTATTTTTATACCCACCTCGATCTTTAACAGTAAACTGTTACACCTCAGTTACTACAACTCTTTACCTGAGAGTTTTTCCATTCACTAAACTAAGTGCAAAAAAAACATACATTAAAGTGATACTTTAGTAAAAGTACAAGTATCTTACCATAAAATTACTCTGGTAAAAGTTAATGTCTCCTCTAAAAATATTAAGTTAAAGTCTTAAAGTACTTGACTTTTACTCTACTTAAGCTTCAAGAGTCAATTTCTGACATAAAATATACAGTACTTAGTATTAAATGTAGAAGTATTGATTAAAAGTGAGTGGTTAGAACTTCAAAATGAAGTAGAAAGTACAGATAATTGCCTGAAAATGTAAGGAGTAGGCTAAAATTTCAGCTGAAAACTATTTACTCAAGTAAATTATAGATAACCAAAATTTCTACCTAAAATAATACAAAAGCTTCTTAACTATGACTCGAATTCAAACTTATTTTTGACACCCACACAAAAAAGTCTAATTTGTCTTATTGCATGTTTATTGAACCTACATTTCCAACCCCTGACTCTGCAACACAGATCCAAGCCCTTTGAGCTCCATAAAAAAAGATAATGTTCCTCTTTGTGTTAAACTTCACCTGATTCTTCACTGGCGTTATGTAATTTCCTTTCTTCCTCCAGTCTATGGAGTCTGGATGTGGTCCATTACTGCCGTAGTAGTTTCCCTTTGTAGCAGAGCAGTTCTGCAAAATATAAATGGCAAATGGCTTGAACTTATATAGTGCTTTATAACACAAAATTGTTAACTTCTCAACTTCCACGTAAGCAGCTTCTTGTAACTACTGTACATTTGGCATTACCTGAGGCTCAGACCAGAGGAAAGCCTCCTTAAACTCACTGAATGTCATGTCGGAAAACTGGTTCAGAGCCACTGCAGGGAGGGAGAAAATAAATTAAGAGCAGTCAGAAATAAAAAGTCCAAATGTAAAGTGTGTTCTTACTTGTGAAAGAATGATTCCCTTGGTTGTGCTTGTCAATTCTCTTTTTATTTTGTGTGAATATCTGGAGTTTGAGGTAGTACTCCTTCATGTTGTACGCCTTGTTGTGCTGCAGGAGGGACAATATAAATATATATATATATATTACAGTTACAGTAGGGTAACACAGCTGCTGTGATTTTTCACCGCACTTAACTTAAAAATTAATAATTTAGTCACACGACTTATAGAAAACGGACTGACCTGTGCCATCCATGACTTGAAGTGAAACTCGTCTGGAAATAGTTCATATTACATTAAAAACGCTTTTGCCTCGAGACGCCATGAAAGAGTGTGAAAGTGAAACTGAGCGCCGGCACAAATATATAAAAAAGATATAAGCTTTACCTTGTTCTGCCACGTAAAACGACGAAGTTCCAGCAGCGAAACAACACAACACAAGGCAGAACCTCATTGTTGCGATCGGTTTGGTTCTGTTCTGTAGTGTTTTTCACAGCCCGTGTTTAAAGTGGAGCCAGATGAGAGTCAGTGAACAATGAGCTGCAACGTCACGCAAATATGTCAACTCTGCACCAATAAAAAACTCCAAAACTATTTCCATTGGAGGAAAAGGAACAACTTAACCGTCTACATTTCTTTCCATGTAATGAGTTGCTGGGTAAAAAAATAAACCCAAAACAAAACTAAAGAAAACAGGCAAAATTTTAACTTTGTACCGCTTAATTTAAATAAAATATGATATAACGCACATTTATAGAGATATTAACAAAATGCTTTCTCGGTTGCTTTGAAAGCAGCTAATAAATTTTCTTAAAAGCAGAAATAGGTTCTTTTTATTTTTAGCCAACTTCATTTCAGCGCCTATGGAAGTCCATTGTTACTTTACTTTTAGGGAAAAAAATGCTGAGTCATAAGCCTAAGAAACTATCTCAAAATTATATCTTAGTACACACACATTCACACTGAAAGCCTTAATGTTCATTTCCGCTTTTATTTATTTTTTATTTTATTTTTATTTTTTTGCATGGTTGATCACATTAAACTGTAAATTCGACCTCTATCAGACTCAAGTGAGAATTGAACTTTCCACTGTACTGATGCAATCTGTATGCACAGAAGAAGATGTGACATCAGCATGCTCAGTTAAAGTAGTAAATATGGATGATACATGTTTGCTTGTGTGGATTGCTTCTGAAGTAATTGTGCAAGCAGCCAATTAAATTATCTGCTATGCTTTTTTTTAAATCCAGTGTTTACACCTGAGTCTCCTGGCTGCCCAGGTGCAGCTGTATTTTTGGAATGGGAGCAACGTGCTGAAAGTGAAAATAAGTAAAGTAATTGTGTCAAACTCAAGGCCTGCTGGCTAGGGCCAAAGATATATTAATGTCTTAAAATAAGCACATGCTGCTTTAAAGCAGCATTGACCATAAACTACATCTCCCATAATTCATGTAGATTATTTTACCCTCCAAAATAACAACATCCCGCCAAGAGGTGGAGGTGCACAGGGTTCAAAAGTAGGCGGTATGTGGCAGCTGGGGAAATTCCCCATGCAAAATTTTAATTTTGCTGCATCTCACAGGCTACTTTTGCTGTGGCTCAGTTGTACTGGGAAGTGGGAATTTCCCACTTACAAGTCAGAAATCTAAACTGGAACACCCCCTGCAGTGGGAATTCCCTGTCGGAAAGTGGGAGCAACTCCAACTACCCCAGTTCAGAATTCAAGACAATAACTACTTACCACAACTCAACAGTCAGTAAAACCCCCTTACTTTTACTTTTAACAGTATTTCTGTATTATTTATTTCAAATTTAGTCAGTCATAGACGTACTACTTTTCAGTGTTTATTTGAGGACGTGTGAAAATTCTGTTTCTATGCATAAAATACCATGTAGAGCCCATTTCTTGTTTGTTAGCTGTGCTCAAAGGGCCAGTTGTAATTGGTACGGCTGAACACTGCAATAACAAACAATAATGAGCTCTACATGGATTTACAAAAACACTTCAGACAAAATGCTCCTGAGATAAAATGGATTTATTAGCAAGAGGTAATTGGGAAACATATTTTTTTTGTTGTTTATTTCTCATTCTTTTTTAACTTCATATCTTTTATTTTGTTCTTTTCTTTGTTTCTTACAAAACTGGGAATATCTCTGTAGTTGTGGAAACAAGAGGGTTGAAAGATAATTTTCATACCACTGGGTATTGCTAACAGCAAAAATGTTTATTTGTTTAAATACCTTATAAGATTATGTGCATGTATAAGTGTATACAGTATAAGTAAATAGTTTATTCTGTCTGTGAAGGTGTTGCATGCCTACTACATTAGCCTTAAAAGTGTACTGTACATACATAGTAAAAATACATACAAATATTCACAGAATAATCACTACGTTACTATATTCCTGCTAACAGAAATGATTATAAACAGGATTACAGTATAAATGCAAAACACTTTGAAGTTGTGTCCTACCTCTAAGTCATGGTATCAACACCACACTGTTGTAGCATTTTGTATTAAGCTTAAGATACATCTTTTTTTAAGGATTACACTGATCCACGTTGAGAAATATGTCAGATTGCATGTACAAAATGTACAGCACATCTCAGTGAAGTGATTTAACAACAAAGTACAAAATACTTTCTCATGTTCATATAAAGAGCAGGTCACTGCCTCTTATACTACTACAAAAATAGTGTTTGGATGCTGCAGGCAGAGGTCATTCACATACAATTTATCATAGTTTTTAACAGCAATGCATATAACAGAGTGATATACAGTCACGTTCCACAACCACTGGAACAGCAAAAAGGACAAGATTGTCTTTTAATTACAGAAGAGCAACAAACCTTTTTACTCTACAGAAGTAGAACCCGGACTTTAAGGTACAACATTTGTCTTTTTCATGGTTTAAAGAAAAGGGAATTTCAAGCAAACTGTACCGTAGCGCCAGTATTTACCCTCAGGTGCTGGGATTAGAACATTTTTACTGAATACCAAAATAAACTGTTTCACTGTGTGTCTGTATCAATGGCAATTTTTCATTCAGAATAATGTGGGAGTATTGCAAAATAAGGTCTGTGATTTTGTAAAGTACTTTTTCCACAAGAGAAAGAATTTAAATAATGGTAATTTGTGAAGCCAATTCATCATTTCCAGTTCCGCCTTGTAAGCTTTATTTTTTTTTATCTTTTAAATTTAATTTCTGTAAAGTGAGATATCTTGTCTTCAGTATCACAGCCTCAAACTCTGTCACAAACAGACCATTGGTAGTTCATACAAATCCTCAAGTTTTTCAGCACTGGGGTCCCTCAGAGCTTTGTGCTTGGTCCTCCTCTGTTGTTTCTGTACACTCGGAGCTGGACTCCCAGATATAAGTAGAACCTCTGTTGTGGTGTTTGCTGGTGATAATACGATCACTGCTTGTGTTATAAACACTCAAAAATCTTGTACAGAAGAAAACAACCTATTTTTTTTTCATAGACAACAAATTCGGTAAGTTTAGTGAAATGGGACGAAGCGATACTGTACATCCCTGTCCAGTCCAGTAGAGCTGAAGAGAAACAGGTATACAATTTTCAAATAACCACATCATGACACAACACTTTACTTTCTGTCTAGTTCTACACCTGCTTGGTAACTAGTTCAAAACTGGACCCTGGTCTTTAGAGTAATGAGAAGAAATGAAAAAATAAATACCTCCTATTTTTGGTCTGGGAAGCACAAAGACACTTATGCTTTGGATATCTTACTTTCATTTCTACTGATCATTGCCTTCTCTTTAAAAACAAACAAACAAACAAACAAAAAAACTATGTCCTCTGGGCTCTTTTACCTGATTATGCAGTTCATTTATACAGTGCTACATTGGTTGCAGAGAATGTCAATGATCAATACAACCCAAAACTACAGAACAATGGCCAGCAGCATCAGTGCTCAAAAAGTGCAAATTCAACAGTTTCATACGATGCAAAATAATGTCATTGGTCACCAAGAAGACACAGTTGCATGCAACTACAGTGACCTCTATTATCATCTTGATTACTCAAACAAAGAAAAAAAATATGTTTAAAGCAGGTGTCATTATGACAAAAAAAGAAAGAAAATGCAGAAATGTTTTGTGTCATCAAACAACTTTAAACATCTACTGTACAGAAGAGCAAGTATCTTGAACATATACAGCTATACAAAGGTCAATGTGAATGTCAACTTATGTGTCAGATTAACAGAGAAAACAAAGTGTGGAGCACCACCTTCCCCATCAGTTGGACACTTTGGGCTCAATTCTGAGTGAGGCTTCGTACAAGCTTTCTTCATCGAGAACAAAACTCATGTCTAGTAAATACTGTGCTACCTGGAAAGAAAAAGCAAAAAACACAAGAAAATATTAAGAATTATGTTTCTAATCTGATCCACCTCAACTGGTCTATTACTGTGTAGGTCCTTTCAGTGAATTATGATGTATGTGTCTTTTAGTTTACTTTAGATGTGGAGAGACAGGTGTGTGTTTCAGTGTTGAGAAAAAGGTAATACAACACTAAAAAAATCACATCAGTGAACAACTCTCAAAACCCCATTTTTTAATCACTGTCCTGTTTTAAAGTTTAGTCGTTGCTTTTATTGGTGAAAGCATTGTCACACAGCTTGTAGAAAGTTGGACCCAAGTATGCAGACACAACTCAAAACAATATACTCTTTCTATTTATGAAGTGAAAACAAAAGATTGACATGGCAGCAAAAAACCCAGATAATCACAAAGAGAACATAAAAGACCGGACTGCGGCATGAGAACCATTGATGCTCTACTAATGTGAAGATGGACACCAACAGTTTAAACAGACTGGGACTGATGAGGGAAGTGGCTACAGCTGTGACACGGGAGCAGGGAGGGTGAAGATGGGCGAGGCAGGTTGGAGAAAACACTAAGAAGCAGATAATTAAATGAGAAAAGGTGATAAAGGGGATGACGTAAACAGAACTAAGCAACAAAACATTAAGAAAACTTAACCATGAAACACAACAGACTAATAAGAAAAGACTAACAAAAACACAGATCCTGACAATTATTGCATGTTTGTCAGTTTGTTCCTCGATTGGATCAGACAACACTCAACCTTTGGTTCCCAAGTCCTGTCTTTTACATTATTTTGTTGTCAGTTTAGATCTCCTCTTCATTGACACTAGTCAGTGTAAACTAAGAACATGGAGATGCTTTTACCCAGTTTTTGACTCGAGTGTCAACATATGATACATGCTTTTATATGTTCACATCTGAAAATTTAGGACAGAGTTATCTTTTTGAGGCTATAAAGAATAGCCATTCATATCTTCTGCTAGATAAGTTTATAAAGGAAACTTTAAAGTTGTTTTTCTTGACCCTTAAATTACCTCTGTGGCTGTTGTTACAGCTCATGTTTGGACATTTTAAGGTAATTTCACTAATTAAGAAACCTTTTTATATTAAAAAAACGGTTAATGGATAACTGAAAAAACTACTGAGATGCATCAGGACGTTACTGTATAATGTTTCGAGTTTAAATCCCACTCTTCCGTGTTTGCCATGCCATAATCAAAAAAGAATTATTTTACTGGTGGGTTGAAGGTCTTGTTCTTTTCAGCCAGTGATTGTTTCGTTATACTAAAGCTTGTCACAGCACAAATGTAACAAATTTTAAAGTATTGTTCATGAATTATATTTTTTCAAATATGTTTATTTTATTGTGAACCAATATAAATCTTTGTTTCTTTGCTTTTAAAATGCTTAAATACAGGAAAGTTTTGTTTGGGTAAAGCCACTAAAGCATGTTTATAATACTGAGAGGGGTCACTATAGGTGCAGCTTGAATCATCCATCCATTTATTAATTTATTTATTCAATCACTCGTCTTGTCTCTGCCTTGATGCATTCAGAGCACCTACCTCTAAAAAAACATTAATAAGAGAAGCACACTGATTTAATTCTAATAATGAATTTAAGATGCAAAAAGCCAGAATCAGTGGTCTTCAGTCTGACCACTGAATTACCTTTGGTTGCAGGTCAACCTTATACGCTGTTTGTTGAAACTGCCTGATTTCTCTGATGATGTGAGAAATCTAAAAAAAAACAACAACAGGGAAAACCAACATGTTACCTTCCCAGTCTGAAACTTTTTTTTTAACAAGTATTACAGAACACCTCACCATCCTCATCTTTGAGAAGTTAACCAAGTTGTCTTCGGTGTAGTTTGGTGTTCCCTCCTCGATGAAAGCCAGGTCCGTGAGGTACATCCCCAAATATGGCACACAGGGAGGGTCGCAACTGAAACAAAGACACGTTTATCCCTAATCTACTAAATATGTTCTGTGATGTTCCACTTCAACATTTTGCCCCTTAAATAAAACCCACTTTTTCAAAGCCTCTCGAAGGTTTTTGAACCTCCCCTCTGATGACACCAGCTTTTGCAGCTTGTCAATTAATGCTCTTGTCTGGAAAAGGAAAAAAAAAAAAAAGTTATATTAGTGTCAATACTTCAGAGGAAACTATCTGATCTGATGTTCGCAGAGATGGGCACCTGCTTGGAAATCTTGAGCCAGGTCTTCTTGAGGCGGAAAACCGAGCTGCGATTTAAAGAGGAGGTGATTTCCAGCACGGCGTTGTAGTTGTGCAAACAGCGGCAGATGTCAGCCACGGCGACCCATTTCTCTATGACTATCACCCGAGTGGCCGTGTCATCACAACGAAGGATCTCTGTGGCGATCAGGTTGCTTACCTAGGAGGGGACAAAAGAAAAACAAGTTGCTTTCACCTAATATTCTGATAGTGTCTATTTTTTACCAATGTAACCTACATCATTGAAGTGCTTAGTTGTCCTCATGATGTATGGTGTTTTCTCATTTTTGTCATTTTTCATCCAGCCTTGACCAAAGAATTCCCTGAAAAGTTGGAAAATAAAAGAATGGATGACTTGAAAAGTTTATGAGTGTGTGTTCTAGGTGTGCTGCCACTCACTCGTATGGGATAACTTTAAACACCAGGTGGTCCAGCAAAGTCAGCTGCTCTGCGATTTCCAATGCAGAGTGGTTTTCAAAAGGCTCAGCCTTCCCCGCTCCAGTCTAGGAGACACAAAAGCGTCAAAAGATTAGGTGAGACAGAAGTAGTTTGAGTCCGTCGGGTCATAATAAACAAAAGTGCTTCAACAAAAGCATTTGTTGTACTTTTGCGTCAAAAGCAACTTGAGAACTAGTTAAGGTGAAGATTGGAATATGCGGCTGTATGTGGTGTATTTTAATATATGCAATGGTTTGTTTTTTTAATCCAGTATGATCTTAAGGTTTAATTCCCAGAGCAGATATATAATGGGTGAGAGGAAAAGTAAACAAGGTAGTTTAAAGTAAAAAAACTGTTTTGGACAAAAACAACATTAGGTTTCAGGACTGCCATGAGAGGAAACAAAGAAAAAGTCTTGCCTAAGAACAGTCTGAATGGCAGTGTGTAATTATTTTTTTTTTGCTTAACATCATTTTATTTTTGATATACATTATTGAGCATCTAAAAAAAAGAAGCTTTTGTTTACTTCATTTTTCTGGGGTCGTCACATTGAGCAAACCAGGATGAAAGATTTGGCCAAGGTTTCATGCCCTTCTTGATGCAACACGGGCTCAAATTTGCAGCCCCTGAATCGTAAGACCACATCACTGACCACTGATCTACTGCATCCCCATGAAGTTAACAAAAATGAAAAAGTAAAAAAATGACAAATGCAAAAATTTCTCTCACCAGTTGTGTTACATCTTCTATGGTGATCTGGTTGTCACCATGATCTTCCTGAGTTAAAGTCCTGACAGACAGGAAAAACAAATAAAGGTCAGTTTTCCATCACCATATCTAAGTGATGTGTGACCTAGCTAAGACAGAAAATAGTTCACTGAATGAGCACATTTTAATCCCACAGCCGAGCAGCACCTGACAGTACCTGATGATGTTTGCTGCTGCTTTTCTCTCCTGTGTCAGCAGCTCGGGGTCGTGCATCACTTCCTCCAGGAAGGCAATAACTTTTGTCTTCAGCTCATTGTTGCTCTCAAAGTCCTAAAGTGGCACAGATTATTACACACAAACAGGTGTCTCATTAAAGGATGGAGATTCTCTACGGTACTGGTTGCAATCAAACAACATTTTCTTAATATTTGTTGAGCTCTGTTTGTGTTAATTTTTGCAAACTTGCAAGCTTTGTTAATGGTTAAAGCAAAATATCTCACAGAGTTGTCTTTTTTTCATGTTTATATCCTTTCTAGGGCTGAATGTAGGCATAAAAGATACTGAAAGTCCATCAGACTGACCTAATATAATTTTAGAATACACAACATGAATGCATTAAAATCTAAAAATTCATATTGATATTGTGCATATTGAAGCAGCAATGACAACATTTATTGGGAATTTGTGTAACCCTGATAGTTAAGCTTTATACAAAGGCAGAGTTAATATCAACAGATAGGCTTGAGTTTTAAACATTATCTGCAGTAAATTTATGTTTACCGGCGAGTGTTTGGACACCCAGTGCCTCAAGACATTCAGGACTCTGTTTGTCGCTGCTCGTCTGATCACAAACTCTTTGTCTCCATTTCTCTGATCTGTTGGAAAACCTGCAAGAAATAAAATGAAATGATAAGCAAAGAGTAACCCAAAACTGGGGAATACAAAACACAATTTGCAAAGTTTGGCAGCTCAGTTACAAAGAAGTGCAAGTAAAGCTTTAATGTAGCCGTTATTGGACACTGGGTAGGTGTGTAAACCTGTGCTGGCCAGGGACATCCGTCTATATTTTTCCTTGGTTGGTGTTCCCTCGTTGGCTCCAGCTGTAGCGATGGCGAAGGCGGAGGCAGCGGACAGGGCGCTGCGGTTGTTGTCGAGCTCTCGACACGAGGACATGACCATGCCATTGTTGTAGGAAAACAAAGAAAACTCTAGAGAAAAAAATAACCTTTATTAAACCTGAATCAACATATCAGAAATGACTCAAAGTTTCACTAATAAACCTTTGTTCAATAGCATTTTTGAGGTTTAACTGAACATGCATAGACTGCAGAATGGCCTGGTTTCCATGGCACAAGCTTCCACTAGGGAGCACCAGAGACCCATCAGTTCCCTCCAGACTTTCCTTTTCAAGAGGCTTTGATATTTAAGATGGTTGCAGCTAAATATAGCCACCGAATATCAGCATAACAGTGAAATCAACAGATTCTCTTCTGTGTGCTGCCTCTGAATCCTGGGAACACAGATCGCAAGCAGATACAAATCTGTCACCCTGATCAACAGTTTCGCACAATCCGCATGTTACTGCACAGCTTTTGCTTAGAAAAAGCCTTTGTGCATTTTTGTGCAAAGATTTAGAGGGCGAAAATAATCTTGGCACCAGTGAAACAGGCTCATTACTGGGGGCGGCAGGGAAAACACGCTCTTGATGTAGTTGCTATGACACAAGTTTCCTTAACACCTACTGTAGAGCTTTGGTTTCCCCCACAAGCTCATAAACATGGACAGATAGATTTATATAAAGCTTCTCAGCTCTTTCTTTGGATAACATACAGGGCTTTACAACCAATAACTAATTGAGAGGCTTGGTTTTTCCTTTAAAAAGTGATGATTTTCCACCTATTAAAAGTAAAATATGCTTTAGTGATAACTGATTAATGCTGACTGTAAGGTAAACTTGAACTGTGTCAAAGGCGCACCGGGGGGAGCCTTGGATACAGGTGGCTTGTCAGTGTGCAGCCTACATGCGTGGTTATCAAACACTTGATTTGTGATTATATCACTCTCCACATTTAGGACAAAATGTACCTGAGGAGTTTTTGCATTTGACGTTTTTCGGCGTGGTTGGAGACTTGGTAGGAGACGACTCTGCCTCGCCTTCATCACTCTGGTTTTGATCATTGTCACTTTCTTCTCTCACGGAGAGATCTGCATCGTAACAAAGAGAAGGTAACAAAAAGCTGGTCACTTGAGATGTTTTTAATCACAACAAGGTAAACTATTAAAGGGGACAATCATCATGCTTTTAAATCCTTCTTTTTCACATTTAAATAATTTAGTTGGGGTCTATATAAAGTGGGACTGCACCCTTTTTGGGTGTCTCAGATCAACTCGTTTTGAGACTGTCTCTTCAAAGCTAAACAAGGCAATCACACTCCGCCTCCCAGCTTCCAGAGCAATTCATTCTAGTTTGACAGAGGGGTTTACGACTATAAAGCGGTGCAGAAACATTTTATTTACAAATTAATTAAATTATGTCAGCAAGGGAAGATTTGTCCATTGGAGCCACAGACCCAGAGCCAGAGGAGAATGAAGACGGCCAAATTGTAGTTGGTAAGTCCAGACCTTATTTAGAAGTTCTGATGCAAAATCTTTGTCGTAATAGTTTAGAAAATGTCATAGAAAACTGAACAGCATCGAAAGAGACTAAATTAAACTTTTCTGCACTCCTAGAAACTCCAAGTACACAACTAAATGTATTTAATGGCTAAAAATGTGGATTTTGCATGATATGCCCCCTTTAACTTAAATTGTTGACCGACCTTGTTTGCACACTGAGGTGTCCTCCACCTTGTCCTTTCTGTCCTCGCCCTCATCAGAGATCTTGCTAGCGATGGGGCTGGACACGTAGAGCTTGTTGATGTCCAACGTGGTCTTGCTGAACGGGGACATGGAGGAGTACATGCTTGCATAGCCATTTGAGGAGCAGCTGAGGGCAGCCAGGTCAAGAGCTTTGCCCCCAGTGATGATGGGGATGTTGAGGGAGAGCTTGCGGCGGCGGTTGGGGGATGAGTTCTTGGCGATGGCCAGAGGAGGAGGGGAGGAAAACTTTCGGCTAGCCCTGGGAGAGCTGGGAGGCTCCCCGTATAGGAGTTTACTGTTCTGACTGCTGGCGAAGAACAGCTCCAGGGACCTACATCAAGTAAATTATATACATTTGATATTAGCACAAAGAAAAATGTTTCTTTGATATTTTGAAAATATGCACTATATTTATTTAAAAAAAGGCTTAGTTGAACAAACAGCACCTCCTGAATAATTTATGCAAAACATGAAATCGGATTTTTATTTATATTTTTGTTCTGCAGTCATGTCGCGACGTTTTAGAGCAGGATACAGACTGCAGCGTTTCAGTAAACCTCTCCCACTCCCTGCCACCCTCCTGCCGACCTCACGGGTTCCCATAAATAGCACAGCGAGTGATAGTGCGCATGGCCACTGCTGACACAAGCAGCCAAGTGTAGGTGTCTCGCAGTGACATTACAAGCGCCGTGGGAAAGCATACTGCAGGGCGTGGATCTGATCCCCACACCGTTGGGCTCTCACTTTGGGCATGTGGTGCAGTGAGGTAGCCCACAATGCAACGCTCTGTCTATATTTCACACTATGGATCTTCTGCAAACAAGGAGAAAAAGGGAAAGGAGGGGAGGGTGGGGTCTTGCAGCACTGAGTTTGGTTGCCATAGAGCGATGCATCTCAGTTTAGACACTCCAAACTAACACTGAAGGAACTGAACCCAATTACAGCTTTCAGTCAGGAAAAAAAATTTATAAATAAATCAGCACACATGCATGGACACACAGTGACGCTGAAGCAACATAGAACAGAGTGTAATTTTCTGCTTCCTTGCGTATATATTTATCACAAAGATAAACCATTTTAAACACACATAAAGCTTCAAAATGACTTGTGAATTTAGGGCATCAACTGAGATATAAGAATCTACGACTTTGATTTAATTTGACAATTACCATCTTTAGTTTATGAAGTTAAAGAAGATTTAATTTATTATGTATAACTTAAAGGGATAGATTATTTGAAAGGGGTCTTTGTGACACATTACAAGCAATTAATATCTCACCTGGTGTGGATAGCTTTTTCATAGACCTTATTTTGGAGAAATAGAATTTAATTCTGACCAGCCTGATTAACTAACATCCCTTCTGGTGCAGCCTGGAACACTTCCTGTAGCAAAGCCATGATATTTCTGCAGGCATAACTGTGTAATGCAAAACTGTCGGAGGGGTGAAGTTTTATAAAATAACATTCACAGAAATCAATATGAAATTTGTTTCCTGAAGTTTCTCAAAAACAGCAGCAATCCATCCTGGCTTAAAATACTCCACAAGAACAGAAGCAATCTGCTCTCGCTGACATAGTTGTATAACACAAATTATGTCATTTTGCTCAGCTTCGAGAGCTCATTCTTGACACAGGGTCCAAGTTGAAGTTTTTTTTTCTCAGGGTATGCATTAACCACTGTGTGATCGGTCAGAACTTGGTTGTGGGCGTGTTTATGGGTAAAAGTAGGATGACTACATTGGAGGCATTTCGTCCAGATTTATTTCCTTCTTACAGAGTGTAACTCCAGCTTTGGTCTGTAGGTCCAAAGCTAGTTGCTGCTATCACTCTTCTCTTCGTGGTGGCAAGGACCCAAATCTTTTTATGTAAATAAACATTTAATGCAATGCTTATAGTATTCTCAAGAACTGCAGTAAAATCTTTGAGATTAAAGATCTTTTAGAATTGGAGCTATCTTTAGTCTTGGTCCCACTTGATTTTTCAGTCTGATCAACAATACAGTCAGTTTCTTCAAATCGAGTTTGTTTAAAAAAAACTTCTACAACAGGTGAGATATTATTTGTTCATAACATTTCCACAGAACCTCACTTTATGAATTCTGAACTTTTGTTTTAAACTTATGATAGAAACAATAAATAACTGGACAGCAGGGGTCCTCAAAAATGGGGTCATAAAGTAACTGGGGGATGTGAAAACTTTGGTTAATTAGATCTTTTTTATACCTTTTTATTATCTCAAAATTATGTATTTAAACACATATTAACATGAATCCAACATGATGTAGCTAAATGGTAAATGTAGGCATAAAATAATGTATTTTAGTCAGAAATGCACACATTCAGTGGGCACACCAGCTGAACTCTGTTTCACTTACAGTCTGACCTAATGGGCCCTAATGCTAATGCTCCGTCTCTCCATCAGTTTGGGGGTCCAAAACTGAAAAACATTAAAGACCCCTGCTGTACAGTTCATAAACTAAAAGATTAACTATGTAATGTTTATTTTCCAAAGCTTTTTACACCTTCACGTTGGCTTTATTTGGCAGCCTTCTAAGGTTGTCACTTGATCAAAACATCAGTGTTTTATAGTAAAACGATATTTGACACATTGCCGTCTGTCCAGATGCAGCGCGACTCACCGAGCAGGGATAGCACTGATGGGCTTCTTGTAGATAGTGATGAGCTTATCCAGCACCACGTCAGCTGTGGTGAACACACGATAGGAGTGGAGGAAGGTGTTGAGGAAGTCGATGGAGAGGAAACGGAGGTCGGTCAGCCTCTCCAGCAGACGTTCGACGCTGGCGTAGCGGATCTGCAGCACTTTGCAGGAGTTCATCATCTTACTGAAGCGGATGTCCACATCATCGCAATACAGACTTGAATCTGATCTGTTGGCAAAAATGCAAAAATCAGGGGTGGAAAAAACTAGTCTGAAAAGAGGAGAAGACACATGTCGTCACATGGGAATACATATTTCTTACTTGATCATCTGTGGCACTGTGACTTTGGAGTTGTCCTCAAAGGCGTTCATCATGAGGCCATTGCAGCGGATGTTGTCTATGCACTGCAGGACACAGACGGCGAAATAAACAGATTAGATGGGGGAAATAATAGCAAGTTCTGTAACATGAAGGCTGAAGTCATCTCGCTGCTGGAGACCGTGATGCGTGTTGACGTGCCTGGCTGATGTCACTGGTCCATGCAGACTTCTCCTGCCTGGAGGAGGCCACCAGGATGATGGTGAATGACTGGCTGTCCTTTGGCTCCACGACGATCTTGAAGTCCAGGTGCTCCATGTCCTGGCCACTCTTGTCTGATTTAGCTTTGAGGTCAGGACAAAGATAAAACATATTTTCTGTAACAGCTTTAATCACCTAGGTAATGTAAAATTCAAAGGACAGTAAAAAAGAAAGAAAATAATGGTGAAAACAGCCATTACTAAAAAATTATAACATCTTTTAAAAGCTCTTCTTCAAAACTCAAGCTAAAGGTTTCTAAAGCCTTTTCTTTGTCTGTTTGTCAGCAAGATTACACTAAATTACGAGGACAAAATTTGTGAACCTTAGTGAAATTGAAAAAGCAAGGACAAAATACAACTTCATTAAATTTAGCTGAAGATCAGGATAGTTTTTAAAGCAATTATCTTAGCAAGAGGTAGAGCATCATTTTACTTGGTAATTTATTTTTAGCTGCAGCCTGATTTCATTTTCAAATAACTAATTATACAATTTTAACACACGAATATGCACTGTCAGTGCTGAATGTTACGTAAAGCATCATACATGGTGCATATAATGCAAACGGTTGCAAACACTTACATTCATCATCTGTTCCCTCAGGGTCCTCCATCAGAGTGCAGTCTATTAGCGAGACAACTCCATTCTAAAAATAGCATTCAATGCAGATTCAGTTTTTTGTTTTTTTTTTACATCTACCACATTTGACCCAACATAATGCATCTATGTATGACATAATAGGCATTAATGCAACACATTTTGTTAACTAAAAACATTAGAAATTTTATCTTTTTATATAAACAGTTTGATAAAAACGTGTTTTACTGTAAATCTAGATCTATCATCAGGTATAATAATTCACATCTTTTAAAGTTGTGGTTATTTTACTTGTTTAACAAAGCTCTTTGAACAACATTGATTTGTAGAAACAGAATTTAGTTATGACAGGACTGATGAGCTAACTGCTAGTCCGAGCAAGGATGATACCAAAGTGGACTTCTGTCATCTCAAAATAACTTCAGTCCCAAAAATTTCACATCTGGCAACCTAACATGAATTATTTTTGTCTGTGGGAGGAAATTGGAGGAAACTCACACAAACACGAGGAGAACATGTAAACTCCACACAGAAATACCTCAGATGTGGACCAGGGATCAAACCCAGGACCTTCTAACCACTAAGCTTTTTCTTCTTTTTCTATTTAATTCCTTTAAACATAAACCTTTACATGGTTTTCAGGCAGAACTATTACGGTATCTTTGCTGGAAGTGTCCTAAATGTCACCCAAACTGATACAGCTAGCTCCTACCATGACAATCATAGAATTGGATAGATCCATGTTCTCGGCTTGGGTCAAAATTAAACCCTATTTCTCCAAAATGAGGTTGCCAAACAGAATAAAAAGATGTTTACACAGCACCAGGAGAGACTAAATTCTGATTTTCTACACTACTAGTGACTCCAAGTACACAACAAAATGTATTTAATGGCTAAAAAAGTTAATTTTGGATGATATGTCCCCTTGAATGCATGCCTCATAACATCTAGTTTGAAATTTAAGAATACAAACTTTTTCTTCTAACAATAAAGCTGCTCAATAGAAAATGACTAACTTAAACATTAGATTTTTTCAAAATAAATGACATTAAATTGGTAGATTTTATGAAATGTTTAGGATCTGCACAAACACAAATCCAACCTTTAACTGTTTCAAATTAAATGCCAATTTAATATTGCTGCGTAAAGCTCCATTCAGTATTAAACTAAACCAGGTTTCAAACATGTACAGTCAGTGATGAGTGCTGCTGATAAAAAACACGGCTCTGAATCTTTTGTCTGCAGTCAGCTTCATGTCAGCACAGACAAAAAGATGAGCAGCTACAATGCCGGTCCAGCAGCTTCAGGCCCACCTTGGTGAGATGAAGCTTTCCTCCAGAACCCCTAGTGCAAATGATTAAATGCTTAGAGAAGAGGAAGCACTGCCTCTCCCCTTCCTTCTTTAGAGACAGAGAGCCCAGTCGCCCACGGGTGATTTTGCCCTTCTCGCTCATTGGCACCTGAATGAGAGACCCTGCGCACAGGAAACAAAACAGTGTTTATAAATAAAAACAGAAAGATGCTCATATGAGTAGAAGAGAGGCAAATTTACAAAAAAGCAAGGTATTAAAGGAAAATCTAAATACGCATACTGTATGTAGAGCATAACATGGAATTACTATTTTCCCTCTCCTCACTCATTAAGGCCTGTTGAGGACATTTGACATTTACAGTTTCAGATTCATCATTAGTTTGCCTCGGAACAGTCTAATTGCATTTGAAAATTTAAGAATGTCCTTGTGAGCAGTGTGTGCTCTTGCTCAGTTCCTACTTTACCCAAAATACCCCATTTCCAGCCTGAGAGCTCATGCTGTCAGAGTGGTAATGTGGAGGGACAAGAAATCCCCTCCTGTTGTGTTCAACACTCGGAGGTGGAGGATACCTTGTCTTACAAACGTCTGGCTGGTGTCAAGGAGCACTTCGCAGCCCTCGATGATCATGCGCTCGATCGCCAGGTTCTTCCTGATGTTTTCAGTTTCGCTCACCTCATCGTGCATTATTCTGGAATAGAGAGTCATTCTTACTTAGTAAATGTGGAGAATTATTGCTTTTCAAGCCATGTACTGACCTGTTTTATTAGAATTTTACATCAAAAACTCTAAATCTTCACAACTTTTATTTGTAATCATGGTTGTTTTAAAAAAATACAGTACAGAGCAACACAATACTATAAAAATTAAACGGTATAACACAATATGATGCAGTATAATGGCATATGATGCAATGCATATTAATATAATATAGTTAGATACAATTTGATGTAGTAGGATAAAAAAAACGTATGCGATGCCATACAATACAATACTCAATACAATACTAAAGTACCAAATGTGTTTTGTTACAATACAAACACAATATTACAATACAGTGCAGCATGATCCAATATGATACTATGTGGTACAATATAAAATAATATGATACGATACAATGTGACACGATATGAAACAATACAGTACCACGACACAAAATTATGTGATCCAATATGATGCGATCTGATACCACAATACAATACGATACGATATGATGTGACACAATACGATACAATACGATACAAACGATAAGATATGATAAGATATAAGATATGGTTTATATGCTATTTGAGGAGATATTGTGTTTGTCTGAGGTGACGCGTTGTGAGGAATACCTTGAAAGCTCCTCCAGTTTAGATTTGGCGTAATCCAAGCTGTTTCTCTCTATGTGTTCATGAGGTGTGTGGGCCAGAAGCTCATGGAGTGTAAGAATGTATCTAGGAATCTACAGACAGAAAAGAAAACAACAATAAATTACAGAATTCACACAATGACAAAGGAATGAGAAGTAGGACATTAAACTCATTTGGAAAAATTTATTTCAGCACAACAGAGCAGATCATCACGAGCACTGATAAACCTTGACAGAATGGGACAATTATTAAAGCTAGAGCTCTTAAACATCTAAATTTTACAGGCAGTAAAGCATGACAGGAGTGTTTCAATCAAAAGCAGACAAATTTCTGCTAGGTTTGTTGGTTTTGCTGGTTTTTGAAGTTTTGACTGGACTACATTCGTCTGAGAACATAGCAGGAAGCATTTTGGAATTTTTTCACATGACAATGAAGAGCTAACCTGGAACATGGGGTAGGTGAGAAAGGTCTCCAGAGTTCTTTCCTCACAGTCGGGCTTGGCCTCATACTGCTTCAGCAGCTTGTCAAAATCCCGGTTCTGCTTACAGTGAGCCAAGATCTGCAGGCTGTACTGGTGGTTCCTCACAAACTCCTGGTAGATGTTCAGCATGGGCAGCAGGATGTCGAAGAGGTCAGCTGTGGAAACGTGAACGCAAATCAAATTCAGCTTGACTTATTCTTTATATTGCAAACATATTTCGAGATCACAAACAAAAGTCAGCAAAGAGCGAGGACTCTTACCCAGCACTAATGTTGGCCAACTTGCTATTCTGGCTTTCAGACCCTGGTAGAATATCTGATGTAGGAACATAATAGTTTCACTGAAATAAAAAAGAAGAAACAGAAATAGATAAATAAAAAAAAATGAAAGTAATTTTGCAGATATTCATTTGATATTTTAAAGCTTCTTAAGTTTTTCCAAGAGAATATCCATAATTAATACATAAGAAGGAACCATTTAAACCAGAAAGTGTGTTCTGCTGCTACAATCTGCACACGTCTGTATTTTACTCCTGATTATCCCTTTGTTTTTGCCGCTGGCAGCTCTCTGACCGTAGCACGCGCTCTGAGCTTCTGTCCTCGCTGCTCTGAGCATGTATTTCATTACATCCAGTTATAAAGCAGGAGGTTGTGCTCAGGAGTTCATTTCCATTGGTCTCGTACCAAAACAATAACAAATGTGTTTGTGTCACACAGAAGAAAGCCTCTAACATCTTTTTTTTTTTTCCTGTAGTGTTTAGAAAAAGCTTGTTTTGTTATAAAATTTAAAACTGTCATAAATCATCATGTAATGGTTCTCATTTTTTAAAGAAACGGGTCATAAACAAAAGTTTTCAATCAATGCAAAATGGCAGCTGCCAGATGCTCAGTATAGATTTTGGAACTTGTTGTTAACAGGTTAAACTTTTGAGTATAATATGTTATTAAAATGTCATTTTTTTCCTGAAGATTTTAAATTGGCCTTCAAAGGTTTTTTTTTCCCACCACCATTCTGCTACCCTGAACAGGAACAAGTGGGTAAAGCAAATACATAGATGGACAGATAGAATTTTAAAAATGTGGATGTTGTTTTAATGCAACTTATTTTTGTTATTTTTGATGACTAAAGCCAATTCATTTCTGATCCCTGAAACCAACTAAATAGTTTATGAGTGGGGGGAAAAAAACAAGATGTCAAGTAAAGTTATTTTAAAACATCTGTAATTATAGGACAAGACTTTTTTTCTGGTCCAACTAAATGTGGCCTTTGTTAAATGTGATGCAACAGCCATTTTTTCATAAAAGAGGAGAACTCCACTTCTCTGTGGATTGAATTTATTTTAAGTCAATGACCATGAAAAAAAAACTCAATAGTGCTTTACTGCTTGTTTAACTTTAGACAGAGTTTGCCTATCAAAGAGGTTAAGAAAAGGTTAGATTATATTTAATATGATTTGCATGGAGCGATAAAAGAAAAAAAAAATACTAAGAGCCCTGACATGTTTCATTTCACTGTGAGGATTCATCAAGTGAATAATTAAAATCAATTGAAGTACACCAGTTGACCCATAATATAATGTAAAGACCTTTGAATAAACTTAAATATTTATAATTTAGCTGTTGGCAGTGGTGTTGAAGGCATGATTTGTCTTTTAAATGTTAAATTTTTTTAACAGTTTTTGATGTTTGGCATAACTGTTCCTCAATGACTAAAAGTTGACACATCCCCATGTGTGACAAAATACTAACAACTACAAAAAATACTCTCAAAATGGTAATGTTCTTTAGAAAAATCTCAGCAGGACAGCTGGAGCCAACCTGTTGAGGAATATGCTGCTGACGTCATCGTGGGTGATGGGCGGCTTCTTGGAGCTGGCAGCCATGCGGAGTGGCCTCAGGAAGTTGTTGACCAGAATGTGAAGCTGTTGAACGTACTCTGCCTCGGAGTCCAACATGCTGAACACCACCTGGTTCCTTTTCCTCATGCTCTCAGCGTGAGGTGAGCGGATATAGTCCTGAATGATGGTCTTCCACTT
The DNA here is from genome assembly GCA_031762555.1 of Cynodonichthys magdalenae. NCBI lineage: Eukaryota > Metazoa > Chordata > Actinopteri > Cyprinodontiformes > Rivulidae > Cynodonichthys > Cynodonichthys magdalenae. The sequence continues at coordinate 17,074,537 of JARVJO010000002.1, read as the reverse complement.
CCTCCTGCAGATCCAGCCTCGCAGAAAACTTTGAACCTGCAAAAAACCAGACAGCCCGTCAACATTTCATTAAAGAATTTACAGTCCCGATACAAAAAATAAAAAAGTTGGGATGGTGTGTAAAATGTAAATGATTTATTAAACCCATATTTTGTTCACAATGGAACATGGTCAACATATCATATGTTAAAACTGAGAAATTGTTTAATTTGTAGGGGGGAAAAAAAGTAAATTTGAATATGATGGCATCTCAAAAAAGATATACTAGAGGCAAGAAATGGCTGTGAAAGAGATAGCTGGAGAAACATTTTTTTAATATTTAGATTAATTAGCAACTAATAAAATAACATTTTAGAGAAGCTGAATCTCTCAAAACTAAAGAAAGACAGAAGTTCGTTCACCAGTCTGTGAAAAACTGCATCTAAACATAGTCGAATAATTTCATAATAATGTTTCTCAACAAAAAATTGGGAAAATTTTGAATATCTGATCATATAAAGTTCATAATATCACCAAAAGGTTAAAATAACTGGATAAATATTTGTGTGCAAAGGACAAGGTTGACAGTAAATATTTAATACCCATAATATTTGGTCATCCACATATGCTGATTAAAGCTCTGTCATGCAAAAAAGAAACTGGTCAAATGTTGATTTAAATTGGACTGAAACAAAAATCTCTAGTCAGAAAAAAATACATTTAAAATCTGATTTGAAAATCTCAAACACCACAGGTTCTGTACTAAAAAGGACAGCAACCATCCAGCTTGTTATCAACTCACAGTTCAAAAGTCTACTTCTCTGTTGGTATGGGGGTGCATTAGTGGCTATGGCATGAGCAGCTCACACATCTATAAAGGCAACATCAATGCAGAAAAGTATATTCAGATTCTAGAACACCATTTTCTCCAGACTTCTCACCAGTTTAAAAAATTAAATGAGAAATCCAGCAAAGACCCAGGACTGTTGAACAGCTAAAATCCTACATCAGACATTATTTGGGACAACATTCTCCTCCAAAAACTCCAGCAGCTGGTCAGTGTCCCAGCTTTTCAGAATTTTGATTGTAATATGAAATGAAGCAGCAAGTTTAAACCGACGAGTTTACCTTTTTGATCTTCTTGATTTCTGAGTCATCCTCAGTCGGGGCGGCTGCTGGGCTGGCGTGGATCTTCTCGTTGTCTTTGAGCAGTCCAGCGATCTGTCGAGGGAAAAAACCACAAGAAAGATCAGTCATTCCCACTCGAGCTGATCTCTTCCTCTCACCTACTGTAGCAGCATGTAAACAAAGTGACTCTGAGTGTTGTCATCACAGAAACACGAGCCTGACTAAACCGTCTTTGTTCATTTGCCTGGTGTTTGGTACTATTATTAGGAAAATAACATAATTATGATGATTATGAATAAATGCATTTGTTTATAGGAGTAAATAACAGGAAGTTAGAAACATAAATCCAGGATGGATTTGCACTCAAGTGTTTGAATCTGGAGTTTGTCCTTTCATTTTGTTGCCACAGAAACAGCTAAGTGTCATTTTCTTTCATAGAAGAGGTGCCAATAGAAAGCGGAGTTCATGCATATTCGACACATAATTGGATTTGATGGATCACATTTGCACATTAAAGTAAAATGGCCATCTGATCTGAAATATCAGAGCAAGAACACAGGCCTACTGGAAACATTGTGTTGGAGACAAGATACAAAGTGGAGAGGGGTTGGACCGAACACGAATCCATGAGGGGGGTGCAGCGTTCATTTCTGTCCTCTTGCTCAGTTTACAGATATGAGGCAAACGTAATGATAACAGGCAAAATCCCTGCTTTTTTTTATGTGCTGGCAAGTTAAGGCGAGAAAGCGACGCAAACAAGTCTTGGAAAGAAATGTGAGAGCAGAGCGTGAAGCAGTGGTAAAAGAGACTTATTGTGCCAGGAAGTTCTATTTACAGTAATTCTGACTAATACTGTGTGTGGCTGCATCACATTTACTTATCCCACTGCCTAACCCAAAAAATAGGTCACAACATGCGTTTATCTAAAATATCAGGAGTCTCTTCTCAGAAAAAATAAATAAATAAAAATAAAAAGTCATTGATATGGTTCATCTTGAGAAAAAAATATGAATGAGACTTCAATTACTCTCTTTTGTTGCATCCTAAAAGTTTAAAACAAAGGTCTGATCTGTTAAAGCTCAAACCATGTCTTGGTGGTTTTGGCTCAACCTCTTTAAAATTGTCCATCATGTTTGTGTTTGTTAGGTTTCAGTTTTTTTAGATAAAGCTCTTCATATAAAAAATAAAGTTAACTTTGCATCTAAACACTTTGAAATTGGCCTCTGTCCCTTTAAGAACCTCCTACCATTTCTGGCACTCCCACTTCAGCACATCTTCACAACAATGCTTCGGGGGAGGGGTGTGGGGTGAGAGCTCAGCTGGGGACTGAGCTCCAGGTAGGAGATTCAGGGATTTTTCTAACATACATGAATGAGTCAAAGCAACACTCTGGGCATGTTTTTGCTGAGCCAATGACACTATAACAAAGCTAAAAAAAAAAGTCAATAAATTTGTCCAATGGCTTATGTGATATTTTGTTAACAGACGAACAAACAAGCCCCACCCAGACATGACCCCCATTTTTCATGATGGCAGGCAGTACTGGAGGATAAATGCTTGAGGACTTTAAGTCTAAGGTTTGAACAAAGTGGATTTGTGGCCATTTGTGCTGGATTACAATGCATAAAAATCACAATTTAATTGCTTTAATTAGTTTCATTGAATGTAAAATTGTAAAAATAAAGAGTAAATATTACCTCTGACTTCAGTCTTTCAATCTCTATTTCGCCATCTTCTATCTGTTGTCGAAGTTGCTTAGCAACTGTTTTCTCAGTCTCCACAATCTGAAGCAGATGAAGATACTTCTGCATGAGAGTCTCATGCTCCGTAGCCAAGTTCCTGTAACTGTATCACAAGAAAACACAAAAACACATACAAATGGTAGCATTCTATCTCAGTGCATGTCTCACATTGGGAGACTCAAATGTGTTTCTGTCATATTTAAGCCCCACGGTTGAAACCATGGCAACATCGGTGACAGACTGATTTCTTACCTTCCAACCGACCAGTTTAATGTCTAATTGCCATGTCTGCAAAATGACACTGAAGTGTGCCTTTACCTGGCATGTGATATTGCAGCCACCCATTCATCGCAGTCTTTTACATCTTCTGTGCGCAACTCAAGAGCCTTTTGGTTTTCGTGGGTGAAGCTGACTGTGAAATAGTACTGAAACAAACAGGAGGGAGGGAAGAAATGTGATGAATTCCAGATATAAAGAGCAGAAGCTATCAATGACTTGACCTTTATGTTCTTACATGTATCATAATTCAGACTCTTCTTGATAAATTTAATCTACGTTGACTCGACTTCCAGCGGTTTTTGGACATTTTGTGTTTGTTGCGCTGCCTCAGTGCTGCAGACATCCAGCAGGTGATTTAAAACCACACGGGTCCTGAGGAAGCCACATCTTCCTCACCCACCAGTGCAGTTTGATGGAGCACACTGAGGTAGGCCTCCCCCAGCCCAGATTCTGGGATGTCTCTGGTTCCCAGGAGGAAATGCCATAAGACACGGAGGCTGGAGCCAAGTACAGAACTGTGCTATACCTGTTTCCTAGCAACTCTGGTCAATGTGAACAGTTGTTCACTGCTGTTTTTTTTCCCTTCTTCATCTGTCTGCTGGACTTTTGAACCAATTTTGACATTAAAACATCAGCACATTTACTGTAATTTACTCTTTATGCACAGAGGTGCTGATATTTTATTTTTTGTAAAGTTAAATGGAATCATTGGATGAGGATAGGCTTATTATCTTAATAAAAATATTGATTTTACAGTGTATCTTGTACATGTAAACAATTAACTACCAATTTTATCATTTTTAAATAATTTTTATTTAAACACAACCCTCACTCTAAATACCCACCAATCTATTTACCTATCTACTTATCTATTTACCTATCTACCCATCTACTGACCTACCTACCCATCTAATGTTTAGGTCTGCATACCTATACATATATGTTTGTATGTCAAATAGGTATAAGTGCATTTTCTTTGACGAGATTACAAATACTGTAGTATAGAATGATTCTTTTGCAACAGTTTTTTCCCCACATTTCACTTTCTGGAAGTAGATCATGGTATTCAATCCAAAAGTGGACATGATGGTGACAGTGTTCATCTTTAATTTACAGTCAGTGTGAAAAATGCTCATGTTAGCATGCTTTGGGACCAGCTGAGTGTGAAGTGGCTGGAAGGAGAGCCAGCTCCTCTAAGTTTGAGGCCAAGGTTCTCAACATGGTTCTCCTTCATTTCGAAAGAACTCAGTTAAATTGGTTCAGGCAACTGGTTAGGATGCCTCCTTGCAGAGTTTTTTTTGGGGGGGGGGGAATCAACTCAAGGGCAGACCCAGAACTCTCTGAAGGGATTCTATATCTTCTCTGGCCTGGGAACACCTTGGGATCCCCCATAAGGAGCTGAAGAGGGGATTTCTGGGTTTCTCTCCGGGACCTGTTGCCTCCGTGACCCAAAAACACATAAGCAGAGGTATAAAGTAATTAAGTACAAATACTTTTTTTACTGTATTTAAGTATATAAATTGTGGTTATCTATACTTTACTTGAGCAAATATTTTTAGCGGACTTTTTACTTCTACTCCTTACATTTGTGTACTTTTTACTCCTTACGTTTAAAACAATTTAAGAAATAGAAAGTTGTCACAACCATCTTGTGTTGTCTTGTTATTTTTAGCAGACAAAAGAAAAAAAACTATCCAACTATGATGTAACTCCCAGATAGATTGAATTTAATTGTGGTTGGATGGGAAGTATAAACTAAAGTATAAGTAAAAACTAAAGTATAAACTAAACTATAAACTATCCTGAAACTCTGGTTTGTACAATTCATCACATCTGCTGACACAAATCATGTAACACTCCTGTAGGACATATCAGACATAAGTAGCCTCAAATGACTGTGGCAGATATACAGTATATGAAGCTGAAACAGGGAGCCTATATCTAAATGTTTCAATATTAACATTTCATTATAACATTATAGTCATTATGGCTTTTAGAAAAATGTGCTTTAGAGAGGTCACCTCCTAATAAATGTCATTTTGGAAAATCTAACTTTTACTCAATACTTATACTTTCAACACTGTATGTCAGAAATTAATTTTACTTTTGATACAAAAAATGTTTGCTCAGTAATATCATTAGAAAAGACTTTAACTTTTACCAAAGTAATTTTATGTTAATATACTTGTGCTTTTATTCAAGTATCACTTTGAGATACTTAATACAAGACTCCATGTAAGCAGTAGAAGATGGAAATGGACATATAAGAAACTTTTTTCCTTTAAAATCAACACAAAGAGAAAACTGTGTCTGAAGACACACTCTGTTTTCTTTTTTCCATCATCCTTCAGACAAGTCTTATTCCATTTACTTCAAATTATATTACTCAGGAATTTTTCCTTTTAATTTAATTGCTGTAATATTCAGCAATATGAGAGCAGCACACACAATCTCAAAACAAAATTTATTTTACTGAAGGTTTTTTTATTTTCATTCAGAGATATTTTCATAAGATAGTTTTGTGTAACTAATCAGAAGAGGCAATGAAATGTAAAAATTTTCTCTAGAAAAAAACTTTATGGTATTTCTATTTTTACTGCTTTGGGAGCAAAAGTACAGCTTCAGGAACCAACTGGAAGTAAATATGATAGTGGTTAATTTAATTGCAATAATTAAAACCGAACTTTTATTTGTACGGTTTATCAAACAGCCCTGTTGCATTGCTGTGAAGGAGATTAAATGGAGAGATCAAATGTTGTATTTTAATGTTTCCAGTCATTCAACATGTATCTGCTTTTATTTTTAAATTCTGTCTTCCCCTTACAAACACCACCACCATTGTGTCACATACAGTACGACCCGTGTCTGCTGGTTTTACAGTGCAGCAGCTCGTCGCTCCCTGTGTCTCTGGCTGAAGTGGAGCTTTTTTACGAGAACAAGCTGCTTTTTCTATAATTGGACTCCGAGCCCTCGAAGGTACTGCGAAGGAACAAATTTAGCTTCGATATAGTGCTCACATTAATAGGAGGGATGTGATGCGCTGACTCCCTCTGTCATCACGCCTCTTCCAACTGCATCATTCTTTAAGATGCAAATAAGGGTTGCCATAGAAACCTTAGGCTCAAGCATGATCATTTTCACACTAACTGCATAAAGGACTATGGAGCTGTGTGTAATCTAGAGTTTCATGGATGCTAATACTTCCACAATGTTAAAAGGAGTATTTTTTAGTGTGTGTGTGTGTGTTTTGGGGGTGGTTAAGTATCTTTCAGCACAATCTGGATTCACAAAGAATGGTCAAAACATGCAAAGATGACAAAGCTGTTGATGAGCCCTTGTGATGTGCAAACATTTGAAACAGCTCATTGCAGAAACAAAACACCCCATCATTATAGAGAAGGAGGACGGGGGTAAAAATGGTTGTTCAGGAAGATATTTTGGGTGCCTTTAAGGCAACTTTTGAGAGCCCAGCAGTGTGTTGTGTTCTGCTTTGTCAGCACAAGGGCAGCTGTTCACAGTTTGAGTCTGGTCTCAGTTTGGACCGCAGCCTTAACTACAGCGTCAGGAACAGAGACAGGGAAACAGGAGAGGAAATATCTCAACAGAGCATTACGTTTTCATATTATTAACTGAATTCACAAACCTCTCCTTTTTCGAAATTGTTGTGGTTCTGATTATTTCAAAAAACTAAATTAAATCAGTGCTCACTTCTGATCTGTCTTCACAAAGGATGCTATTTATAGACTGCAACAATTTTATAGGAGGCAACATGTTGGCAGTGGTGATGCACACTCCAGACTGATCCATTTGATCCAGGTCATCTAGACAAGAGCTGACTGATCACGGACACCCCCCCACCCACCCCCCCACCCCCGTTTCCTGAGGCTCAACTGTAAATGGGATTTTCACCACAAGATGGAAACCTTGAAGCCACAACTTTTTTTTTTGTGTGGTCATGTTTTATTTGAGGGATGTTGTAAGAAGGGTGCATTAGGCTTCAACACTCTCCACCCTTCTAAAAAACAAACACAAAAAAAAAAACATCCAAAACACGAGGAACGAAAGTCAGACGCAAACAACAAGCTGAACGCACATCCAGCTTTTACGCATCGCTTAAAAGTAAAAAAAAAAAAAGAAAAAAAAAGAAGAACATTAAATAAAAAAAAAGAGGGAACAGGTTTTGCTGCATATGGTGTCTGCAGCAACACGATTAGGTGTTTTCATTCTTACCTCACCGGTTAAAGCCGTGCATGAATTACATAACGTTGCAATAAAAAAAAGGGATCTGGAAGCTTTGCTGCTGCAGTGAATTTGAGGTCATCGTGTGATGAGATGTGAGCAGAGAGGAGGAGAACGCATGGTTGGAAATGAGAGGTATTTGTAGCTCAGGGGGGCTATGGTTTTACATGTTTGCTGATTTCATTATTATTTGTTGCAGAGAGGGAGCATGTGTGTGTGTGTGTGTGTGTGAGGGTTGCGCGCACGCTCATCCTCCCCTCTTCCTTACCTGCTTCTCCAAGCACTCCTTGGCTGACAGTGAAGGTTTGGGTGAAGGCGCCCTGTCGCAGATGCACCCCTCCAACAAGTACAATCCCGAGGGTCGCGAGCTGGACTCGTTCTCGAAATAAAAGAGCATGTTCTGCAGCAGAGTGAACCACTTGGTGTGCCATTTCGTGTTGTCGGAGCTCTTCTTGCTCAGGCACCCTCGTCTCGTGCCGTCCTTCTTCGCCAAAAGCCCCAGATAGGTGACATGACCATCATTGAGTCGTATTCCCTTCTGCATGTTGGAGGAAGACAGGCTCGGACGGCTGCTGGTTACATCCTCCTCCAAGTCAAATAAACAAAAAGACGAGGTGTTGAATAGTCCTCAATGCGGACCTCGGGCTGCAGCTCGTCCAGCTCGGTCCGACGCATTCACCGCGCTGGCATTCTGACTAAAACACAGAGTTGGAGAGCCGCAAACACCAGTCCTGCATCCTTAAAAAGCTTTTTGTCATACTCCGAGCGCGTCTAAGGTCCTCATTATCCGATCGTGTGGGCTGCAACAACAACTTCAATAAAAATAAAAACAAATAAAAAAAGAGGGAAGTAGGGACGGAGGAAAAAAAAACAGACGCAAGATGAGAGGAAAAGCGGGATCTGAGGTCCGTTTCTCACATGAAATCTCCAGAAAGCAGCAGGCTTGGTGGTGAGCTAGGCAGAGCTGACTGGAGTCACATGACGCATGATTGGGGAAAAGCAAGATTTCAGCACCTTGGAGAGGTTCTTCTCAAAGAGACGCTGCAGAAGTTTTACCCCCTTTTTTATTTCCCTTCAGAAGAACAAAAATCATTGGAGGGATATGAGAGAGAAGCTGATGGTGTCAGATTTCACCAAAACAGGAAGAGCAGCTTTATTGGAAACCATCAGGGACCCTCATTTGAATTTTCAGGAAACATTTTTTCCTCTTGTTTTTAACTAAAATGCACAAAAGCTCGTATCATAAATTCTTAGTCCTGAGACATGGAGAAAAAAAGATGCATTATCCTTGAAAGAATAAGTGTATAATGATTGTTTAATAATTTTATAATTTACAATAATACTTTAAGTTGTTTTATAATATAAATGTGCTCCTTGGCTTTCAGGGCCCCGTTTCAGAAAGCAGGTTTAACAAACCCTGGATTAACTCTGAATCAACTTACCCCGCTCTGTGATACTCAGGATTTTCGGTTTCAGAACAGCTGATATTAACTGGGTAACTTAATCCTGAGTCAAGTTACCCCTGAGATAAGTTGGAGCACGAAGCCCTCATCAATGGAAGGCAGATAATGCGATTCACCAATGGGAGAAAATAAGGAGACCGGAAGTCCATTTCTCTGTGCTGGAACTAGAAATGTTAATGATGGCATTTAGAGAATATCAACATATATTTAAAAAGAAAAAACACATTACTGTTGAAAGAGAAAAACAGTTAGTGCAGCAGATAATTGCTGATTACGTCAACGCATGATTGATTTTACAGAAATTGAAACTTTTATACTTTACAATTATTCAAGTGGATAAAAGTGAGCATGTGTGTGTGTGTGTGCATTAAATGTGTGTGTAGGAGCAGCCCAGCTCGTACCAAATAGACATGGCAGCAAATAAAGATTAAATATAAAACATAGTAAAATTAGGTAAGGTCCAGGTATAAGATCTTATGTTCAACCTTTAACAAATTACATAATTAAGCTAAATTCAATGCCTGAAATTGTGCCCCCCCCCCCCCCCAAAAAAAATGTGCGTTACCCCATCTCTCTGCCAATATTTAATATTGGACACTTGAAAGGAGCATGATAATGTTAGGATGTGTGTCTAATTAGCGCTTATAGTGATTAAGTCTGACCTCCATTTACAATGGACTGCAGTAAACTCAGTTTAGTGTTTCATCAGAGGATGATGAAGAAACTTTGTCTGCTACAGAGAGGGAGCAATCCCAGGTGAATACTGAGGTGTTTCAGTGTAGGTTTAAAGTTTAACTTTTCATCGTGTAGATAGAAGAAAAAAAGAGCTGTGATGAATGAGCTGAAGAGACTCCATCTACCTCTAGAGCTCAATTTTCTTCTGTTAAAATAAAATAAGGCTTTTTGTGATAGAAAAATAATTTATACATTTATTCATTTCTGATTCTTCTCAGGCTAAGAGTCAGTGACCTCTTTTACTGGCCTAAAATGTCATCAAAACTTAACTGTTTATCTTCGGTTTTCTCACAGAGTTTTACAGGATCTGCTAGAGTTTACATTCTTGCTGTGATAGAGGACATTTGATAACCTCTCGTCGCCAGCAGTATTATCGTCATTGTCTGTTTGATAAACATTCTGTATAAATAAGTGTATCTAAGACTGCCTCGGTACACACATACTGGATGTAACATGACGTGTGTGTGTCAATAAATTTCTGACAGCCATTCACAGACTACGTTTGCATCATTTTGGATCACTTGTTTCTGCCTGGGCAAATAATGTTTTCCACTACAGCTTTTTCCCCCAAAAGTTTATTAATTTTAAAAGACAAAAATTCTATATACACACACACACAATAATATATACTTCAAGAATTTAAACCTTTGATCATAACCTCATCGTTTTTCTGTCTCCAAAGCTTCCTGTGCTTCCTACAAGCTGTACTTTAAGGAAAAGATTGAAACTGGTTCAATCAAAAGATAAAAACGCTCAGATTTTCATCCAGAAATTACAAGATAGCTAATCGTGGTCTTATCACTCTCTCCCAACCTACATTTCTGCGGAGTGTTAGCGCTTCACCTCTACAGGCTCCTGTAGAAAAGGACACGCATTCTCCTGGTGCAGCTCTCAGCTGAAGAGTGAGACAAACTCAGGCTTTGTTCAAGTAATCCTGCTACGGAGCAGGGTTGGTTCACAGAGTAAGATGAGGGGGTAAGTTAACTCAGGATAACAGCCATCTGGTTTTCTGAAACTGAAAACCCAGGATATGAACATAGTTACCCCAGAACTAACTCAGGATTTTCACCCATCCTGCTTTCTGAAACAGGGCTCAGGTAAAGTGGTCAGTAGACAAACAGCATATGTGGTTTTGAAATGGTTGAACGTTTACAAAAGATTTCTATTAGTCTGGTCATCTTCTACTAAAACTGATCAAAGAAAAAGCAAAAAAATAACTGTTTATATACCTTTATTTCAGTTTGTGCAAGTTGTACATGAGATGGTTTGTCATTTATGGAACGTACAACAATTTTACACAATCCTGGTCAGATCTTTAAAATTTCTTCAACTCTAAAGTGTAACATTCAATCACAACACTACTCGGGTTAAATAGAATATATGGCTTTTAAATTATCTACACAGTGAATAAAATAAAAACAGCTGTTTAACTGTTGAACACAAGTGTTACAGGTCAAGAGTGGTTTTAAAAAAAAAAAAAAAAAAGAAATCTCATGTATTACTCTGGCAGTTTTAGACCTGAATAAAAGTTGTATTCTACAGATGCAGCAGTTGCATGTCTTGCACTTGGTCCTAAGAAAATTACTCACACTGAACGTAAACCCAATACTTAAAAAAAAACATGATTAAACCAAAAATGTTCCAACTAAAAAACTATTAAGAAAAAAAAAAAATTGGCATTTATTATTAGCATTTCTACAAATAATTTAGTGTCATCTTTAATTCTTTTACTGGGTTAAAAACCAAACAAGGAAAAAAAAATGATGAGAAAAAGCATTTAAGGCAAAGAGCATTGGAATCCAGATTGTTTAGCAGATGTGAATTCCACTGCACTCTCCCAGTATGACAGGGATGTACCATCAAAAGCATTCCACATCCTGGACACAAACCTTGTGCTGCTTTACAAAAGGCCATCCCACGGCAGATTTTTTTTTTTTTTAAAAGCGATGACAACTGAGGTTGGTGCAGAGCGTCAGCGAAAAAACAGAAGATCACAGACTAAGCATTCTTCAGTAAATCATTCTAAAAATCATTCAACACAGCAACACACACTTTTGGCTAAAACATCATTTAAATTCATGCAATATTTGCCCAGGATCTCAAGCAGAATCTCCATCTGGGAATGACAAAAGAAAAACAAAAAACATTAACACAGACTTTTATAGCTGAGAACATTAAATACTTTTTTAAGTATAAGATTAGACAAATTTGCTCTCAGTGATAACATCTGCCTTTGTTTTACTAACCTAATTCCTGAAGAACTTTATTTCATTTCAGAACAGGTTAACGGTATTGATCCCCTGGAGTCTCTGAACATCCCAGTCATGTGAATGATTTAAATCACTCTAGTGGGAATGCCGTTTAAGAATCTGATTCCAATTAGTATCAAAAGTAAAGACTTCAAGCTATACACCAGTTTTAAACTGTGTTGATAGGACAAGTGTATGTATGTATGTATA
>JARVJO010000002.1:17033263-17053356 GCA_031762555.1 Cynodonichthys magdalenae | reverse complement strand
ACTGATCCTTCAACACAGAGCATCTTCAGAAGACAAGTTGATAAAATAAATTTAAAAAATTTGTATTGTTCGATACAGGGGTGTATTGAACCTAAAGCACTGTATTGAACGGTTCGATATTGATACATGTATTGTTGCACTTCTAATATATATATAAATATATATATGTTGTTGTTGTTGTTAACCAGAGCCCTGACTGATCCTGTAAGGTAGCCCAACAATCCACTAAGACAGTTTTAGTTGTAGAGACAATTTATTTTTTGCACAAGTTTTATTCTGGTTATTCTTCCTGATTCGACCCATCATCATTTATTCAGGCTTGGATCCAGCACCAGAAATGCACAAAAAGTGCCTTTCATCTGATTTTCATCTCAAAATGTAAGGAAATGTGTGTTTAGTAGATTGTTTCTTTGTTGTAACAATGCTTCTTGGCAATAAATCTTATAGCGGGCACCTGATTGGCAGCACCTGGAGGTAGAGAAGCTCAAAACAAATGTCAGTATCAACAGCAAAATAAGCTGTTTGTCAGTGAAGATTTGGCAAATGTTTCATCTGCCCAACCCACTCAACTCTACTGCTCATCCCACCGTTTAAAAGGTAAATTAACAGGCTTTCCAAGATTTATTGCCAAGAAGCATTGTTACAACAAATAAATAATCTACCAAAGACATGTTTCTTTACTTTTTTGTGCTAAGTTTATATATAATTTTAAGTTTTTCTGTGCTTTTTAAGATAAACCATAGGCAGTGCTGTTTTTCAGCTTGTCTACCATGTAACTCATTTTAAGCAGCACAGCTTCTGCTACATTTACAATACATTATTTTACACTTCACAACTTTGAAGCTTTTCTAGCATTTATGGTAATTCTCACATGTGGCCCACAGTTTTGAAAAGATACGCGTGTTCGATTACTTCATTACATGTTCACAACCAAACAGAAAGTTCACCAATATTTGAATGTTTGTATTTAAACAGAACCATACAACCACACAACAGCGCTGGACCGAGAAAGTTTATTGCTCCAGTCGGCCACGAGACGGGAAATGCTCAGTTTTAACACTTTCTTCAAGACCTGACCCCACCTACAGTCGTGTCACTTGGGGGCACCCTATCTGCTCCAGGGTCAAGTCTTCAGACATTCTTCCTGTTCAGCTATGTTTTAATTCCAGCTCATATGGGTTGTAAATGTTTTCAGGTATGTATCTATGTATATGTACGTCCTGCTCTGAGTGACCATATCGTCTAGCCATCCAGACCAGTCTGTACATAAAATCATCATTTTAATCACAAAAATAATCACACAGTAGTTTATACAAATATCATTATACACCTAAGGGAAAAAAACTAAAAAATGTGTGGTGCTTTTTTAAAAGTCAGTAAGTAAACAAACCCCAATAAATTTCTTCATGTTTCGAGGTATAGGCCTGAAGAGTCAATATGGTGAGTGAAGAAAACTATCATGGCGGTCTCTAAAAGACAATTTAAATTAATATATTCTGGACCTTTGCTAGGCTTCCTGAGAAGGACCTTACTGAATTTTAATTGAAACCTCACTGATCTGAAGGATTAGGCCTTTCTGTTTAGATGCTTCACTCATTCACTACAAATAACATGATTTCGCAGTTTCTGTTGATCTGTAGATAAATCTGTAAAATAAAGAAGGCAATAAAATCAAATAAAACCCTCTCCTTAACATCAAATTCCAGCCATATTCTGAATGTAGAGCAGTGAGGACATGATTCTGCTAAAGTCCACAAAAAGAACAATCACACTTAGTGGACAGTGAAAAGGAAACAACCAAGCTGTCAGATCTGTTCACTGTGAATTACTCACCAAAAACTACAGAAGAAAACCTCACGTGTTGCAATGTTTTACTCATCTCATCATTTAAAAAACTGCTTCTTAGTTTCTTCATTCAATAAATATCACATTGAGGTGACCAAAACTAAAGACTTAACATAAAAACATTAAAATAAAAAAAACCAATATATTCAGTTTTTATAAATGCTGCTCTAAATAATGTATTTTATAACAAGATTTTGACATTTTTGTACTATGTTGTGTATGTACTATTTTTAAGCTGTGGAAGATGCATTTTATACATTTTTTAATTGAATTGCTCAAAGTTTGAAGTGTGACACACATGAAAGTGTTTTAATTTTAATTTAGCGTCTTTTTATCTCATTTTCTCACTAACGTGATGAGAAAAATGTAAAACAAGGTTACACATCTAAAACGTTTAATACTTTAAGCAAAATCAAAGAAACGGAAACTAGTATCAGTCAAAATCAGTCATTGAAGGACCTGTTCATGAGCATTCTTTTAAAAAGATTTTGTTCTTGTACTTCAAAATTTTATTTTTATATTTTGTTTTTGTGCAACTTATTTAATTCTTATAAAATCTGTTTTTCTTATTGTGTTCATCTTTCTGATTGTGTATTTAAATATGTGTTTGAGTTTGTCTCTGAGCACTTCATCGAACCACAGATGTTTGTCAAAAATGTATTGAGCTACTGGATAAGAGACAGTCTAGAATAGCAGTAAAACAAACTAGTAAAAACGGCTCTTTGGACACCTAATTTGTTTAAAAGGCACAAGCTCTAATCTGATGCCATCAGTCCCCCAGTTCCTTCTTAGAAAACAAACTTTTGATTATTATTTAAACTTTATTTATTCTGCCATACCTTTAGCTTTTACAGCATTTTCCTCAAACTGTCCCATTTTCTTTGATAAAGACAATCAAAAAACGTCCTCACTGACCTGCCGTCTGAGATGAGAATTCAGTTTGGTCATAAATTAATTCAGTGTCAGGTACAAGCATCAAAAGCTGCCCAGTTTTGAATAGATTTGCATAGTTGTGCATGTGAGCCACTCATAGCAATAATGAGCCATAGCTGTTTGAGTCAAGCTGCAGCCCAACAGGACAGTTGTTCAAACTGTAAATAGATCCAGTTCATCCTGCTCATTTATCATTTAATCATTTATTCTCAACAGAAGCAGTGAAATTGTTTCCTAGAAATGACGCCTGTGAACACGACGCCCTGCTGTTTGTTTAAAGAGGGGTATTATGCCAAATTTACTTTTATGATCTTTATATCGTTATACGTCAATCCCTCATCAAAAACATACCCAGAGTGTTGGTTTGACTCATTCATGTATGTTTGAGAAATCCTTGAATCTCCTGTGTTAGCCATGTGGAGCTGCCTAAACACCTGCTGGTACAAAGCACCGCCTATTTTCACAAAGCTCCTCCCCAAACTTCCAAATAATGAGGTTCTTAAAGAGGCAGACCCCAATTTCAAGGCGTTTACACAGGCTATGATGCAAAGTCAAATTTATGTTTGATATATACAGCATTTTCATAACAACTGAAGGTAAGCTGATTGAACTATATGCCTGGAAAATGCATAATAATGTGAGCTAAATGTGTTTCTGTGGGCAGAGAAGTTCATCAGGGTGTGTATTAGACACAGGTTGGGTGTTTGTGTGTGTGTGGAATTTTTTTCCCAACAGTTCCTCATGTTTCTTCTGTCTTGCTGTAGTGTCCTCACCAACAAAAAAAACTTAAATCCTAATTACATGATCCACCAGTCTTCGAATTTGCCATACTACTCTCTCTGATTACTTCCCTCCTTTTTTTAGAAACAGCTTTCTGGATTTTGTCGAACCACCTGTATGTATTTCTCCTGTCAGATTGGCCCCAAACACCTTCCTGCACAGCTCCGCATAGCATTTTTAGAAGACTTTAAACTAAAACTGGAGACGGCAACATTTCATTGGTGGCCTCCACAATCTGGCGAGCTAGGATTGCTCCTTCGGCTGCTGCTTCCTCGCAAGTAAGGCTGATTCTTCTGTGTCAAAACTGGTTAGGCTGCCTGCCACTCACAGCTCATGATTGTGGAGGGGGGAGTAGGGAGATACTATGAAACAAATGACTCACAAACTTCAAGTATATACGTTAAAGCAACCCTGGTTTTTATAGACATATTTTGTGCAATGATCAGATATTAAAGTACCACCTGGGGCCACTTAATCTTAGTCATAAGCAGGATGTTTGGCTTTGTACACATGCAGCTTTCATGTGGTCTCGGATGCTTCCCATCAGAAAAATCTGATTGTTTTTAATCATCATACTGTTTGTATAAATTAACAAAAGACTGCACAAATACACTATGATGCTTATTTGACAACCAAGGCCAGTAAAATCTAAAGCTTCGATCTGAAACTTGGCAGCTTTTTTTGATGCCACACATGCATTCCTTTTATTTTTGCAGATGTGTTCTGCTCAAGTACTCTATTTTAGGAGCAGGCCATGAATTATAGAGAAAGTGGCAAACAATGTGTATTGCAGTCTCTTTTCTGCTGACCTAAGTGCTCTGGGGTGGGGGGGGGGGGGGGGGGGGTGTCTTTGAGGAGTGACCGTGAGGTGCTGCCCGTGTGTCTGCAGGATCCTGGTTTTTGGCAGTGGCCCAGGTCATTGTGATCCATGCGTGCCGCTGCCCACAGGGTCACCACCTGGCTTCTGCTGCCTCCAACCTCTCCGGGTTACGCAGACTGCGTTCACAGCAGGTCTGTAATTGAATTTCACACATGTCGCAGTCGGCTTTGCTGTGTTGTCTGCGAGGTGTGTGCACAGTACCTTCAAAGACTTATCTTGATGATAAGGATCAGGAAGTATGCATAAATAATGCGTCTGCAGTATTTTCCCATGCAGAACCATAGCAGGACTGACTGTCCCTGTTTTCAGCTTTGTAAGAATTCTTTTTTAGTACTTTACTAAGATGAGCAACTATGACGTGTCACCCGCCTGAGAGTATTCCTATGAACAGTACGTATAATCAATGTGTGGACACAAAGAAATATTATAAGATACGAGGGTAAGATGATGAAGTTTTGATTGTGGCTCAGATGAAGTAGGCAATGAAATAGCCTCATCAATGTTCCCATCAAAGTTAAGGGGACAAGAAACTTAACTGCCAATAACTTTGCTGTAAACTAACCAAACTTTATAAACCAGGTATCAGCCGATTTGTATAGCTTAGCTCTTCGATTTAAATTACATTTTATCAACAAATATGCAAACAAGGATGTCATCGAGTTGACAAAATGTCACAATCCCTACAGAAGATGAAAAATTGCATATGTTATCTGAGTTTACCACACAGATCCTAAATATTCAAGATAGATCCACAGAAAAAAGCCTGTTAACAACTAGACTAGGCCAGTAATTCCCAACCTAAGAGGGCCCAAATTTTTCAACATTACCATGTAATCCAGTTGAGAATTAACCCTCATTAACATTGATGACCTGGTCAATATTTTAATACATGAGCTTTACTCATTGATGAGTTGTGATGAGCAGCCACAGTCTGGAATTCTGAACCAGGGTAGTCAAAGTTTACGCCTACTTTCGACAGAGAATTCCTTCTAGAGGGGGTAGTTTAAATTTACAACTTGCAAGTGGGAAAATCCCACTTCCCAGTAGAACTGGGCCACAGCAAAAGTAAGGGGGTGAAAATGCAGCTAAAAGGAGGTTTTACTTGGCGAGTTTTATCGGCTGACAGCTACTTTTGAACTCTGTGTACCTCCACCTAGTGGTGGGATGTCATCATTTTGCAGGTAAAATAATAAACATGCATTATGGGAAATGTAGTTTATGGTCAATACTGCATGCACCTATTTTAATACATAAATATATTGTTGAAGCTCGTGCTGGCCACATAAAAGGCAGCAGTGGGCCAGATTTGGCCAGCAGGCCTTGCGTTTGACACATGTTCCTTATAGTGTTTAATTTTGATATTTTGCTTAAAAAGTGTTTTATTTATTTTGCTCTTTTTGCTTTTAATAAATCCAGCATGCATGTCAATATACAATGGACTTTATCACTAATAATAGCAAATGTTTAAATGTAAAATTTGTCTTTGCACATGAAATGCTTGAGCAGCCATGACTATTCTTTTCTTCCACTGCAGAATTCAACATAGAGACAAACACTGTTCAAAGTAGACCAATTACCAGTCATATGAATAAAGACATTAATGCAATGTGGCAGAGCCCAAGAAGCAAAGGCAGGGTGTCTTCCTTCAGCTAATATGAACTCAGAGAGGACATGTAAACAAGTCCTTCCATTACATAATCTTGTCCTTTCCTTCAAAAAGCATCTTTTCTTTTACAAATCCACCCCCCCCCCCCTCATCACTTCTGTTTCACGACCAGAGCAGAAACATCCTCTAATTCTGTAGCTGACCTATCCTCCAGGGTAAGAAACCGTGAAGAAATGAAGTGCTGCAGGTAAAGATTTCCTCTGAAGGAACAGATGCTGAACAGAACCAGAAGAGGTCGTTGCCAATATGGTCACTGTTAAATTCAATCTGAAGATGACAGACGCCACCATTCTGTGATGAGTTAGATCTGTCAGTTTAAGATCCATACGCTGACCTTTACTGCTCTGTTCAGAGGGTCCATCATCAGGGCTATCAATAGGGACTAATGAGACTTAATGGTCCAGTTCTGGCAGAGGGCCATCACTTACACTACAGCATCGTGCTCATGAGACAGAATCACCGTGTGTTTTCCAACAGTATGATTCTCACTTGAGGTGTGAGAGCGTTGGGGTTTAAATCCTGCAGAACTGTTCTAGTACCACTTCTTGGCCAGTGAGGATGAGCAGGGGAGTCACAAAGAAAAAACATAACAGTCTCAGGAACTGTGAACTAATTCTGAAGCTTCTTTACTGCAGATTATTTCATCAACAAAGCAAGCAGATTGAAAGGTCTATTTATCATATTCTTTTATAAATCACAAACAGCTAATGTTATGGTAAAATTTTGGTTTGTATCATTATTACAGTCAAGGAACACCAGGAACTTATTCATTTAAAAATAAAAAGAAGAAGGAAAAAAAAAGGTGATGCTGTAATTGTTAGAGAAGAAAAGCTGCTTCTGTTCTCTCAGTGCAGCTTGTAACTATCTTTAGCTTGTATCTTCTCTTCAGAATGCAGTTATGAACAAATTTGGACACTTGGGGGAGCTTTTATCTGTCCTCGTGCAAAATGTGCAAGCTCACTAAGGCTTGCACGGAGTGATTGAGCCATGAACCATGAAAATGTCAGCTCCTGTTATTAACAAAGCCAGATCGAGCATGCTGGATCTCAACATCTGCATTTCATGCTGTATGTGTGCGGTGCATGCGGATGGTTAGCATTATGACACACAAAGTGGATGCATGTCCCCCCCACCACCACACACACACACACAAACACCCCACACCCCCTCCTGATTGTGGCCTTCAGAGTGAAGCTGCAGCGCCAGGATTAATAAGCCTCTCGCAGTCTGCTCCGGTTAGACTCAAAGCCATACGGAAGCTGAGCAGTTGCTGCCTGCAGTGCATAACAACGGCTCCAAATCTGATAGAAATAGACAAGGCAGTGTGAGTGTGTGGAGCAAATTCTGTTTTGTTTTTTTTTCTTTCAGTGCAAAGTGCCATTAAAAATCACTGATTTTTTTTCACAATGCAAACAGACAAGATCTTTTTTATTTGATGTAATTATAAAATTAGTTTTTAAGGATTTCTCCAAAATAAGGTCATTGGTACTGTGAAATAACAACAATAAATAAATGAAACATCCTAAAATGAGTTGTGTCTCAGTATTGCCTTAAATTATATATAAAAAAAGAGTTCAATTCCAGATTATAAATGTAACTCATTAAAACTGTAAAACTGGAAGTAAAAAGAAATTGCTTTACTTGAAGTAATAAATTTCAACTGCCGCATTGATTTTGATGATCATATGTTGAGAAATGACAAAGTTGGAGTTGTGTTAGTCAAACATTTTAAATGACTTTATGATAATTTGTTTTACTATTTATTTTTTAAATGTTTTTCTATTTTTTTATTTTATTTATTTGGTTGTGTTACTGGGATGTGCTCATTATCTTGGACAGGTCTTTCTTGAAAAAGAGGTTATGGGACTTCTTGGTTAAATAAAGATTAAATGAAATGTAAAATCTACTTCAATATTGCTACTATCAGATTATGTGTTATGAATGACTCTCAGCTCAAGATCTGTAAAATTGATTGATTTATATCTAATTTTGGGTTGGCTAAGGTTGATTGGCTGTGGCAGTCATCTTGAATGGGGGAGACTCCAAAAGTTGTAGTTTTACATCCAATAACTCCATTCTGAAAGTTTTATTAAAATCAGGTAGTTCATAAGATATTTTGCTAACAGACAAAACAGGGTTGACTCCAACAGTTAATGCTAAAGTTTGAAGCAAAGATTTCAACTGAGTAGCACCTGGAGCATATGTTGTAAATAACCTAATTTTACCTTAAAATCTGACAAATTAACTGAATTGTAGTTATTTATGTTTTTAAAGTTAGTTGGTTACGGCAGCCATCTTTGAATCGGACCCCTGGCCTATCTGGATGTTTTGGAAAGTGTGTATACCATTATTGTTTTAACACAGGTTTTAAAAACAGTCACATCACATTTATCACATCACTTAATTCAATCATTTTTGCACGTTTAAACTGAATTTCTCATCAGAAACCAGTGCTGTTTTGGTTCAGTTTGTATTTTTTTTTTTTCATTTCAATGTACAGTGCAGCGTGCACACCCTGCCTGAGGACTAATTACATCTACACACTCCAGAGTCCCTCTTTCACCTCTCTAAGGACCTCTCGGACACTGCAGGGAAAAAACAAAACAAACGAAGATTTAAGGGGAGTTAAGTTGCAAATGGATTTCTTAGCTGTGAAACAAAAGCAAGCACATGTATAGAAAGTTTATGAAGAACTCTACGTTGTTTAAATGTGGCTCACTTCAGATTGTTTCGCAGGTCTGAGGTGGGAAAAGCTTGCTCACATGTGTCGACACACGATCCAGAGGAGCAGAAAGAGACCCAGAGAGGGAAGCACAGTTGACTTCCTCTGTCGTTACTCACACCTGCAGTAGGATGCAATCTCCATAGCAACAAGACTTGGCAACACTGTGCAGAGTTGATATTTGAGGTTGTGATCTTTATTACCCCTTTTCGCCCCACCCCCCCAACCTTTTTTTTTTTTACTGCAGTATGTTTTGGAAGCACATTCCTCTTGAAGTCTTTATCCTTATCTAAATGATCATAAATTTGTTTTAATTTTGAGCAAAAATCCTAAATAATATTCAAACCCAGGAGAAAATCTTTAATTATTCAGTATTTTGTCCTTAGCAAAACACAAGGTGAGTTCATTTCAAAAGCCACAGTAGATATATGTTACAGAAATTAGGTTATTATGCTCAGGAAATGTTAAGTTAAATTCAAAAATAAAACTCAAGTTAGAAACAATAAAAACTTTTTATTGCAGTTTAAACTTTGAGCATTGAACCAACCATTAATAGAGCAAACAAATTAAATAAAAAAAATCTAGACTGTTAGCTTGTTTTGGATATAAACTTTGCTCAAAAATTGCTTCAGTTGTGAGATGTTATTAAAATGAAAGAAACTCCTGGAACATTATTGTGTTCATATCAAAATGTAAGTTTTCTGTGTAATAAAAGGTAAAAATTTAACTATTTTGATCTCAATACTAAAAGAAATTAATAGTCTATAACTTTTTTTAAGCACGTTGCTTCATCCGTGCAAAATGTTTCAAATGTAGGTCAGACTATCTTGAAAGATTATAGAGTTTTAGTCTTTTTGTTCAAATAAATAAATAAAATTGCAGAACCCAAGATCACGAGACCTCATGTTACCTGCACATCACAAGGTTTCAGTTCCTCTGGTGAAACCATGACCAAAATCTTTAGGAATTTAATTAATAGTTTTAGTTTGAGTATAGAAACTGACCTTGCACATTGCTGTGTTAAAAACCCCCACTTCTAACCCATGACATATGAGCACTTTATAATTCATCTGAAAAGGAGAAACAAGCAGCAGCTGCTGAGCCGAGGAGGACCTGGTCTCACTTCACAGCGACCCTGAACCTCCACCTGTGCTGAGTTTGTTTCCGCCACCCACCTCCCCCCTATCATAAATATTCAGGTTGTAACCTGCATCCACTTCCCTGAAGAAATGCAGCCTCATCATGTGGTAATAATGAGCCCTGGGGCCACGCAGTCCCATCCTCAGGTAGTCTGTGAGACACTGCCATCTAGTGGGCGGAAGAAAGAGATGCCTCGTTATACATTGATACAGAGTAAAAAAAATTAAATTAAAATAAACACACTTGTAAAAAACAGAGTATTTTTATTTAGTTTCCTATAACACAAAATGTGTGCTTATTTGCCTGTCTGTTAGCAAAATATCTCATGAACCACTAAACATATTCGAATGAAACTTTCAGATAATAATCACTGGCTGTGCATCTACAACTGATTCATTTTTTGAGTCAACTCAAATCAAGATAAACCAAACAGCTAAGTGAAGTAAGTAAACACAAAAATGACCTTAATTCAGGTAATTTAACAGACACTGAGCTAAAATTCTTTGTGGTTGTAGCTAAGAGTCATTCACAACACATGCTCTGAGGACTAAACTTTGTGCATTATTTTTTAGTACAGGTTTGGCTTCAACTGTTGCATCACCACTGCATGTCTGTTAGCAAAATATCTCAATAACATTTAAATGGATTTTAATAAAACTTTGAGTAAGTAATCATATCTACAACTGAATAACTTATAAACTCACCAAATTATATTAGAAGCTACATCTGTTGCATAAATTCCCTTGAGTCATTTGGAAATCTTAAACATGTTAAATTAGGAATAATTCAGGTGGTGGGTGTCGAGTCTGGAGGCCCAAATTTAATCAGTCAGGTGTTTTATTCAAAACTGCATCTGTATCTAAACAGGAATATGTGTCTGATTTATATAGAAAAGACAATTATCCTCTAAAGGAATTATGCAGTTTTTATGTTTTGAAAAACACTGATTACCAAAATACATCATGCCAGAACTGACCTGCATATTGTCACAAATGAAGTCATCAGCTCTATTTTTTTACCTGTCATTTTAAAATGTTACCTTTTCCCATAAAAGCCATTTTGTTGCCATAGACACTGACACACACACACCAAAAAAAAAGAGGGAAAATATCATCTGTGTCCATAGCAACTGAGCCAAGTTTAGTTTTTGCCAAAAATGGTTTAGGCAAATGTGTTCTCTGTGACGTGAAATGGTGTGTTTGTGTAGAACATAGCTTCTATCATCTGTGAGTAAACAAACTAAATAAACAGTTTCAAATCAACAGAATCAAATGCACACAGCAGCATCTCAACCCTACTGCACAAAAAGATCAAACTAATACTTGTACAATGCTGTTGCTGGTGCTAAAATGAACAAACAATACAACAAAGCCCCAACCAAATGCAAATTATATGTTGAGATATTTCACAAAGTATTATCAATTAAACTTGTGAAAAGATTCAGCTTCAGACCAAAAGTCTCCTGTTAGTTCTCAGTCAGAGAAAAATAGGCCTCTTTTCCTACAAACAGAGCAAAGCATCATCAGGAAGCCTCTAATCCCCTTTAAAAATCTTAGTCAAGTGCTATAAATAGAAAGAATCATTTGGTGCCCTCTGCTGGAGACTAACTGGAGCCACCGGGGTGAACTGCGCTTTCATGGCTGCTCTCAAGCAGGTGCTGGATGAAAAGAGCCACATGGACTGAGCTGCTGGTTCTAACCTCACTACATTAACATCTTCTGAGAATCAGAAAGATGACATTCTCCAAGATCTACGTTTGGATCATGCCACAGCCAAGCCATCCTTTCCTGCTCTGTTTGGGTTATTATAATGGAAATAATGCATGTTCTGTTCGAAGGTGGTGGCATAAAAATCACTTTAAATGATCAATGTTTTTAACAGATTACTCTGATCTTTTGAACTGGGGTTTAATGAAAAAGGTTTGAGCAATTAATATCTCACTTCCTGTACTGCTTTGAATGACTAAGAAAAAGGGTATTCCTAATAAGCCCCTCTCTGCAGGGTTTTCATCCTAAATAGTTGGGCAATTCTGCTGCTCGACGGCCACCGTCCTGCATGTTTTACTAATTTCTCAGCAACACACCTGGTTCAGTGACTAAATTATCTCTTCAAGATCTTATACTTTTACTTTTATGCTTTAAAATTTTATACCTTGTTACACTTTACAAATTTAAATATGACCAGAACTCATTATGAAAAGACTTGTTAATGCCTTCCAAAAAAATAGGGTGTTGAATTTACTTAACAAAACTAGTTCCAGTTTGTTTAAGTAAATTCAGCATTTTATTTCTTAGAGTGAAAAATACTTTTACTTTCCAGATTTTTTATTTTTTTTTAGCTTTTTTATGACTTTTACTTAAGTACTCTTTTATTCAGTGAAATATTTTTTGACCAAAGTCATTTTCTGTTAAGGTATTTTTACTTTCACTTAGTTATTTCTTTCAAGTAATAATAATAATGATGAATTTAATTTGTAACGCACTTTCCATTAACAAAAATCTCAAAGCGTTACAGAGCAAAGAGCAAGAGTACTTTAAGCGCCACTATTATTTAGGTGCATGAACAGTGCTGGAGGGCAAAAAGCAATCAGTCAACAATGGACAGGATGCTGATGAAAAAGAAAAACAAAATTGCTAAATTAGTCAGAATTCAACTCCAAATGTAGGTCATTCAACGAGCTATCTACAATATTAACTAAATTACCACCGACCCACATGTCAAAAATGTTGAACTATCCCTTTACGATGATACAGGTTGTCCAGGGAAACTCCAGTGCTGCTGACTGGAACGTGATCTTATTAGAGCAGCTTTCAGCAGAGACAGGAAAGACAAACAGAGAAAGGTGGTAAATATATTTTACCATGTTGGCCTGGAAGCATCTTTTGAGAAAATATGAGGAGAAAATATCAGAAAAAAGAGAGAAAGCTTTAAATTAAACATGTTATTCAGAGATTTACAGCTGCTATGCAAATCAGCAGATAATAAGAAATTAGAATGTGTTAAAACAGGCATAAAGTATAAAACAGAAAATGAGTTTAATTTCAGTTCTATCAACAATATTAAGACACTTGAGGTCAAAACTTTACTTTGATTTTAAAAAATAAGAATAAAACATAAGCAATAATATCACTGCATTTTAGCAGTAATTTTGTGCACTGATTCACATTTTGCATCATGTTTCTGCAGCCTGAGATGCTGACCAAAATGTGCATTTGTTTTCATTGCAACAAAACTTCAGACTTTTCAGTTCTCTTCAACTGCAAGCACCTACGCCTGGAAGAAAGTGTATTTTCATTTTACTGGTTGAACTAGAAAGAGGACGTTGCTATATGTTAGGTGTTTGTGAGTCTGTGAGAAACAGGAAGGGCTAAAAACCAGACAACTGTGTCTGTGAGGGACAGAGACAACAGAGAAAGAAGGCTAATTCATGTGTGTGTGTTGGTGTAGATGACTCTGCTTTCAGCTGTGTGTGTGTTTCCTGATGGTGGGAATGCAGCGCAGCTAATCCCAGAGGAGAGTGGAGCACTGCTCGGCAGATCTCCCCTCATCCGTGTGACTGCTGCTGGCGGCTGGTGTGGAGAAGAAATCCGGAACTGGATCAGAGAGCGAGTCAGCCGTGATTAATTTGCACAGGATTTTTTTTTTTTTTACACTGAGAGTTGTGGGGGGGCAGAGACAACCAGTAGCAAAATACACACACATACACACAAAGAGACGTCCACTGTCCTTCCCCAGCCAACTGCACAGCCAGCCCAGAGGAAGGGCCCACAGATAAGAATCAGAAGAGGTCAGAGCATGTCCTTTAGCTCATTCACCCACACTGATCCTGGTTTAAAAGTTTGTGCTGCAATAAAAAAAGTCACAATTGTTTTTGTTTCCTCTCAAAATGAGCTTAAAGTTTTATTTATTTTTTTATGGTACCAGCATGCTCCAACTCCTCAGTAGAACTCATTTAACATGTTCAGCCATTTAAAAGTTGCAAACTATAACACTTTCATTTCTTAATTTATTGACTTTAAAACACAGGAGTATAATTATCAGTTGTTCTGTTATACTCAAATCAGGTGCAACCAGCAGGACCAGGACTGGACGATTTGTCCTTACCTTGTACCACCAGTTCATTTTCTCAGTTTAGCTCCTGCTCTTCAGTCCGACCCACGTCGACTCACACCTGTTCCCTGTCTCAATCAGGGGCGCCAAAACATTATGTTCTGACTTTTAGTTGTGGTGTTCCACCCCAGGACTTTCAGCAGCCCCCCACATGGACACCTCATTAAACTGAGTTGTCTTCAATGTTCTCGTCAGCTCCAGAAATTTTAGTCCCTCAGTTTCACCTCACTCATCAGGTGAGCACTGTGTGTGTGCTTTCCCCATGTTCTCCTTCATGTTCTCCAGTAGGTTGTAAGTGTTTTCTGCTGTTATTTTTGTTCAAGCTCCTGGAGTCAATTTAAAATTTTTTGGTTCAATTCTCCTCCATATGTAAAATAAATTAAAATACAAACAAGACCAATATTTCCAGTTTTGACATTTCCATGTATTTAATAAAATTTTACACTCAAAGACAGATATAATAGATTTAATAACAAAAAATGTAAACAATTATTTTAACTAAATGTAAAGTAAAAGTAACTTAAATGCATTAACTTTACTCAGTTAAGTGGAACCAGTTAACATATTTTTTTTAATTTAATCCATGACATTTTTGTTGAGTGTAGACCATCTTTAACTTAATTGCTCCAGGGGCCACAGTTGCTCACCTTTTAAATTAATTTTGTTGCAATAAATCATAAATTTACAGTTTTCAATTGCTAAATATATTTTTATATTAAAATAAGTAAAAATTGGCAAACCAGATGAAAGTCTTCGGGCCTGCGGGCCGCCATAAGTAGCCCTGTTTAAGATCAAGATTATTTGATAATGAGAAAAAGTGGAGTTATGGCCATTTTGGTCAAGCCTTGTAAATAATGCTATCAATTATAGCAATTTCCTGCAGGGAACCAGCAGTAAAAGTGGACACACCCACCATTTATTTAGAATGTTCCTGTCATTTAGCGCAGAGACAAACAGAACTTGGAATTTGTCTGTTAAACTTCAAATTAAAAAATGACTCTAAAGCTCATTTATTTAAATTTTTGCTTCAGATCAATAATAAAATTCATGCGTGACTAAAACTAAAGAAAAAAAGTTTTGATCAGT
Organism: Cynodonichthys magdalenae; assembly: GCA_031762555.1. Classification (NCBI taxonomy): domain Eukaryota; kingdom Metazoa; phylum Chordata; class Actinopteri; order Cyprinodontiformes; family Rivulidae; genus Cynodonichthys; species Cynodonichthys magdalenae. The sequence continues at coordinate 17,038,194 of JARVJO010000002.1, read as the reverse complement.
TTTTGATAAATGCTAAGGCAGAACAACAATTAGGGATAAAAACAATGACCTGAGTATTTACTCGGAGCGAGTCAAAGGAAGGACAGCAGCGGCAGGGACAAGGTGGGGCCACAGACCCATAAAACCACGAGGCGTGTCGATGCAGATGAGTGCTGAAAGGACACAGGAGTGGACGACCATCCGAGCTGGACAGCTTATCGGGTCAACGCTCAGCTTCCTCTGAGGATGATAGAGAACATCTGAGTTCCATTGTGGACAAATGTTTCTATATTTTGTGAGTTCTCTCTTACCTCTGAATATTTTACCACCTTTGTGTTTATTCTTTAGCATAAAAACCTGCTCAGGTTGTAACGTTGTTGTCAAGCACATCTCCTTATCACTTTTCCAGTCCAGCTATTTATCAAACGCTTGTTGGACGGAGAACTGATAAGGGTATGTGCTTGGCACTTTGCATCACTGATAACTGGACACAATAAGCTGCCTCTCGTGGAAAAAAAACTGCTTTGAAAAACTTTAAAACATACATCATAAGAAAAACCACAAAATCCCCCTCAGATATGCAGTTTTTACCCCAATAATTTTAATTTTGAGCTCCTTTTCCTGCAAATTTGGACATTTTTAGTATTTTTTTTTTAATTGGTAATGTTATTTCTGTGATTGTTATTTATTACACTCTAATGCAGGGGTGTCCGATCCTGGTCCTTTTAGGGCCACTTTACTGCATGTTTTACAGGTTTCTGTGCTCCAACCTGATTTGAATGAATGGGTGATAAACAGCCTCCTGCAGAACTTGAAGAGGTGATTCAATCATCGAATCAGACGTGTTGGAGAAGGGAAACAAGAGAATCAACATATTTTAACAGTCAATAAAAAAACAGACTTGAAGAATTAGAACAATAAGTTGATCTAGAACAGAATTTTCTAAGAATGTATTGTTTTTCTTTAAAGGGGCAATATTATGTGTTTCTCAGGCATGTATTTAAATTCTATACTATAATAAAGTAACTATGTCACCTTTAGTTGTTTATAAAATGCTGTTATAGCAAATAAACTTGACTTCTCATCATATCCGTTTCTAAACACCTTGAAATTGGTCTCTGTCTCTTTAATAACCTCCATCTGCTTGTGTCCCGCCCATTTCAGTGTCATCACAGCCGCTTCTCTACAGGACTGTTTACAGCTTGCAGGCTTCGTAGCAGACTTTGTCGTAATGATAATAAAAAAAGAAGCAGCATTTTACAATGGGAAAATTGCATCTCAGGATACATATGAACCTTACCATCGGACCGGAAAGCATTTTCTAAAGAACCAAAGCGATTACAGAGAGGACGTTTCAGCCAGTAAGATTATATTTCAGTCATCCTCACAGACTGATCGTAATATAACCCACTGCGCAAGATGTCTAAACAACGTCTTTTTCACGTTGTTTCTGCCCGTCTAAATTGGGTCGCTCGCAAGTGCAGAATGAAACGCCAGATGACGTCTTTTTCCGACTTCTACCCAACGTCAAGTTTTGACCTCCACCTAGTTGTAGTGCAAATGTGGTTGATATAGACGTCTTTTCTACATCAAATTTGAACTTATTTTAGTCACCTGTTCCTATTCTGTGCATTTGAAAATTATATTGTGTCTAGTACAAACTGAGGCAAGCAAAGCTAGGGAAATGTTACGTTTGACTAGTCCTTGTGCAACAGGAAACTGGTCCTCCACTAGAAACAGATAGACTTAAGTCTAAAAGCAAATAAATCACCAATACATTATCTTTATCATTTTTATTGATTTACAGAAGTAGTAAAATAGTAATAGTAAAAATAAACATCCTTTACTAATATTATTTACAGTGGAACCAGTGCAGCTGGTGGCAAAACAAATAATGACAAATATACAAACATCAAATATAATCAAATATACAACAAAAATAACATGTATAAACATTAAATATACAAAAAGATAAAGTAAAAAACATGCAGGCAGTAATACAAAAAATGCATACAAAATACACAAAAGACCCCCCCCAGTGTCCATGTCTTGCTCTTCTTTGTGGTGCATTTTTTTAATGTTTTGCAGCAAGGGTCCTTATAAAGTCCTCCATTGCCGCCACGTTACTATTCATGATTCCTTCTGTATGTACTAAAGAATAAATAAATTAGTGATAGGCAAAGGTAAACAGGCAAGAGTCCGGATACTGTACACCTTGGCAATGTAGCAAATTTAAAAAAAAAAAGGCTGTTGTAATCCAATGGTTTAAATAATGCCAGAAAGCATGTTGTTTCTTTCTCAGATTTTTTTACCTCAATGTGGATGTGAACTGACCACAACTTAAGCTAACCATGTACCAGTTTAAAATTAAAATAAGCTTATAATTCTGATGTAAACACTGCTAATTATTAAACTGGTTAGCAGATATTAGGCTGTGTAGTGTATATTGTTATACAGAATGTAGTGCTCTGTTGAATCATGCTACATAATTTGTGTTAAAGGCTGATTTGTCCTCTGATTTAGTGTGAAAATATTACATATATGTAGGTATTTATTAGACAAACCTGACCTGTTGAGAAGATGGTTAGCTAATAACAATATAGAGACATGTTTCATCCTATAACCAGGTATGCAGAGAAGAATTTTTAAGTGTTGACTGGTAAATATTTATTATTATTATTAGTATTAACGACAATAAGAAATAATATGCTTTGTTACTAGTTGAAGGCATCTAAATGTTCTTGGCTTATTTCTCTGATTTACTCATAATTTAGAATATTTGTATACTTTTGCCAGAACTGTATAATGGTGATAGGTACTATGTAGAAATGTGTGTAAAAATTGAAACTCTTCTACTAACCTTAACACTGAGCAGTTTGTGTGGAGTTGTTTGCAACTTTGATTCAGTGAAAATATTTGTCTGAAGTGTGAGATCTAAAATAAACAAAATTTTAAATATGGTTTTGTGTGTTAAGCTTTTCGTTTTACTCTTTTGTTTTATGGGTTTAGCTTCTTTCTTTAAATTTTTTTTTACTTTGATTGTTTACTTTTAAATACACACACATACAATACACATTATTATTATTATTATTATTATTAGTAGTAGTAGTAGTAGTAGTAGTAGTAGTAGTAGTAGTAGTAGGAGTAGTATTAAATACACTCATTCAGATGGATGGAAAAACAGATTTAAGGTTTTAATGTGGCAGTAGAGAAGTGGAAAAACTAATGTCAAGGACATTAGCAAAAATAAACACATCTACTATAATAAAAGTTTAAAAAGGGCATGTGAGATTTACATATAAATAAAATATACAAAATGATACACAATGGAAAATAAAAGCAGTAGTTATATTAGTTCAGACACTGTAAGAACATCATAACTGGATTTGTTGCAAAAAATAAATACATAAATAAATAAAGTAGATCTGAAAGTCTAAGTAAAGTAAAAACAACTGCTTTTTTTTCAACCTACATATGTTTTTTAATAAGCCAAATATTAAAATAGTTTGTTATAGAATATAGTTTGCTTAAATTTGCATTTTATAAATTTTTTTCTGCCTTGCCTTTACAACTACGTATTTTATTCCTTTGTGCTTTAATTTAAGTTCATTTGAACAATTACATAAATTTCTCCACATTTTCAAACACTTTATTTCACAGACTGCCAACTTTTGATTCACAACTTAATATATCTCTTAGGTACTTAATGACTCCAAACTGCTGAATCACACAGGAAAACCACACTGTTGTAACCACAGTGAGAAGGGTTTCGGGTGGGCAGTAAAACTCGAAGTTCACCACATGTCCACAAGTCTTAAAGCTGTGATTTTAATGGAATACATTTTATTTATCCTGGGGGATTTCTGCAGTGAATCCACTACAGAGAAAAACCTGACATGAACAGTTTGGGTTGAACAGGTTTTTAAAAAGCCATCAATAATTCCACAAGGGAGGAAAGAACCACGGCTGTAATTTATCTGGAAGTGTTGCTGTCAATTACTCACTTTTAATCATCACAAGAAATTGTGATTTGATTAAAACAAATCATTAGGTTTGTTTAGCAGACAAAACATTTGTCTTATTACCAATTTAATTTGTTCTGCAAAGACGGTAATAAACTATGCTTCACTGTGGCTGCTCATAAATTATTGGGCATGTTGAAAAAAATGCCCTGAAGCTGGCACAAAATGAATGCAATTTATAATCATTTATTTATCATTTTAAACACTTTAATATAAAATGTCAGTTGTTACATTTTAGATCCGTCGTAAGTCTTTGAACAACTGACATGTTTAACCTGTTTATACACAAGACTGCTGCAAATAAAATCAAATGTCTTCATCTGTAAAGTTATATTAGCCTTTAGAAAACTCTAATTGACAAATATTGAGTTTAAAAATAGATTTTTTTTACAAATGCATCTGTATCTCAAATATTAATAGATTCTAAACATTTATTAGCGTCTTTAAACATCATGTTAACCAAGAATCATATAAAAAAGGAAAAAAAAAGTGTGCGAGCTGGTTTGAGTTATTTTTTTTTTTTTAATAAATCATAAGACTGAGTCTAACACAACACATTTAGGAACAATTAGGTGATAACTCACAAAACACAATTTTATTATCAATTTATGACAAATGAAATGAAACAAAAAATTAAAAAATAAAAATAAAAAATTCAGTCCACAGTTTGTGACAAAGTATTGGGTCACATATGAGGTCATGTTTTCAAGTTGTTTGGCTCAAACTTTGTTCAAAATTGTATAAATATTAGTGCTTGTATACTATACATTTTTTTCTTCTTCTACTACTACTACTACTGATATTATAATACTGAATGAATGAATGAATGAATGAATGAATGAATGAATGAAATTGAATGAATGAATGAAATTTATTTCAGACAAATTCAGACAATTAACAAATTTAACAAATAATAATAAATCAATTTCA
>JARVJO010000002.1:16997169-17013414 GCA_031762555.1 Cynodonichthys magdalenae | reverse complement strand
CTCACCGCACTGGATGCAGCCTCCCCTAAGATGTGTAGATCCAGTGGAGTCAGGTCCAGTAGGACTTCAAGGGCTGCTGTGGGTGTAGTTCTAATAGCACCTGTGATGCTCAGGCAGGCCACACGTTGCACATGGGTGAGCATGCAAGGTTACAAGACAGGTGGTGCCTATCTTCAGCAATCATTGTGCAAGAGACACCCTGGACAGGTCGCAAGTCCATCACAGGAACACATAGGCTACATTCACACTGCAGCTCTTAATGCTCAATTCTGATTTTTGGAAAAAAAGAAAAAAGATTTTTTAGGTGTGGATGTTCACATTATATTTTAAATGCACCCTACATCAGACTCCAGTATGAAATCTCCACAACCCTGATGTGACCCACATGTGCAAAAAATGATGTGACGTCACATTCAACTGGCTGTTTACAGAATTAGCGAAATATGGATGCTACTTGTTAGCACGTCGATTCTGAAGTTGTTGTGCAATCAGAGCCGATTAAATAATTATCTGACATGCTTGTTTAGTTCAGTGTTTACATTTTATTCATCCTCAGGCCGGCTGCTCCGGCACCTAATTTTATTTTTGGAATGAGAGTGACATGCTACAACTAAAATATTGATCCAGTAACTTTAGTATTGATACGGTACGAAACTGATATTTTTCTGTGGATGCTCCGTCATCCAGGACGTTTTCAGAACAAAGATGAAGCAACTGGACTTCTGTTCTATAGCTGAAGACCTGCAGAGTTGCAAGATTTAAACTGCACAAGGTTGGTTTCAATATTCTAAATATTTGGATGGATCCACTCACCTCCACCTCACAAGAAAAGTCGAATGAGATGAAGATTGAAGTCGCTTTGTCAAACATCAAATACGTGTCTGTTAAGTACCACACACTGAAAAGGCCTGGGTTGGATTTGAAAAAAAAATCTAATTTGTCACGTTCAGACTGTCCGACTTGGATAAAAATCTGATACGGGTCGCACAGGGGCAAAAAAATCTGATTTGGGTGACACTTGCCTGCAATGTGAACGTAGCCATAGAGACAAGCGAGACAAACAACTACTCACACCAAGGGACAATTTAGAGTTACCAATCAACCTTACATGCCTGTTTTTGCTCTGTGGGAGGAGTACCCAGAGAGAACATGCAAACCCCACACACAGAAAGGCCCGGAGGGGATCTCGCTTGAATAAAGCCCAACTCAATTACTGCTCACCAGAAGGGCAGGTGTTGGTTCGCACTGCGAGATGGGAAAGAACAGAAGGAGCGAAGAAGGAGGCAGAGGAGGAGTGGAACCATTTCAAAATTTCAAGTATGAAAAAGTAGCACTTTTCAATATGAAAAGATCACAGTGTCTGGAAATGTGTTATACTTCATAGGCTATATAGTGGATGAAGAAAAAAATAAAGAAATAAATAAATCTCAAAATCACCAGGAGCATATGTAAGGGTTGGGGGAGTTTTCAGCTGCTCTGGAGGTATTTTCCTCCAAAATCTGTGGAGGTATAGGGAGGGAGGCAAGGAGCAGTCCGGTGCAAAGCTGCAGCAGGGTTCGTGCCAGTTTATTGCTGTCGCAGCCCACACACTCGCTTGATACAATCGCAGAGACACCAAATGCCATGAGAATGTCAAACTCGGTCTTTAAAGAGACAACCACTGCAGAGAAGAGACACAACAACAGGTGACAAATGGGTTGGAGAAATCCCAGTATGTGTCATAATGAAAACAATGTTGTCAAGAAAAAAAGGGATGGGCAGAAAATAGAAAGATGTCTTATTCACGTCATAGTCTAAAAAAAGCAATGATTTGGTTTGATTAGAGCTATTTATGTATCCACAGTTTCTTTATCTTAACCTTGACACAGAATACAACATCAACTTTAATGTCATTTACTTTAAGTTTACTTGATACAAACAGCTGGCTAACCAAGCTTTGGGTAAAACGAGTAAAGATGCTTAAGTGCAAAAACAAGGAATCAACAGTTTTGGGGTGTTAGGTGTCAGACTATTTCTTGGTACTTTGCAGTTTCCCAGCAACCATGTGGAGCCACCAGTAGGTTATTGCTCCCAACCATGTATTCCCAATAAAACAGCAAACTGTCATTTTCACAGCTTTTTTTTTATCCTTAGTTTGAAGTATTAAAGAAAATCACAGTTTCTAGTCTGAGAATTTTGTCACCTTTGGAACGAAGTTGTTTTGGATGTTTCCAGTTTTCATGACAAAAATTAAGCTGTTTGAGCTTTTGTCTGAACAATTGTTTTCATCTCTGATATTTAAACTGGAATTAAGCTGCTCCAACCTTTGCTGAGTTTTAAAACATTTGATAAAGCAATTCATCAGCAAAACAAGAATATCTAAGCGACTTTGTTAACACTAGCTATGTTTACAAAGCTCTTTGATCGGATTGAGATGCATTCCGATTAAATAATCCAAATGTTTGTATGGGCACAAAATTAATTAACTCGATCATGACAAGCGTTTACACGCACCAGGCTTGCACTCATGTCAGAGTACTGATATGTGCAGAGTTGTAAACTTTAACAAACAACAGAAGTTATACTTCCATGACGAACATAAACAAAAGTTCTGTGTGCTTCCTTCTTATCATGTACTTTAACTAACTCCATGTTCCTACACTTTTGACCATCAAGACGTTCAATAATCTTGAGCTCTTTCAAAATTTCTAACAGAAATGTTGTTTCGCTAACAAATCCATTTTGATTCCCCAACATATTAGTAGCTAGCCCAGTGGAAAAACATCAGGTTGTGCAGTCAGGTCAGTTTTACACAATCAGATTAACATGATCAGAATAAGTGTTTAAATGTATGCCATTCGGATTATCAATCAGCATTGGGGCGTTTCTTCAGATTACTTATGTCCATGCAAACATAGCTGCTGATTAAATTTAAACTCTACATATATTTGATATTAACTTGATGAAAGAAATGTTTCATCAATTTTCAAAGTAAATAGGATCAAGGAGTCAAATATATACATGTTGTCAGTATCCAGCACATTTTTTCCCTCTTTGATGAGATCATTGTTGATTCTCACCATCCTCTGATAAACCCAGTGAAAGCCAGACATTTTAATCTGCTCACTATTTTAAAAATAGAAACGGTGGGTCTGGAACTAGAATAATCAAGCCCAGATTGAATTTGTTCATTATGATCCTAACTCCATTTTCATTTGGCTGAAATTCATTTTCCTTCTTTTCATTTGTTTTATCCCAAAACTTTGTCACGAAACTGTTTGGACCAGTTCTCTGTTGCAGACTTCTTCAGGAGATTGATGTGATCGGACTCTCAAAACGGTTAACTTATACATGTCCTTTGTTAGGTGTATAAATAGTCCCGGAGCTATACTCCAGCCTGATGAGTAAAGAAATCGCACATTGCAGACAGAAGAAAAGGTTATATTTAGAACGGAGGAAGAAGGAGCAGCAGCTGCGATGGAAGATATCTGAAAATGGAAAGCGCTCCCAGGGGTGACAGCACTAAATTATTTATTTCCCCCTTTAATATACCACCAACGACAGCATTGTGGGGGCAAAGATCACACCATGTGAGGACCGCTGACGTCTCTGTGGCTCACAGTGCTAATGAATGTGTCCAAACCAGTGAGGTTTTGGCCTTGGTCTGATCTGTGGTTAATCAAGACAGCAGCTCTGTGCTTATTTCAACTCAGGTGAAAATGTGATTTATATTCTTTATCACTTCCCATTTAAAAGCTGATCAGGGAATTCATAGATAATATACTCCAATTTAGTTTATATATTTATCCCCTGCCGCCCTTTTCTGTGTTTGAGTGAACGTTAACAAAATATCTCATGACTGGATGATGTTTTTGGAAACTTTCAGGCAGTATGTGACCCATCACATAAAACAGGATTAATTCACAAAGTGGTAGAGAAACATGCAGCTACAATTCATTGGTTAAAACATTTAAAACGTCTGCATTTTGTCAAAATATAATGAATAAATACTTTATAGGTCGTTTAAATGAAATATCTGGAAAATGATCTTAAAGAGTTTTTAAGCCTTTTTTTGAGCAGTAGCTAAAAAACATGATTTGGGGCAGAAAACGTTTCATTTTTTGTCATTTTCACTGCAAGCTATCAAAGCTTTTTTTTTGTTTCCAGCTGGTAAATCCTAATATCCAAATATTGTTCAAGGTTTTCTCTTTAAAATTAATAACCTAAAAATAGGATTCAAACCAAGAGTTATCCTGATTAGTAAGACAATCCTCTCAGCATTAACACATCTTGAAAAATCTCACAATATCACATGAGATTGCACATAATGTCATTGACCAAAAATATTTCTTTTTATTATATAAGGATTTTTTGTTTATAACTCTAATATGAAAAGCATCAGGTGATAAGTATTCCTTCAACAAATGCTAAGCCTTTAATTTTGAATATGTTTCACTGAATTATAGTTACAAAAACAATCTAATTCAAATTGATTGAAATTAATATCTATATTGCAAAAAAAGTAGTTTCTTTATGCATCTTTTGACTTTGTGATAATGCTGTGTACTACCATAGAAAAACACAGAGACACACATATAGAAAAAAACCTAACAATATCTCCATGTTCGTTGTAAACAACACATCCTGAGGGACTGAGAAGCCAATCACAGGTGAGAAATCACTCCTGGCATTGACAACTGAAGTCCTGAAGCATCAAGTGTTTGGATGGATACGAAAGTGATTAGTCCAAATCTCAGAGGGGAGAAACAAAAACACAGGGGTCAAAATACTAATGATTGAATGTGGTGATGCTGGCATGAAGGAAAAAAAAAACAACATATCACCTTCAAAGCTGATTCCTATAAAAGCCATGAAAGTGTCTGTGTGTTTGCTGGAGGAATGCTGTGAGTCTGATTTACCTGTTCCTTGCAGGGCTGAGAACATCACTGTTCTCATTAGAAACTGCCTCTGTGCTGTCTCATAGCAACCTAAAAATAGAAATGTCCATATTAGGCTCTATAGCTGTGATGGCTGCTACAAGTTTTGCCCTCTTTAATTGAACATTGTAAATAGTTGCTAAAACATTTTGACTCCATCGCTCAGTATGTGGAGCAGTGAAACATGTGCCTGTGTCAGGCAGGTATGATCAAAGTACTGTTGAGTTATTAAAGGGGTAGATGAAATTTTTTTTAAAGTGGGGTTCTATAGAAAGGTTATGACAGTTTAATTCAGACTGGATGTGTGAGATCTAATCCGAGGGTGACAAAACCAAAGTGGACTGCTGCCATCTTAAAACAAATTCAGCCTCATGGTTGTTAGTATGAAGCTTTACATTGCCATACATTTCACATTACAGGCTTTGTTGGGCAGAAGCATTATATTTCTGCAGGACCTGCTGCTGGTTATTGCACTTGCACATTCCAGCAATAAGGTTAGTATAACCTGCAGAAATCCATTTTTGGTCTAGGTCCCATTCAGACCATCAAAGGTTGTGACATGCTGGCCATTTGTTGGTAAACAGCATTTGCAAAGACGTCTCCAGGATGTCTCATGACTTTTGCAGGGGGTCTCAGTTACATTGCTTGAATCAGAAAGGCTCTTGTCACTTTAATTTTATTTATTTTATTTATTGACCTTTATGTCCCATTAAGATGACAAATCTCTTTTGCAAGGGAGGTCTGGGCCTGAATGCATGTTTTTGGTCCAGAGTACCAAACTGAAGTACCTGGAGAAAAACCCACACAAGCAAGAGGAGTACATGCAAATTAAGACCCCACCGGGGATTGAACCCAGGACCTTCTTGCTGAGGCATCGGTGCTAACCACTGAGTCGTTGTACTGCCAGTATGTCTTTTAGTAAAAAAAAGATGTGTCGTCATCACAGGACGCCTGCATGGGAGCTCAACTCTGACGGAAAACAGGTCCAGGTGTAAAAAATTCATGTTGATGATAAGCTCCAGTCGTCCAAATCTGCTTGCCTTCTTTTCAAAAAGTGTAACTCAGGAGATTAAATCATGATGTGGGCAATGAAATAAACAGCCTCAGTTATTCGAACTCTGCACGAAAAAATAAGCTGTGATTTTTAAAAATCGGCCATGTGAAGTATAGCCACACAACTCGCTGGTCACCTGTTCAAGATTACCCAGAATTTAGTGGGACTGCGACTGAAAATGTGCTCATTTTCTCACAATATAAGAATCCAGTTGCAGCCCGTGAGATTTTTTCTGTCGATTTAGTCAAAATTAAACTATTTTTCCAAACTGAGTTCAGTCAAGCAGGTAAGATATTAATTGTTCATAACCATTGCCACATAAATCCACTTCAAAAGGAGCTGAAATATCACTGAGATGGCTTTTTCACCTCACTCTAAATGCTTCATTTAGTCCATAATACAGCTGGCAAACGTTTTTTATTTTCTTAAAGTGATGAGACGATACTTTAATTGTCTTTGTTGTGACCTTTATTACTAGGCATTTCAGCAGAAATAAGCACAATTTCACATCAACTTACTGAGACCTGCATTCACGTTTTTGTTTATTTTATTTTTTTTTGTTGTTGCATAAAAGCAGTAAAAGATCACAGAGCTCGTTTTATTTTCATATAAAAATAACAAAATAACACAAAAATGTCTGAAAGAGATGGTGCTCGTTTGTTTGCGTCCTGTAGACATTAGGATCAGGACAGAGGTTGTTTTTTTTTATTATTCTTTTTATTTTTATCTCCATCAGACGCAGGTTATTTCGGTCGATTCTGACGTCAAGAGACAACACGTTTCATTCAACAAGCAAGAAACTAAGTTATTTATATCCCGTCGCATCTTCAGGTTGTGATCCTTGAGTGCGCAGTGAAAGGAATACTCCCCATTGGACTGATGTAGCGCGCCTCCATAACAAAAAGCCACACGGCTCGCGCGCTGCGGGGACAGAGACGCACGGCGCGCTGTCACCTAAACTAGGACGCGTCCGTGGGAGCAGCCGCGGCTTGGGAAAAAAAAAACAAAAAAAAAAAACAAAAAAAACAGGAATACCACTACAAACTTGCCTTTTTCATTCTAACCTCCCCAATATCATCTGATGACACTGCTGAACATGGAGACTATTTTCTCTGATCAGGTAAGTTTTTTTTTCTTTTTCCTGTGAACTGCAAAAATGATGACGGTCAAAGAACTTTATGTCCTTGTCTTTCACTCCGTTAGTCTCTTACATTTTGCTTGGCAATAAAAGAAGGATGGATGTATAGTATCAGCACAATCATATTTACATGAACGATTTAAAATAATAATAATAATAATCGGATCGGATGGAGCGACGCGCGATCGTCTCGCCAAGTTCATCCAAAATTGGCACCACGATCAGCGGTTCTCAGTGAGCCGTTATTTAACGGCACCAGATGTTTGTGCCGCGGTTTTAAATTTAGATACAAAACGTGATGCTAAAGTGCACCGTCTCAGACACACATTGGATCCAAAATGAGGGGAAATAATCAACAAAGCTGTTTTTACGCACGTTTTAGCGCAATTTGGAACGAGCAGGTTAAAAGCTGTTCTTTTAAAGATGAAAAATTGTTTTGATTTTCGTGTCTAAAATATTATTATCTAATTGTTCAATAGGTTTGTTTGTGACTTTAACAGGTTGGTTTCACGTTTTCTAGACTTTTTGAGTTATATTCTTAGGAAAATCTCAATTATGTCAACATAAAGCTAATCAGAAATCCTAGAATATATATATTATCCCAGACACATCTACTAATAAATTATATTCATAATCTTTCATTTGTAGCAGGCTGCCATCTGCTGGTTGTGCAAATTAATCAAAACATTGAACAAACTTAAGTGAGACCTAATTACAGGATTTTTGTTGTGTCTGCTGAACTAATTTCACAATTTGTTCAAAGGGCTGCGAGCTGTAAGTTCAACCCTGAGAAGATCGGAGACCAGTAGAGGAAATGGCAGACATTCTGGAGCTGCGCACAGATGGAAACTCGCTCCTAAAGGCGGTGTGGCTGAAACGCTTGCGGCTCACGAGGCTCCTGCTGGAAGGAGGCGCTTACATCAACGAGAGCAACGAGCGCGGAGAGACGCCACTCATGGTGGCCTGCATGTCGACGCACACCGACCAGCAGAGCGTGAGCAAGTCCAAGCTGGTCAAATATCTGCTGGACAACCAAGCAGACCCCAACATACAAGATAAAGCAGGCAGGACAGCCCTGATGCACGCCTGCATCCATAAGGCTGGACATGAAGTGGTGGATCACCTGTTGAGCAACGGCGCTGATCCCAGTCTGGAGGACCGCAGTGGCGCCTCAGCTCTGGTTTATGCCATCAATGCAGATGATAAGGAGACGCTAAAATTACTTTTGGATGTGTGCAAAGCTAAAGGGAAAGAGGTGATCATAATCACCACAGACAAGTCACCATGTGGCACCAAAACTACCAAGCAGTACTTAAATGTTCCTCCATCTCCAGAGCTGGTTGAAAGGCCTTCCTCTGAATATTGCACCTCTCCTTCTGATGTTGAGGTTAGTGAGTCTCCAGCAACTCAGCAAGAGAAACAAAACACAGTCTTCAGTTTCCAGACAAAGCTAAAATCCTCGAGCACAGCAGCAAAGCTCACCAACGGGCCCACGTCTCCAACTCGACGGCCTGCGAACACCAAACGCGCACGTTTGCCTCAGCTGAAGAGGCTGCAGTCAGAGCCCTGGGGGCTGATCGCTCCCTCCGTCCTGGCTGCGGCTGCAGCTGCCGCCCATGAGGAGAGCAAGAAAGCCAGCTCTGATGAGGATGTTGTTGCAGGTGTGAACGGTCTCTCTCTGAGTAAGAGGTCAGCTTTGTCCAGACAGAATAGCATGGATGGGAAGGACAGCCTGCTCCCACCCGTTGGCGAGCAGTCCTGCAAAATGACCACCTCGTTATCAGTTCCTCTAACATCTAAGCAGTCGTACGAGAGATCCCTCGGCCAGCACCAGCCACTGGCTCGCCGCAGCACGGTTCCCACGGAGCAGGAGAGCAACAGCTCCAGCGGTGGACCAGTCAGTCTGAGAGACACGGTGCAGAGGAGACGTTTGGGAAATGATCACTATGACTCAGACTCACAGCTCTATTCAGACTCCGCCATGTTAGACTCTCCAAAAGTCCCGTTGGAGCGAAGGAAACTGAACACTTCCCCACTTGCGTTGCTTACCAGTTCCAGAGAGTCCCTCGACAGTAATACATCCTCGCCCAGCACGGCACGAAGGCGTGCACCTGGCCTCCTGGAGCGGAGAGGCTCAGGTACATTACTGTTGGACTACATCTCCCACACCAGACCTGGAATCCTGCCCCCTCTAAACATCAACCCAAACCCTCCCATTCCTGATATTGGGGCTAGTAACAAACCCGCCTCACCTCTGTCCACAGGTGTTAAATCCATAGCTCCAGTAGCACCAAACACACCAAAGAGAGGAGGCCTCAAGCCGAAGAAGAAGCTTGTGAGAAGGCACTCTATGCAAGTGGAGCAGATGAAACAGCTCTCAGACTTTGAGGAACCTGCTCATTAGTTAGTTTCATTAATTCAGCAAATACTGTGGCAGTAGAAATGTATACAACATTACTAGTCAGGAAGTACATCCATAGGTTCAGTTGTGTGCACACACAGCTGTCTAGATGTTGAATAATGTATAATTTATTACAAAAAAAAACATTAAAACTGAGCAATATAGATAGATTTCTTCCCTGTGTTACACCCAACCTTAAAGGCACAGCTCATACATTAAGAGGGGTTCTGGGCTATTATCAGTTATTGTCTTACCTGTTGTAGATAGCTCTTTAAACAACCATTAATTTGGAGGAAAAACAAGTTTAATTGTGACCAGATTGGCAAGCTAAAGAAAAGTTTAAGTGGGGCCAAGAAAAATGTGGATTTTCTGCCATCTTAAGGGAAAAAAAGTTATATGTGCAAAATAGTATTTTATAAACCTTTACACAGATGCTAATTTCTCATTACATGGTTATTTCAGCAAAAATGATGTGCCACAGGCTGCATCAGAAATGCAACAGTAGTTCAGGGGTAGGGAGTTTGTATTTTGGTCGAAGGCTGGATGTTCAACCCTCGGCTCCTGTCATGTGCTGAAGTATCTCTGGGCAGGACAATAAATCTCCCACCACCACCACACTGTAACCAGTACTGCTTATCTGTGTATTACTGACATTATAAAAAGTGTTGTATATAGAATTAAAACATAGAACAGAAAGTACTGAAAGTGTGTGAATAAGAACCATTCTTCATGGCTCACTGTCTTGCATATTTTAGCCATTTTCCTGCTTCAACACACCTGAATCCAAAAAAAAATGATTCACCTATTCAGAATGTCAACAAGTGTAGCAGAAGCCTTAATTTTAGTCAGGTGTGTTGAAGAAAGGAAACATTGAAAACATGCAGAAGAGTGGGCCATGAGGATCAGGGTTGGGGTCATTTGCTTTACAGGACCTTTATGTATTGACTATTTTATTCAATCTATAATTTCAAATAACTCTGATTTTTGCATAAATACCAATGAAATTAGAACATTTTTTGAGATTAGAGTTGTTTGAATTAAGCAGGAATCTATTTTGGTCCTGGCCCCACGTGATTAGTTAGAATTAATCTCGACTTATCCTATTGGAGTTAAAAAAGTTATCTACAACAGGTAAGATAATAACTGCTCACATCCTTTCCACAAAACCCCACTTCAAAATCTTTGAACTGCTCCTTTTAAAGGTTAATACATTTAGACTTTGCAACGTTTGTTGTATATTTATTACTTTTTGAATGTAAATGCCAAGAGTGGTACTTTTTCTCCAAACCGTCTGTCTTACATGATCATGTAAACCGTAGGGAATATACAGGGTTCATTTATAGCCAAGCAGGCCACTTGGGTGCACTTTGTGCATATGTAATTAGCACCATTAATAGACTTTATCTGGGAGAGACAAAGAAGTGATGCACTTGTCTGAGATGTAGCTTTGAGTGGAATAATATTTGACTGTTTGCAGCAATTTTGTACAAAGTGCCTTCAAGAAAAAAAACTAAAAAAGTTGAGAAAAGGAGCATATATATGTGTTTTATTAGTGCCATTTTAATTCATGTTGATGTAATCAACATGTTTTATTTTAACATTGTTTCTCTAACATAAAACAAAATAAAAGCTATTGATGATTGAACATGATGTCAATTGTTATGTCTTTATGATCCTAACAAAAGAAATACATAAGTGTTTAAGAAAAAACTCAGCAAAGCTCATACAATTCTTAAAGATTTAGTTCATATTATAATAATAAATGACACAAAAGACACCAGATACTGGTGAAACTTGGTGGTTAAAATGTAATTTCATATTAATGGTAATCTGAGGATCGTGCAGCTTCTGTATAGCTAACCTGAAAAACAAAAACAACAAATATTTTTGAAGGTAGTTTGTTGTACATTCTAAATAAATGTCTATCCCTGACGAAGCTCCGTGTTTTGGTTTGAGCTCATTTGTGACGCTAGAAAGAGAGCCGCCACCCTCTCAGGCCGCTCGGTGGCCCTTTGGCGCCATGAAAACAACAAGCGCCATCGTCGTCATCATCAGTGTCACTGTGATTGTGTCAGACCAACCATAGCGGCGCTCAGATCCCACAGCCTCTTTGCAGCTTCATCATTCAGTCCCTGAGGGGCGGCAGTTTTACGGGCACAGTCGCTGTAATCAGAGCAGAATTCGGTGTTGAACACACACAACCTGACGCACACGAATAAGTTCATCATTCAAGGAATAAAATGACAAACACAAACGGCAGCCACCAGCTAATTCACAAGGTAACAAAGCAATATTTGTCCAGAATAATGATGGTTATTAACTGTGGATCTTGCTTATGAGGTGTTTCAAATTTATTAACTGCATTTATCTTTGTAAGCAAGACAGCATTATCCTCTCACGAAACAAGATTCAATCAATATCTTTTATTTGTTCACTTCATTATGAAGGTTTATTAAATTAATAAAGAGCAGAGATTAAAATGGGGTAATAAAGTAGGGAGTGTAGGCATTTTAAATACCAGAACAGCAAAACTAGAAACACTTTAAATGTAAAACAACCATTTATGATTATATTATATTATATTATATTATATTATATTATATTATATTATATTATATTATATTATATTATATATGTAATGGTTTATTTCTATATTTATATATTAGCCCTACAACAAAACAGTTCCATAATATCTATATGTAAAAGAGGTTGCTTATAGTTTCTTTCAACCTCCTCTGTAATGTCTTTCACCTCTACAGGGTCTTTAAACCCATTTCAGATAATTGCTTCTGTTTTCCAGCCCACAGCTTCGCTCTCATCAACTTAGCAGGGAGCTATTTTCTGCCGAGAAAGCTCTGTTGTACTCTTTGTACCTGCAATAAAGAGCCCCAGATAGTTGACAGGCAATGTTAGCTACTAGCTAGTGATCATGGAGGAGCTGCTAAAAAAGACATAAAAGTCCCTCTGGAGTCAGCAGAGAGCAAAACAGAGTTTAAAGGACAGTGAATATTCACCGTGACAGGGGACATGACTCCAAATGAATGCTAATGTTGCTCTGAGCCTGCTGCGTGACTTTCAGATCAGCCGTCTCATACGTTTGATCAAAAGCATAGCTCATTCTGATGTTAGGCGGACTGGAAACAACGTAACTGACTCCAAACTAATGCACGTCCTTTGATTTTACATTTATTAATAAAAATGTTTTCTGTGCCACAGCCACCCCACATTAAAATCACTCCTCTGTGGGATGTGAAGCAACAAGAAGAGTAAACAATGTATCTCCCATGTTTTATGTTTAAATTCAGACTAAAATAAATTAATTTCATTTTTCTCACCACCAGATTCATCATTACAAATGTATTGCTTTGTAAAAAATGAAACAAAATACACTGAAATATGTTATCTATGTAGCATCCAGTCTCTTTACTTCTGTTTTTAGCATCTTTGACAAACTCTAGTCCAACATATGATGCAACACAATACAATATATTACAATAAGGAACAACAAAAACAATACAGTTTATATCTATATATAGTCATCCAACCAGTTTCTCTTAGATGTTCCTAGATCTGAGCTGAAATTCAGAGATGATCAAAGTTCTGCAGTTCATATATAGACCACTGAGACCACCAAGACTTTTAAATCTATGCTTAAAAACATCTTTACTCCTTAGCTTTTGATTCTGGCAGAGTTTGAGATTCTTTTAGAGCTGATGTTTCTATGTTGTAATTCTATATTTTTGATTAATTTGACTTATTTTGGAACATTTCTGTGTTTCTTTGGTCAACTTCTGTTGTTTTTATTGGCTATATAAATAAATTCACATATAAATTATTGTAATTTTGTTCACATTTGTTTTGGACTTGTAGTAAATAACCCTTCAAAGCTTTACCAACTCCCTTCTCTATTCTTTTATTTATTTGTTTTTTTTAATTTTCACTACAAAAATCTTCAACTGTTGTGTGTTTTTTTTTAACAGATTTCATCGGTGCTTCATGAAATACAAACTTTTGCTCAAACACTGAGATCCTGAGCACTCTAAAAAGCTTAGAAGCTAGGATGACTTTCCTTTTATCCTGTCTAGTCTACCAACCTAATTAACACCCCCCCACACAGAAAAAAGGAGCCCCTTCTACGTTTTACCACAGGGATAGTTGCCCTTCAAACTTAGAACTGAGAATTGTGGCTGAAACGTAGAGATGTAAACAGTAAATTGGGATTTACACTGTTTGAAAACCACTTTTAGAAAACACAAAAAG
This sequence comes from Cynodonichthys magdalenae, assembly GCA_031762555.1. Lineage (NCBI taxonomy): Eukaryota > Metazoa > Chordata > Actinopteri > Cyprinodontiformes > Rivulidae > Cynodonichthys > Cynodonichthys magdalenae. The sequence continues at coordinate 16,999,645 of JARVJO010000002.1, read as the reverse complement.
CAGCTTACACTGTAGTTATTACTCAATATGTGATCATTTCATTACACACTGCTGCAATAAAGGTTGTTGTAACTAACCTGTAGTAGAGTCCACTCTCATTCTGCAGGCTTTCCTCCACAGCACAGTAGATGGAGGTCTGTGCCCCCTCTGTTGGGCTCTTAATAAAGAAACTGAATGGTTTGTACACAATTCTCTTCCACAGGGGTATGGTGGGCATGAAGTGTCGGCCAAGCTCGGTCCGAATTACTCCAGGGTGGAGGCTATATGTTGTTACTCCAGTGCCTGTACAATGAGAAGATGCAATACAGGAGGATATTGCTGCATTTACCAATCATTTCAGCTTTGTTTTAAGGTGAAACAAAGAAGAACACAACACCTCGCAGCCTGTGAGCCAGCTCTCTTGTAAAGAGGACATTGGCGAGTTTACTTTGAGCGTAGCTTTTCCAAGGGAGGTAATTTTTCTCCTGATTTATGTCATCAAAGTAGATTTGACCTGAGGAAGCGAGGTCATTAGTCACTAGCAGTAAATGAAGAATAAAGAAACATTAACCCTTTTTATAATAAAACAAAGAGAGAAAAAACTTCACCCTTTTCGTGTGCCAAACTGGAAACGTTAACAATGCGGCTCGGAGTTGATTTCTTTAAAAGATCCAACAGACAGTTTGTCAGAAGAAAGTGACCCAGGTGGTTCACACCAAACTGCATCTCAAAGCCGTCTTCAGTCTTCCACTGTGGGCAGGCCATAATACCTAATATTGAAGATACCAAAAGAAATTTGAATATGATCCATCACAGCAACACAGGTACAGTGATTTCTTTACCCACCTGCATTATTGATGAGAACATCCAGTTGCTGTTCATTTGCCAGGACATCTTCGGCAAGCTGGCGCACCGACTTCAAAGATGACAGGTCCAACTTTTTGACAACCACATTGTCATTTCCACTCCTCTTCCTCACTTCTTCTGCAGCGCTTACAGCTCTGTCCATGTCTCTGCAGGCCAAAATGAGCCTCGCACCTGGAACAAAGCGGCTAAATATTTAAACTATAAAATGATTTACTTCCTCGATTAAAATATATCCAATTAAAATATCAACCTCTTCTGGCCAGGTCAACAGCGGTTTCCTTTCCAATCCCGGTGTTGGCACCAGTGATCAGTATGGTCTTTCCATCTAAACGGGCTGCGCTGCGACACACACCACCAGCCATCCATTTCTTCAAACCAAAAAGTCCCACACCTACAAAAATATCCAGTTACCAAAACAAACTGTAATCTCTGTACAAAACTTTGTCAAATATTTTAACCAACTTCTACAACTTTGGGTTAATTTACCATTAAAAAAGAGACATGATTATCATCCTGCATCAGCCATAGATTCTATTAAATCCATCTAGAATCTTTGTACAATAGGAATGACGGTAAATAGACTTTTGCTTTTTACTATATATTATACATTTAATTACTTCATTTAGAAACCAAATGTCATTAATTTATTGTTTTTACAAAAGATGTAACAACAGTTTATAAAAAATGTTTTAAAGTTTGAAACTTAGCTTTGAATGCTAACTCTTGTAAACTAATAATCAAAAGAACAAAACTAATGCGACAGTGCATAAATACTTATTCATAAGTATTTACATGCACTGTCGCATGTAAATATTTATTCATAAACCTTAAAAGCATACATTATTATACTTAGACTGACCATTATACAGTAATTAAACATGATTGTCATTTTGGTTAGAAAACACGAACCTGAGTTTATCATGGTGTACTAACTTTAGCTAGCCATCCTAAAACAATAATCTTACCTCGGTAACTGTATGAACATTACCTGTCAGTGTGACCGCAGTGATAGTTTTAGGATATTGTAAAATAAAAGTTCTTGTAATAGTCGTCATTGTTGAAATGTTGCTTCCCACTAACAAATGATGCAGTTCTGTTTACATCGGAGTAGCACCTTTGAACTTATAAACAACAGAAAAATCGAGTTCCGCTGTCCAAACAGGAAATCCCGCCCCCCTTCGAATAACAAAGAAATATGATTGGTGTTTATTCCAACTAGCCTCAATGTCATTGTTTTTATTTTGAATAGAAGATATAAACATATCATTTTAAGCAAATCAAATAGATGTAAATATTTGATGATGACATATTTTCTTTTAACATGCAAAAAATTATTGAAAAAAATCTATTTTTTTAATTTTATCAAATCAATAGTTTTGGCTTTATATCAATTTAATGTTTTAATATATGAACTTTTAATTTTCATCCTAACTTCTTTTAAATAACCTGACAGAATTGCAGTTGTCCTAATAAAAAAAAAATACACATTTTAGGATTGCTAAAAATGATTAGGCTAAACATGTGTGTTTAAACACGGTAAAAAAGTGCAATAATGATGACGTCGACTCAATTTTATTTTAATTTATTATTTTAATTTAATTTTTTTAGTTGTTCCCGTTCGTAGTAGTTA
>JARVJO010000002.1:16967627-16983283 GCA_031762555.1 Cynodonichthys magdalenae | reverse complement strand
ACGAGGCAGCAGACGTCTGTCACACAATAATTACATCGCTCCACTTCAGCCCAGCTGATTTCTGCTCCACGCCTCTTTTGGATCCGTGCTGCTGGTCCATTTATGAACGCGTTCGTGTGAGCGGGCCCTGCCCGCCTTCACTTGTGGTCTTGGGAATGACCCTGGGAGGCTTAAAGGCGGACCGGTCTGTGCAGCGATTAGGCGGATTTGACTTATGAAAGGGGCTTGAGATGCTGGATGAGTTATGTTGAGGATTATGTGTGTTTCATGTGCGTTTGACTCAATGATAGAACTCAGCAGCTTGTCTTTTATAAGTTTTATTTACTCAGTAAAATAAAAACAGAAGTAGTCTTCTAGACAGAAGCTTGGCGAATTACTTCATTTGTTCAAAGTTTGGGATGTTAAATCCTGTTTTGTGTTTTCTGTCCCCCTTAGCTCATCCTGTCCAATGTTGACGTGGAGCTGAAGTATTTTGACTTGGGTCTGCCGTACCGCGACCAGACTAATGACCAGGTCACCATCGACTCCGCCCTCGCTACCAAGAAGTACAGTGTGGCTGTTAAATGTGCCACCATCACACCTGACGAAGCCAGAGTGGAAGGTCTTTAACAAATCTTTACCTACCTGTCGTTCATTTCATAGTTGTGTCAACGTACACAGCAGAGTTTTATACATGGAGTTCTACAGACAGCAGAATTACAAATTAAAAAGAAACCCGTCAATTTTGGAAAATTTTGCTGCTGTATTTTGTTTTGTTATGGCTGTTTGCAGACTTGTCCAAGGCAGCTACATAGTTTCCACAATGTATTAACATTTTCCTGCCATATTTCCCCCATTCTATGTATAGACGGTAAATTATTACATAGTTAAAGAAAAGAATGCTCAGGTTACATGGTTCACAACCTCTGGTGGAATATTATAATATAATTTTGTTGTTGTGAATGGCGAAGTGTCAGCAGATAAAATAAAATGTCTTGTATTTGAAAATACAAAATATTAAATATTAGAAATCCAGATAAACGTTTTTATTTAGTTAGGTTTTAGACGAATGCCCCCAAAGTTACATCCCGATTGATTTTCCCAAATCAGTGCAGATATATTTTTCCATTTTCTTTGAAAAGCAAAACTCCTAAATGGGTTTGAAAACATTTGACTCTGTCTGCGATGTTTCTCCCATCTAAAATCATCTTTTACCTGTAGAGTTTAGCCTGAAGAAGATGTGGAAGAGCCCCAATGGAACCATCAGGAACATCCTGGGAGGCACAGTGTTCCGTGAGCCCATCATCTGCAAGAACATTCCCAGGCTTGTTCCAGGATGGACACAGCCCATCACTATTGGCAGACACGCCTTTGGTGATCAGGTGGGTCTGAACATTGAGGAACATGTGGCTTAAGTTCAACATAATTCCAGGATTCTTCTTCTAAAGTTGAGCTGTCTGTGTTCCTCTACAGTACAGAGCCACAGACTTTGTCGTGGACCAGCCTGGCAAATTCAAGATTATCTTTTCACCTGCCGATGGAAGTAAAAACAAGGAATGGGAGGTGTTTGACTTCCCCGCTGGTGGCTGTGGAATGGGCATGTACAACACAGATGAGGTGAGCAACTAAGGTTGGGAAAAGAACGATTTTGTATAGTTGATATTAGCAAAACTAGCTGATTGGTTGGAAGGCCTGGGTTCACACCAAGAGACCTTCAAGTCTGTCTTTGAGAGCCAGTTTGTACAGCAATGCTTTCATCCTTTGTTTTTTCCTCAGTATCAAAATAACTTGTTTACATAAATCTGTTGGACAAACAATTAAAAACTATACAAATTGTTTCACATATTTTTTTTCATTTCTACTACAGTTTGAAGTGTTTAAATATTTGCTTTTCTGTGATGCAGTGTATAAAGTTGAATCTGTGCCATTTCCATTCTGTGGTGTTTTGTAAAATTTACACAGCGCTCATGGTGGTACGCCAGCCACTATTCCAGCCCTCTTTCCTACTGTTTTGTTTGCCTTTGTCAACTCAGTCTGTTTGATGTAACAACATCAGAGGTCATTGCAGATGACTTTCATCTCGACAAGGGGAAGGTTGTTAAACCTTTTACAACTGATAAAACCCACGGAAGTCCTGAACTGTTTGCTTTCTCCTTTCCCCAGTCTATTACAGGCTTTGCACACAGCTGCTTCCAGTACGCCATCGCCAAGAAGTGGCCCCTCTACATGAGCACAAAGAACACCATTCTTAAAGCCTACGATGGCCGATTTAAAGACATTTTCCAGGATATCTTTGAAAAGTGAGTCTCCCTTTGTTTTGTGGGTATACTCCAAGATTTAGTTCTGTCTGATCAGTGTCACGTGTAAGGGACAAAATGACAGAAGTATTTCTTTTTTATTAACCCTGCAGAAATTATAAGCCAGAGTTTGACAAGCTGAAGATCTGGTATGAGCACAGGCTTATTGATGACATGGTCGCCCAAGTGCTGAAGTCCTCTGGAGCCTTTGTTTGGGCTTGCAAGAACTATGACGGAGATGTTCAGTCTGACATTCTTGCGCAAGGTGAGCTATAAGGAAAATAACCTGACTTGTTTTTTGTAAAATTATTCTACGAAACACCTAAAATTATATGAGTGTGCTTGCCAGTTTTGTCAAGCTTCTGTATTAAATAAATATTTTCTCTGTTTTAGGCTTTGGCTCCTTGGGACTAATGACTTCAGTTCTCATTTGTCCTGATGGCAAAACAATTGAAGCTGAGGCAGCCCACGGCACTGTGACCAGGCACTATCGTGAGCACCAGAAGGTTTGCAACCATCAGTCTTTGTCAATCACCCAGCTCTGAATTGAGGGGAAAAAAGAATTCAGCTTAGACATGAATGAGAAAAAGTGTAAAGCCATTGTTTATGCAATCTGTGGGGCAATGCTGCCATCGTGTGGTAAAACTATTTTATGACAACTTTGTCCTAAATGAGTAATTTGTAGAACTTCCACTTGGACATTTAATAATATTAATGGACTAGTAGCTTAATAAGACAACTTATTTTTCCTTCTGTATCCTCAGGGAAGGCCGACCAGCACCAACCCCATTGCCAGTATTTTTGCCTGGACCAGAGGCCTGGAGCATCGAGGCAAACTCGACGGCAACCCTGACCTTATAAAGTAAGCCGTGTAGCAGTATTTCTCAAAACACAACACCCATAACTTAAAACATGGCTTAAGTTACAAAAAATGTATTTTAAATTTGCAGGTTCTCGCAGACTCTAGAGAGGGTGTGTGTCGAAACGGTTGAGAGCGGCGTCATGACGAAGGACCTCGCTGGCTGCATCCACGGCTTGTCCAAGTAAGTTAGTTTAACTGGAGGAATTTGTGTCACTGGCAGAATATTTGTCGAGTTACATGATCGGTGAAATGCATCCAGCTTATCCAGTAGTGGATTGTGATGAAACTGAAGTGTCTTGAATCAGTTTGACACAATAACTTCATGAACGACACACTGCTTCCAAGCACTTCACTGAGTGACATCTGCTGGCTTTATATGAGAACTGCACCCAAGTAGAAGACCTGACAGTCATTACTGGCTGTTATATGATGCTTTGTACTCCTGTTCTTTCTTTGTGAACTGTTTAATACAGAAGTATTATGTAAAATAGGATATATGTGGTTCTGCAACTTTGTCATTGTGATAATATAAACGAGTGTGCTTGTAGACCAGGAAGTGTTTTACCAATTTTTATTTTAAAAATAATAATTTCAGCAGTGCTTCAGGCGATCTTCAGCTTCACAAGCTCAAAGTCATGTTGACCATAATAGCTACGTTTACATGGACATAAGTAATCGGATTAAACAGTCATTCGGAATAAAAATGTGCCATGTAAACACCCCATTCAGATTATTCTGATCCGATTCAGCGCGATCCGAATTAATTTGTAATCGGAATGAGAGGGGTGGTTTATGCTGATTGATAATCCAAACGGTGTGCATGTAAACACTTATTGACACTGATTGTGGAAAACTGACGTGACTGCGCATGTCCTCTGACTTACATCCATCGGTTTCTGCTCTGGTTTCTGCACTTTTATGGAGGGAGGGACAGCAGCGCTATAGTTTTCAGCAGCACAGAACGTTTCCTCCCGTTCTCTCATTCAATAAAGAAGGAAGACAAACAGCATGCATTGCTTTGCCAATAAATAAAACAAAAAAAAAAATCCCTGCATCACCTGTAGCTCAACCAGGGAGTGCAGTAACGTCTCCTCGGTGGAGACTCCACTCATTAAAACCTGTTCTGGGCGCTCAGAAGACGTTTGTTTACGTTCATCACAGAAGTAGAATTTCTTCTTCTGTGTTTTTTCTTTTAGGGAACGTTAACAACTCTGCACGTCAGTGCTTCTATTCTGAATAAAAGCCTGGTGCATGCAAACACTCGTCATGATCAGATTGTTCCCATGAAAACGATGCATTTGGATTATTTAATCGGAATACATTTCAGTCCAATCAAAGAATTTTGCGCATGTAAACATAGGTACTGTCAGCATTGGTGAATAAACGCTGCTGTGTTGGGCATCTGTCCCATTTTTAGCTGACATTGAGAAGCATGAAATGATAAACATTATTGTCTGAGTTAGTATGAGGTTACATGTTTTACCCAACAGGCTTCTGGATGTATGAGGAAAAGCTTGACCGTCTAAATGAATAAGGACTGGGAAGTTGTTTTGTGTTTACTGAACATAATTCCTGAAAAAGTGGAGAGGTTTAATTATTAGGTTATTCTTCAGATTTGTTTTAGTTATTCTTCTTCTAGTTTTGTGATATTCTTGAGGTTTTCACCTGTAATTTTTGAGAAGCAGCACCAGCCCAAGTCGTCCCGGCCTGATTCTCAGCAGCTGCAGAGATGTTCTTTTTGTGAAACTGCACACTTTTTCCTTCAAACCTGTGACACTGATGTTCTTGTTGATAAAGCTGAAATAAATTTCTTCTAGTGACTCTTCTGTGGCTGATTGTTTAAAAACAGCAGCACAGAGGAACTTCTGGCTGCTGATTGTTGGGACGATGTTTGAGGAGTCTGTGTTGGATTCCTTTTGAATTTTTCATTATCTGGTCTTTTGATTGGTGAAATCAAACAATAGGTTTTAGCGGTGTGACAGCTTCATACTGCGCAATGAGGGCGCTGCTTCATTGGCTCGCGGTGAAGAAAGAGTCAAGAGACAAAGCTTTCAATTTACTGTTTCGTCTGTGTTCCAAGCCTCACCTATGGTCATGAATTATGGCTGAAAGAACAGGTTTCGTGTTACATGAGGCTAAAATGAGCTTCCTTCCTAGAACTACTTCTTCACAACAAAAGGAGTGAGTTGAGGTGGTTTAGGCTTCCTGGACTCCTCCCTTTAGGGTGTTTTGTGCATGTCCCACTGGGACCAAACCTCAGGGCAGACCCAGAACTCACTGGAGGATTCGTGTATCTTCTCTGGCCTGGGAATGCCTTTGAGTCTCCCAAGTGGAGCTGGAGAGGGATGTCTGGGTTTCTCTCCTGGACCTGTTGCCTTTGTGACTCTATTATGGATAATTGATTGGAGCTTTAGAATATAACCAGTTTTGATCAGGGATGCCCAAACTCTCATGCAGTTGTGTGGAGAAAAGAAAAGAATAGACCATCTCAATAAAACTGTTGTCTAGTTAAACATTTAAAGGAGTATAGGATTCAAAATAAGGTCACACAAAAACTTAAATGACAGCAACCGCCAAAAATAGTTTGGTTCTGAACTGATGACTTTTATACTTTTATCTGTACATATTAGTAATAGTGATGTTCATTTTCCTTTTTTTTGTACTTCTTTTCCACTTGCAAATATTTTATAATAAACAATTAATTTAAAAACATAATTTAGAGAATAATTAATCATATAAACCCTCATTAGACCCAGTCCTGGTTTGAAAAATGTATCCATTTAGTTCTTGGAGCATCTTTATGTTTTGGGACATTAAGTCTATAATGACACTAAAAAAGAAGAAAAAAAGATGAGGTTTAGTTTTTCCACTGAAATATTTTCCCACTTTTATCTTTCTACCAGCTCGATTTCTTTTTACTGACCATTGATACTGAAGGTATTATTTGTTTTAGCTGGTCAACTTGTGATAAAGTTTAGAAACTAACTTTGCTGACAACCCTTCAATCCTTAAATCCCTAAATATGGGGTCATGTTATATATATATATATATATATAACTATACCAAAAGAAAATAGTGTTTTTTTTTTCTCAATATGTTTCTCACAAGTTGTCCTTAACATGCAATATAAACTTAGCACAAAATGTGAAGAAATTTGTTTGTTGGATTATTTCTTGAAGCTTCTTGATAATAAATCTTATATCACTGGAAAACTTGTTAAATTCTATTTTAAATGGAGCCACATTTGTAAGGAACATGCATTTGTGGGATGAGCAGTAGAGCTGAGTATGTGGGTTGCACAAATTAAATATATGACAAATCATCTCTCTCAATGCCAAACCGTTTATTTTCCTGTTGCTATTGACACTTGTTTTGAGCTTCTGGTACCACCAAGTGCTGCCAGTCAGGTGCCCGCTATAAGATTTATTGTAAAGAAACATTTTTACAACAAAGAAATCTTTCTTTCAAACACAAATTTCCTTACTTTTTGTTATTATTAGTTTATTTTAGTAAAGCCAGATAGAAATATCTACATTTTTGAGTTTGGAGCATTTCTGAATGAAATATCAAAAAAGCGTTATCATTGGAAATATTTTTCTGGTTTCTTATAAACTTTTGTGATTAAAATGATTGGAAGAATATTAGTTTATATACAGGTAAGATTAGTTGTTTTATGATCCATTCATGTCTCATAAAACCTTGAATGCGAGTGTGTGTCCTTCTTTTGTTTTTGTTTATTCACCTGTTTGGTTTTGGTACCAGGTTATTTTTGCACCAACTAGTCCTTTTTTAAATTTGGACAATTTGGATTACAAACCTGCAAGCTAAATTTAAATATAGTCTGGGAATGTTTTTTAAACCAATAACTCTCTTTAATAGTAATACCATATATACGGCCGTGTCTTTTAGCTCTTGAATTTAAGTTGAAACTTGTAATGTGGTGTTATTGACTGCAGCTGGAGTTAAAGCTGAGTGCAGAAACCTTGTGTATTATTAAATCCTCTGATCTGCTGTCTTCTGTCTCACCTTTTCAGTGTGAAGCTGAACGAGCACTACGTGAACACCACAGACTTCCTCGACGCCATCAAGTCAAATCTGGATAAAGCCCTCGGCAAGTGAAGGACTTGAAACAAAAGACGACTCTGGCACTCGTTTTTTTTTTTTTTGTACCTCATTTTTAACTTAAAGGTCAACAAATTCACTTTCATTTCATCAAAAGGAGAACGCTGTCTGTAGGATTATCTAGTGTTTTTCTTAGGATATCAATTGATCATCTTTCCACCCGATGCCCCTTAATCTACCTGTCCTCATTATGTGCAAGGTTTTATTTTTGTAAAGTGTACTATAATTAGTGCTGTAATACCTCGAGCAACGACTGGAGCCTATGTCAAACAAATAAACCGCGTTTGACCTAATTTTTTCCTTTGTGTTAGTGTTTGGAATAAATAAATATTAAAAGTCAACTGATTAAAGGTAAATAAATTTATTCTTGGACATTATTGTCTGGTACACAACATAATACATACAATTCTGTTCATATCTTCACACGTAAGTCTAATACAGATGCCTCTCCATGTCACTAAAATAGTGACAGTGTGAAAACACAGAAGCTGGAAAAAAAAAAAACTCACAAAACTGAGCACTTATTTTTAATCTTAAACGCACTATATCAACATTGCAAATGGATACCTTGTTTTCAAGTTTGAAAAAAAGCCAAGCAGTGGAAAACTGAATATATTGAGCATTTCCGAATCATTTTCCGCAGGGTCCACGGCCCTGTCACATGTTGGGAGGTTGTCGTTCATCACTTGAGACCGGAGTACAGCGTGATGGATAGCATGCTCTCGCAGACACACTGGGGCACTTAATATTTCTGTCCGAGTTTTTTGGGACAATTCGTGGTGAGATTCATCCATAACAACAACAACAAAAAAAGAAAGAAAAGCAGCCTGAATGCAGGGTTTGCCTTGTTATTGAAAACCCTGCAGTGGAGACTTGGATGGAAAAAAAAATAAGGACGCTGCACCAATGTGGTAATCTTGAAAAGATCTACAGGAAGGATAAAGGTAAACCTGAATGTGATTTCATGAGGTCTAATAAATTCAGTGTACCAACACAACAGCGAGGAAATGAGACGGACGACGCGCCCGCGGAGCTGCAGGATTTGATCGACTTCTTTGGTAAAACCATTGCAAAGGGGGGGAATTAAAATTTTTCTCGTCGTCAGTGTCTGAAAACATTCCACAGAAACGGTTACATTCATAGACTGGAAATCAATACGAGGTGATGTTTGTTAATGCAGAATGGTAAGAAGTAGACACAGTGGTCCTTTTAGTGCAACGCACTGATTACAGTACCAGTCAATATACAGGAGGACTGATGCGTTCTGTACAGTCATTTACAGGTTGAAAGCTAAAATGGAATTTAAGTCATTTTGCAGAGCTTAAATTTTCACAGTATAAATCAAAGTGAACCATTAACCTTTTGGTAGGTTGTAGCAGGTGAAAGAACACTTGTTCCCTCACCTTTTACAGTGACAAACCCAGCAGACAGAGGAAAAACACGAACGATTGTTGAATAAGTGCAGTGTGACATGCAGATCTTGCTCAAAATGTGCTTTCATTTTAGGGCTTAGATGAGAATCTTGAACAGAGTTCCGATCTTTTGAAGTTGGGTTCTGTTGAAAGGTCGTCTTACATGTTGTATATAGCTCTTTTAATGGCCTCAGTTAAAATTCTACGTCAATAACCATATAATGTAAAACTGTTTATGAAGTTTATCAATTAACTTTCATGTAAAATGCTATAAATAATTGAAGCTGGAGTTGGGTCAGTAGCTCATCCATCCAGTCAAACTAACTGTATTTCTCCAAACTTCGGTCGCTGAAAGAGATCTACTAGGGCTGGGCAGTAAATCCATAAAAGTTTAATGACAGACAAGTCATTAATATCAATAGAAAATCTGTAAAATAGAATGTTGATAATTTCACTGAACTGTGATCATAACTGCACAGCATTCTGGGGGATGTAGGCAGAGAAATGGCTTTAGCTGCTTACGGCCCAGATAAGCAAGGTTTGTGGCATCAACCAACTCTCACTTTTTGGTAAGCTAGCAACAACCTGTTGAGTAACATGTAGCAGCAGTTTCATGTTTCACAAACGTGCCTCCTAACTGCTTGAAAATAAAAACGAGCTGCGGTACAAGAAGTGAAAAGAGAAAATGATACAACGATTCGGGCGGAAATTGCAGATAAAACACGTCACCAGTTTGGCAGCTTAAAATCAGCCTTCTTTCTCCTGGTCCTTAGTTCAAATAGATAAAACAACAAAATTAATTATAATTATCGATATAGACCCAAATAAAACTCATTATTGTAATACATTTTTGAGCCATACTGCCCTACCACCAACAACAGGAGAAATATTCTTCAAGCCTTTTCAACAAAACCCCACCACAAAAGTAGTGAACTATACCTTTAAGCAACTGAACTAGTGTTGTTCTTACCTAAAAACTTGTATCTTATAATGCCGATCTTTAAAATAAAATCTGTAAATTTTCCTTGCTTTAAATAAAAACATGACTTAGATTAAAAAAAACAAACAAACAAAAGAAAACAAAGCGTACATGATTCACATTTTGAAGCCTTACGCATGATTCCAGTGCATATCAATGTGCAGTTTTAATGGATCTCCTCACATCTCTTAGCAAGGGATCCAAGCTCTACGCCTTTAACAGCAACAAAACTAAAGCCCTAGTTTTGTCTTTATACTTGTATTCACTTTAACTCTTATGCAGTACTAAATCGCCCGGCGCTCTTCCCGTAGGTGTTGTAGTACTCCATTTGAGAGAGTTTGGCTACATCTGGTGTGTTGTTGTTGTTAGCCCGGTTTTCTCGCTCGCTGAATTCAAAACTCTCCTCTTCGTAGTCCTCCTGCCCTTCTGTCTCTTGGGGGGGTTCTGACAAAGGAAGGGAAGATACAAAGATGATCCCACGCTGGCCTCAATAACACACACACACACACACACACAGACATAGGCAGCTCTCCTCCTAAAGACATATGGCCACATTGAGGACAGCCAGTAGGTTGCCCTCCCGCCTTGTATCAGCCTCCGCTGTTAGAGACAGGCATGTCTAATCCGGGCCCTGCTATATTTACTAAACACACGGGAAGAGACTGACAGAAACATCCAAATAGTTGGCCACTGGATTTACAGTACACGCTGAGTCAAAGTGCATTAGGGACATTCTGACTGACAATTATGTGACACGAAACCCTCAGAGCAGCCACCACCCCCGCGCAAGTTGGAAATGTGCCGCGGATAACTTGTTGACAGATTTAACCTCCATCTGTGTCAAAGCTGTCTAATCAGGACAAGGGATGAAGTTACTCACCGTGTCCATCTATTGTGGTGTCCATGATGCCGTGTTTGACCTTCATGTGCCTGCTCAGGTTGCCCTTCAGGTTGAACTTGCTGGAGCAGTAAGGACACTTGAAGGGCTTGCTGCCAGCGTGGAGGTGCATGTGGCCGAGAAGGTTGTACATTCTGTTGAACGACTTCCCGCACACCTGAGAGAGGAGGGGACCATCGCTGTAAGTAAGTATCCCACAGAAACCCACCCCCCTCCTTCGCCCACAACCCACCTTGCATTTGAACGGCTTGACAGGAAGGTGGACAATCATGTGTGTTTTGAGGGTCTGCTTCTGGACGAAAGTCTTGAAGCAGATGTGGCACTGGAAGGGCCTGACGCTGGCGTGGATCAACATGTGTCTCTTCAGGTTGGCGGACAGGGTAAACTCTCTGGCGCAGACATCACACTTGAATTCTTTCATACCCTGATGGGAAACAAAAAGTGTTTGTGTCTGTTAATGTTCCTAAATAAAGTGTTTGAGAAGAAACAAGAATCATGAAGAGGATTGCATGTGTTTGAGTGTTTGTACTCTGGCATTAATTTGTGTTTGACCAATAAAGAAGACTTAGTCCAACACTGTAAACAATAATCTTTTATATAAGTTTTCAATCTATTTCTATGTTCATATTCACCTGTGTGAATAAAAGCATTTTGTTCTATAGAATAACAAAAACTATGCGATGAGAGCGATGATTCATCAAACATGAAGGGAAGAGGCTTTGCAGACAAAACAAAACACATGTGAGCTGGGGGTGGGGTTGCGCCACACAAAAACTCAAGGCCTTTGAAGACTATGTTTACAAAGCAACTGGTTTTAAAGAAAAGACTGTGATGCAAGAGCGCCATTTACCCCAGTTTTTCCTTGTAGATTCTTACAGCAAACACTGAGAGGAAGACACTAATATGCCTCTTTTATTTTAAATCCCTTGGACGTTTGTGTGTGAATGTTTTCAAGAGTTTAGTGATGTACAGCAGCAGAAATGACAAGTCTAGTTTTCAGTATCTTTGGTGCAAGGCTGTGAGCCGTGAGTACCTTGTGAGTGAGGGCGTGCTGACGAAGGTGGTGGATCTGGACAAACTCCATCCCGCACTCTGGACAAACATACGGCCGCACGTTCTGGTGCTTCATCAAGTGGTTCTGCAGCTGGCTCCGGTAGGCGAAGGACTTGTTGCACTCGGTGCACTGATATGTGGTGGGGCCCTGATGGCTGGTGAGGTGGCGCTTCAGGTGGGCGTAGGTTGGGAACTCGAGGCCGCACTGGGTGCAGACGTGGCACTGACCGTTCTCGTGCTTGTTCTCGTGGGTCCTCAGCTCGCTGGGGTAGGCGAAGCCTCGGCCACAGAAGCGACAGCTGTAGGGCTTAACGTCCGTGTGCTGCAGCATGTGCCTCTTCAGGTGGCTGGTCTGCGTGAAGGCCTTCTCACACACGGTGCACTTGTGAGGTCGAGTTCCCTGGTGGGTGAGCAGATGAGTCTGGAGGTGACTTGGCTGTTTGAACAGCTTCCCACAGTGTATACATTCATGGGGCTTGATTCCATTGTGGCCCAGGATGTGTGTGACCAGATTGTATTTCGATGTGTAAGACTTCTCACACATGCGGCACTTCCAGCGTTTCAGACCCTCTCCCACGTCCACGCAGTACGACTCGTCGATCTGCACGTTAATGTCCAGTCTGTCGATCTGCATTCGTCTGGCGAGCCCCTCTGGGTCGGACCACAGCATGGCCTGGCCATTCTCCTCAAATTCTCCCGGCATCGCCATATCAGGGGACTCATAAGTTGCCTCATTTGAATCATAATACCGGTTCTCCAGAGTACTTGTTGTTTCTCCGCTTGTCTTGAGGTTTAGTGCTTCCTCCTCTTGTTCCTCCACCACTGATTCTTCTTCTTTCCTCTTTTTCTCACTAACAGACCTGTCTTCTTGCTCTTGTTCTGTGTGTCCCTCTATCTGCGGCCTGGATTTATCTCTCACACACGAGGTACAGTTTCCACACGCCTCTTCCTGTTTCAGAGAACCTTGCTGTGTCACTGACTCCTCAGACTTGCTGGGACTGTCCCTGCAGTTCATGTGAGCGCAGGAAGGAGGGCTGTCAGACTCGAGTCTTTCTCCTTTAACCTGAGCCTGTGGAGCGGGTTCTTTGTGTGGGAGAGAATCCGAGTCTTGGTCCGTCCTCGGCCTCTGGTTTCTCCCACGGGGCCCAGGTCGTCTTTTCTCGCTGCAGTGGGGCTCGGATTCCCCAGCAGGCTCGGCCAGGTAGTCCCCGTTGGCCCCTATCAGTTGGTCGGCGTACTCGTACTCCATAGACTCGGGCGGTGGAGGGGGACACTCTTTGGGCTCCCCTGTGTAAAAGCCGTTTGGAGCTATTGTGGCCCCGAATATTTCATTCTGGGAGATGAGGCCAAGAACAGCAGCCTGAGCCAGAGATAGCACCACCACGGGCTCCGTTTGCGTGCCCACATCTACGTGGCCCTCAGTCATCTTTGGGTAGGTTCGCTCCAAGCAGCCACTATCTTCCTCCTGAGAAAACACACAGCACAAGTCATAAATATAAATGAACCTGAAGCATATCTGTAACAGTCCTTACACTTGTTTACTGTATTTAACTGTCTCTCTGTCGCATATTATTTTTATTCTAATGTTGAGATCATCATCTAGTAATAATTTTAATGTAGTTTTCCAGATTGACAGAAGCTTTGTCTTCCTCCTCTGGAATTCATGAAAGTAATAATGTTTTTTTTTTAAGACTACGCCTTGTGTCTTCGCGCTGAATCCACTGAACATTAGATTAAGAGGATAACGCAGATCTGTGTTCGCGCCTGGTTTCCTTCCTTGACGGGCTTTGGAATAATAATAATAAAAAAAGAGCACAACAAGGGATGCAGGTTCAGTCAGGAAGCTGACTTCCGTGGACTGTCCTCTGCACTTCCTGTGGGGTTCTGGGACAGCCGGGCTGACCACAGTCAAACCCATCACTGAGGGGGATCTGGCTTATTCATAAGGAAAATCTTTACTAAGATGAAATGGGCTGATTGGCTCTTATATTCATAACAGACTGACTTGTATCCCAGACTGATGCAAAAGACTTAACTGTATAATTCAGAAGTGTTTCAGAAGCTTGAGTTTGCCTTGCTGTGTGTAAAGGAGGAGGCTGTAGAAGAACCAAACTGGCCCTGCGTGGCAATGGAGAAGTGAGGATTGCATGCCACTGATTTCAGGTTATTTCACAGCGTGGATCCGACTGGTTGGGAAAATGTATGTGACAAGTTCTGACCCGATACTTTCTTTTTTTTCTTTTTCAGGCAGCACTCGCTCTGCCATGTAAGAAAGAGCTGCTTCCTCTCCTGACACAATACTGAGAGAAAAGAAAAGAGTAGACAAGGAGAAGAGATAAAGGGGGGGGGGGGTAAAGGTGTGTGTGTGTGCATGGAAGAGGGGAGCAGACCTGGATGCCCTGATAACCACGTCATTTATAATTACTGCTTTTAAAGTAGTCAGACAGAGACAGACTGCGTGTTTGTGAGAAAGAAAAAGGAAAGAGACTGGGTGTGTGTGTGAGAAAGAAAAGAGGGAGGGAGGGAGGTATGAAGGGAAGGAGAAAGAGCTGTGGGCGGGGGAGGAGGGAGACAGAGAGAGAAATGAGATGGAGGGGCTGAAAGATAAAGACAGAAGGGGAGGGGAGGGAAGGTGAACGAGAGATTGAGTGAGCATGTGAGAGGAGTGAAGAGAGAAAGGAAAAGGAGAGGGTGTGTGTGTGGACGGGGGGGGCAGCTGAGGAGAGACAGAAAGACAGAGTGAGTAAAAGAGAAAGAGGTGAAGGAAGGAGGGGGAGCTGTGGAGAGAAGAAAAAGCACAGCAAAATGAAAGGCTGACAAAATGAAAGAGTGAAAAAGACAAATGACAAGCAGAGAGAGAGAGAGAGAAGGTGGAGTAATTACTTGCGAGAGTGTGCGTACACTTTCACATTTAAAGTTGTGACTGAAAGGCACCTGAGGACAAACAATTAGAGACGGAGACGGAAAATGTGCAGAAACACAACTGTTCTTATTGGAAAAGACGTTCCCACTGCAGCACGAGGTGTCGTCCTCCTCCCTGCTTCACTTCTTCAACTTCAGAGCAGGAGCGGAGAGAAAAAACACAAAAAACTCATACACAAACTGCAAAACAAAGTAACCCCCCTTTACTCTCCTACTTCCCACCGCTCACCACACAAACAAAACATTTTCCTTTATGCCCCCCCCCCCCCAAAAAAAAAAAACAACTCACCACATTGTTCCTGGAGTGATGCTTGAGGTGTTTCAGGGATCTCATCCTTCAGGAGAAATGAGTGGAGTAAAAAAATCCACCTCCTATTTATATCTGTGAGAGCGTTGGGGGCGGTGCCAGAGCTCATCCTCCTCCTACTGTTGCTGTTATCAGAACTGACTGTGCTTGCCCCCCACCACCACCTCCCTCAACACCACACACACACACAGCATCACCCCATTTCTTTCTCTTCAACCCACCCTCTGCTTCCCATCTCACTTCTCTTTCTCTCTTCTTTTTTTTCTTATAAACACACACATCTTATCTCCCTCTCTCACTACATACAATTCAACATGACCCTTCAGCACACATTTCTCCTTTTTTTCTCCGCTCTATCTTTTCTTGATCACACTTTGCATTTCCTTTTTTTTTTTTTTGTATTTGCGCAACGCACAAACATGTATTTAAAATCTAATCAGTAGTTCCTCTCTGTGAAAGCATCTAAAATTGCTCAAGCAAAGATGTCCTATGTGTTTATGTGTTTTTGTTTCACACACACACAAACACACACACAGATGCTATGGGTGGATGTGCGTCTGTCAGCGGCAAAACAGACAGATAATGTCTGAGAAATGCTCTAACTTTCTGTGTAGAGTGAGGAGTTTGCAGTAATTATTTTTTAAATTCAAACTAATTGAGGCAGCCTAAAGTACACAGTCAGAATTTCAGAAAGGGGGGAAAAAGTGACAAAAGAGAAGAGAAAAAGAAAGAAAAGAGAGAGAAGCAGTTGGGAGGGAGGGAGGGAGAGAGAGACATGGGGGAGAAGAAAGAATAAGGAAGAAAGAAGCAGAGGAGGGGGGAGTG
>JARVJO010000002.1:16928520-16955621 GCA_031762555.1 Cynodonichthys magdalenae | reverse complement strand
AAAATAATAGAAGTCAATGCAAGGTCCCCATAAAGATAGCTGTACTAGACCGTGCGTGTGTGTGTGTGTGTGTGTGTACCAGCCTGATTTAAAATGTGATGCTATCAGGGGCATGCTCTCACAGTCACTAATCTGTGCTCGCATTGTGACCACAAAATTCTTGATTTATGTGTTTCATTTTTAGTTTAGTGTTGGTTGGGGGGGGGGAAACTCTTTAAACTTCAGGCAATTAAAATATAAGTAATCTTCTATATTTCATAAAGACATTTTAACCTTTCATTAGAAATATTAGTTTGTAAAATCCAACGTGTTGTGTGTTTTTTTTTTTTTTTTTTTTTTTAGCTTTTGTTTAGAAATGGCAGCAGCAGCTCTGGACTGTGTGGCTCACAGCTTCACTCCTAAATGCAGGTCACGCAATGCATCCTGGGTCTCAGAGCATTTCTTATTCATCACTCATTTAAAAGCAACCGAGAGCTTTTCATCATCACCTGTTCAAGTCGTTTGTGTCAGCAGTTGGTCGGCTCAGACACACACAGATAAAGGTGGATTTTGGTTTAAAAACCTATTATTTGGAAAGCTTTTATGAAATAATGTTTTTAGGATCCATGATCCAAGGATCTATTTTATTAAAAATGTCCTGTTCATTTTTGCAACGACTGACCAGTCCTGTGCTGAGCTTGGCTTCATGCTTGTATTCTGCATCTTGTTCTTTCAGTTCTGATTCATCCTTCATGACCCATAGATGTGGGTTGGAATGCAGACTCTTCACAACAGACTGAAGCAGCCCTCGTTACTGAGGATGAGGCTTCAAACCTTGGATCCATCTCTCCCTTCACCTTCACTCATGAACAGGACACCTAGATGGTTGGAACTCCTCCACCTGAGGTCCCATCGAATTGCTACCTTAATGTGATGGAGAGTTTAAGCTATGTTGTCTGAGGCTGGGTGAGACTGGACGCCACATCCACCTGGACCCCACCTACTGCGAGGAGGACCACCAGGGTTGGATGTGATGCCGATTTCTGCTGCATAAACTTCGGCTGTGGTCAGAGGTTTGACATCAGTAACTAAAAGTTCTTGTTCATCTCATGTAAAGCTCCCAGAAACTATACCTGGAGACTTCTGACAATGATCACCAAGTTTCTGTTCTGTAAATAAAATAAAAATAAAAACCAACATAAAATAAAGCGACGGTCATAAACACTACTGACCTATGGGAAAAATCAGAACCACCATTCTAGGGCAGCTGAGGGCTTCCTTCATGCTGATGTCAAATCATGTGATGTAAATCTGATCAGGCGTTTTCATACTTCAAAGCACTGAGATATTTTTAGCTTTACATCACACTGTTGTATTTTTACACACGTGTTAAGATCTCCAGAAGAAGGGATGTGACTTCAATGACACGACTCCAGGCACATGCAAGAAAGAAAAAACATTTTATTTACTTCATGATAAAAGCTAAAACACACCAACAACTGGAACAAATGGTTGGGATTTTAAAGAGCGTTTAAAAATTTCCAGAACAGTTTTATTGATTAAATTAAGTTTCAATCCAAGTTATTTCTGTTGTTCTGGGTAATGTTTATAAGGTTTTATGCCTTAAGCCAGAAGAGTTAGTTTAAGACCTTTGTCTCTGGTGGCTTTTCAATCTATTCAGAATTAAACTTTATTTCTCTAAGTTGAGGTCTTTTTATCTGCAACAGGTAAGAAATTATAGTTTATAACCTGACTGCATAAAATCCACTTCAGAAGATTTGAACTTGGGCTCTTTGAACTCAGATTATTGAGCAGTTAATAAGATACATAAGTATGTTTTATCTTCGGTTTACTGCTGATGATCATGCTGACTTGGAAGCAAAGCCAGGTGTTACGGCTGACTTATGTTTGAAATTTTACCTGTTAAAACTAAATCTCCTGCAGTGGAAACTCAATATACCAAACGAACATGAAGCAGAGGCTGAGCTCTCAATGGAAATCAGTGATTTTTCTCTCATTAAAGTTAATGTTTTCTGTATCTGTGCTCATACTGAGGATGGTTTTATAAACCACACATTGAAGTATCTTTAAAGTGACTACTTGTGAAAAAAAAAAACCATGTGTTTTCAGAGTTTTTCTTTGTTTTCAATGTTTGAATAGTCAAACTGATCTGGCGTAGTTTTCTGTTACATTCATGAATCAGGTGTTTCTGCAGATAAAATGTTTGAAAACTTTATCTGCATATCCTTGACTGTCGACGAGGACGCTCACAGTGCTGATTGTCAGAATGTTGTTGATGCCAGCGGCAGCATCAGCCAGCCTTCAGCTGATAAACAAAGACTTGTGAAAGAAGGGATTGGGATGTAAGAGAGCTCAGAGGAGGTCTGTTCTGTGATGTCTTGGCGTTGAAGAGAATAAATTCACTGTATTTACTACAAAAAATGGAATGTTTTTTTCTACACTCATTTTCCTCCATGTTAATTTTTTTCTGTTTGTAGCTAATTTAAGAACCAATGTTTTTATTAATTTGGCTGAAAGAGTCATATAGATGGACGTATTTTCTGACTGCCTCAGACAACTGCTCTATCCACGCTGCCATGACGCACAACAAAGCTGAGAACAAAATGACACAATTTTATTTTGCATCTGCAATAATGAGAGCAAATTTCTCAGGTCCAGGTGAACCATGCAGAGGCCTTGAGGAAGGACTGAAGCTGATTAGTGGAGTGGCTGCAGCTGTGATGATACGGGGAGACAGGTGGAGATAAGTGTCTGACTGGAAAATACTGAGATGTCGTCACAGGTGGCACAGAAAACACAGACATTACTACAGAATTTAACTGATATACGTCTCCACAGCCAAATGCACTAGGATTTATTTACTGGAGCCTTTTTGATCAAACACCAGGTAGCTGACATGGTAAAGGTGCACATTTGAATGAGGTGAAAAATATTCAAACCAGACCTAAAGTGATAAAAGTGTTTGTGTTGAACCATAAGACATAATTGTCAAGTACAAGTGAAAAAGTAAAACCTGCAAAAACTGTAGTTCTGCAGCCACTCTGACATTTTGACCCTGATCAAGTTGCAGTGAGAAGAAATGGAGTTTCACCTTCACTCGACGATGTGAATTTAGGTCCTAAAGATTTATGTGCCGAGGCAGATGTGTTACGGTTGAAACTCTGTGTTTTGGGTCACTAACGGAGCGTTGTTTTCCCCCTCCATGTTTCCTGCCTGCAGCTCCTCGCTGCTCATACTTGTGGGGATTATAACTGAAGTTCCACGCTGTCCGTGGCGTTTGCCGGAGAATCTGAGCAGTTGTCGCATATCTTCTCCTCTCTCTCTGAGGGATTGCCATGCGGCTCAGCAGCAGGCAAACATCCTCTGATCTGGTTTGTTTCTGGGCTGAGCTAAGTTTAGAGGCCCTGCAGAGAGGGGTGACCTGAGAGGATTTCTGGGTGAGGCCTCCGCTGCAGCTTAGTGTGCTCTGTATGCTCCTGTTGATTTATTATTAGCCCTGGAATCTGAAGTTTGAATTGCATAATGCAGCTCAACATCTCATTTGGCTTTCAATGTATTTGCAACTTCAATTCATCAGCTTTCTTTATAGAAAAAATGTTCTCATCCTATATGATCACTTGGGGGGATAATGCAAAATTGACTTTTTTGAGCTTTATATCATGATACAGTCATTTCCTCATCAAAAACATACCCAGAGTGTTGCTTTGACTCGTCCATGCATGTTTGAGAAATGTTTGAATCTCCTGTGTTAGCCATATGGAGCTGCCTAAACGCTTGCTGGTACAAAGCACCGCCGATTTACACAAAGCTCCTCCCTGGAGCTCAGCCTGCAGCAGAGCTTCCGCCCCACAGAGCACCCCCCTCCCCTGAAGCATTGGTTGAAAACGTGCTGAAGTGGGAGTGTTGGAAACAGTAGGTCGTTCTTAGAGAGACAGAGGGAGGTTCCATGATGCAAAGTCAATTTTATTTTTGATATATACAGCAACTTCATAATAACTGAAGGTAACATAGTTACTTGACTGGTATAGAATTAAACTATGGAAAATGCATACCACCCCATTAACTCCTTATATGCACCAGAAATCCTCGAATAAACTGTCTCCACGTTTTTCACTTTTAATCTTCATCATTTAAGAAACTGATATTGAAGTAGCTCTAAAGCATATTAAAAACCCTCCAGCAGTCGGGTCGGGACCCTATGTGGGTTTTGAAACATCAAGGTGGGGTCTTAAATCTTTTCATGATAAATTACAACTATTGTTTTGCCTTGTTATAAAGGAGGGAGGTTGGTGTATAAAAATGGATGAAAGTAGCATAATGAATGCTTTTACTATGCCCTTGTTTATTTGACCTGATATTAATGTTTATCACTCAAACATTTGGGGTTAAGATTCTCCAGGACCTGAAACCTGTCCAGGGTGTACCCCACCCCTCACACAGTGACTGCTGGATATGGGCACCAGTGACCCCCGTGACCCTGAAAGGAAAAAGCAGGTATAGATGATGGATGGATGGATCTCTGCAGCAGTTATTTTGTTGGTCAAAAGCTGAATAGTTTGGGAACTATTGCTCTATAGTAAATCTGCTTTAAGTGTGTTGGGAAGGATGTTTGCCCTCATTTGTTTAATTGAAATACATTTTCTATGTGTAAATGTATAGTTAATCTACCAAATTTGTAAATAATTTGTGGGGGTTTTCCTTTCAAGCAATACACTTTTCTTCCTTATCATAACCACCAGTTTATAATAAAACTTAAAGCTTTATTGTAATATCACAGCTTTTCTCGCAGATCTTGAGTTTTAAATGAGCATCAATTGATTTTAACTCTGAAGTGTGCTGCCTGGGATGTGTAAACTTCAAATTGAGGTGTCTGATTTTGCCTGTTTTTTATTGGAACTCCAACCTGTTATTAGAAGCACGGCAGACAGACGCTCACTGATGATAAACAGCCAGCGAGGTGCCAGCAGATGACTGTGCTCCAGACTTACCTGCTTTTTAAGTCGAGTCCTTAAATTATCTTTGTTCAAACAGTTCACATCAGACAAAATAAGGTGTGAAGAAAAGAAACAGTGTGAACAAAGAAATTTATACAAATTGTGTAATATTTCATCTAACAATCCCACACTGCTGTGTGATGAGAAAGGGACATTACCTCATTTCCTCCATGTTTCATGCCATCACTGATTAGCTTGTTTTGGACATGAATTTATGATTCTGTGAATTTATGATGTATCAGTTCCTCCTTTTGTTCTTTGTTGTCACATTACTTCATACCAATAGAAACTTTGTGCTTCCATTTTGACTGGGATGCCTAGAAGAAAAGTTTGTGCCTGAATGAGAACTTAAAGAAGTGAGGATTGTATTATTGGTAGTTTCAGTATTACATTGTGTATTGTTGAGGTTGCGACATTTAAAAACCAGTCAGATGCCTCCCTGAACATATCATATGACTCTTATGAATGAAAACATCTCAAGTTCCTTTGTCCCATTACTGCACTTTGTACTAAATACACAAAACCTTTGCACAGTTCCGAGAAACAACCACTTTGTGTGGAACAGAGCACTTCTAAGCTCGGCCATTTTGACTCTTTCTTCTAATTATTTTTTTTTGGCTGCAGTCAGTTTTGGAGAGCAGAACATTCAATTTAAGTCATTTACATTTATTCAAATAAATATAAAACAAATGTTATGATGATCAAAAGGAACTAATTCTTGTTGTCAAGAGGTTCCAAACTTTCTTTTAAACAATCTCTTAGCTGACATTTCTGCATCGTCAGCACAGTGTGGTAACAAGACAAACGCTTATTTAGTCCAGGGGGTGTGTGTGGAAGGTGTGAGAGGGGGAAACAAGACTCGGGAATGTGAAGCTGATCTCGGTGTTGCTGAGGTAACAAAGAACATGACACCACGGTACGAGTCTGTAAACAAAAGTGACTGCCCAGGCAGCGCAGTAACAGTAGAGTTCAGCGTGATTAAATGTAGCTTCGTAGGTCCTGAGATCACTATCAGGTGAGTTCAGAAGAACAAAAATACTGTTTTTAAATTTGACCATTACTGTAAGTGGAAGAGAAAAAAAACTTCAAACATCTCAGCTAAAAACAAGAAAATTGTTATTGAGATAAACATCTGTGACTGCAGCCCTCTTTAGCTGAAATGTTCCTCTTTTAATGTCTTAAATTAACTAACAGGCAATTTCCCATAATTTTGCAAAAAAAAAAAAAAAAAAATTAGACTGAAACATGACGTGCTTCACATTTGTGTGTAGCTTTATCTGAGCAGCAGCTGAACCAGAATCTCTGAGATCCCAAAGGAAGGCATCGAGGGAGGGTCTTTTTGTTGTTAATGCTGAGGATTAACTTTATTATTCTAAGAAGTAGAAATCAGAAGCAACTGTTGCTTTTGTTTTATCTATACTGATAGTAGCTTCTGTGCTGACCATCCTGAACACCATACTTTTTTTCATCTCTGTGTAAAACTCAAGGCTGTTAAGTGTTGTTAGCAACAATAGTTAAGTATTAGCACAAGCTTTAATATATATTTTTCAAAATAAAATTAGCATTCCTTCATACATGTGTTCTGTCAAATTACATGCCAAACCAGGTATGCAGACTGACACCAGGAGCTCAAAAAATAAAACTTAACTTTATAAAAATAAAACAAACGGCTAACGTGGCAAAAAGACTTTTTACTTTTATTTATTTATTTTGTCATTTTTATCTGTTGTATTTTTTTACTGGAAGTTACACTTAGATAAATTAAAAGGGTAAAAGCTTTTAAAGCAGTAGTTCAGATCTTTTCAGCTGTGGTTCTGTTGAATGGATCAGTGATTACCTTACCTGCTGTAGATTGCTTGTAAAATAGCCTTAGTTTGGAAAAGATTACAATTTTGTTTGGACTGATGACCTAATGGCTACTCTGAGTGGATTATTGCTGTTTTAAAACAACTCCAATCTAAAACAATTTGTGGAAAAGCTACAAGATCAGTCTTTACATTGCTCTTAGTTTTGCATTGCATTACAATTGACATATTATTTGTTGATTCTTTGCAAGTCTAAATGCAGCAGAAGCTAGCTGTAGCACTCCCTGTGAAGCTTGGGACACATCTGGTGCTGTATTTCATAATATTTCTGTTGTCATAACCATGTAATGAGATATAATGACCTACAGTTTAGACCCTACATCAAGTAATTAAAACTCTGGCCCCTGTAATTCCATAAGAAACTGGTGTCTCTGTGCATTAAATTAAACAATTCACCTCTGTCGACTTGGTGATTTAGAGAATAATTATATTTGTGTAAAGACCGATGCTATTTAAACGGTAATCTCAGCTCTTGACGCTCCGCTGCATGTGTCACGGTGGTTCATTAGTCACTAGTGGATCAGCCAGTCACCTTTGACCTTTTTTATTTTATGCTGAAGCAGTCTCCAGGGTCTCAGAAAAGAGGGAGTGGTGGGAACCGAAGATGGATGGACGCTGCCGCTAAGTGAAATCAATCAACACCATGTATCACAGCTGACCATCTCTGCTGGCATGTGTGAAATCTAAAAAATTCATTAACACTCGCCTCCTCCAGAGGATTTAGTCATGAACGGGAATCTTTTTTGTCTTCATTAAATGTGATTATAAAAAGATCAGCCACGACATAAAATCCTTTAGCCTGATATTGTTTGAGTTTTAGTTGCTCTAAATGATGCATGTGATGCATCAAAGAAATCTGTTATCAAACAGGAAAGAGATACCAAGTTATCTTCAACACATCCTAGAAAAGTTTCTCTTGTCTGACAATGGAAGAATAAGGTGGTCAAGTTGGTTTATTGAATGAAAAAACATTCTGGTGTTATGGGAAAGTATCCATCTGGCAGATTGTCATCAAAGAACATTATTGATGTTCTTCCTGTTTTTTGTTTGGACCTGTTGCTGACCACAGGATACAAAAAAAAACAACCCATAAAACGCGTTGTTTCTGGAGTCAGGTTTATAACCTTTGCTGATTCTAAATTCCAAGAAATCCTGGAATATGTTGCACCTTCAGGACAGGTTATGGGTCTATATGGATATGTAAATAGAGTTTCCAAGTAGCAAAGTACAAATACTTTATTTTACCTAAGTGAATTTGTCAAAGCCAAGGCACACAGGCTGCATGTGGCCCGCCAAAGCACATTTAAGTCCAAAATAAGAGATTCCAGGGTTCAAATTTACCTGGCAAAATTTATTGTGTAAAATTCCCCACTTACTTAGTCAGATGCACACATATTACTATTCAGTGTTTTTAAGAAGGCATGTTTAAACACTGTTTCTATGCAGGAAATACCACGTAGAGCTCAGTTGGTCCTCAGCCTAGCATCGAGGAAACAGACTAGTGCATCCTAAATTTTCAAGGCTAATTTACATTTAATTTAACACTATAGTCATTACTACCATTAGAAAAATGTGTTTTCGGGAGCTGGGGTTGTGCTCTATAGACCAAGCTAACCTAAGCCTTTGTCTTTAATGCTTTTTTTCTCTTTGTATTATTTTTACTTTTATACTTTAAGTAGTTTTAAAACCAGTACCTTTACACATTTACTTGAGTAAAAAGCTCAAGTTAATACTTTTATTTCTACAGAAGTCTTTTTAAACCCTAGTATACTTCTACTTGAGTAATGAATGTAAACACTTCTGACACCTCTACTCTGGCCTTAAGGGGTATCATCAGACCTAGGTTATTTTACACCAGCTGGTATAGTTTTGCCTAAGACAGTTAATCCCCATGAAATACTCTGGTCTGGGCCAAACTATGCCCTGGTTTAATCTGGGCAGGGCTTAATCTGGCCTGCTACACCTGTTTCATTGTCACAGCTGCAGCCACTCTTCCAATCAGTCCATACACCCCGTTAGTTTCACCCACATGAGTCAAGCCTTATGTCTGGTTCACCAGAGCCTGGTGTGACTCAGCTTGCCTCCTTGTACTCTCAACAAGGCTAAATTTGTCTGGCCCAGTTCTGGCCCACACAATTTACTAACACTATAGATACAGGTAAGAATGACAGCCCTTTGGTGGCCCAGATGTAGTTTGCCAGACGTGGTCCATGCATGGGCAGGCACCTCATAAACCAAACCACAAATGTGCCACTGGTGACAGTCACAGATTTGAGCCACATAAACTAAACCACAGTCGAGTCAGTTGTGTAATGTCATCATATAAACCGTACCATTATTGGCAGACCTAGCCCACATCCGGATGACAACCCACTTGTGCCAGCAGTGCCAGCTTGATGCTAAAACTGGAGAATTGGCCCACATCTGTGTGGGTCTCTTTAGTCCAGAAAGTTTGGATCAACATCAGCTTTCTACTTTATTTAGTAAAAAAGTTTAGTTTTTTGTTTGATTTTTAGTTCCTTGAGTCAGTCTGCATTGTGACTCAAAATCTCCTGATAACCGTGACACATAGAACAAAATAAAAAAAAAAACATCCTGATTCTTGAGGAGGGGGAACAAAGCAGTTGTGAAAGCTTTCATGTTTTGGTGTTTCAAAATACAATCTCAAGCATTGTTGCACGGTTTTACACAATCTGTCAGCACTATAGGTTGGGGATGACCTTCCTCTACTACCAAGCTGAATCTTTTTGGGTTTGCTAAGTTAATCAGTTTTATATGTGATTACGTCCCCACACACAAGCAAAAAACGTATCCAAATGAAAATGCCGTGATCCTGCGTATCTATAAAGTAGAAAATTTAAACATGCTGGTACCGTCTCACAGCTGCCACGGTGACTGTTTTGTTCACAATGAACCCAACATAATAGGAACATTCAAGTGTTTCCACATCTGGGCTCTTTAAGCACAAAACCCATAATTTAACTTAATTTTACTGTCTATTATGTTTCTGTATCTTTTATGATTTTTATCCTGAACAACTGAAACAGAGCTTTGTATTTGTGGTGAATGGGATGGTTTCATGTTGAGGTCAGTCTCCAGTTATAAATTAGTCGTTTTTTTTTTTTCCCCCAAGAAGGAGAAAAAGCTTGAACCAGTTCAGAGCAGCGAATCAGAGCAGCTCTTCAGTGAAGAGGCTCTTCTGTGGGAACTTTGAATGCTTGTCTGTGTGCCGCAGCAATAATATTTCAAAGCTGTCGTCCCCTGCGGTCATAAGGGCTTCAGTCAGTTCGTGTTAGCAAAGGTCAGGTCCATCTGGAGTGCTGTTTACATTCTGGGGTAACCTCTCTCCTCAGACACCATCCTTCTGAACAGTGTCACGCACACACACACACACACACACACACACACACATACACACTGAAAATCACACAGCCTTGTCCCCGGCATTCCGACCAACCTACAAAACTTGACATGTGGGGAATTTTCAACGTTCCATTTATAAATAAGACGAACAAAGAAGCAATTGGTTTGATTTTTCTGAATGTACTTTTCTTCTTTTGTTTGTCTGTGAAAAGCATCTGCAGCGGGTAATGTTGGCTCTTCATTCTGAGTTTTATAAAGGGAGTTGAAGTACAGCTACGGATTTTTCACCATGCACAGCATCAGAAACTGTTTCAGTTTGGAGAACAGGAAGTTACAGATATAAGGTTCACTCTTCGACCATTAGTCTTTAAATGAAAAGGTGTTTGTGCTCTGTTATTGTTGCCTCTCAGGACAAGTTGTTTATCTTTCCTTAAACTAGTCTTTATATGGAGTCGACAGCCTGAACATGCCGTGACAACTGCTCATCAGACTGAGAGAACTGCCTTGTTTGTTTTCTTCTTGTAACCTTTACGAGGCTTTTTGTCGCAGAGGAAATTGTTCCGAACAAATTAGGTTTTCTGCAAAGATGTGTTGGGAATGCTGAGTGCTGAATGAATTTGCTGACATTTGTTAAAACAAGCAGAAATGAAGCTAAAATGAACTGAATGAAACGTGATACAGAGTAAAAAAGCAAATATTTGAAAAGCTGTGTGCCTGTTAGCAAAATAACTCATGATCCACTAAACTGATTTGAGTTCATCACGATTAAGATCACAGGTGTTAAACTCATTTTCCCTGAGGGCCACATGAGTTTATGTTGGCCCTCAAAGGGTCAGTTTTAATTAACTTTGGTGTTTCCTATTTAACTTTGACTAAACACAATTTTTGTGGCTAAAATTATCAACATGCATTATGGGAGATGTAGTTTATGGTCAATGCTGGCTTTAAAAAAACATACACTCATTTTATTATGTAATTTTTGATGCTCTCTCAGGCCACATAAAAGGCCATGGCAGGTCACATTTAGCCCAAGGGCCTTGAGTTTGACATGTGATTTAGATTATACACTCTAAAAATGAAATGTTGGATTTACTTAACCATGTTATGTCAACTGGTTCCACTTAACTGAGTTAAGCAAATTCAAAGCAACTCATGTTCTTTGGTTAAAAAACTGGTATATTGCTTTGAATTTACTCAACTCAGTTAAGTGGACCCAGTTGACATAACATGGTTAAGTAAATCCAACATTTCATTTTTTTGAGTGTATTTGGCTGTACATCTACAACTGATGAACTTTTTGAGTCAAACCCATTCAAGATGGATGCCACAGCAAATTTACATTAGCATCTTAAACATTATTTCTACTCAGTTTTACATATATTGAGCTAAGATTTAATGTGGTAGTAGCTGAGAGTCATTCATAACACATATTTTGAGCTCGACAATGTCACATGAGATTTTGTGTCATGTTATTTTCAAGTTTTGACCAAAACGTTTGATTATTTTTTGTCTGAAGTGCTGTGTGTGATATGCATTCCTTCATAGATTGGTCAATCTTTAATCACAGGAGGTTTAATGTATTTTTCTTAAAGTTGTTTCAAAAAAAAGTTTGGATCCACAATATAAAAAATCTATTTAAATGTATTCAAATACCTGCAGATTTAGATATTTGTTAAATGTATGTTTTCTAACATGTATAAATGTATTCACACCTAAGAGAAAATGATTACTTTTTCAATTTCAGCACCATTTCTGCAGCGTGTTCTCACATGTTTATGTTGTTACTCATCAGAAGGAGGTGAAGGGATTCCAAGTATTGTAAGTGGTCTGATTTGCACCAGTCTGTGTGCTGAACAGCTGGCCGCTGAAAATAAAAAAAGGTAATGATAACCTCTCTCCTGTGAGCAGGCATGCCTCCCAGATGTGCTCAAACCAAACTCCTGCAGCAGCTTCTGACAAATCTGTTGTGACGGGCGAGTTTACAATAATCACCGCTCCAACAGTCGTACCTTTCCTGCCTGAAGGAATCCCAGATGACCTTTCTCAGAGGTGGAACATGTCTGCGTGCTTTGTGAGCACTGGTGAGCAGGCACTGGTCACGCAATCGAAGCGCAGCACACACACACACACACACACACACATACATGCAGTCTTTGCCCCAAAGGGATAAATCACACAAAAGGGTACATCATCTATTCTGACAACAAAGCCCAGTGATGGTACACAATTAAGAGCAGCTGATTGAACTGCTTCATAGGTCTGACTCTGAACGTCTCACTCCTCATCAGATCATAAATATTAAATTTTGTGCGCGCGCTGAGGCACTGACAGGCAGCGCAGCACCTCCCTTTTCTCCGTCCACTCCTCTCCCACCCTTCGACAGGAGCAGTCTATGATGTAATGCCGCTAGAGCAGCCCCCCCTTGCTTGCTCTCTCCCTTTTTTTTTTTCTTTCTAACTCTCCCCTCCCCTCCTGATCTGCTGCTGCTGCTGCTGCTGCTGCTGCTGGTGCTGATAGTAGCTGTGGATGCGTGCTTTGCCGGCTCAGCCTGCATCCCTGAAGCATCTCTTGGGATTACCTTCTCTTGTCACCACCTGCATGAGCGAACCTCCAGCTGAGCCCTGCCGGACCTCTGCTGGGAGCAGGTAACTGAGCAATGACTGGAGGAATGAACTGCAAACATAAGAGTGGGAATGAGTTGATGAGGGGTAGATGATGGACAGACAGGAGGGACTGACCCGGGAGTCTAGTTATAGCTGCTAGAGTAACACTGCTCTTGTTGCTTGAAAGCTTCTCGTCGCCACGGCGCCGGATGCCATGGCAATCGCTGTCAGTGTGCGTGCATGTAGCATGGTGTTGGTTTCCATGGTAAAGATGAGACAGATCCCTGGGCTGGCGCTGGTGGAGAGCTGCGATTACCTTTTAGTGTGAAATGATTTTCTCGTCTCCTGTGCGACGTTTCACAGATGTCAGTGAGACAAGAATTCAAAAGATTTCAGCTCCTATCTTACTTTTTGTTTTCTCTGTACAAAGAAGAGAAACAATTTATCTCACTTCTTGGGAACATATGTTTCACTTTGACCTGCCTGATCTACAAAAACTGGGCGTGTACGACGAGCGTGGTGTAGCAGAGACGGGCAAGTGGGTGTTCTCTGCATGCAGATGGAGACGGACACAGATTGTGTCAAACACTTTCCTTCACTGTCGTTATATTTGAACACAATTCTCAGATCTTTATTATGAGTTTTTTTTTTTTACCCTCATTGTGGTCTCTATGAAATGCTGAGTAAATATTTCATGTTCTCAACTGCCCCACATGTAGATGTCCTCATAACTAATTCATCCTCGGGAGTTTTCTGCTTTAATCATCACTCTTTTCTTTCCTCAAGCCCTTTTCTTTGGTGAATTCTTTATAAAGTGAAACCGTGCAACACCTGAAGGTTACTGCATGTTTTGGTTTGGGTGAGTTTCTCCCTCGTTTGGTTAGGTTACTTCCTGGTTCTGACTCACACCCGGCCTCAGTTTCTAATCAGCACATCTGCAGCCTATTTTAATTGTGTTCCTCGTAGTTTAAATGTTGACATTTCTTTGCTACCTGCCACCATGGAAGGTGGGTGATCATGTAATTGCCTCTGCAAGTGCATGTTTATATGTGACCCATCAAATCAGAGGATTAAGTCACAAAGTGGTATGGGGAGAAATAGGCGTCTACAGTGTATTATTTAAAGCGTTTGCAAAATATAATAAAAAAAAACTTATCAATGGATCATTTGAATAAACTGAAATATAATCTTAAAGAATTTTTGAATAATTCTTTGAGCGGTGGCAATAAAAAATCATGATTTTGAGCAAAAAAGCCTTACATTTTTTCAACCTTCGCTGGGCGTTAGCAACTTATTTTTTCTTTCCTGCTGGGAAATCTCAATATCCAAATACAATTTCAGGTTTCCTCTTTAAATTGACATTAAAAAACCTTCATTAGAATAACCTAAAAATATGATTCCAACTAAATATCAATGAGTAATCCTGATTAGGAAGACAAATCAAGACCTCTGGAACTGTTCCTGATATCAGGATGATCCAGGTATGTAGCTTAAACAGCCAGAAATCTGAAAATGTACTTAGGCCATTTTGACCATATTTGACTTAATCCTCAGTTTGATGTAATGTGTCACATATATCTGTTAGAAAGCTATAACCTTTAATCATTAACTACTGGAGTTAACTCTAGTTTCTGAGCAAATATCGAATGAAGCACTGGATGAATTTTCTTGAAACTCTATTGAACATACATTTACAACTGAACTGATTAACTTTTGGAGCCAAGATGGCAAGACTCACAGCTACCACCACACCCAATCTTAGCTTAATATTCAGTAAAACTGATGGAGTTCTGCTTATTGATTTTGCTAATAAACAGACAAATACATAGCATCAAGTGATAAAAATGTAAAAAAATGGTTACATTTTTACCAACAATGACATAATAACACCAGTAAAAGAAAAAAAACAGAAAAAAAATTATCACAGTATGGTCAATTTCACTGCCTACGCGTTTACTTTATGACACGGGCTCTTTGCTTTAAGAAAACGAGGGGAGGACGTGGTGATCTCAGAGCGGGTTTGTGTGTGGGAGGCAGACCTGAGCTGAAAAATAGAGTTGAGCTGCTGCCACGGACATGTTGGGCCACCTGAGGAGCATTCGAGCTGTTCCTCCTGCTCAGCTGAATTCAGACGAGGCTGTCTGCTTCAGAAACAAACCACTTCCAAATTAAATATTGCTTATTAACAATGAAACAGATTATGATGTAATGGGAGGGGTGGTGCAGCCTGACACATCTTGTGAAAAAAACGTGATGGGTCACACTAACTGTGTGATGAGGTGAGCATGTGATGATGATGAGGTTGAGGAACCTGCAGCAGCAGTTTTAGAGGCGTGAGTAACAGACAGGAAGATGACGGGGAGAAATCCCACAGTTTTAACGAAACAACCTGCTGAGTAATACGAGAAACAGTCACACACCGCCAAGGTTTCCTCACTGTATCGCCTCCCTGCCAGAGGGCGCCCATCCCACAAAACCCCCTCAGGCCTGACCTTCCTGTGAGAGGAGGAGGAGAAAAACCTTCCGCTATGTACTGCTGAGCACGCCACAGCATTTTTTTTTTTTACCAAACACGAGAAAACACAGGATGAACAAATAGCCATGTGCCAAAACACTAGTGTGTGTGTGTGTGTGTGTGTGTGTGCTGGGGGTGTCTGATCACATTCAAGGTGTTTTTGACACCACCTGATGTTCTGTCATCACAAGCCTTGCTGAAATGAGTCACTTCAGCTAGGGCTGGGCGATATGGCCCAAAAAACAAAAATCTCTGATTTTTTTTTTATCCCAAATTCAATTTTTGATTTTATACAATTTTGTTTCCCACTTAACAGAGTGCCTCTGTTTCAGGTGTTGAAACAAATTTGTTGCACTCCTGCTTTTTGTGGCAGAAGCCTTCAAATTTTGCAGTGAGGTGATTGTCGCTCCAAGTCCGAGGTTGCAAAACCTAACCAGTTCCAGAAAACTGAAGAAACATTGTCTTTATTGGGAAGTAGATCCTCTTTGCTAGCTGCCATATTGTCATGTCGTGTACCAAGCATCTTGAGGGACAGGTGGGGTGACGTCTGAACTACAGAAGCCCCAAAGAGTGCACTGGTGGGAAAAAAATCCTGATTTTCCCAAAATTAAATCTTTATAAATGGCAAATTCAAATTAATCAATTAAATCGATTTATCGCCCAACCCTAACTTAAGCTCTTACCTTTCCATTCCTTAATTTAAATAATTTTATACTCTTCAATATTTGTATTCAAATTTGAGTTTTGTGAAAAAAATTTTTAAAAATTCACAAAAACAGATAAATTAAAGGGCTAGCATTGCTTGAAGTTCTGCATGTCGTCCATTGATTTTTAGTTGTAAAGTACTGGACTAAGATAATTTAATGTTTAAAAAATGAGCTGTAGCTATTGTCGTCAAACCTTATGAGATTATTTGTTGTGAACGACTCTCAGCTTCTACCAGGTCCAATTTTAGCTCCAAATCTGTAAAATTATGTGTTAGCTAATGTTAACTAACTGTGGTAGCCAATTTAAGTTGGATTGACTCTAAAATGCAATGAGTTGTAGATGTATATCCAATTATTACTTTCTGAATGTTTCATTAAGAACCAGTCAGTGGTTCATGAAATATTTTGCTAACAGACAAATAAGGTTGGCTGCAATAGTTCATGCTAAAGTGTTTCAACAAAGATCTTTCACACAGAGTGGAACTTGGAATATATGTTGGAGTATATTGTTGGCTACAATCTTCAAATTTTAGCACAAAATCTATAAAATTCTTTGAATTATAGCCATTTTTGTGTTTTTGAAGTTGAGTTGGCTTTGGTGGCCATCTTGAATTGAGTTAGCTCCAAAAATTGAACACTTGTAAACGTAGATCTAATTATTATTTCCTGAAGGCTTCATTAAAACTGGGCTAGTGATTCAGCAGATATTTTGCTAACAGACAGGCAGAATTGACTTCACAGAATTATTGGCAAAATATCACAGTGCTAAAAGGGTTATTTTGTCACTGCTTGAGAGATTATTGTTTGAGATCAAGACTTTGTTTCATGTTCATATTCCTGAAAAAAAAGTTTAAAAGATACTTTGTGTTTTTTATAGCCTTAAAATAAAAAGAAAGGCGTTACCATTTAACCTGAAAAAAGCTGTTTATCAGTTAAGCTAGAGCAAAACAGAAAGTAAAAGCAATCAGTGTTTTGTTTGTCACATTTTCTGTCACATGCATCCCAAAATCACAGTATTTCCACATATTAAGTGTTTTTTCATGTAAAATTGTAATAAAGGTAAAAAGCGACTGATTTCTGAACTCTGAGAACAATGTGAGACTTAAATTTCAAGCGACAGAAATTCCTTGTTGTTGTCGGTGCTTCTGTCAGCCTGAATGGCTCTCAGGAAAGCGCCGCCGCTGTCTAGTGGGTTTCCATTAGGCTAATGTGTGGAACACGAAAGCTTATCACAGAGCTGTAATTCTTCAATTGTAGTTCATTTATATGGGACGAGCTGTCTGCGCTCCTCCTCCTCTTGGCTGGACGTAAAACATGCAGAGGTTGGAGAAAGATCAAACATTCAAGAGGTTTGCAAAAAAAAAAACTAGATAGGCTTGTCGCCACGTGGGTCATTTCAAACGTTTTTAAGCTTGGAAAAGAAAAGGCAAAAGTTGTTGACTTTTCTAACTTGTGGTTTTACGTTTGCCACAGGAATCATTTCTGTCAGATTATGAATGATTAAATGTTTGTTGCATGATGGCAGTAGGTGGTCCATTTTGACCAGAGGTGTGTCTCTAATCCGAAGGAGGCTTATCTGTCTGATAGCTGCTATGAATCAAACAGAAAAAAAAAAACACTTTGTATTGTTTGATGAGGAATCTTGACTTTGCTCAGAAATGCCGAGCGGCGTTCAGAATCCCAACACCTCAAACGTCGTGTCTTCCTCCTTGCCAGCTGCCTAAAAGTGTATAATTAGCATTTGCTATTTTTAAAAGAGGCGTCCCTGTCTCAACACCCTGCTATCTTACACTTCTCTCTGTTTACCCTGGAAATAATTTTAGAGCGGGCATGTGAAGTTCTTCTGCAACACTTTGACGAGACTCTGGGAACAGTCATTCACGTGTTCTCCTAAACCTGCAGAAGTCTTCCTCTCTGCACAAAACGCAGTCGGATCGCTGCATATTTATTGAATAGGTTTTTCAGATTAATGGAGACAGTAAGCCTTACGTGGATCTGTTGAGCTGAATGTCTCTTTAACATATAATGAAACGAGGCTGTTGCTCTTTCAGTGTCGTGGCCTGAAAACATTGTCCTTGCCAGTGTGTGTGTGGTTTTTTTTTTTAAGAATTACTTTGTGCCTAAACTTCACACAAGGGTCTATCTGGTTTTCAGACTTTCCATAGAGATAAAAGACATATTTACCGTCTGGGGAAATGTTTACTCCTGCTCTGCAGGAACAATATAATATGCTGTTTTGCCTTGTTTTTGATTTAGGATAATGTTTTTTATCAGATTTTGGTTGCATGTACAGTGAGTACAGTAAGTACAGTGAGTACGTGCAGACTGGAGATGGAAAGAATGTTCGAACCTTCTTGCTTAAAATCTCCACAAAACAGTTTATCTTTTTTGGTTCACATAGAAGAGTTTCTGTTTGTTAGAAAAATATGAAAATATCCGTAATTTAAAGGCTTATTGTCATCCGTCTGTTTATGTAACAAATTTTAAAGATTATTCCGTGTTGAGAAGGGATGGAGTAGTAGCGATTAACATCTGTTCAATGAGTCATGAGATATTTTACTAACAGACAAAGACCCATCCTCAATTGAATTGGAACCAAAAGTTAATCAGCTGCAGACGAACATTCAGTAATTACTTCCTGAAAGTTTCAATTACGAGTGTCCCAATATCAGTTTTTTTTACAAATGAGTACTTAAGTTTAAATACTTGTCGATACCAAGTATTTACTGATTTAAAACTTAAACATTACACAACTTTAAAAACATATTTCTTTTATTTAGTACAAGGTGGCTCTCCTTCCTTATAGACCTTGTATAACTTTCTTAAACTTGGAACTCACTTGAAATGTAAACTGTAACATATTCAATGGAGTATCGATACCAGCAACCCAGTATAGGTATTGGTTTTGAGTACTTGTAAAATTGCTGGTATTGGGACACCACTAGTTTCAAAAATACTTGTTCGGTGTTTTATGAGATATTTTGCTAACAGTGCTAACAAACAGGCACACTGGTGGTGGGCAATAATTATTATTTAACTGAGCAAAAATGAGCTTGTTACTTTTAAAGAACTACAGAGAATAAACCTTTTTATTGTCTTCCCTCCTGAGAGCGGTTGGACTGTCAAATAAAGACGTTCAGTGTTTCAACTGTCAACATGTTTAACTCCTTACTGATCACACAGGGCTTTTTTTTTTGGGGGGGGGGGCTGCTTGAAGTCACTGTAATTATAGTGATTAAAGTTGGACTTTGTAACAAGTTGAACAGCTGGCCGAGAGGCAAACACCTGCAGTCAGAACTAACTCCCGGCGAAGATAAAAGACAAAATATAAACACTCTGAAGCTGCTGTAATCAGCATTATTAGGTCTTTGTCTTGTTTGAACCTGCTCAGTGATGAAATGTCCACCTGGTGATTCCTAATGTTATAAATTCAGCATTGACATCGATGCGCTTGTTGAGCACACTTTTAAGGTGAAAAAAGTAGCAGGTGTGTTTGAGGGAAGGTGCATGCAAAGATTTATCTTTTTTATTTTGGGGGAATTTGATGTTTTCTATTTTCTCCTGCTGGTGTTTAATTGGTTGGGGCACAGATGTTTGTATTCAAGAGGTTTTATGAATGATGCTGATGGACTCAAGTCTAACTTTTCTAAAACCAAGGAGAGAAATTGTTGATTTCTTCAACAAAAACAAATGTGTGCTTCCACCCCTGGCAGACGTGTGTAAATAGTTTCTGGGAGTCATCTTATCAACTGATCTTAACTTCAGTTCTTTAAACAATTACAAGAAAGTCCAGCTGCTTGGAGGCAAAACTCAAAGAAATGAAGGATGAATCAATATTTTTGCTTAATGTGCAGCTAAAACAGGAGGAAATAGAGATGTTGACGTCCTTTTACTCATCTGTCTCATCCCTCCCTCCCTCTACGATGGGAGGAGCTCCTGGCTGTGTGGGTACATGCAGCTGTAGTATCACACACTGTCAGAGCGAGAGAGAGAGTGTGTGGACCTGCAGAGCTGTCCTCCAACAGTTAAAGCCATACATCTGCTGGTTCTGTGGATTTCTTCGTGCTTTAAAAAAAAAACTCTTCTCGGGAACGGTTCAGTTTTTGTGCCACCTTAAAGGGAAACCTGCCGTAGATCAGAAGGGAGATCTGGTTTCACAGACACAGAGCGTAAGTAATGTAAACTGTTACAGACCTTCTGTTCATTAACCGGGTAGTGCTGTGGCTGCATGAATCATTGATGTTGGTGCTGGTAGTGGTGCTGTGGACTTTGAACTTATGATCACCTACGATGGCCAGGATAGCCTGTCATTTCCATGTATTTAGTTTTTATGCCTGTGTGTCTGCTTGTGTTGGTTTCTCCTCTTTAAAAGGAGGAAAAGTGGGTGTGAGTTGACACAAGACAGCCGTCAGCGCTTTCCAGGAGGTTTTTATCGTAAGGTGATAGCACGGCAAGAGGGGTCATTAAAAACTTAGAGTCTAAGGGCAAAGCATCTGTGTGTGTGCTCACATTTCAGGTGTGTGTGGAGAAGCTACCCTTACATTAGGTAATTTTGGCTTATTTTCTTTAGAATCACAGCTATTTATCAGGGTGTGTTTTATTTAAAAGGCTTGCTGCTGTGTGTGTGTGTGTGTGTGTCCAGCCCAGCAGAAAAGTACGTTTTAAACTGAAGGAATTATCCTTCAGACAGAGTCAGAAAGTGGCAGAAAGTTCATCTCACAAGGAAACTTTGCAAGAACCCAGACTAGTGTGGAAAACCTGATGGTCTGAAAAGTCTAAATATGCGCAGAAATATTCAACAGTTTCTGCTGATGGTGGCTCAAAGGTTGGCGTTATGAATTTTTATTTTATTTTTTTCTGTTTTGTGAAACTGGATCCTGCTTTATAAAGTGATGCTGAAACAACAGAGAAGCCTCAGGTGCCTTTGTGTGAAATTCTAATCTGTCACCCACACATACACACACTCGGCTGGCCACACAATCAACAGTGATGCTAAAGCTGCCAGAAGTGTGGGTGAAAGCTAATGGACAGAAACCATAAATGGAAACATTTGTCAAGTCTGGGAAGTTAGGCGATGATTTTTACGACACTTTTGCTTACTTTGAGAACGTAACACAGAAGCCTTTTCTTTTCTCCACTGTTCTGTTAAACAGAGCAAAATATTTGTTTTTGATTGTTTAAATTTGAAGGATTTTATAGCAATAAATCTTATATCGTTGGAAATACTGCTTATTTCTCCTTAAATGGAGCCACATTTGTAAAGAAAATGCATTTGTGTTGTGGAGCAGCAGAATTAATTTTTTGATTTGCACCCAATAAAACTTGCCAAAATTTCCCTGCCAATGCCAAAGGGCTTTTTCTGCTATCAACTTTTGATTTAAGCTTACCTCAGTGCCTGATTGGCACCTGAGTGTCAGAATCTATGAAAATAACTCTTGCTACAATGATCAGCTTTGTCTGCTCTAAACAAGCCTAATTTGATTAATTTAGATAAGGCTCAGGCCGCAGGACAACCTCGAGCTGATGTTCTGCAAAACCAAATTTAAACATTACAGTATCTGGAGTGAGTCCTGGTACTATCTCTAAATTGAAGGCCAAGTTTTATTTAAAGGGGGATGTCAGAGAAAGATCATATAGTAGGCATCTCATGAAAGAAAATCCTGCAACCAAATTGCAATCCCATATCTCTACAGTCTGGGACCAGGGCCAGACCTAGTCAATTTGGCGCCCTAGGCAAGTTTTCAGGTGGCGTCCTTTGTGCATTTTTCTAAATCTCACTGCCAATTTCCATACATTCACATACCAAATTAAATAGTTGTAACAAATGTAGCAACAAACTCAAACAAAAGTCATGTAGTAACAAGGCAGGCTGAGAAACCCACAGGAAAATTTACCATCATTAACTTGAGCAGTGATTATTCTACAGATTAAATCAACTATATTCGTACAAAAAGTTACACTTTTTTTTGTCCCCCATTTGTGGTGCCCTCTAGATGGACGAAACTCCTAGCATTTGCCTATACTGCCTATGTCACGGACTGAACTTTATCTTCCAAAATGACAATGGGATCCCACAGCAGTGTGTGACCAGCAACATGAGTTGCCAGGCTTTTGTGGCTGTGTTTGGTTCTTCCACATGCTACTAAGACCTCTGTTTGTGAATGGATAAATTACTATATTTGTATCGTTGCTTCAGACCTCAATCATCTAATCCAAATAAACAACAGCAAACATGAGTCAGTGGCAGAATAAGCTGTTTGGCAGAGACTGTTGGGCAGGTTTTTCATGGGTGCGACACACATTCACATATCTGCGGCATTTTCAAACAAATGTGCATCATTTAAGGGGAAAACAGGCTTTTCCATAATATAAAATTTGTTGCCAAGAAGCACTGTTAGAACA
Organism: Cynodonichthys magdalenae; assembly: GCA_031762555.1. Lineage (NCBI taxonomy): Eukaryota > Metazoa > Chordata > Actinopteri > Cyprinodontiformes > Rivulidae > Cynodonichthys > Cynodonichthys magdalenae. The sequence continues at coordinate 16,933,172 of JARVJO010000002.1, read as the reverse complement.
AACAATCAACCAAATACCAATTTCCTTACTTTTTGTGCCAAGTTAATTTTGACCCCCAGGGCCTCCAATCTTCAGACAATTTAGATGAAAGGGGCCAAATTGTCAAAGTTGTGAGCACAGTGATGATAGAAGTTAAAGAGACGAGCGAGGAAAACTGGGGCTTCTAGCGTTAGTTTTCATATTTGCATATTTTTCCAATATCCTGTTTCGAACTCCAGAATTACTTTAGCAAAAGTTGAATATTTGAAGACGTGAACTCAGATTTTATGTGACATTCTGGTTTTCCTTCTCAGAAAACGATAGAAACAGACTTTCAAAGTCAACCCTTGTACAGCAACAGGTCAGAAGGCTAAGTGTATTAACAAAAACCAAAACAGTCTTTTTTTGGGAACTAACAATGTCAGCTGCGCTCTGAGTTTCTCAGGAGGAAAATCTGTCTCCGTTGTGGAACTCTGTCTTTCCTCTCAAAAGCGTATCTGTTTTTGTCTAACAGGGAAGTTAAACATGTCCGAGCGTTACACACAGACACATTCTCAAGTGATCAAAAAAAAAAAAAATCTAGCACATTCACAATAAATGGGATCTTTCATGAATTTTTCAGAACGGCTGATTATTCCACAAGAGGGTGGAATTTAATCAACTGCTCTATCACATTTCTGACACAGAGTTGTGTTATTTCTTTCCCCCCTCCCTCTCTTACGGCCTTGTGTATGGAGATTTATCTGTGTGCTGTAGGAGAAACGCTCTTCTGCGCTGACCTTGGCTCGGCTGTTTTCTTTTGGTTTGATCCACAAAGAAAACAGCTGGCAGTTGCATTCTGGATATCGGCGGCCTTGACAATGAACTGGCTGTGCGATGTTGTCAGAGAAGCCCCGGCTCATTTGGAAAACATCGGAAACGTTTGGAATACGGTTATCAGTAGCTAGAAAAACGGAATCCACGGAAATATTATTCATCATGCGGTGACTGTCATTGGCTGCAGGAAGCCTTTAAGGTTTTAAGAGTCATTTGAAGACTGTAAATGTTTTGATGAGGTGATGTACGACAGAAATTTACATAAACAGTTTAATATAATATTCTCCATTTACCCAATATTCACATTTATAGTGTTTTGTTAGCACACTGTGCAAAAGTTTAAATCGCACCATTTATTAGAATTTTGCTCTCAAAAAACTTTCTTCTAATCATTTAAAGTGGTTTTTATCAGTACTACTTGAGGCTTTTAAAAGATTTTTTTTCTTAATTTTTATATTTTTTTTTCCCAAATGAGGGAGGATACTGGAAGAAATGAAAAGACACAGATAGAGACCACTTTAAAAGATTGAAGAAAGACTGGTGATGTAAATGAGTGGTGACTCAGACTTTTTACTGTCATTTGGTTCTAACATGTAAGCCTCGTGTTACAGCTCCATAAAAATTAGTTTGACAATTTGACATTGCATCACCCAAGAACACAGTAACCTAACAAGATTAGAATAAAAACAGTATAATTGTCTTTCTGCCAAACAAGAGTATATTTACTCTTTGATATCAATTAAATGTAAAGAGTGTTGCATGCAACACCTTTTATTCATTTATAAAACAAATAACTAGGAAGCAAACCAAAAGTATAAGTAGGTTGAAAGGTGATTACCGAGTGAGAGCAGATGAAGTTAATGGGCAGATTAAAAACAGGTGAGAACAATAAGCTGACTGATTTGGCTAACAAAACAAGCTAAATACAAATAATTTCAAAATAAAACAAAAAAAATAATGTCTAAATAACAGTCAGTACAATAATATATAAATTCACACTACAAAAATCCTGCTTGTTTGTGTTTAAATAGATTAATCTACTGAGGTGATGTGACTCAGTTGGTAGAGCTGTTACCTCTCAGCAAGAAGGTTGCCGGATCAAATCCCGGCCCAGGGACCTTTCTGGGTGGAGTTTGCATGTTCTCTCCGTGCATGCATGGGTTCTCTCTGGGTACTCTGGCTTCCCCCCACACCCCAAAAACATGATAGGTTAATTAATAACTCTAAATTGTCCCTAGGTGTGAGTGAGAGAGTGAATGGTTGTCTGTCTCGTTTGTCTCTATGTGTGGCCCTGTGATGGACTTGCGACCTGTCCAGGGTGACCTGTCCCTGCCCCTTGCACTGAGACTACTGGATATGGGCACCAGTGACCCTGAAAGGAAGAAGCAGGTATAGACAATAGATGGATAGATGAATGGATAATCTACTAACACCCGTCATGGTTTGAAGAGGTAGATTCCTGGAACGCAGACTGACATGAGGAGCTCGAGTAAAAAATTTAATAAAAACAACTTTATTAAGAAAGCAAAAGTCTGAATTGGCAACAACAAGAAAAGCTAACACTCAAGGAGACACAGAAGAGATCCAGACATGGCATGAAGCACATGATGCTAGACTGACTGCAAGGTTAAAACCGAAGGACTTTATAAAAAGGGACTGATGAGTGGAGTGGAAACACCTGGGCACAATGACAACTGGGAACAGGTGCGAGTGGGTGGGGCTGGAGCTGAGGATCCTTTTTCTGGATGACTCTCGCTATTTGCTCTTTAGTTCATGTTTTACGCAAAAAAAAATGTAAACAGTCATGTAAACAGTCATCTTGTGCACACACCACGACAAATACCTCATTTGTCAAACATACTTGGGCAAACAAAGAGATCCTGATAATAACCTTACGTTCTTCAGATGCTGTGATTTTCTCAGACTTCCTCTCTGTTTGTGTTGATGAAGAGTAGGGAAGAAAAAAAGGGGCTCTGGGTGAAGAGTGGCCGCAACCACTTGTAGCCTAAAGGTTAAACACAGGCCTTCAGGGAGTCCCATTACTGCACATTGTACTGATGGGAACTTTGCAAACATTCACTCTGGGAGCCCAGCAGGCTTTTCTGTTTATTCCCAGTTTAGTGCCGTGCCATGATGTGGGAAACGACCATGGATGTGGAACTCAGCCAGAACGCTGTGTTTGCTCTAGTGTTTGGCTTTTAACCCGAGCAAAACACGCACCAAGTACGTCACGAGGAGCACTTTGGGGACGTTGTTGGATATTTTGTTGACACGCGGGACTGACGCATCTCTACAACACCATGCGGAGTTTGTTTACACATTCTCATGTGCTCGTATTAGGATTAGAAATTTGTGTTTTCATTAATCATGGCTCAACTCGCACTGTTCCTCTTGTTTGTTGTTATTAGTTTAACATTACTGTTCCTGAAGCTATGAGATCATTCCCAGGCTGCTGTTGCTTGTGGTTGTAAATGTACGCATCCTTTCTCACGTGAGTAGTTGTGATCACTGAACGAACCTTCAATGGATCTAAGTTTAGCAGCCCACCCCTCCCCCCTCCAGGGTGATTTGATATCCTTAAGCATTCCAGGTTGTGCCCTTTACTCCACTAATGGTGCTACTGGTCCTTAAAGACATTCCTTCTGTAGCTCTCTGATCACAGACGACTAATTACCTCGTTTTAACCAATTTTGATGCCTTCTAATGTTAAAACACCAAAGCGTTCTTCATTAGGGAGAGATATGCAGGAACATTTGTCATTCTTATAAATGGCTTAGACACATTTTAATTGGCTGAAATGTGGACACAAACAGAACCATGTGAGTTACAGCTGAAACATCTGAATGAGAAATGTGCAACAGAGGATAACAGGAAGGATGTTTGATGCTGGTGTTTATTCAGTCGTTTCATGCTTTGCTAAAATTTGTAACTAGAGCAAGAAGAGCTTGTTTTTTACTTTTGTTCTCCCCCCATAAACACGTTTCTCTTGAATCTGGAGTTTTAAGGTCAGGAAAGGTTTTCAAGTTATGCAAGTGCAGGTAGATGAAGTTGATGAGAATTATTAGCTGGCAGTTTGATTTGAACATTTTTTTTTTTTTTAGCAGTTGCCGTTCACACATGTTCTTCACAGCAGGAGGTGTGCTCTAAGAGGGGAAGGAGGGGAGGCAGAGGGAGCATCTGTTCTGAGCACAGAAAAAGACGGGACAGAGATTTGCTCAGAGGTTGTTCATAACATAATTTTTTTTAATGAATCCAAACAAAATAGAGAATGTAATTATTGTACTAAAGAAAAATCCCTAAAACTGTGGGAAAACTACAAGTAAATATGTGAATTGTTTTATTGCAGTGTCATTGAATTCTGTGCTCATGGTTTGGGTTGTTACATTCTAAAAAAATTACAGATTATTGTTGTGTGCATGGCTTGCAATACTGTATTCTTGGCTGCGCACATTATTTTCTTGCCCACCTTGTACTCATCTTGACAACTGGTCTCACATTTATGGTCTGATCAGCTGGAACACTTAAGGAATGAAGGGAGATAAATTGAAACCAGTTTTCACTTATTATTCATCAACTGGATTTTTTAGACCTGGACCTTTGCCTCAGATGTTTTCTGTCAGAGGAGAGCTCTGCGCTGAAATTACTACAACCACCAGCTACTCACAGCCCAGTGAGATGCCACCTTACACCAGCAGATTATTATTAACCTTGGTAGCAATAAGTTGTAGCTTGTGGCAGAGGACGACTGGCTGCGACAAGCCGCTTCAGAAGGAGAGTGGTGTGGCTGAGGCCTGGAGAGTGGCTGGGGACGACTGGCTGCGACAAGCCGCTTCAGAAGGAGAGTGGTGTGGCTGAGG
>JARVJO010000002.1:16906475-16928350 GCA_031762555.1 Cynodonichthys magdalenae | reverse complement strand
CTCTGCTACCTTTCATTTCATTTTATTTGTATTTTTATTTTTTATTGTATATAAACTTATTTTTTTGTTGTTTTTTTTATGGAATGAATAAATTTACTACTACTACTACTACTACTACTTAAAACACAGGACTAAAAACCTCTTTAAGGGTTTTGGAATTGTGACTCTTGAAAACGGAGGTATGCTGTTAAACTGGACCATGCTTTTAATCATGATAAGGCAAAGAACAACATACAAAATATGTCAGCAGATAAGAGTATAAAGCGACAATTTCAGGAATTTGCAGCTGTGTTTGGACCTCGTCTGATCTGCTGATGTTTTGAGTGTTTTACACAGAAACTTTGATGGAACGTGAGGTTTTGGTTTTCGTAATAGAAACTGCCCTTTCTTGTCACAATCTTGGCATGGTATCTGGATATCTGTGTTTAATTTGAGTTTAAGCCAATATATAAGTAAAAAAATATATATAAACTTAGCACAAAAAGTAAGGAAATTTGTGTTTGGTAGATTATTCCTTTGTTGTAACAAAGCTTCATGGCAATAAATCTGACTGGCAGCACCTGGGGGTACCAGAAGCTCAAAACAAGTGTCAATAACAACAAAACAAGCTGTTTGGCAGAGATTTGGCAAATTTTTCATGTGTGCAACCGACATACTCAGCTCTACTGCTGCTCCCACTAATGCACGTTCCTTACAAATGTGGCACCATTTAAAAGGAAATTAACAAATCTACCAAACACAGATTTCCTTATTTTTTGTTCTAAGTATATTTCTTGATCAATGGATCTGATGAGGTTGTGCATCTGTTTTAAATTTTATATTCAAGCATCTTTTTACGCATTCTATCCATGCCAAAACAACTTTTCTATTGTTCAACTGAATGCAAAAAAGGTGTACTTTTTAGAGAATTTACCAGCCTTTTACTATGACTGTCATGTTTGTGGCACCAGTTTGGTTCCTTTTTAGACGGAAGGTCATATCAGGTAGTTTGTTGCATGCTACTAATACCTTTTCACAACCAGATATTTGAACAGTAGCACATCTACTTCTTTAAAGCTTTGCACAGGCCAATCCTATTTGTTGACACAGTAACATGATCTCTCCTTGATGCTTTATGCCTGAATGAAGTCCAAAAGATGCAAACCAAGCCAGAGGAAGGGGGTTAAATGGAAGACAGACCACAGGACAGCAGCAGACTAAAAGCTTCCTGTGGACACGCAGAGTGGAAGGCAGACCTGGCAGATAGGCTGGCAGGGCAGATGTTTTAGGTGAGAGGCACAGTAGATAGCACCACCTGAATAATTCATCAGATTGGACTGGAGATATGTGATATATTAAGACACAGAACACAAGCCACGCTATGGCCTCTTTCAGCACTTTTTGTGTACTCGGAGTAGCTCTGGGGCTCAGATCGCTCTGCAGCTTCGCTTTCTTTCTGGCAGTAATCCACCGGAGCCCCCAGGCAGCCATGGAAACTGTTATAGATGGGCTGGCTTTGGCTTGAGGTTTACCGAGACCCTGAGACATCTGGAGGTGGTGAAGCTCTTCAGCATGCAGGTGCAGTTTAAACTCATGAGCGATAATGCCGTTGACGCGTTCCCTCTAATTTGACTTGTTGTGATCAGTGGACCTCGGTGGTTTGGGTGACCCAGAGGTTTCAGGCGATGCAGAAATAATCTAATGGAGATAAATCACAACCGTTGTACTCATTGTTTTTGTTTGTTTGCTTGTATGGCTGGACTCTGTGTTGAAAATTTATCATCATTGCTGTGTCTGCGCAACTACCGTTATTGTGAAGCATACATGGCAGGAACTAACTGCATGCTGATAGTAAACTTGGTAACCAAGGGGCGGCTGTGGCAGAGTGGTTAGAGTCGTCCTGGAACTAATGGGTTGCTGGTTTGATCTCCCGTTCCAGGTGTCTCAGTTGTTGTGTCCTTGGGCAAGACACTTTACCCCAATGCTTCTGATGTGTGTCCCATTAGTGTATGAATTCGATTTAAAGCACTGATTAGTCTCCTTAGGATACTTTGTACATGTTAGTTTTGTAGAGACCTGGTAGAGTGACCAAGAGACTTTGGCAGTAGCGCTTTCCTCAGCGAGCAGTAAGTAAGCCCTTTCCACAGCACCAACGAGCGGTCAGACTGAATCCTCGCACTGCAACACCAGCTGCAGTCAGAGCAGAGAGGAGACCCACTCTGCTACTTTGGGATGTGGGGGAAACCGGAGTACCTGGAGAAAACTCATGCAAGCACGAGGAGAAAATGCAAACTCCACACAGAAAGACCCCAGGTCCGAACCAGGTATCGAACCCTGGAGCTTCTTGCTGTGAGGCGACAATGCTAACCACTGAGCCGTCGTGCAAAGCTTTTAATTTTTCTACTTCTCTTTAAAAGCCTGCTTGTTTGCTTTGTCTCTGCTCCTGGGTCAAATTGCAGAGACTCACTCCATCTTTTTGTTTGCAAATAATGAGAAGACTTTTCTGGCTTTCTGGTATCAGTTCAGAAAACTCCACTGGGCTTCGTGGAACTTAATGACTTAAATAAACAGAGAGGATTTTTTGTTTACATGTGATGAGAATGTTAAGTCGCCTACAAGCAAAGAGGAATTTTACATTGTTTTTGTCTGAACAGATCGTGTTTTTTCTTGCTTCACTCTGACTTACATTCAAAACAACTAAAAAAAGATTGTTTAATATTTCCAGCTGGGTTTCGTAATCTTGGTCTTTTTTTATTTATTTATTTGTCCGTTTGATTGCAACATCCAGTAGATAATAAGCTTTTACTCACAGGTTGTGAAAGTAGGTGAAGATGTTGACAGAAATGCTACGTGCCCTGATAACAGAATGTGGGTGTGTGTGTGTGTGTGGGGGGGGGTTCAGCTTTTAAGTAACACATCGTTTCACCTCCATCTCTCCGTGACATCATCCCACTCACGCACACAGTCATGCCTTTTGGACACGTCCGGTTTACGATCGTATCTTAAATAAAGTACACGGGTGTGGATTTCCTCTGAAAATGCATTAAACTCAAAGGTCTCTAAGTTCAAGAGAATCACATCTTGTAATGCTTTTCTGCTAGGTTTACTTAAAAAAAACACCAAACTTATCTGAAATAGTTTTATATCATCTTAAGAATAGTGAAGAAACCGACTGTACTGTAGAATATCTGGACTGTACCTGCAGGCTGAACACTAAACCCTGTCATCTGATAGTTTGCTAATCCCCTTGTTATGCTTGTCTGGTTGAACAGAACATTCACTCAGGCATTAAATCATCTTGCAAAGGGGTCAGCGGGGCCCATAATTTTGCCTTTAGTACAGTGTAAGTGTGGAAGGAGAATCATTTTGGTGCTTTTGAGCGCTGCGGAGTACAAACAACCAAATTTAGATCTAAACCAAGCTGTATGCTCCATCTCATGAGAGACAAGAGCTCATCTGCCCCTTATGGTTCACCAGATGAGCCGCCCCCACAGGTCAGGTTTGGTCGTCTGGGTTTTTAGATGGTAATAATTGGAATTTACCCGAATGTCACAGCTCTAAAGAATTCATCGGATGGCTGGGATACCAAGGCTGCATGGGGGTGACCGCTGGGGACGAGAAGGGAGGAATGTGTAGCCGGCTATTGATCTTCACTAAGTAAGGTCACTTGGTGTGTGTGTGTGTGTGTGTGTGTGGTTGGGTGGGGGGGCAGCTGCCCCACTTTCAGACACCTCACAATAGAGACAAACTAACCCCTGCAAAGATATTCTAATGTGGTCAATATGCCAACCAACAAGGTCAAAATTAGAAAAAACTTGATTTGAGGTTGATGTCGTTGAGGTTGAAGAAGATTATGGAAAAAAACAGTTTAGGCACAATAATTTTTAGAAAAAGTAAAAAGTGTTTTTAAACTGCTGTGTTCATTTGTCTGCAGCGAGACCAAAACACCTCATAAACCAGTGGTCGAATTGTAATAAAACTTACTGGATGGACAGCTACAATAATTAACTTTTAGAGGTAACCCACATTAAAAATGGCCGCTCCAGCAAACTCAATCTTATCCAACACAACAATGGTTCTAAAGCTAAAATTTGCTGTATTAGTAGTTGAGTCCTCCTCAATACATTATCTGAGCAGTAACACATCACAGAAGTACCAATGAGATTATGCATAAAGTCATTTATAAGATTTGATCAAAACAATACAACTCCTCAGTTGTAAAGACAATAAAATGGTAAATGGCTTGAACTTATATAGCGCCTTATCAAATCCACTCGGACCCCAAGGCTCTTTACACTTCAGGCATTCACCCATCCACACACTGATGGTGGTAAGCTACAGCTGCCGTGGGGCACACTGACAGAGGTGGGGCTGCCATGCACCGGCACCACTGGACCCTCTGACCACCATCAGTAAGCAAGTGTCTTGCCCAAGGACACAACGACTGAAACGGTGGCTTTTTGGTTCCAGGACGACTCCCCTAACTCTTCCGCCACAGCCGCCCAGATGAAAAAAAATTTAAATAAATAAACTGGAAGCCTCTAATGGACGTACACGTACTGTAATACTAACAATTAGATGAAATATATAACCTGCAGTAATTTATTCATAACATTTACATAAGTCAGCATAAGTTGTCTAAAACGTTATAGTGTGACAGGGCCTTAAAGAATAATTGTGTTTTACATTTTTTGCCAACGTCCCTAAGTGTATTTTTGGTAATGCATACCTCTGCATCTTTTACAACGTTTTTAACTATTTAGTATGATTTTACAGGAGTCTGCTTCGAGGGGTTTTAAGACTTGGTAATGATCAAATTTAAAGATGCAATTTGTCGAATTCGATTTTATGCGGTAAAACTCATTCTGCATATGTTTGAACTCAGGGCATTGTAAATAAAAAAAAAGCTGCGAGAAAAGGCTTTAAAACATTTCTCATGTGTGTCATGGTGGAGAGGCTGCGGCGCAGATGATTGACGACTGAACATGAACCTGATTACACATGCCTGAAGGAACAGCCAGTTCCCCAGGAGAACACTCATCTTTTCTTCTAACGTAAGAGGAAAAGATGAAAGCTTTGTAGTTTCAATCTAATTTTCTGATAAAAGAAAAGGGTTTCCTATATGTATTATAGTTTAGAGTTTATCATTTTGATAATAGATTGTGTTATAAAAAGAATTGAGCAGAGTAAGGAGGTTAGGTTTTAAAGAGAACATCTTCCAGTAAGAAGATGCTTGAGGCTTGTAAAAACCTCCGACAGCACGTCACCTAATAGGATGAGGGTTACGATGTGCTTCGTAAACTGGAAACTCTAGAGCTTCTCTGATACACGGTTGAAAAGTGGGCATTCTGAAGCCTTTATCAGGTCTCACGCAGTGATGGATGTGTGCAGCTCTCTGCTCAGCGGCCTACAGCCCGAGCTTCTCTTTAAGCCTCTGAGCTACTGAAACGCGTGCAGCTCCTTTCTGCGGACATCAAGAGAGGACAGCCACGCCGCTTTGTTTCCAGCTTTTCATGGATGCCACACCAGCCTAATCGATTTCAGAGTGTAAATGTGTCAACGCCCTTCTGCTGATTGAATGCTCCCTGAATTGACATGGGGGGTGGGGGGGTGGTGGTGGGGGGGGGCTTCTTTATTAGTTGATTTGACCACATAAAAGTTAGAAAAATCTTCAGACTTTGCTTTTCCATCTTATCTGCTGAAAGATGTATTATTATCATCATATGGGGAAAAATGACATGATGATCATTTTAAAATGAGAATAAAAGTGAGTTAATCATTTTTGGAAGTCACTGATGCTGTTTTATTTGGCTGAAGAGAGTGAAAAATATAATTTAAATGAAAATATTATTTTTGAATTAGACTGTTTCAGGAAGGTAAAACCACACACCTCTTGTCTAATTTAGAAAAGACATCATGGTAAAGTTTACAGTAATATCTGAGTGGTATTTAATGTAAAAGTGCCACTGAACTACATCCTTATCTTCCTTTTATTGTGTATTACAGGATGTTTTTAGTGTTATTGACAGTAGAAGTAAACAAGAACAAACACAAAGTGGTAGGTTATCACACTGTCATCTTCATAGTCTACATCTTTATTTTGGAAACGCAGAGAGAGCTTTTTTTATATTCTCAAACAAGTGGAGACATTTGAAATGGGACTGAATGTTTCAACAGGCCTGACCTACTTTCAGCAGCCAGGACTGAAACAGCTCTTCACCTGTGTGTGGCAGCAACTAAAGACCTGCATTAAAACACACAGCTGGCCTTTTCATCTTAAAACCTGCATCTTTTAGAAACTAATGAGAGTAATGAACATGCATTTACTGGACTTTGATACAATACTGAGCAGAGTGCAAACGGTTACTAGTGAAAAACTTTCATAAAGCATTTAGACAAGTCGTATTTAGAATGAGGTAATATGAAAAGTATGGATCAGTTGTTCTGGTTTGTTTTCAGGTAAAGCGTTTAATGTAAATGTTTCTTTGATGTGTTACTGAAGTTATTAAGCATAAAAAATTACCGTGATGTGTTTTCTCACCAAAAAGCGTAACTGAAAACATAATTTTATTTCACATTAAATCGATAGTTCAGCTTTTTTTTTTTAAACAAAAATCCTATCAACTTTTCTTTACGTTATGTAGAGATTAACTTTGTTTTCTTGAGTCTTTTGTTCTGGTCAACGTCAGTCACACCTGCAGCACATCTGCTAATCAGACTCTCAGCTGTTTCATCTCAGTAATCATCCTTCCTCTGCTTCTCTGTCTGTTTTTTTTTTTTATAGTTTTGTCTTGTTTCTCACTGGCTTGTTGAGCTCCTGCCTTGGTTTATCAGATGTCATCCCTTTTCCTTCTTTAAAGTCCATTTATGTTTTGACATTTGACACAATTTTACAAAGTTATTCTGGCAGAAATATGATAATATCCCTATTGAAAGTGCCCCAGGCTCTAATTTTAGGCTACAGCTAGCTGCCATTGCTGCTATTTATACTTGCAAAATCTATGTGTATAGTAAGACTGGTGCTGGTGTAAAGAAGTCATGATCTGCTGTGAAAAGTTGGTGATTGGAGTTTAAAAAGAATGACAGCAATCCACTCCGGTCTTGACCGTGCTCAGACTAGACAAAAAACAAACTGGTGAATCTGGTCACATTTATACTTTCCAAACTGAGCTACCTACAACAGGTAAGATATTCATTGTTCATAACCTATTTGCAGGACTTCAAAACATCTGAACTATTCGTTTAGGCAGTTAAATAAAGACAGCTTGCAGTGCACTTTGCCTCAGCCTTGCATGCTTGTGCCTTTTCACCAACTGTTAGGATATCATGTGACACAGATAAAATTCAGAAGAATCCCCTTTTGATTTTTTTTTTTTCTGGTTTACATGACACCCGAGATGATCTGAAAGAGAATCTGCAGAGTTGTCCTGGTTAATATGTAACATGCTCAAAATTCTCAAAGAAAGGATTTCAGACTAAATATAGCAGGCAATGTGAATACCTGTGTCTATGTCTTTGTATCTGTCTGTTAGCAAAATATCTTGTGAATTCACAAGATGTGCATCTACAGTTGATAAACTTTTGGACTGATTCAAGTTAGCAAACACAATAAACCAGCTATAATTCAGTCATTTTTACAGATATTGATCTAACACCTGACATGGTGTTGGCTGAGACTCGACTCTAACAAACTGCTAACAAACGTCACATAAAGGTGAGCAATAATATGCATTTCAGCATAAATAAGAGTAAAAGTTCAGGTATAAACATGAAGTTTCCCAGTGAAGGGCGTGACTGCAGTAGAAAAGACTGTGGTGAAGAAATAGGCCACTCCACCAAGATCAACAGGGCAGGCTCCTTCGTAAAAGTGGATCAGCTTACACTCTTTTATTTTGTATTTTTTTGTTAAAACCTGAAAAGGCTGAAAAGAGAAAAAAAGGGACCGATTTCTGCCAACTTGTGCTGCTTCCCTCGGGGCCCTGAAGGTTTATTGGTGAAAACATGTTGGTAATTTAAAGCCAGGTTAAGCTCTGTCAGATGTGTGTTGATGGGAGATTTGGCTGCGGTGCGCAGAACATTAAGTACAAAGCCAAGAGAGGCTAAAAGGTTCTCAGATATTTCTAAAGATCTCGCTGCATCACTTGGGTAAGATTAGTCACTCTAAGGTCTTCGTAAAGATTTAAACGCAGAACTTTGATGAGGAGGTGATAAGCAGCTAACTGTTCTGTCTTCGCCCCCTTTTTGACAGACTTTTCTTCCCGTCACAGACTTCCTACTGATTTTTTTTTCATGGTGTTTGGCATTAATTGTGCTAACAGACCCAGTAGCTCCACTACTTGACATTTCATCAGCAGAAGTCGTCTGTGCGTTCCGCATCTGTTATGGAAATCGGTGCAGAGGAGAAATTGAATGGAATGGAATATAATTTCCTTTTTTTTTTTTGATGATTAAAGAACTTGTATGGAGACGTGATGAAATGTGCTCACCCCACTTTCACAGCCATATATTACACTAATCTGGCTCTACCTTCTCAGCTTCTTTTAGCTTCATATTTGATGCTGGAGAAATTCAGCACTTTTTGACCTGCTGTCACAAAACCCCAAAGGAGAGGCAAGCTTGATGATGACTTAAACTCCCCTGAAACATAAAGTTCAAAATGTCCCTTATCTTTGTGCAATAGTTTATTAAGACTTTAATTGGCCAATTAAAAGTCGTTGGAAAAAAGCATATAGTAATAATTACAGCTGTATGATTCACTCTGAGATGAATGAGCCCTTAATTATTCTGAACTGGGTCTGGGGACTGGGTTTAAAATGGGTCAACCAGGAAACAGAGTATTTTTGACATCTAATCAGACATGCAGACGTTTTTTATTAAACATTTACTGGAGAATGAATTTTGCTGCAGCTGTTATTTGTCAACTGAGTGCTAAGTTTGTAGCTTTCATTGAGAGATTTACAACATCCGAAGCCAAATGCTTCAAATCGTGTGCTGCTTTATGACTAAAACTTCATCTATGATTAAACGAATAAGTGCAGTTACATATTTATTATGATCACTTATTTTGAAATACTGAATTATTGAAGAGTTTTTTGCATGAACTCGAGCCTGATTTCTGATCTTGTTGCAGAGAATAACTGCAGAAAACATATTGCAAGAAACAATAACAATGGATGACAGTAAAAGCAAAAGTAAAAACAAGACATCTTTTTGTTGACTTTGGAGACGTCTCAGTTCTGAAATGTTAAACTATTCATTATTTTTTTTTATGTGAGAAAGAGATAAAGATTGAACGCGTATTTGTGAGAGGTGTGGAGTGGCGAGGCATTTTGGGTGATGGGGCTATGACTGACTTCAAAGTAAGAAAGAAGGGTTTTGAGGATAATAGGTTGGGAAGCACTGATGTGTTTCATCAACGTTTGTCAAAGGATGAGAATAAATGGCAAACACATTAGTGTAAGTGGCATAAGTTAGATGTACGTTTTGAATAAGTTGGCAACATGCTGATATATGATTACAAAGTCTTGTTGAAAAGTTAGGCAGAGGTTATTTTGTATTGGATTAACTTCCTGTCAGTTGTCGACGTACATCTAAACAGTTTGACTCACATTCGTCCAATGGTTCTTGAGATGTTTGGCTTACAGACACTCAATCACATCAGTGGTTCCCAAAGTTGGGGTTGGGACTCATCTGTGGGTCATGACACATCAAGTGAGGATTCCCAGATGCTTTACAGACCTCAGTTTCAATGCAAATAAATTGTTTGTGGAATATTTTCACCACAATTGTTGCAAAAAAAAAATGCAATAATAATAATGAAGAAATATAAGTAGTATCATGATGATTATTTTTGTTTATATTAATAATAATACATTTTATATGAAAGTGCACTCATGGACAATAATTAATACAATATAAAATGCAGGTGAAAACAAAAAATAAAATGAATAAAAATCACACAGCACAACTAGATGTGATGTGAGGAGGTCAAACTGAATATGCCTGTTAAAAATACTGTTAAAATGTCCATGTTTAACAGTTATTAGTAAAGTTTGCATATGTAAACTAGCAATATCTGGGATCACAAGTATCTACAACTGTTAGGTTGTATGCAGCTAAAAAGTTAGAAAAGCGCTTCTGTAGATTGAGCAAAAACATTATTGTCTGCCTTCACATTTTGGCAGTGAGCATTAAAGACTTTGTGATATTTTATTTTATTTTACCATTTGAAGTTTCAGTCTCACAGAAAACAGTTTGAAGACTGAATGAGATTCTTCTTTGTAGAGGCAGATTTGTTCAAATGTGCCAATAAATCTGTAGAGAAGCATGTATCCCTTCAGAAACAATTAGCAACACAAACAGGAAGTCGGAGCAGGGAGATCAATTTTAATTGAATTGCCTCCTGAAATCATCGAGTAGCTCTAACTGGAGCAACTTTTCTCTCAGTCACGTGAAGTAGGTCGGGAGGTCGAAGTGGGAGGGGCTTACCGTGGTGGGGGTTGAAGGCTACATGTGGAAACATGTAACCCGGGGCGGGACATAGGTGTGCCATGTGCGTACAGGTGGCTTCATGTAAAGACAGAGCATGCTGGGAGATCATATTTATCAGCCTGCGCTCGGCTTGCAGGGGCCCTGACCTGCACTACAACTCTGGAATAGCTCGTGGATGGACCACCTGTTCCTGCAGAGCTGCTATTTATAAAACTCTCAGTCTTAGAAGTGGGGCTTTCATGGGCCAGTTGAGTCAGTCAGTGATATGGATGTATATAAATAGTGGTTTTATACCAGCAGCTTTGTTGCAGGAAACAACTGGCATGAATGATGGGAAATTCCCGGTTTAGTCAAATATAAAAGTTACTTCCTCTTTTATGAAACACTACTGTTGCAGTAAAGTTTTGATTGCACAGGGAGATCAATTTTAAAGGTTCAAAGTCATTTTTTTGTCACAGTTTTAATAATTTATCACCATAAATGGAGCTTTTTCTGTTTTTCTTCTGCTGTCATTTCAACCACATGTGGTAATAAATCACTCCTTCTGTTCTGACAAATTCTCATCCCGTTCCCAGAAGAATATTTTCCTCCCTGGTTTAACGGTCTTTGCCCCTCCTCAGCTAATTATGGACTGTCAGAGTTTTTTTTTTTTTTTTTAAGTTTTACTGTGATTTGATGGTCTGTTGAGCTCAAACTGATGTGTTGCATTAGAGGAACGCTACAACCTACCAGTGCATCAGGAATTTAGCAATGTAAAGCTAAAGTGTGTTCAGAAAAAAACAAATGTATTGATTTATCATTATCACCAGCTGTCATAAGGCAAAAAGCAGGCATCTCTTTGCTTGTATGTGTCTGTTAGCAAAAAATCTCACAAACCAGTGGATGAACTTTAATAAAACTATCAGAAGGTAATAATTGAAATTACCTCTACAACTGATTACTTTTTGGAGTCAACATGATGCAAGATGACCGCCATAGCTAATCAATTTTAGCTAACAGAAAAACAGCTACAACTCAGTCAGTTTTACAGATATTGAGCTAAAATTTTGTGTGGTAGTAGCTGAGATTCATCCACATCTCATACTCAGATTCCGACACATTGTACATTATATTTCCGTAAAACTTTGGCATTAATCATTCAAGTCAATCATGTATCTGTTAGCAAAATATCTAATGAATTACTGATCAGATTTCAATTCAAATCTCAGAAAATCATCATTTAGTGTCTATCTTTCACTGATTAACTTTTGGTTTTAACATGATTTAAAGTGACCGCCACAGCTACTCAAACTTAAAAAACACAAACCAGCTATAACTCAGTCAGTTTTATAGATACTGAGTTAAAATTTGGTGTGGTAGATGCTGAGACAAATTCACATCTCATATCCAGATCTTTACACATTGTGTGAGATATTTTCTTAAAAATGTTGACATTAATTCTTAAAGTCAACCATATTTGTCTGTTAGCGAAATATCAAATGAACAACTGATTAGAATTCAATGAAAACTCACAGAAAATAATCTTTTAATGTACATCAGTTAACTTTTAGGGTCAACATGATTAAGGATGACCAATTCAGCTCAGTGATCTTAGCAAACACAAAAATAGTTACAATTTACTCAGTTTTACTAAAATTGTGCAAGAATTTGATGGGGAAGCAGCTACGACTTATTCCAAACACATACTCTGAGCGCAGAGTTGACCAAAACGGCTATAACTCAACATCAGCTGATTTTAGTCTAAAGCTCTGATGTCAAAGGTGGCGAGAGGTATGCATCCTTTCAAAGAATGCCTTTATTTGATAAGGAGTATTTATCTTTTTGACAAATAATAGCGTAAATCAATCAAAAGGAACTGATTATGTTGAGAGGATGAGGGTGAAAGTGTAAAGCAGAGAGGTTCAGACTGAGGAGACCACAAACAGGGAGACTGAGGAGCACACTGTCATGTCTGTGTTGGAGGCTGAAAGGGATGATTCAGTTTCCTGCGTGATGCAGGAGCGAGCGGCGAGCGGCGAGGTGCGGCGCTGCATGTAGATGTCTCTGCCGTGTGAGGCGCCCTTGTTCTCGCTCGCTCTGAGTTTCTCGACACACCTCATCGCGGGTCGCACAAACCCAGACTTAATGATGTCTCTGTGGTTTGCAGTTCAAGTGTTTTACAATGAATTCTTCCACACAATGAGCCGTAATGATGCATCTTTGGTCGCCCTGCTTGTCTGTCACATGTTTTATTCTGCTGATTAACTTCCACAAACAGCATTTATCCAAACCCCTTCCTTCTTCCTCATATTTGGAGAAGTCTCTGTTTGTAACAAGCGTCCGACTGCTTATTGACTAAGAGTCAAGATTCCCCCAGATGGAAACCAGGAATAGCTTCACTGACTGCTTTCTGCTATCGATCCCAGTACCTCACGTGAAACAGAATCTGCTGTGGGTTGCTATCGAGGAGCGTCTTGTGGTGAGAGTAATGGAGCGTTTGGGACGCCCCACTGAGTTTCCCATTACGCCTCAATAAGTTTAGGTAGCTCACTTTAATGAATTGGCCAAAAACTCCATTACTGGTATAATAAAGATCTTCTGGCTTTTCAGTTGAGGTTTTTGATCTTCATCTTGACACTGACAGGAAAAGAAAAACGTTCTTATTGTTTGTGATGACAACAGGCATGTTTAAATACTTCACCAGTGCTGTGAACAAAATCCTTTTCTGACTTTTGGGGAGTTAAATCAGGGGTGTCAAACAAATTTTCACCGAGGGCCACATGAGAATTATGGTGGTCCTCACAGGGCCAGTCGTAATTAACTTCAAAGTTTCGTGTTTAACTTGGACGAAACACAAAACATCACAGTCCTTGTCTCATTGTTGTGGCTGAACACCACTAACAAAGAATAACTGAGCTCTACATGGTATTTCCTGCATAGAAACAGTGTTTTAAAACGTCCTCTTGTAAACACTAAAAAGTACTATTTGTACAACTGACTAAATGTGAAATAAATAATACAGAAATACTTATAAAAGTAAAAGTAAAAGGGTTTTACTCACTGCTGAGTTGTGGTGAGTAGCTGCCATCTTGAAATCTTAACCCTCCCACTTTCCAATGGAGAATTCACACTGGAGGGGCTTTCGAGTTTAAATTTATGACTTGTAAGTGGGCCGCATAAAATGCCATAGTGGACCAGATTTGGCTTGTGGGACTTGAATTTGACAAGTAAGTTAAATGATCTCGCAGTGCAAGCGATCGCAATTATTTGCACATGCTTTCTTCTTGGGCAAGAAACTACACTTAAGTTTAGAAACTGGGCTAAAAAAGCCCAAACTTCATTTAGGATATAAAAAATATACTACCAAAAGCAAACATTTCCAAGAAAGTTTGTTTGCCAAAATGAATGTGTTAGTATGTCATCAGGAAAGAAAGATCCATTTTTAGTTTTTTTAGATCTACTCACTCTTCTCAAGCAAAGCAGTTTATAAAAAACTGATGAATACAGAATTATACTGTAGGTGTGACCAGTGACCTCGCAGGACTTATGTCTGACTTTAATGTCTGGCTATAATAATCCATGCATTTTGCTTATTATAAACTAATATTGTGTTTTCTCTTCACAGATTTCTGCTGAGACCCTGTGGTGTCGGTCTACACATGGAGGCTGAGCGGAGGAGGTTTTCTGTTTCCTTCTGAGGTCCTGGATTCTCACCAGAGTCGCTACATCGAAGGAGTGCTTTAACCTCATAGCAGCTCACTCTGGCCTCCATTTAGTGTTTCGGCCTAAAACAAACAAACACAAAATACACTCTCCATGAATTTCCACAAAAACCTGAAAGGTGAATAGAGCGAGCTGGCAGGTGGAGGCATGTGGACCCTGAGCATGGCTTGGCTCTGTCTCCTTCTTGTTGCTCACCTTCATACAGCTGCCACAGAAAATGATGTCACTCCACGTCTCACCTTCTCCTACAGTAAGTTTCTTCATCACGACCTTTACTTCTCTTAGACTTCTTTTTTTTTAAGTTTGTGGACTTCTCTAGAGTCACATTGTTATCCCTAAATCAGCTGGAGTGCAGATTCATCAAGCCACCATTTCTCCTTTCTGGCCTGTGTTGAGCTTTGAAGGCGCCTGCGGCTCCAGCTGTGGTTTTATTGGATCCTTGTTGCGTGAACTCCAGCACATGGCCAGCTGTCAGTCACAAGCTGCTTTTTTTTTTTTTTAAAGCATATCTTGTTGCTTTAAAGCTTGCCAGAGGTAAAACTACATCCACCTCTGAACTTCTCAATGATTAGCAGCAGCAACTTTCTTCATTTTTTTTCGGCGATCTGAAAAAAATATCTGTCTCTCCTCGTTTGTTGCAGAAAATCCCGTTCCGTGTAGCGCTGCAATGATATAGTTTTAGTTTTTCTAAATCCACTGTTGCATCGGAGCAGCTCTGTTCAAACCGTCCAGGTCAGACACAATAATTAGAAAATGTACAGACTTGTTTTGTTGTTGGACAAACTCTCTCAGGCACTCTGAGAGTTATTGCTCTTATATAATGTGCCTTTTTCATGCGTCTGCTTGCAGAATAGTTCGGAGCTTATCAAATTTATTGTAGCATCTTTGCAGCCAGATTTATGTTCCCTCCTCAGGTCATCAGCAGCAGGTATTCTTTTCTTTTTTTTTTTTTTTCGCACTGATTTGATTGTAGTGAACTAACACACTTGGTAAGAAAAGTTGGATGTGAGCATCTGTTGTGATTTTAGTATCTCCATGGAAATGAAGCACAATGAGAGATTATGGAATCAGCCCAGGCTTTCAGCGAATCAACCGACTCGCGGTCAGGCTTCATTAAAGTCACGTCAGGAAGGATTTCGTTGACAGATCTCTTTTTTTTTTTCATTCTTCTTAAAGGTTCTTTGTTTTCAGTTGGAGGCTGGTTTGTGTCATGGTTGAGCCGTGTGGCCTGTCTGAGCTTGTTGCACCTTCTCGGATGTTGGATTTTTATTTTTTTTTTCCTCTGAACATAATAATCTGTCTCTCCTCCCAGCTTCAGCACAGCTCTTTAGCGTGGCCCTGCTACTTGAGTGTTTCACAACAACACACATCATCAATCACTCACTAAAAAGACGCTTTACACACATCTCTGTTCTGGTGCAAAAAGGTTTGCTTTTAGGGCGTGCAGTCAGCGTTAAACACAGGCCATAAACAGGTATGAATCACACACACAACTAGTCTTTGTTATATAAACTAAAGTATGCCAGACATGCTATGTTGCTTTTTTATCTTTGTGTCATTTTTTTATAAGATTAATGGAGAAAAACCTGCTCTGACTCTAATCACGGATGTTTTGCAGGAGATAATAAAGTTTTAATTAAATCTGATTTGGTTAAACTCATAAAATTTAGCAAGTTTGTTAGTTTTCTCAAGTCCTGGTATTAGATCCAGTTCTGATTCTTTTTACCGAGATCCTGTGGAAAAGTTCTGAACAATAGAATAATATAACCATTGGTGTTGATTACTCTTTGAACAATCTCAGTAAAAGGAAAAGAAAACAGAAAGTTATTTTTTTTACCAATTATACAAACTAACAGTCAGTCCATCTGTGACAAACTTAAGCCCCGCGGGCCAAACACGGCCCTTCCTACAGCTTTATCTGGCCCAGGAGAAAATATTTAAACATTAAAACTGGACTGCCAGTTTATGACAGATCAAGTCCGCATCACTTCTTTTTCTTCAACAACGCAAACTTAATGCAAACTTCTCACAGCAACAGCTGTGACACCAAGAATATTAAATTTGCATTAACCTTAGAGCTTGATGTGATAAAGCAACAAAGTACATCTAAATATGTAAAACTGGTTATAAACTCGTTTTTAAATAGCTCTCTAACTTCAGCTCATGTTATTACAGGATGGATTGTAAAAAAAATTAAATGAAAAACTGCTTATATAGAACTAGGCATAAAATCTAAATGCTAATCTGACCGTTTTCAAAATCATTAAATCCTGTTTGCTCTAAATTTGACAAAATCTCTCTTTGGACAATGCAGTTCATATTTCTACATTTTTTAAATTGACACATTACTTTTGACAACTACGGTAAATTGTTTTTATTTTCAATAATAAGTGGTCACAATTTGCACTTGATTGGGACCAATTTTTTAAATTTTGGGGCCCTATAAGTGAGTTTGACTCACCTTTGTCGAAGTTCATAAAACTACTGTTTGATAAACTGATTCCTCATCGTTACTAAGATTATTTATATAAAATCTATCTCTAATAAATACATCAGCTAACTGTGACATTTCTGTCGCAGCCTGAGGCTTTTTCAGCAGGATTGTTGTAATATTTCTCTCAGATTAACTGTATAATGTGAACCTCTATACAAATCTGTATAGCTTAAAGTTAGCATGAAACACTTTCAAATCCTTGAGATTAAAGTTGAATTTCAAGAGTCCTGGCTTGGATCAATTATTATCGGGTTCATTTCCTTGTATGAAAACCAAAACTAGGCTCATTATTCCTAACCTTCCCACAGACCTCCACTTCAAAAGAGCTGGACTTTAAGAGTCCCAAAATGTGAAGACTGCCCAAAAAGACTGGTGACATTAGTGTTTCGCAGTTTTAGGTTGAAACTTAAGCTACATTTGATGGAGGTCAGCAGAATCTGGTGGCTGTAGTTTGCATGCTGTGGTCGCATCACTTCTGCTTCCCTGACGTTTTCCAGCCTTCCGCAGAAAAGCTTTGTCACATTGTGTATACAGTTTCACAACAAAATGCAGAACTACAGCCCCTCAGGGACATGAACTTTGTGCAGCAGCAGCCCGTCTTGTCTTGTTGCGGTTTCCTGCACCCTCCGTCCCGTCAGAGCGCCACTGACCGCAGTGGTTGAAAAGTTCTGCAGCGTTTGCAGGTCAAAGCTCGGGGCCGGCTCATCTTCATCCGGCGTCATTTCTCGTAGACTAACGTCCCCTCCTCTTTCCTCTCGCTGCTCTGGTCCCTGCCTCCGCCTTAATGAAGAGGGTAATCTGCCATGAATAATGAATGGGGACTTGTATGTGTTATGGTGTGAACACTTGTCTGGTTCTCATTATGCGCCTATCAGGACGGATCACGGGGTTTCAGGGAGTAAAGCCTGCATCTGCCTTTCTCTCAATTCTTTGTTCGAGGCGGACCACGTTGAAGGGTTTTCACGTGTTGGACTGCTTTTTTTAAAAAGGCGCACCTATAAGCCCCCCCTTGTTGATCTCCTCAGCTACACAAGGAGAAAGACATTTTGAATTATTTAAAAGTTGTCATGTCCATGAGAATCTGCCGCCCTGAAGTAACTCAGAATGACAAGCGATACAACTTTTTAAGGCCGTGTCTAAAGGAGAGCTAGCTTGAAACGCAAATATAAGAAAAACTAATATCAGTGAATGTTGTAAAAATACAGTATTTTATCATGTTGATTCACAGAACTTCTCATTCCATTTGGTGTGACGACAGAATCTGTCTTAAAGTGACAATTTGATCAATAAGTAACAAAAATGACTTGATTTTAATAGTAAGATTTCTTGCTTTCTTTTATTATTAATCAGCTGATTAAATATGTTTGGTTTTGAATTGAGTTTTTATTTTGTTCAGTATTAGCTACACTTTTTCTGCCTCTAAGTGTCTGCAGTTTTCCCCAGATTGATTTATTGTCTCTCTGAGAAGAGTCTGTTCCTAAACCGCCTGAAATACCTTTTTAACAGCCCAAATGTTCCTGCTTTTACTTTGTGACACGACCATAAAACATTTTTAAATCATGACTGCCTGAGGGGGGGGAGTTTGAAACACCTTAAAGAGTCTGTTTTATGTTTTTTTTTAACTTTTCAACCAAATTCTACCTTTTTTTCTGAGCTATTTTTTTTTCTGGAGTTCCTAAAAATGATTAATAAATGTGTAAAGTGTGGGTGCTAACGCTAAGATGGGCATAGTTTGGTTAGTTGGAAAATAACAATGTGTTCGGATTATCAATCGACATAAACCACCCTTTGATTGGGGCGTTTCTGACGCATTCTTATTCCGACTGGCCATTTATTCTGATCATGTTCATGTAAACATGTAGCTACTGACAGGGAAAGTGGTGAGTGATTTGCACGTCTTCAAGGAATGTTACTTAACTCAGCTTTTTTATTCTCTAAATGAATGAAGTCTGCTTTATCAGCATTCTCATGAGAAAGCCACCACCCTGAGTTGAGAAATACTTTTTTTTTCTTTTCTTTTTTCAAATTACAGGAGGAAAGTGTTGTAAAATCTTTACAGATTAAGCAGCTTCCTGGTGTTCCACACTATAAAACTGAAGCTCATTAATACTGATCCCTGCTGTCTGAATTATCCGCAGCGATCGCTCTCCTGAAGTCATATTCAGAACGAGCACAAATCTCTTACTAACAGTTTACCAACACAAACAGCCGGCCTGCAGCTTCCTTTAAATCATTTGGGCCGAGCCGCTCCGCCTGTTGACTTTAATGCTCTCCAGATGCTTCTGTCTCTGTCCTGCAGCTCTCCACACAATCACCCATTCAGCCAAAACTCTTTGTTTCGGTCATAATCTAGTTACTGCTTAAGTGCAGGCTCTTTTTTTTTTGTTGATCATACCAGACAATGCAACGAATGCTACAGTTTGACCCCTGCTGACACTACAGCTTCCTGTCTCGGTGCTCTCTGCTTCATTACCAGCTGAAGGGTTGAATCGTGTGTTCTCTGTGTCTGCATGCGCTATGTGTCACACTACGGCGGAGTTTAGCGGTAAATTTTTTTTCTCCGCGTTTGTTTTTTTAAATAAAGGGTATGTTTGACCTTGTTTAAAACACGACTCTTGCTTCTGAAGCTCTATTATTTGTGAGCGTTCATCGAGAATGTGGGTCGTGTTTATGGTCAGAGGACTGGAAACAAGACATCTGGCATTCTTTAAAGTTGATTTATCGTAAAATTTTCGGAGACAGGGCAGTTTTTTCAGGGTCCCTTTCTAGTGACAGAGCAAATTTATTACTTTTAACTATTATTTACTGTATAATCTAAATGCATGTTCACTAAGAAGAAGCTGGAACTGTCATAAGGAGGGTTTATTGTCGAATTTTATGGTCATTTTACTGTTTTAGTGAAGTCCTTACAGCAGGGAGAACTGATTAAAGAAGCTTTGTTTCATATGTCTCTTCAAAGAAAACTATTTGGATCCATGTCAGTAAAAGACAAAAATACTTTACACTTCCCTTCCAGGAGGGGATGTTCCACACATTTATTATTATTTTTTTGACTCATCAGTAATAATGTTGGATTCTTTTAAGCTCAACATAATTAATTTCTTCTCTAAATAGATTAGCAAGTCAGTCTGAGGCCATTTAGCAGAGTCGTTTGCAGGAATTACTTTTAATAACGTAATAATGGCTGCAATGGTGTATTGCTTACAGCTGTCAGAGGTTGAACCAAAGTGGATTCAGTTCATGTGGTAAAAAGGGTCACGGCTGAAGTGCTTTAACCACACAGAGCTGCAGGATCAGAGGTTTCTTATCAGCAACGTGATGAGGTGTGAAGACTCCAGCTCTGCCCGCCGGCTTTAGCTGGACAGAAGGTTGTTTCTTTGTGACTTTTTGTAAAGATGTGATGTCGTACACACTGTTCTTAAATCCCAAACAAACTGAAACAGTTGGAAAAACAGGGTTTTTTCTTTGCTGAAACGTTCTCAGGATGAAAATCCTCTGACTTCAGCTTATACAATATGAACAAATTCTGGGTAAAACTGATGACAAATCCTGAAGGCTGGTTTATACTTGAACAAGACACGAGGCAGTGGACGTCTTTGACTCAGAGAGGTTTCATAGGAGGAAGATGTGGAGGGATAAGTCATATATATATTTGTCCCTCTGCCCTTCCACATTACTTCCAATATTGCACAGATCATAGCGAAGAACTGGAGCGGTTCACAGCTGAGTGTGAAGCGGCCAGGATGAGGATCAGTGCCTCCAACAGACCATAATCTTGAGCAGGAAAAGGGTAGGCTGCCTTCTTCGGGTCGGGGAAGGGGTCTTGCCCCATGTGAAGGAGTTTAAGTATCTCAGGGTCTTGTTCACGAATGAGGGAAGAATGGTGCAGGAGTTGGGCGGATTTGTGCAGCGTGTGCTGTGATGTGGGCGCTGTGCAGATCCGTCGTGGTGAAGAGAGAGTTGAGTCAGAAGGCGAAGCTCTCGATTTACCGGTCGGTCTACGTTCCAAACCTCATCTATGGTCATGAGCTTTGGGTCGTGACCGAAAGAATGAGATCGCGGACACAAGTGGCCGAAATGAGTTTCCTCTGTAGGGTGTCTGGGCTCTCCCTTAGAGGGTGAGAAGCTTGCATCATCCATGAAGGACTCAGAGTAGAGCCGCTGCTCCTCCACGACGAGAGGAGCCAGTTGAGGTGGCTCGGGCATCTGGTTAGGATGCCTCCTGGACGCCTCTCTGGTGAGGTGTTCCGGGCACGTCCCACTGGGAGGAGACCCAGAGGAAGACCCAGGACACGCTGGAGGGACGATGTTTCTCGGCTGGCCTGGGAAAGCCTTGGGATTCTTCCAGAGGAGCTGGTCGAAGTGGCTGGGGAGAGGGAAGTCTGGGTCTCTCTGCTTAGTCTGCTGCCCCCACTACCCGACCTCGGATAAGCGAAAGAAAACGGACGGAGGGACGGACGGACATAGCTAAGCATGTCAACAAGAGTGATAGCGAGAGGCTGTTTTATTTCCATATGACCACTGGTCGTTGTGAGGAACTTGTTCACTGAACTACATTCATTTTATCTTCTTGAACCGTCTAAATTTTGAGCCATTCTTTCTGGAAAAAGAAGAAAAAAACAAGATTGACAAAAGAGACAAAGTGTTGCAACCTGTAAGGATTCTGTTTCTGCCACAAACACAAGCTGCAACACAAATGTTTCCTTCTTCCTGCTGAATGCATCTGTGGAGCTGCCCTGTCATGAAAAGCACCAAAAAAAAAAAAAAAAGATGGAAGACAAACATTTGTAGAAGTGATTTGTTTTCAGAGACCTGATTCATGTCCTGAATCCAACAAAACAACTGCACTTCTCCATGTATTAGTGTTAATTGGATATTTACATACAACATAAATGCACTTTATGAAATTAAAAGCATCTTTGATGTATATTTTCCAATGCAGTGATGTTTTAGCAGACTTTGAACAATGCTTGTCTCTGAAATAATGAAAGTAAAGCTCAGCCCAATTGGCTCCTGGATCTCGTTAATGATGCTCAAACCCCGGTCCCATTGTTTCTCTGTCCACTGTGCTTTATACGTTTGACTCCACAGAATAATTTTGCAGAGATCTCTCCTCAGAAAATTGATCAGAGCTTTTGTTTTGGTTCAAACGCCGGCCTCTGCGTGTCTCTCTCCATAAATCATACCCAGTTAAACTTGCTAAAGGTTT
>JARVJO010000002.1:16876343-16902219 GCA_031762555.1 Cynodonichthys magdalenae | reverse complement strand
CCCCCCCCCCCCCCCCCCCCCCCCCCCCCCCCCCCCCCCCCCCCCCCCCCCCCCCCCCCCCCCCCCCCCCCCCCGGGACAGGACCAACGTGGAGCAGCAGTCCATTTATCCTGCAGAGACAGTGGTCCCGGTGGGTTCATGTGTAGAACGGAGAGCGGAGCCTCTTGTGGTTTTACAGACAGATTTAGGTACAAAACGCTCCGCGGTTGCTGTGGCAAAGAACTGCTATTAACATGTTGTTTTCCCGAGGGAGAGGAAGTCTCTTAACCTGCTGCAGCACTGAGATGAGGTTATATTAGGTCATCCTGACTGCACTTTATAATCAGCTCTACCTGAGCTCCATTAGTTTGAAAGTGTCGTCAGTCTAATTGTTCCCACCAGCATGTGTGGGTTTTAACCCAGGTTCTGTCAGCTAAACGTTCTTCTCCTTCAGGTCAGGTGACAACATATGAACTCATTTTGCCTCACTATAATACAGTGTTGCACGTTTTCCAGCTCGCAGTGGAGGTGGTTAATAAGAGCACCTTTATAAAGTATTTATTAATGGTTTATAAATCAGACATTTATGAATTTGTCAAGACATTACAAAGAATTAACCTCTTAAACCTTGCACCCTCAGTAATGGGGCAGAACTGAACTTTTTATTTTCTATTTTTCTACAATTAAGTTTATGGTTTCAATGAGGGTATTTTTAGCTTTACAATATTCATGACATTTTTAAACGTTTAATGCAAGCTTGTCATTTTGTGCACTACTCATTGCAAACTATAAAAGCTAACATGAAAAAAGGCTATTCTGAATGATATCAAATGGTGCCGTTTAAAAATGTTTCCTACAATTTTAGAGAGAAGCAATTCTGAAAAAGTGTGGGCATGCACTCAATGTAAACAATGCACTATTTTCTGCATACTTTACTCAACCAATCCAGCATGAATACTTACCAACACATGGAAACAGTTGGATTTCTTAATCATAAACGACTCTTCTTTGAATGTTGTTGTTGTTGACCTGCTTAACTTCAGCTGTTTCTGTAGGTAAACAAACACACAGTGTTGGCAGCCGTCCACAAATTTTGCTCACAAATGAATAAAGTCAGCAGCTGTTATTTGTTTTTGTTGGCTTGTTTTAACTGGTCTTGATGATATTGCAGTGAGAACCTTTAGTAAATATTACAGCTTTTAAAGTACTGAAGTTAGAAATTAAAAGAATAAATGTAAAAGTGTTGTGTTTCTGAGTCATTTTAACTAGAACTCTCACAAAGTGTTTGTGTTTATGCCAAATTTGCAACAGTTTATTATTCTTTTTGTTATTAATTTCAATTAAAAAAT
The DNA here is from genome assembly GCA_031762555.1 of Cynodonichthys magdalenae. NCBI lineage: Eukaryota > Metazoa > Chordata > Actinopteri > Cyprinodontiformes > Rivulidae > Cynodonichthys > Cynodonichthys magdalenae. The sequence continues at coordinate 16,900,891 of JARVJO010000002.1, read as the reverse complement.
CCTTAGTCTCCCCCTGCCTCTCCAGTAAATATTCAATCCCGAAAGCATTAGTAAAAAGATTTTCATTTTCACGTAATGTTAAGAGCCCCAAACGATTTCCCAAATTTAAATAAACAAATCTTTTAATCTGTTGTTGTTTTCCCCGAGTGGTCACGTTTTAGGGTCAGAGGTCCTGAATCACAGCTTCAGTCACGTAAAGTTTCCATTGGCTCGCTGCTGTTTGTGCCGACATGCAGTTAGAGGAAAAACTGTTCAAGCTGGGTCTGCAGGCTGCTGCAGGTCTCAGATACATGTGGGCCTTCAGAGCAGCAGCAGCAGAGATTAGGAGACGTGATAATTTCACCTCTCGTTCAGTGATTATAGTTTACCTCAATGCTAATGTCATAAAACAAATAATTGCTCGTCAGTATGGACTTTTTATTCTATGAAAACAGAACATAAAAGCATTTTCAAAATCCATATTTGCATTATCGAGCACTTTATTCTGCAACAATGCATGTATTGAACTGAATGATGTTCACTAATCATTTGGGACGGACCCATTAATATTTTACGCCCGATGTTTTTTCTGTTCAGATGCAAAGGAGAGAACGACAAGAAGCTTCTCAGCCAGTGGGGTCTTCAACTTCACCTCCCTCCTTCTCAGCAGTGAAGATGAAGTGCTGTATGTGGGCGCCCGGGAGGTCCTCGTTGCTCTCAACCTCTCTGATATCAGCGCCGCCAAACTGCAGAGAAATGTAAGAGCCGAAGCTTTAAACAGCACTGTCGTTTAGACTGTATAGATATTATTTATTTATTTATTTGGATTATTGGGCAATTTAGTCATAAATACGAACAAATACACAAAGACCAATGTGAGTATATAATTCAGAGTTTTACAGTGTTCTTGTTTTTTCTCTCTCCTGCAGCTTACTTGGAAAACTCCAGACACAAAGAGAGAGGAGTGCAGTTTCAAAGGCAAAGATCTTCAGGCGAGTCACCTGCTGGTTTAAAGAACCTGGACTCACATCATGAGTTCAGGCTTGCTTTTTCTGTTGGATCATTTAGAAACAGAACATTTCCTGTCTTCCATTTTAAAACAATGGATTTTTCCCTTCCTGTCAAGGACTCTTTTCCTCCATTATACCCTTTCTTTTGTCACATTACTCACTCGCAGTCAAGTGCTTTTCTAACTCTGAAGCACTTTAGCAGCAGGAGCTGGAGTTTGTTTTGAAAGTTAAAAAATGCTTAAAAGTGGGATTCTGTAAAAAAATAAAAGATGGGCAATTGAATTAATTAAATTAATATTTTCCTTGTTGTGGATGACTTGGATGGATTCTTCAGTTCTGACCAGATTGACATGTTTTCCTGGACAAAACAACCCAAGTCTACAAATTCTTCACAGTGGTTCGTTTACTGTGACTCCAAGCAAAAATGTACAATTTTTTTTACAGTTTTCTCTCTAAATAGTCTCCAACAGTCACAAACCAGTGAGAAAAAGATTTTAAAAATTTACATCAGGGCCGTTCAGATCCAGCCTGAAGGTGACTTCTGTCCGGCCTGCCAATTAGGCCCCGCCTCCCCCCATATATTATATATTTTTTACTTTAATTTCATATAAAATGTATTTTAAATTCAAATTCATGATGCAATGCAACAAAATAAATTTAACAATACTTGTTTCCCATGATGCAGTGTTTCACCTACTGTTATTACCGTTGAATAGCCCATCATTATCACCTTTGCACTACATAGTTATTTATGCAAAAGTTTTGCTTTTACCTTTTTCTTTTTATCTTTCCTGCTTTGTCTTTACATAAGATGCAAACAACTAGTAGTTTTTTTCCTGTTACTGTTAGGTGAAGATAGTTACAAGTAATTTAATAAAATTCTCATTTTGTGTTTTTGCTACAGAAGGATTGTTTCAACTACATCAAGATTTTACTGCGTATGAACAGCACTCATCTGTACGTGTGTGGAACGTATGCCTTCAGCCCCATCTGTGCCTACATTGTGAGTCTCCACAGACAAATCTGTGACAGTGACCAGAACTTGTTCATGGTTTGTTTTTGTGAGGGTCAAAAGTTGATTACCCCTATGCTGGACTTTTTTATGATATTTATTTTATTTGATTCCAGAGGAAGGAGAGTGCCACTCCCTGCCTCTCAACTCCATTAGCAGTCTGTCTCACCCAAATATAATATCAGTGCATTATTTTGTTATCCCGGTGCTCGCAGGGAAAGAATCAAAATATTTAATGCATCTAATCGGATTACATCAAAATCAATCTGGTTTGCAGTCCATTTCTGGAAATCTTTTAAAGCCTTTTAAGATCAATGCATAAAAACAAACAGATGACCTGTGCTTCAACTTTAACCAAAGACAAAAACCAGACCATCTCCTTTTTCCCCACAGCCCGACTGTCAGCTCAGCTGTAATCTAAGTCACGTTGTCACATCTAGTGTGTGTGTGTGTGTGTGTGTGTGTGTGTGTGTGTCCTTTAGAAAACCTCAGACTTTTCTTTTGCTGAAAACAACGCTGGTGAGATTTTGACAGAGGATGGACGAAGCCGCTGCCCGTTCAACCCTGAGTACAAGTCGACGGCCATCATGGCTGGTAGGTCTGAGAAGAACAACGCTGTGTTGAAAATGAGAAGCAGTGCAGCAAGTCTGTAAAGATGATGAATTCGTAAACACCCCCAAATCTGAAAATGTTGGGTCATTGTGTAAAACATAAATATACAATAGAATCTAATGATTTGCAAACCTCATAAACCAGTATTATATTCACAATGAGCACACTGCAAAGCATCATCGTCTTTTAATAATGGTCAACGAGTGTTTAGGAGCTGAGCAGATCATTTGTTGAGGTTTTGGAGGGAAATATTGTCCCGTTCTTAAATGAGATCAGATTCTAGCGGTTTAATAGTTCTTGGTAATTTTAGCCTGCTGTTTTTGCTGGATGTTTTGATCTCAAACTTATTTATACTTTCATCATGGACAGTGTCTGTCCAGATGTGTAAGCTGCCCATGCCAGAGGCACTAATGCACCCCCATACAATCAGAGAGGCAGGATTTTGAACTGTGTGCTAATAACAAACTGGATGGTCCCTCTCTTCCTTAGTACAGGTTCTGTGGTTTCCAAAAATAATTTTACATTTTGATACAGTTTTATTTTTTTAATAACAGAGCTTCAATTAATGGCACAACATTCTTGAGCCCATGCAGTGATGTCCAGAACAGAATCCAATATTGACTTTAAGGAACATTACCCTGATATTGTTCCAGTATTTTTAAAGACAGATGAACCTCTGCCTATCTTTACTTCTCTAAAATGCACATTTTATATCCAGTTCTTATGGACTTGTTTGGAAGTAGAGTTGCAAAATCCTGCCTTAGTTATATATATTTCTTTTAATTAGTACCATTTACTTTTACATTGTTTCTTCTGTCCCATTTTATTTGAGATGTGTTGTCATAAAAGTCAAAATTACCTACTTTTTCTAGAAAATCATACATCTGCTTAATTTACCTATTTGATATGTCTACTGTGTTCAAGTGTGAAGAAAATATGGGTTTATAGGATTTGCTAATAATTGCATTCTGTTCTTGTTTATATATTTTCCACAATGTCACAACTTCTTTTGGAATTGGTGTTGAACAAATTGCAACATAGCTTTTACATTTTTTTGCGGCTCGTGATACATTTTGTGACACTGCTTTACTTTGTCTCTTTGTTGCAGATGGAGAGCTTTATGCCGGCACCGTCAGTAATTTCCAAGGGAACGAACCCATCATTTACAAGAGTCTGAGCCAAGGCACTGCTCTCAAAACGGAAAACTCTCTCAACTGGCTTCAAGGTACTGGACTGAAAAACAAAGCTTTTACTAAAATGAGCTATTCCGTGTATGATTTACCGTCTAATCTTAGACCGGATTAATATCAGCTTTAGTGTGTTTGTCTACTTTATAACACCATGAGAGTGTTTACCTGTGATCTGTGTTGTGAGAGGATTCCATTCAGCAGTAGGGATGTCAGTTCCCGAATATCGGTGTGATAGTATTGTTACTTTCCTTTCAGACCCGGCCTTTGTTGGCTCTGCTTACATACAGGAGAGCCTGCCCAAGGGCAACCTCATGGGCGACGACGATAAGATTTACTTCTTCTTCAGCGAAGCGGGGAAGGAGTTTGATTTCTTTGACAACACCGTTGTGTCACGCATCGCTCGTGTGTGTAAGGTGAGTGATGCCAGATAGTCTGTCCACAGACGCTGTTGGACCTTGAAGCGACGTCTCCCCCTACAGCCTCTATACGAGTCTTGTTTGTTTTCTTTTTTCATGTGTGTTTGTGCTTCTACAGATATGTCATCTTCTGAAAGCTGATTTCAGCTTAAATGCGTAGCTCATAGATTAGAAAACGTTTCGCTCTTATCTGTCCATTTTGTTTGAGTCTTTGTTTCCAAATCCTCTCTCTTGGCTCTTAACAAATATTTGTCTGCAGATCTGGATTCAGAAACCAGCCAGAACTGCTCGGATTTTAATGTATTAGGTTTATTTTTATTTTTTAACTTCCTGAAAAAAGCTGATCTGACAGGATATTTGTCTAATTACCTTGTAACTCAGTCAAACTTACAGATATTTAGCTAACGTTTGGTGTGGTAGTAGCTGTGAGTCATGTTCAACACATACTTTGAGCTCTATTTTTTTGCTCGTGCAAAAATGTCACTTACAAATTTGAACCTAAACAGCTTTATCTGCATCTATTTTTATCAGAAGATGATCATAGAATAGAATAGAAAAGACTTTGTTTTACACTAGAGTACATCAGAATTTGGGTTTCCTCCCTCGAGTGAAAAAGTAAAAACAGTAGACTTCATGGCATAAGGACGACACATTTAAACAAGATTATTGCTCAAAAAAGTAATAATTTCAAGGTTAAAAACACTCCAGATGTGCAACATAAACATGATAGATATTGAACTAGATGTTCCTTATTGCACTTATACCAAGCTCCTGTTGAGTTTGGTAACTGATGAAAAAGTGTTTTTAAGCCTGTTTGTTCTTGTTTTGTTTGATCCGTACCTTTTTCCTGATGGTAAGAGTTCAAACTAATTATGTCTAGGGTGGGACGTGTCCAGGATGTTGTGGTTTTTGTCTAGGCAGCTGGAACTGAGTAGTTCTTCCAGTAGGAGTAGAGGGCAGCCCACGATCTTCTGGTTGATGACTCTTAGTTTGATGTTTTGGGACAGTGGGAGTTATACGTTTTTCCAAGGAATGCTACTTTTATTTAAGCAGAGAGATCAATAAAAGTTCCCAGACTGAAGTGTTGTGAAACAAACCCAGTTGTGAATCAGGAGGTTGTTTCACCATCAGTGGGTGAATTGTCTTTGTTTTTTCACACCAAACACTCTACCTAACAGATTCATGTAAATACTGAGTCATGTAGCTCGTTGTAGGCTGAGGTTTTCACATATGGGTAAATTAAAATGCTCAGTAGTTTTCTGGTATAACTACCCATGAGGAAATTAGCAATGTGCCTCGAAAAGTTAAATGAAAACTGTATCAGGCAATAACGCAAATACTCAGTAAATGATTCTGTTTGATGATTGTTCAAATGAATCACTGATTTCAGAGTAAATACTGAGTCATGTACCTCATTGAGGGCTGGAGTTCAACTATCCTGTTTGACTTTCTGTGTACTTTTTGTTGAGTATATTAGGGTACATTAGCTCTGCATCAGAAGGATAAACAATGTTTTTTCTTTCCCTGTCTGGAACAAACAAATCAAAACATGCTCTCATCTAAAGATTGATCTCAGAAAGCGGACATTACGGTCAGCCATGTTTGTGGCTTTTAGAACAAGGCCTGCTTTTACAAGCGATTAATGAATGCATTTTACTTCAATTATTCTGCAGTCAGTTTAAGCTCAGAGTGGCATTAAATTACAAAACTAGGCTTAGACAGAAGGACAAGAGAATATGTATGTTCCTCATTATCTGCCTGGGTTTCTACAAGAAGTAATTGCTTTAGAAGCTCAGTATTGGTCACGTGTCACTGCTGCAGTGGGGTTACACTGAAGAAGACTGAGCTCAGGTTTTACATCTTTAGTATTATTATTAGAAACTCAAAGACGTTTTGTCCCTTATCTGTGTGTGTTCTAGCAATTGTAACCTTGTAAGGTCCATTCCAATATACTACCTTATGAGGACCCACTGCTCCTTAAGGGGCCCAAAGCCTGGGAGCGAACTGTCGACCGTGGCTGAGGGTCTGTAGAGTGAGGAGGACAAGGAGGCGACTTTAGTTTAGTTCAGTAACGTTTGACATCAACTCAATTCAAAACGGTGCCCACAACCCAAAAAGCGCTAAAACTCAGTTTTACCGACACGGAGCTAAAGTTTGACTTGGTAGAGTCATTTTCCACAAACACACACAGGTTTGACCAAAGCGGCAGGATTCCTTCAAAGACTGCTAGGTCTTTTATTTTATTTAATTTCCTGATCAGCACATTATCAAATTGCTGCCCTGTCATTTTGTTGGATCCGTGTGGTCATTCAGTCTGAGCTCCTCTGTGTAACATAATCTGTTTTAAATACATCTCATACAAGCACTTTCACTCTGAGGCTTAAAGATGTCCTCCCATTTTGTGCAGATATCTCACCACTCAATCTGTGTAAGCTAAATTAGTTCTCATGTCAGCGGGGGGTCCCTCATGCCCCTCGGATGTCTTTAAAGGCTCGTGCCACAGGCACTGGATCACAGCAGTGATGTCGGTGAAAAAAGTAACGGTTAGGGGCAATGATCCCCCCCTCCTTTTCATTAAAAAGCACTTGCCCTCTTCTGGGCCCTTAGTTTATTGTTTCCATGACCTAGAAGTGTTCTGCCTCGGGGTATATCTGTCTGACAGGCTGAGCTGATTCACCTGTGGGCGCATTTGTTTTCATCATGGAAAAGATGAAGAACATTTAGCATATGCCGTGGTGTTTTTTTTTATCTTTTATGATCTGAAACAAGCCTGTCAGATGTCATGATATCAAACATGTTAAACAGTGTACGGTATATAATAAAGTATATATTTGGTCATCTTGCACCCTCTACTGGCTTTGTGTTTAACTGAATCCACACCTCTGATGCTGCAGGGTGACGTCGGCGGTGAGAGGGTGCTGCAGAAGAAGTGGACCACTTTCCTGAAGGCTCAGCTCTTGTGCTCGCTGCCCGATGACGGCTTTCCCTTCAACATAATCCAGGACATGTTTGTGCTCACGCCGAGCCCGGAGGACTGGAAGAACACTGTGTTTTACGGAGTCTTTACGTCTCAGTGGTGAGAACTAAGATTTCCTATTTTCTTAAATGCATCAAATAGATGAAGTGTTTTATTCACGTTATGTTATAGATATATTAGATGCATAATAAATTTACTCTTGAAGGTGATGGCTTCAAAATAGATAATATAGTAAGCTGCTTACAACTTTATTTCTCAAAGTAATTTTTTTAAACATAATTTGGGATTACTTTACAAACCTTTCATTGTTACTGAAAGGTTAGAAATTTTTAAACCATAAATGGGTTTGACTTTTAAAAAGTTAAAATTTTGAGAATTCCTTACAAATTTGAAAAATCCCAGGGAAATGTTTTAAATCATCTTAGTTTAAAGCTGTAAAACATATCATCCACTGCCTTTCATGCCAGAGCTGGAGACTAAGATCATCTTATTTTGAAAAACGACAGAACCAATCTGGTCAAGCCTTAATAACAAAGCTCAGAGTGTGTCGTGATTAAATCCATTAAATCACATTTTAGCTCAGTATTTGTAAAAATGAAGAAGTTGCTGTCATTTTTGTGATTTCTAAGATCAGATGGGTGTGGCAGCCTTCTCTAATTGGGGTGGTTTCAAAAGTTAATCAGTTATAGATGAAGTTTCATTAAAATCCATGCAGTTGTTTATGAGATATTTTAAACGCACACACCAGCTTTAGTCTTTTAGTCGAGAACAATAACAGGAAGTTTTCATTGGTTTTCAGTAACATTATGATGTTCTGCAACACTTTCTTCTGATTTGAAATAACGTGTTTGTTCTTTCAGGTACAAAGGTGCATCAGGGAGCTCTGCAGTGTGTGCATTCACTATGGACCAGGTGGAACAGGCTTTTAATGGACGTTACCGGGAGGTCAACAGAGAAACCCAGCAGTGGTACACGTACAACCATCCGGTCCCAGAACCTCGGCCCGGAGCTGTGAGTTCTCACTTGCTGCCCTCTGCTGGTGAAGCTCACCAGTCATTTTCCTCGTGGCATAGCTAAACTAACAGCTGAACTTTGACTACTTTTGGCATTTAACTGGTGTTTAGCTAGTTTTAGTTGGTCGCTAGCTTGTTGGTACGTTTAGCTTTTCGCTTCGTTTAGCTTCAACAACTCAGTTTCAGCTTGTTCTGAGAATTTCAGTGACTAATAATTCAGCACTCAGCATTAATGCTGCGTTGTTGCTTTAAAAAAAAAAATTCTTTAGCTTCTTTTCATTTCCAGTCATTTTACCTTGGAGTCACTGAGCAGTTGTCCACCCACAGTTTGTGTTAAAATCAGTTGTGAGTAAATGTGTTTGTTTCACAGTGTATCACAAACGCTGCCAGAGAGCAGGGCATGTCCTCCTCGCTGCACATGCCAGACAAGGTCCTGAATTTCGTCAAAGATCACTTCCTGATGGACAGCGTGATTCGCAGCCAGCCTCTCCTTCTGAAACGAAACGTGCGCTACACGCAGATCGCCGTCCATCGAGTCCAGTCGAATAAAAAGGTGTATAATGTGCTTTTCATCGGCACAGGTACACCTTTTCATTGTCAAAATCTTGCTCTTCAAACTGTATTATTAACCAGTTTTTCTCAACACAAGAACCCGCACTGAGTTCATACTAAACTGTGCTTTTTTGCAGATGATGGGAGACTCCACAAAGCCATTAATGTCAAAAACAAGATGCACATAATTGAGGAGATGGTTCTTTTCCGTGATTCCCAGCAGGTGCAGCACATTGAGCTGGACACTGGGAAGGTAACTGAGCGGCTCAGGGACAAACACGTCCATTTAACTTCTTTACTCACAGTTTAACATCCTGCCGTTATCTCTCATCCCCAGGGTCAGCTTTATGTTTCCTCTCTCTCTGAACTGGTGGAGGTCCCGGTCTCTAACTGCACCAACTATCAGAGCTGCGGGGAGTGCATCCTTTCCAGGGATCCATACTGTGCCTGGAACGGAAGGCAGTGTGTGGATATCAGAAGTGCTCCTGCTAACAAGTATGAACCCTTTCTATACGATAATTTACCAACGTTGCACTTAAAACTTGTTTGTGAAATGCAACTAACAAAACCAATTAACAAGAAATTATGTTTTATAAACAGCCTCTAAGTTATATTTCAGGTGTTTTGAAGAAAGGAGGTTCTGGACAATCAATATATTACCTGTTGTAGATAGCTCTTTGAATGACCTTGGTTTGTCGAAAAATAAACTTAGCAAAAAAAGTAAGGAAATTTGTGTTATATAGATTATTTATTTGTTGTAACAATGCTTCTTGGCAATAAATCTTATAGCGGGCACCTGATTGGCAGGAATCAGAAGTTCAAAACAAGTGTCAATAGCAACAACAAAATAAGCTCTTTGGCAGAGAAGATTTGGCAATTTTTTCATGTGCACAACCCACATACTCAGCTTTACTGCTCATCCCACAAATGCATGTTCCTTACAAATGTGGCACCATTTAAAAGAAAATTACCAGGCTTTCCAACTGTAAAGGTTTGAATGCCATAGGACCACATAGAACCAAATTACAATCTTCAATTAACCAAGTATTCGTGTTTTAAGGGTGCAGAATGAAAACAGATTCATTGTTTTTTTATTTGGCTGCTCCCTTCTGCATTGCTTGCATGCAAGATTTGGCTTGTTTTATGCCCTTCCTGACACAACCTGGACTCAAACCTGCGAGATTATAAGAACCACACGTGCATGAAGACAACAGGCAAACTCAAACCCAGGAAAAACCTTTTGTTTGCAGCTCACCCAATGTCCAACCATGCAGGTCATCTGAAGTAGAAGCTCAAATAGCAACAGCAGCAAGCCTCTGTCATTTCTGCTAAAATAACAACTTAATACGAAAGACAATCCACTTTAGTCTTGAACTAGCTCATCTTTAGAATTCATCTCCAGCTCTCCAAACTGAGCCCATTCAAACAAGATATTATTGCTTGAAAATGTACCTATAGAGCCTGCACTTATCCCTTTAATAAGAATTTACTGTCTGTTTCAGGGCTTTGCAGCAGGATGTAGATGAAGCCGACACTTCTGCCATTTGCAACAAGACTCTGCCAAGCCCTCGGATCATTAAACCTTCACAGACACGTATGTGGACTCTTCTTCTCACCTTGTCATGTCAAACTGATTATTGTTCTGCATTTTGCGCCAAACACGGTGGTACCGCTCATTTCCTGCAGCGTCTGACATGATCCGCTTTGCTTTCCCACAGGGGCGTCATCGTGCCAGGTGGTCATTATCCCAGCCAACACTTTCAAAGTCCTGCCCTGCAAGCTGCGCTCCAATCTGGCTGAAAGAAGGTGGCGGTTCAGTGAAAGCGCTGGTCACTTTCATTACCCCAGCTCAGAGGGGGGCCTGGTGGTGGTCGCTCAGACCGGCAGGCAGGTCACCTACGAGTGCTGGTCAGTGGAAGAAGGTTTCAGGCAGCTTCTGGCAAACTACTGCGTGAGGGCCGAGGCCAAGCAGGAGAGCACCACCCTGAATGGCAGGGTCCAGCTCCCCCAGGAGGAGGTCATCATCCTGCCGGGGGACAACCTCTCACCGCAGATCAACACCAAGACCTACTGGAACGAGCTGATCGTGGTCTGCACCCTCCTGGGGTTCTCCATCGTGGTCTTCTCGCTCTTTGTGGTCTACAGGAACCGCGACCACATGAAGTCGATGCTCAAAGAAGGAGAGTGCCCAAACATCCAGCAGAAAAAGCCCAGGATGGTGGGCGGCAAACCTGCTGAGAACTTGCCCCTCAACGGCAGCACGGTTACGACCTCGGCGTCGGATCACAAGGGGTACCAGACCCTCAATGACAACTACATCTGCAGCACGCCGCCGCACGAGTGCTCCTCGCCAGACAACAGCAAGAGCTTCTCAGAATCAGAGAAAAGGCCTCTGAACTTAAAGGAGAGCCACGTAGAGATTTCTCCCACGTGTCCGCGGCCAAGAGTCAGACTAGGTTCTGAGATTAAAGACTCCATAGTCTAAGGCTGGTTTCATGTTACACACAAACTCATAAAAAAAACAAGAGTGCACTTGTTGGAAAAGACAAAACATGATTAAGAGGCAAAAGCAGCATTCTCATTGAGAAACATTTCATTACAGAGATTTTGCACTTTGTCTTCTTTCGTTCTGTCGCTGTGGATCGATGTGCATTTTGTTTTACTCTCCTCTGACACGCCCTTTTTCAAGAGCATTTAAAGCACACTGAAGAACCTCCGGTTTGCCTTCAAGCTTCTGATGCTTTCACACACGGCTCACGGGAATGTAACGAGCACAGATGTGGCATCACGAACAGGACTTTGTGGTTGGATTTCAGGGCATTTCCACTCTTTCCATCCATATATTCATCTGGTGATGCCTTGAAAGGTAGAGTATTACTGATCTGATGTTTTACCTTCATTCTGCCATCTGGTGAGAGTCCACTCTTCACTGAGGCTATGCACTATGTACTGTACTTTTAACCACTTACATCAGAATAAAGCAACAGTTATGATCTTATGATGTGAAGGTTATGAGTAATTAATATCTTACCTGTTGCAGATAGTTCTTTAAGCACTTTTAGTTTGGAGAAAATGACTGTTTTATTTATTTTTGAATGTATGATTTTAACGTGGAGGTCTGTTAAAGATGATTTTCTGTCACCTTTGGGACAGACAATAAAGTCTGTCTGCTTTCAAACTGTCTACTCTGTTGCTGCAGAGTCATGGCTACTTTTTTCGTCAATAATGTCAGATTTAAACCATCTCTCCAAACTCAGGTTGTTTAATGAGCTATCTACGACAGGTAATTTATTCACTGTTTGTAACCTTAAAACCCACTTTGAAAGATCTGAAATATCACTTCAACACAAGTAAGATACATCTCGGAAAGGTGTTTTCTAGATAGCGTACATGCTTTCTTACACAACTAAAACACAGATTAAAAAAAAGATCTCATAGGAAATTCAAAACGTTGATTAAATCTAGTAATAATAGAATATATTAGGATAAAATCATATCAGTAAAAATGTTTCAGAAACTCCCACAAGCTCTGTTAAAATACAAAAGAATATATACATAAATATATATAAACAGACACAGATATACCTTATAAGTATTTGAATTTGTACTGTATGTAAATATTGTTTTGGAATGTTTGGATGTTTTCTTAGTTTTGTGTCACTGAATGCAATGGAGGGTTAAAGCTCATTCCGGTTAGTATCACACTGTTTGTCATGAGACAGGCGGTCTATGCAAAGCAAATAATGTGAAGTGAGGTGAACGTGAGGTAAAAAAAAAAAAAGAAAATAGCCTCACATTGATACTGGGTAAGCACAAGGTGTTAAATTACTTCTAAAATCAGTGGCGCTGCAAAAAATATTAATATTTAAACACCCACTCATTCAGTAAAAATATTGCAAGTATGCAAGAGAATTTAGCCATTTTTGAAGTGTTTTAATACAGGCGGCAGTATGAAATTAAATAAAACAAGGGTCCAGGTCAATAACTTAAATTGTTGCATTTGATTTATTAAAACATGACAAATACTCATTATTATGAGGCCAAAATACTTTTTCAAAGTCATTTTTTAGTATATTAAATATCTATCACTGCTCTCAAAGGGAAGCTATTATAAAGAGTGAAATAGCACATTATCTTTTTAAAAAATGACATCACCTTTGATACACGTTTACTCATGATGAGAAAAAAAACAACCACCGCTTGCTTAAATGGTTTGTCAAAGCAATAACTTTCATTCTCGTCCAGAAGTAAACATCAATAAATCTTCAAAGGATAAACAACATAAAATACTAACGTTCTGATAAGTCATATTTCATTTTGGAGCAGGAGGGTTCAGGTCTGTGCAAACAGGGAAGGCGGATTTGCACTTGATGTTTAAAGCCTTAGATCAGTGCAGGTTGTGGGTCTGACCACAAATTTGCCTGAGTGAAATTTTCTGACACAATATCAGGAGATGATAGCTTTAGAGGTAAAGGTGTAAAAAAAAAAAAAAAAATAAAAAAAAAAGATACTTCATAGAAACACCTGAAATCAGGAAGTATGCGTGAATAGTGTCATAAAACATTTTCTTTAAATCTGTTTGGCTACAATTTCAATCAGTGACAAACCTTATAATATTGAATTTCCTTTAATCGAGAAGTCAAACGTGACTTTTAAAGACGGCATACCTGCAGTGGTGGGCGCGATTCCGCTAATCAGCTAACAGCTAATGGTGAAACTAATTTTCCATTTAGTGGATTAGCTATTTCTCTAACGTTTAAAATTTTTAATTAGGTTTTGTCAACCTGAAGCCTGCTAAAAGCTAACGAACAAACAACAGGTTTGTCAGTCGCACCAGTCTTCAGCTCGAAGGAAACGAAGACGGGTGACAGTCGTCTTAGCGGTTAGCTGTTAGTGTTAGATTCCGCTATTTTTTTTAAAGGCATGTTTAGCTTTAGTGAAGCTATATTTTTATTTAGCCGATTATGAGTTAGTGAAGCTAACTTTTTGGTTAGCTGTGCCCACCTCTGTAATCACTGGTGCAGGATGAATGACTTGTGCTTCGACTGTTATTAATCAAATAAACAAACGCCACTTTTAAGACTGCCATCAAAACTAAATAATAAGTTGGAACAAAATGCAACATGCAGCTATGAAAGTATTGTCCTGTTTTCTCCCCTGAACCACTGTAGTTGGGCTTTTTGTTCTCGTGACAGCACAGACTTTTGTCAACATGCATTGTACAGCTACAGTAAACAAGTTTGTTTTTTGTAAATTCTATTTGTAAATAAAATTACGCTGCCAATGTACAATGATTGTGAACTGTATTTTTGTATCATACATCACTACTGTTTATTTTTCTTTGTTTTGTTTTTGTATTGTATATTTTTAAAAAGCACTTTATTTTAATTTTTGCAAATAAACCTGAAATAGATAACTTTGTTGTTTTCAGTTGTTGGTCATTTTTTGTGGATGAAACTTGTTTTTAATGTAATGTCAATATGTCACCAAATAGAAGATGTGTTTACATTTTTTTTAAAAACTGCTTCATATGAAATCAACTGTCTGTTAGCAAAATAGCTCATGAATCACATTACAGAGGAAATAAACTTAACCGTGTGCATCTATAACTGATCAACATTTGGAGTCACCCTGATTCAATATGGCTGCAACGACTCAGCTAGTTTAACAAATATTGGCCTAAAAGTTACGGTTTTAGTCAGACTGAGCCCCAACATGTTTAGAGAGCTAACAGATGGCGCAAGATCTTCATTTAAAAAGTTCTCAATAAAAATTTAGTGATCCTGGTTTGTTAGCAAAATATCCCATGAACCACTAGGCAGGTTTAAGTGAAACTTTCAGGAAATATTCATTGGAGGTTATTTAAATTTAAGAAGATTGCCACAGCCGGCTGACTTTAAAAAATACAAAAGTGGCTATAATTTAAGCAAGTTTACAGATTTTTTTAAGCTAAATTTGGTGTGGCAGTAGCTGAGAGTTATACACAAAACATACTCAACGTGCTACACGATGTGTGACATCTTTGTTTACAACTTCTGTATATTAACTGTTTGTTAGCAAAATATCTCATGAACTACTGTATGGATTTTAATAGAACTTTCAGGAAATAATAATTGGATGTAAATCTATAACTGATTAACATTTGCAGATTATCTAAATACAGATGGCTGCCACAGGTAATCAACATTAAATAACACAAAAATGGCTACAAGTCAGTAGAGCACAGATTTGATAGCCGTGATAGATTGTAATGTTTTTTCAGGTTTTGCAGGGTTTTTCCTGTAGTTTTATCTTAGGGTGGGGACACATTTCTCTGCAAACACGAGGGAGTGTGTGTGTGACTGTGACGTGAGCTCCACACACCAAAGGCAAACATACGTGAGCACTTTACCTGTCCTGGATTTCAGGTATCAGCTCGTCCCATACAGAAGACAAATAATTATAAAATTAAATTGACTCCATGTAGGAGGAGGTACGTACCCCAGTGGTCCTTTATCTTGCCTGGTACCCGCCCTCATTTGGACCTGAACCAGTCTGTCTCCTTGGAGATTTGATCCTGCAGCAGAGTCACAGCTGAAGCCAGTTTGTCCGAGGAGAACTGGGTCACATTTGAACATTTCAGAGTTTGAGTACTCCCTCTTTTTTATTTTTTTTTATTAAGAACTATGAACCGACTCAACCTTCGGAGACTTTTCTCCGCTTGTGATGTGAACAATTCTGGTAAGATTGAGTACGAGGACTTCACGGTGGTCTGCAGGGAGCTCAGCGTCCCAGAGACGGAGGCAAACACACTGTTCGACAAGTTCGGCGCGCGCGAGGACGGTTTCATCGACTACAACAAGTTTTCCTCCAGGTTTCAGGAGGTCTCGGAGACTCTGGACCTGGCGTCTTTTGGCGCTGGGATGTCCCAAACTCGGGGGGAAGAGTTCGTGGACAGGATAGATGCAAACTTTCTCCTTTCTGAAAGGTAAACATCCCGCAAACCCAACTTTTTAACAAGAACTTATTGCTAGCGGCTAATCACCTGTTATATGGCAAGCCGTTTGAACATTTATTAGACACTCTTAAAATCAGACAGATATCAAATTTAGCTAACATGAACAGAAAAGCTAGCTTTGATTATGAGATGAGGTTTATATTGTAAATTAGGGCCTATTGTAATTCGTGGAAGCAATGCTAATGAAGAAAAAAAACATTTGTTTTTTCTGGTCTAATTCAAAGTGATGTGATGTATTTTATCAAATACGAAAGATTTACAGTTTTTACCATATTTATTTAACAATTTCATCGAAAAATACTTTTAACACATTCAGCACGACTTTGAGGTCAACTTTTTTTTAAATTAGTTTATTTGGCTTTTAGTCTTGATGAAACATTTATAAACATATATAAACCTTTCATTTCCATTTAATGTTTCATTGCACATTTTTGTTCTCCTCAGCCTCAGAGAGCAGCTGGCTGATTTTTACCAGGCCATTCACTCCTCTGAAAACATGACTTCCCTGGAGGCTTTTGAGGAACTTGTCCTCTCTCTTGTCAGTCAAAGCCTGGAAAACAAACAGGAGTGTGAACAGCTGGAGACCAATCTGAAGCGGTAAGAAATCTAAAAGTTGGGGTTTTCATCTTGCAGGGTTAGTAAAGTAAAGAGCTTTTGTGTTTGAATAACTAAACTTGATGTAACTGCAAATGATTTTATAACGAGTACTGACAATTCCTTCTGATAGTTTATCAGAGTGTAAAAACTGTAGTGGCACAGCAGGGTCTGGTGGATCTTTTCTCTATAAAAATGTATTCATGGTTTAAAGGGCAGAACAAAGTGAGAGTTGATGTCTGGGACACCCTGCACAGTGCTTTTATGAAGTTTAACATCTTTTTCTGACTGTATCACACATTGACATGCATTGGTCTGGTTATTCTTGTAGTTTGACATATTGTAGGAACAGTAATAAAAAAAAAAATCCTTTCACTAATAAAAGTTTCAGTCTAGAGTCATTCCCACATGAGACCACAGGGAATCAGAGCTGATTTTTTTTTTGTCCTCACTTGTTCTTTTAGCATCAGTCAGTTCACGGCAGGAGAAGGGTGACATTCCTCACTCAAGGAAGTAGGAAGACCTAAATATCTTTCCTTCCAAAAATTTAATTTTTTTTATAAACTTATTTTGTCTTTTGTGTTTATTTTTTTTTGTTTTTGTTTAAATATTTGGGCCTAATTTTTTCCACCCAGGCATGGAATCATGAACAAGCAGGATCTTTTTGTTTATTTTTTTTTAAACTAAGTGTTAGCTTCATAGACCAGTACACAAAGTCTGTCCCTCCCTCAACTCTAACTGGGCCGTACAAGGTGTGGTTACAGCGAAGTGGTCACAACTGCAGCTCGTTCAGTCACAACACTCGGGTAGATTTCATGTACAGACCCAAAGATTATATTTTAAAATTTTGGATTCTTGTTAGAGATTTTGTTGCGAGGCTTTCGCAAGCTTTGTGTTATTTTGCTGAAACAGAGCTGAGGAGATGAATAACAGTCAGCTGGCAGAGTTGGAGGACGATATTCAGCAACAGCTAGCAAGAACAGAGGAACGGGTCAGGAACGAGGTGAGTAACATACCTGTAGACTTCCTTTTTTTTTTGTGAGGAAAAAAAAAGCATGTACAGTTTTATTATGATATAAAGTTTTGTGGAGCATGCAGAGTGTGTTTGACTTGTAGCAAAAGTGAAAAGTTTCTAAAACGAGCCACCTATATCTTTGTCATGGCGACATGTTACACATCTCTTCTCACAAAGAGCCTCTGTAAAGTCTGATGAAAGCCCCACTTGAGGCTCTGACTCGGCTCGCGCCTCTGACCGCCTCGGTTTAATGTTTGCAGGAGAGGAAGAAAATGGAAGGAGTCATGGCAACCATGCAGAGGAAGCACAGAGACGAGGTCACAGACCTGCATGGTACAGTTGACCGACTATTAAAGGTACGTAGACAATGTGCATTTGTAGAAAAACATGGTTGTAAAACATATTTTAAATAGACTTATCACAAAATGTAAGGAAATTTGTGATATGTAGATTATTTATTTGTTGTAATAATGCACCTTGGCAATAAATCTTATAGCGGGCACCTGACTGGCAGCAGCTGGGTGTACTAGAAGCTGAAAACAAGTGTCTGTATCAACTGCTCATCCCACAAGTGCATGTTCCTTACAAATGTGGCACCATTTAAAAGGTAATGTAACAGGCTTTCCAACGTTATAAGATTCATTGCCAAGAAGCATTGTTACAACAAAGAAATAATCTACCAAACACACATTTCCTTGCTTTTTGAGCTAAGTTTATTTAATTCAAAACCATGAAAACTCCGTTAACTGACTACACCTCCTTCATGGTCACAAATGTCTGCTTACTTTAAAAAAATGCTAAAAAATGGTGAACGTAGCTTTGCAATGAGATTATTTTGTGTCTGTACGATCAGCATTTTTAAACACCACTTGTATTATTTAAAAATGACATTTTTTACAATATATTCAAAATATTTAAATCTACGCTTATCTGGATTTGTAAAAGTCCACGTGTGAACAAATTCCTCCCTTACTGTTTAAAGGAGTCTGATCTGTAGTTTACAGCTGATAAATGTGCTGCTTTGTGCCTTGAGCTTCGTTTCCATCAAATTTCCAAATGTTATAATGTGCTGGTGTGTGTGTTTGCATGCATGCATGTGTGTGTGTGTGCATGCTCATTTTTGTTCCCTCATTTGGGAACCGTTTCAGTAAAAGCTCTGAACGTACCTCAGGAGCCTTACCTGAGTCATAAAAAGCTCAAGAGTCAATTCTGGGATCCTTGTCAGGATAAAGGGTTAAATGTAGCTGCAGGTTCAGTGACAGAAGGTTTGGGTGAGGCATGAAATATTCATAAATAAATAGTTTAAATCAGCTGAATGAAAGGTAAATGTATTGTGCATTTACAGCTGTTTCAACTCATAAGCATTTTTTTTGTGTTTGTTTTCTGTCGCATGATTATAAGTTTTAAAGTAAAATCTGATCCGTCACTTGGCAACATCATATCCAAACTCAGTGGCTGGTGCTGGGTGACCAAATGGAGATGTTGCTTGTAGTTTTTCCTCATACAGACATTGGATGCAGAAATAACCTGCCTAGCTGGCATAAAACAAGGATGAGGAGGAAGAGATCAGCAGCATTAATTAGCCCTGATCTATTGTTTGAGTTGCCAAAGCTAAAAAAATACAAGAAGCGCCTTCAGACGAATCACCCTGGTGGAAGTGATGAACGTGTTTTGTGTGTCGACACCCACACACAGTTCTCTGCACGTTTGTGAGTCCTCACAGAACACTTTGATGTGTCACAGAGCTGTGCAGCTAAGCTGAACATGTTTTAACGTCGGTGCACAGACAGAACGTTATGATGTGCTGCACTCAGAGCGGCATCGACCTGTTGTGCTGTCAGGCGACAGATGGATGTAATCTGATTTGGAAGGAGAAGCTGTACTCGCTGCATCTTGTGTGGATGCAGAACTTCCTTCGGATGGAGCTCCAAATATTTATCTTTACTTGGACTAAAGCTGGCACGCACTTTCTTTAAAGTTCCTCAGACAAGATGAACTGTGAGCAAAAAAATCATATGTAATATTTAAACCACAAATCTGTCGTCAACATGATACATCCTGATGACAAATTACTGAAGGTAGTTCCTTCCCACTTGGCAACACTTGTCTTTATTTGGTTCTCATCCAAGAGTCTTTCTGAAGTCAAACTGAAAACCAAATATCCAAACTTTTGATGTGAGTTGAACTCCCATATAAATCATTCTCCCTTTTGGGAACGTGCCCCATTAGAAGAAAAACAGCACCTCAGGAGAAAAACAGAACATTAGGATCTGTCTTAGGTGTAATTGCAGTTGTTTTCCAGTAGATGGCGATATTTCATAGTAAAAGCAATAAATGTCTGATTTTGTTCATTTTATTATTTCCAACATTTCTGTGTGCAGTATTTTTTTGTTAGTTCTGAGGATACTAAATTCAAGGATACTAAAACATCGTAATAAATATTTAAGAATCGAAAGATCTTGTATCTTTTGTTCAAAGTGCAAAAGATCACATTAACTAAATTACCTCAATTAAAAAAGTTCATTTTAATTCCTGAAATAAAAAACAAGAAATTTAAAGACGCTGTTCTCTGAAAAGCTTTTATTTTTTTTACCAAACTGTTGAGCTGAGACCAAAGTTTCCTCACCTATCCCACCAAAATATCCTTGTTCCTGTTTAAATCTCAAGGATCAAGAGAGTTCTGAGTTGAACCAGTCGAAGGAGGAGGTGATCAAACTGAACAGACACATCAGTGAACTCTCACAGGTAAACTGCTCGGGACATTCAGTCAAACGTATCGCGTGCATGTTGTACAGAACAGTTAAAAACTCTTCTCTCTACAGGAAAACGAGCAGCTGCGAAGTTCTCTGCTCAAAGCCGAGACGAACATCGCCGTCGTCCTCTCTGAGCTGGACAAGCTGAAGAACATGCATGCAGATCAGAAAGCTCAACATGAACGGTAAACATCCATCTTTACATTTTTTTAACTTAACGTCTAAATAAATGATGGTCCATCACCCAAAATAATGTTTGTCTTTACAGAGAAAAGGAAGAACTGAAGAGGATGGTCATAGAACATCAGTCATACTCCAGTCAGATTCAGATGCTGCAGTGAGTTTCTTTGACAGGATTCTCTTTTTTTCTTAAAGTAATGCTGAGATTTAAACATCTTATGGTAAAAATGTCTTACATAGTTTTGTCTGTGGAGCTTATTACACATTGTTGGGGGTAAAATAACCAACAAAGCCAACCAGCAGCTGTCTTCTTTTAAGCAAATAAACAACTATTAAACAAAGTCTTGTAACAATAAGATCACATTTTTGTAAGAAAAACGACACTAGCAGGGGAATAAAATGACCTCAAAATCTGAGTCATGAGTGCAATAAATATAAATCTTTTGGGTTCTTTGTCAAGGAAAATAAAAAGTTAAACAGGTACATCGACTGAAAATGTCTAATTGTCTGAGGAATTCTTACTCTGTATTGTCCAGTTTCAAATATGCTTTCCATTTTGTCCAGAACATACAGCTTGTGTAAAGGTTAACTATCATCCTGTATTTCTTTTCACCATCAGAGAAATGAATAAAAAGCTGTACGACAGTAACGACGGCCTGCGCTCAGCTTTAGCCAGTCATGTGGTTGCCGCTAAAAGAAGGGTGAGTTTATTGTGACAAAAAAAAGGGCCAAAAGTTTGCTCTATCAGCAAAAATAAAACCTTCCCTTCCTGATGTTTCTAATCTGTACAACAGTTGTCTCCCCAAAGTGAAATCCCAGCCCGAAGAATGAAGCCGCTCCGACAGAGCACGCTCAACCATGGCAGGTATGTCCGCTTCTTTTACTCACCTGTGTGACTCTGCAGATGGATCCGTATGAGTTAAACTTGATGCCCTCTCTCTGTGCGTCTGCAGATCAGAGCAGAATCCCTCGTTCTCTCGAGTGGCCACCTGGGCTGATCGGTACCTGGACAGCGGGGTGTCCCTGCCGACGTACGTGGCCGAGAGCGACTATGACAGCGACGACAGCAGGAGCTCTGTGGAAACCGTGCACCACAGCTACTCGTACATTCCTTCTGATGTAGAGGTACGTCAAGATGTGGTCAAAGAAACACCCCACGGTTCTCTTAGGAGTTTTAAAACAGTTGTGTGTTTTTCCTGTTTGTTATAGATCTCAGAGGTGAAATCTGAAGCTGCCGTGTCGGTGACTCCCAGCAGAGCCAGCTCCGTAGCGTCATCCCTGCGGAGACGCCTGTCTGCCTTTTCACCAAAGGTAAACACAAACAAAATATTTACCTGGTAAATATTACTTTGATTGAGACCTTTCTTACAGAACTCCAGGTGGGGGGGGTCTTTTAGATAATCTATAAAAATCCAAATAACTTCAGGGTTGCAAGGTTGCAGTAATTTTCCTGAAAATTTCCATCAGAAATCAAACCTCCCAACTTATCCAAAACACGCTAACCCACACAAATCCAATTCAGTGCTTATTTTTTAATTTCCTTTCCAATACCCTTAAACACTTATCTGAAAACATACATAAATGTTGGGATATAATCAAAGAAATGTCTCCATCTAGTGGTGGTGAATAGAAGCAACATTAATTTGGAGTTTAAGCTTATTTATTCAGACGATACAGCTGCGTTAAAACCATACATCAAATATATTTATCCAATAATATGACCAGAGCTTACTTCACTTTAATGTAGTCCATGAGCTCAAATGTGTAGCTTCAACAGTCTTGTGCTCTGAGCTCAGAAATGTGGTTCAGGTTTGTAGAAAGTGTGCGTGTGATGGAAGAAACGCACAGGTCATGTAGGAGGCGTGGCCTCAAAACTCCTGGTCATGTGATTGACAAGAATTACGAATGGCTTATATGAGTACATGCATGAAATCTGGTTGTTTTATTAAAGATTGTGTTAAAATGTGTTTTCCCCAACTGTATTTAAAATCCATCGATATTTTAAATATCTGGTATATTTCCACTTATGTTTATAAATTCTCAATAATTCCTATAAAACGTTTCTTGATTAACCTTAAAAATAATTACCACTTGCATATTTTAGTCTCGGTTATTTCAAAGAGACTAAAATAATGCTCATAAATGTATAAAAATACAGTGATTGACGAGGTTTAATAGCAAATTGTAATACATCAAACAACAGAAGTCTGTGTTGTTTTTTTAAGCTGAGCAGTTTAAAAACCACTGCTTCACACTTTTTAAGACTTCTTTGTTTTTCAGAAAAGAAAAAAGTTTTAATTTTTACATTTCAAATGGGCGTTTTTGTCTGAAAAAACTAATTTTAAATCATGTTGACTCTATTTCCTTATGTTTGTGATTTGAAAATATCCTCGCAGCCATATGAGGACGACGCTGCAAAGGCTGGAGAATCGGCTCTGATGTACCGCGTGGTTTTAGCAGGAGATGCAGGAGCTGGGAAGTCCAGCTTCCTGTTGCGTCTGACGCTCAACGAGTTCAGAGGAGACATTCAGACAACGCTGGGTGGGTGTCGGGAACAGAAAATAAAAAAAATTAAAAAAAAGCATCATTTGAAACATTTGTTCCACAAACACAGCTTTAAATGTCATGCAAAAGCAGGCAGAACTCATTTATTTTACTTATTTAATATGTTAACTTTCATTTTCCAGAGTTGGATTTTAGAATTTTTTTTTATGAAGCACTGAAGTTAATAAAGTTAATAAAAATAATTTGTACTGTCAGGTGTTGATTTCCACTTGAAGAGGATGTTGGTGGACGGAGAGACGACCAGTCTGCAGATCTGGGACACAGCTGGTCAGGAGAGGTATGCCGCTTTTTATTTCTTTTTTTCTAAGGAAGCAACAACAGGAAGCCGTATTGTCATCGCGCCTGTGTAAACATGTAAACATCTTTTGATGCTAACGCCATGAAAAACACCCCCAGACTAAAAATAGAGGCGTGTTTTCCTTCGACTTCCAGGTTCCGCAGCATTGCCAGGTCGTATTTTCGTAAAGCCCACGGCGTCCTGCTGCTCTACGACGTCACGTCAGAGAGCAGCTTCCTGAACGTCAGAGCCTGGGTGGATGAGATCCAGGTAGCTGCGGCGGTGCTGATGAAGTTGTTTAAATAAGTGCAAGAAAGCATGGATTTTGTTTTCTGTTCTTTGTTTACACGAAGGAATCCACGGATGAGAGAATGGCTCTGTGTGTTGTTGGAAACAAGGTGGACCTCCGGGAGCAGCTTCCAGCAGGAAGCTGTGTCAGCACTTCACAGGGAGAAAAGCTGGCCAAGGTGAGTTTATAATTCCACCAGGTGTGGCGGCTTTACACAGATGCTCGACCTCCTGTGTGTCAGAGTAAACTAACTCCTTGGCTCCCAGGAGTACGGTGCCTTGTTCTGTGAAACCAGCACTAAAGATGGAACCAACGTAACGGAGGCGGTGCTTCATCTGGCAAGGTAGGAGGCCGGGGCCAGTTTATTTTCCTCTCAAACTGTCTTAACGGTCCGTGTACTTTTCAGTCATTCGCTTTTCATTTTAAAACAGATATTGAAACACAGATGGTTATTCCATTTTCGTTTCATACTCCAAAAATGGGGAAAAAACGGTCCATCTTTTTGTTTTTGTCATAACGAAAGTGTTAACACTGTTGTCAAGGCAACGCAAAGCTGTCCTGTGGAACCTGCTGCACCTTTTAGTTTCCTCACCATGAACCTAAAATAAAAAAAAAAACGATTGACCAAAAAGTACACAGACTATCAACTAAATTATCGAAAAAAATATTTTCTTTTTATTTTGTTACAGGGAAGTAAAGAAAAACTGCACTGTGAGGCGGCGGTCGGGATCTCAGGTTCGACTCAATCAAACCAACCCAAAGAAGATTTTGAGCAGCTGCTGTGGACTGTAAACAACTTCTGTTTGTCTGTTTTTATAAACCAGCAAATAACAAACTCCAGAGTCTCAAGTATTAGTAATATTTGTATTGAATTTTAAACTATTGTACAAAGATAAACATTTAGTTGAGATTATATATTAGCTTTTTATATAAAAGTAACTTTTTTTTTAAATGAATAAAATATTGTTAGCTGGTTTTTGAGATTGAGCTTTAAATATTTTTAATTTTATTAGACTTTTTTAAGGATCAGCACTTTTTTTTTTTTTTTTTTTTTAGATCAAATATCTAACATAAGTGCTTTTTTATGTAAACATTTATTTATTTATATATATATATA
>JARVJO010000002.1:16858050-16870519 GCA_031762555.1 Cynodonichthys magdalenae | reverse complement strand
TGGCCAAAGGACGTCCACTTCTACGCCTTTCTGTGACTCTTCCAGTCTCTCTGTATCTCTGTTGCAACCTGCTGATGCCACTCTGCGACACTCTAGGCTCAGTGGCCACTTCCGTCTGACAATGTCCTGTTTGAAGCATCACAATGGCAAGATACTGTTGATCTATTGTTAGGTGTCGTCTGTCTCATGATGTCAAAATGTGAACAGCATGATGAGGACGACTGTTTAAACACCAGCTCT
The DNA here is from genome assembly GCA_031762555.1 of Cynodonichthys magdalenae. Lineage (NCBI taxonomy): Eukaryota > Metazoa > Chordata > Actinopteri > Cyprinodontiformes > Rivulidae > Cynodonichthys > Cynodonichthys magdalenae. The sequence goes on along the minus strand of JARVJO010000002.1, from coordinate 16,870,279 downwards.
ATTAGAACCAGAACATTTATTGGTCGATTCGAGGATCAAACACCTGTTGTGAATTTTGCCGTTAAGCTCTTTGTTAGAGAACAGCAACTTGTGCAAAAAGTACTGAAACATTTAACAGTTGGACATGTGCATTAAAATGCTTAGAAAAGGTCACATTAAGTTCGCCTGTAAAGGTTTGAATGCATTTTAGGCTCGTCCTGAAATTTCACCGAAAAGCCAAATATCCCTAACTTTTTGTGAGTAGTGTATATTTATTTACATGCAGTGGCAGAGCCAGGGTATGGCTAGGGGTGGCGATGGCCACCATAGAAAAAATTTTTGGCCACCCCAGCAGCCACCCCAACTGTAGATTTGCAAGCAAAATTTTGGCAAAGCTATTTCTATATGCAAATTGTTAATTTCAACTGGTGCTCAAATAGGTAATTCTACACGGTAGTCATTGTTTGTATAAGGGAAAATTACCAAAAAACACAATTAGATCCTCAGAAAATCATCATGTAGGAAAAAAATGTGTAATTTTCTTGGTCCCCTTTGTGTGACCAGTAGTCCCGGTCTGGCCATCCCTATAAAAACTGTCTGGCTTTTCCATTGTTTACATGTATTAAGTTTTAAATTTATTGCTGTTATTAAAATTTAAACATTAATTTGAGTTCTTTGTGTTGCTAATCCTTCCCCAACATCTAAAGGGTGACAGTTCTGGTTGCTGACCTTTCCTGTCCTGAAAAGGGCCTTGACATTGTTTGGCTCGAGGGTCAGGACGTTCCGGCTGGTGTGCAGCGCCTCGTCGAACTGCTCCAGTTTGAGCTGAGCGGTGGCCAGGTTGTTAAAGCACTTCACCCGGTATTCCCGCACCTCTTCCTCCTCCGCTCTCCCGCCGACGTCGCTGCCATCTGAAAAGACAGACACACAACTCATTGCACCCTTAAACTGGGGTGTTTGGGATGGTATTTAGCTCCAACCACAACAGTTTTTAACAGAGTATCTGTAACACCGACTGAATTACTGTAATGTATTTGTTTTCTAAGGTTACTCTGTTAGTTAGTAAGGGCATTCAGGTGAACGCAGACCTCTTCCTCAGTGACATCTGTAATATATTTGAGTGCATTTTTAGTTTGATTATAGAACATGTGTGAAGAACTCAAATGACCTGCAGTACCAAGAACTAAGATGTCCCTCCTTCATCCATCTTCTTCATTGACTAATAAGCTGATCTGGATGCTTTGATAAACTCTACTCTTCAGCGCCACACTGGATTCAGACACCATTTATTCATTATGAACCAGTTTGTATCTCGTCTCATTCGGCCACATTTCTCTCTCGGGCCTTCTCTGCCTCGTCAATGATTAGGGTGATTAAGAAGGTGGGAGTAGGAGCGGTGATTGGCTTTGATTATGCAAAAAGAATTAGGCAGAAACATTTACGGCGGCGCTCGACCCAGACGGACGTGGCTCTGCATGGACACGCTGTGATTAGCGGAGTGAAGTGGAGAAGAGCACTTGTTTTGTGTCATTCTGGGGTTGGTGAGGTCGCTGATGCTTGGATCAGACACGGTGCGTTTATCCTCGTTTTCACGCGTTCCCCGGTTAAATCAACAGAATTTCAACCATGTCTAGGAAAGTTACCTGCGCCGCGTGTGGTTAGCACCTCCAGGGCCACGCAGTAAGCTTTGGCAGCCAGGCTGTATTCCTCCCTCTGGTAGTGAAAGTTTCCACGCTCTCGCTTCTGGTTGCCGATGCGGATGCGGTCAGCGATGGGCAGCGTTAACGGGTCGGGTTTCTCTCTGACGTCCAGCAGCTGAAGCTGGTAGAGTAACGGAGCCCAAGCAGGGATATCAGGCTCTCTGCACAAAAACACACACAGTTTGTTAAATGAGAACCTTACCTTTTGTTGTGTAACAGACATTTGATACCATCTATGGCATGGATGCCAAACTCAGTTACACAATGCGGCCTAAAATCAAAACTAGGTCCAAATCAACGACCAATTTAGAACATAACCTAATGGATAAAGAAAAAATAATACATTTAGAAAGACTCATTAGCATTCATTTCTTATGCCTTACTCTCTTCCAACAACTATTTATTATTTCTTAGAGATACATTTTATCAAAATCCAGCAAATCAAGTAAAAAAAAAAAAAACCTCACAAAAATTCCTATTATTTGACTTCAAAATAAGAGAATGCAGAAACAGATAAAGTTGATTCTCTGTTGCTCTTTTTACACCAGAATCAAAGCTTCAAAAATTCAAACTTCTTTTTTTTTTGGCTTTGCCAGATGTCATGAGAAGAATGTACTAAATCCAGAAACCATAAATATATTGTACATTTAAAGTATTACCTTTGTGGCTGGATAAAACTTTAATGAGGGCCAGATTTGGCCCACTAGCCTTGAGTTTGACACGTGGTCTAGGGTTACAGCAAATGTCTTTTACAGCACTAATCTCACAGATTTCTCAGCTAACAAATATTAAGAACCCTTAAACTGAAGCTTTATACCTCCGTCCACACTTGGCACTAACACGCTGGATTGCATCCAGATGTTGCTAAATACAGATGTGAACAACCTTAAATCATTTTGAATTGTCTTCACTCAAACCTCCATTTCAAGTGATCTGGACCCATTTTATCTGTTTGTCTCATCCATCCTGAGCCCCACTGTAGGACCCCTTACCTCTGGCGTGACGCTACACAAACAGCAGAATTATTACCTGGATGTTTCTGGGTTAAATAAAGAAAATAAATATACAGTATGCATCAGAATGAAAACAGATAATAATTGAACAACCACCCTTGGGTATATTTACCCTTATGGGTCAGTTTGTCACTAAATGTTTTAATGAGCTTTTTTTGAGATTCCTTCTCAATAAAAAAGGAGTGTTTTTGTTAGTGTTTTAATGATCAGAGTGGATTACCACAAAGCTGCATGGTTGTGTAGAAAACAGCTGAGCACATGTTGAATCATGTTAGTGACAGGTATGAACAGGGCCTTAGAGTTTCTCTTTATTTTTTTTAACACCTGTTAATATTGTGGATTCACATGTGTACAAGAAACTAGAAAAATTGTTGGAGGTGTTCTAATTGATGTAAAAATACCTCACCGTCACCTGAGGAGAGAGAACATGACCGCCTGCTGAATCCGGACTGTTGACTTAAAGAACCTAAACGGTGGAAGACAAAGCTGCTGCTTTGTTTAAAGGTGACCTTTTATTTTAAATTGCTATCAACAATATTTGCAGCACAACTGCACAACACAATTATAAAAGTGTTTGTCCAAACCCAGAGATTTAACCCAAGCTCTTTTGTCTTTGTCTTCAAAAAATAAAATCTACCGTTCCTCACTTTTTGCTTATTTCTCAGAATAAAAATAACACAAACAGCACTGGAGCACAGTTCTTTTTTTTCTATTGAACTCTATTTTTTTACTCCTGATTAGTGATTTTAATCGATTCTGAGAGTCCAAGTATAAAGTTTTATGAGTGATATATAATTGCTTTCTTGTGTCCAAGATTGGATTTTTGATCAGGAAAACTTTAGCCACTTATAAAAGCATTTAAATTTAACGCTAGCTAAAGAGACAGTTCAGATCTTTTGAGTTTCTGTGGAAAAGTCGTGTTTTACCTGGTTTTATGTGCTTGTGTGTAGTCTGATAAAGACAAAAACCAAAGTGAACTGCTATCATCCTAAAACTACAGTCTCGAACATTTTGTGGATGGATGAAGCACTAATAAAAAGCCACCAGCAACAGGTAAGATATTAACTGCTCCTAACCTTTCCATAGAAATTTCCCTTCAATCTTAACTGTCACTTTAACACCTGATGTTATAAAGTACTTTCACACAATGCATTTCCAAGAAGCTATATCAAATAGTTTTTATCACTCTGGTAATTTTTGATTGTGTTTGTTTTATTGACTCTGGCCGATGTTCTCTGCACAGATTAAAAATCTCTGAGTCCAGCAGCTCAGATCATTTCAACACTTTTTAAAGACGTCTCAGTGACTCTGGCTCATCCAAGCGGACGGGAATTTGAAACTTGTTTGCACCTGATTGGCTTCAGCTCACATAAGAATCAGTGGGAAGGAAAGTTAATTTGGTTTTCAATCGTCTGGCTGCTGTGATCACCTGGAACACAAAGGTCCAGTATCAGCTCCTCAGAGGGTCTGGTTTCACGGTGTGTTTGTGGCGGTATTTGAAAGAATACTGTTGAAGGTTTCTGCACTGCAAAACCAAAAAAAAAACATAATAAAAATTTTCATGGAAAAATCAAATTAAAGACAAGATTTATGGTTTTACGGCAAACAAAGATCTGAAATGATGTTAAACAGGGAAGTTCAGCTTCCTGCCCCCCCCTCTCCCCCCCTCGCTTTGTTGGTTTCCTGCTAAATAACAGCACTTGGAGTTGTGTCAAGTCATGATTTATTCAGACTGGTTGTGCCACTGACACAGTTTATGTTTGTCAAACACAATTGGTCGAATACTCTGTCCTAGTGTGGCTGCGTCAGCAGATGGGATCGGATTACCCTTTCACCTCTCGTCTCTGGAGGCCGCGCCCGTTCTCACAGGACTCGCGAGGGTGTGAAACTGGCACTCGAGCTGGATCTCTCTAATCACCACTGAGGGATGTTCAGTCATTTTAACCCAAGGGCAACGAGAGGGTTACCAGATTTTATTTCATTCTTTAACGTTAGTGTAAAGGCAGAAACAACTGAGTGCTCAGTTTGAGCTGCATCTGACTCAAAGTACCTGACTTACTTACACTTGTATCAGAAAACATTACACAATATCTTAGTTTGTTGGGTAATAGTACACAACATGCTACAATTACACACACGTAATTGTGTAAAAGTGAACTGTTTTAAAAGCTGAATTTGATGCAAATAACTTCTGCAAAATGAATGTTTATCCAAATTACCTGAAAATTAGGAGTATCTCTTATTTACACTGTGTCTGATAAGTTTTTTTGTTTTAAATCACTGGAATAAAACCTATTGCTGCTATAATGTAACCAATTATCTCATACTTCATAGCTTAAGTCCAGACATCAAATTTGCAAGCTTTACATTTGGGCTCTCTTTAAAAGTACAAAATGTAACAAATAGCAGTAAAAGTATTTAGATATTTTAATCTGAAATAAATACCTTAAAAATGTAAAATTAGAAGGAACTTGTAGATTAACTAGAAAATTTTAATTAAATTAAGCTAGACTAACAAATGCTGAAATTTGCTGAAAAAGCTAAAATTTGGTTGAAACAACACACTAGCTAAAATTTAGATATAGCAAAAGGCTAGCTAAAAGTAGCAAAATATTAGCAAAAGCAGCAAAGGGGTAGCTAAAAGTAGCAAAAGGCTATCTGAAAGCTAAAGGAAGTGTAATTAAAAAAAATAGAACCAGTTTGCTGAAGCATATTTTAAAAAGAACATAATATTTTGATGAAGGAAGTGCAGAGATCTGTATTTTTAAGGGTAAAATATCTTCTGACATCTCCTGAACGAGATGAAAATTTTAAGTATATAAATTAGCAAACAGGAAGATCCATAGAGCGGTTCCTACCTGCTTGTTTTTTGGGGGTGCAGGGAGCTGGTTCACATTTCCAGCTGGAGTTTTTAGAGGAAACTCACTGGTGCACGGGGAGAACATGTAAACTCTAAGCAGAAAGACTGCTGGAGGCTGAGAGGAGGACGTGTTTAGCAGCTGTAGAGTGTATGAGGTCTAAAACAACAGAGATTAGTTCCAGTTGTTTTCCTTCCTCGCACTTAGTAAACATCTGTATAATACTTTCGGGTCGGCTTCACAGCAGCAGCATGTGTGTGTTCAGTGTGTGTGCAGTAGAGCAGGATTTTCATTTCAGCTCTTGTGCATCTACACCAGCCTCATGCGCTCCAGCTGTGCTGTCGACGTGACAGTTTCAGGCTGTAGGTAACAAAGACATTAAAAAAATAACATCCTTGTAATGACGACTAGTTTATTTTACAAGCCACATGCGAAGTATCCAGCTTCTATCCATCTCACGTCAGCAATAATTGTCTTAAACGCTGTGTGTTTATGATGTCTTTTATCAGAATGAAGCACAGAAGCTGCTGGTGCTGCTGCAACACACAAAGGTCACTGCTGTAAAAACACATCAGCAGGGTTCATACATCCATGATGCCACGCAAGAATGAAGCCGGCGTCAAACTCAGTCAACAGTTTGGGAAAGCCAACAAGGTTGCAGGTTGTTTCTGTGGTCTGTGTAGAGGAGGAATGGACTAAATAAGGTTGTTTGTAAACATTAACTAGTTAGTACGTTTTAATAGGAATATTTACTGATATATTCTTGTATAGTTTTTACCTACTTTATCTCTTTTTATAAAATAGGATAGTTTTTTACAGCAGAATGATTAGAAGTGTAAAATAGAAATACTTCAATCCATGCAACTAAAATGTGTCGTTTTGACAACATGTTTCTAAAGTCTTACATGTTTTTAACTTCTTGTTTTAATCAGTCTAACTTACCTGTGTTTATTACACCATTTTACATTGCATATATTCTTAGAAAGTTATTGAATTTTTAGCTCCTCAGTCTGATAAGAATTAAACTAATTCGAACAGAGGATATATTTATCTGTAGCAGGTAAGACATTTGCTGTTTATAACCTCTTCAAAGAACCTTTTTTAAACAGTGTGACCTATCTATCCCTTTATGTAAATTAGTGTAAACAGAATCTCTGTAAGGAGCCATGATAAACGATTAACACAAAAAGAAGTCAACAGCTTTACATACAGTATTTTTTGTTCAACTTTAAATGTGATGTCGTTAAAATTTACAACAATTCTTTAAATCTGGTGATTTCACTCTGAATATCCTGATGGCTTTTAAAGAACTGAACCATGTTTGATTTACAAACAGCTCAGTCAAGCCTCTCACTCATCATGTCGCATCGATTCGTTTGGCACAGAGGAATCATCCACTTTGTTGATTATTACTCACTTAGAACGAGGCACATTATTCCGGGCGTGATGAGTCATCAGTTTTGCTGCTTAAGTGCCCAAACTACAGTAAATCTGCCTCCATCGACACACTGAATCCCAAATGATGCATTATCCTGCAAATGGCTCTGAAGTGTCTCAAACAAACCGACCCGCTGCCTGAGATGAAGCTGTTCATCAGGTTCAAAAGATGTGAGGTTAGGTACGGGCACAAGTTAAAAAAAAACAGAACTAAAAAGCAGAATAATATAAATTTCAAACACTGAATAATAATGTGACTTAAACGTAAAAATAGTATTAATAATTATAATAATAAAACATATAAAAATAATCTTTTGAAGTGAAAGGTTGTGAATGCTTATTTTTTGAAGACGTTTTGTTTAAAAAGCCCCCGTATTGGAGAAATGGTTTGATTTTGACTGGAATGATGAGCTAATGGCTAGTCCGAGCAGGCTCATGACTGAAGTGCAAAAACATCCAAAGACTAGTTTATAAATGTTTTTATTGCTCTCAACATAGCATTACTTGGTAATGTTTGGCAGAATAATTACGTTTTTTTTGGCCCCAGGCTGTGCCAGAAGTGCTACAGCTAGCTGCTGCAGCCAATGTTTGCACCTATGTAATGTAAAAAATGATGGTGATAAGATGGTTTTTAAAATAGTGTTCATATAAACAACCTTTTTTTAAAATTGGAAGTCTTTTGACAACAACAATCCACTTTGGGTCCACTCAGACTAGCCTTTAGCTCATCAATCTGGTTGTTCAAAGAGCTATCTACAAACAAATGGTTTGAAATATGGCTTTAAGCCATGATAGTTAATGACTGCTAATCTAACCGGACATGACTGACAAGTTGTTCGGTGCAAACTGAGTCTGCATCTTGACAGATCCATAAGGTTTCCAGTGTCACGCAGGTCACTGCAGATTAGCACAACAACCACTAAGCTGCTATGCTGAGATCAGCCAACAAGCCTCCGGGGTCTTATTAGAGCAAACAGGAAGCAGAGGCTGGTCAACACAGCCAGATCCCTCAACAGGGTCCCAATGAAACCTGAACCTGCAACCACAGCTCGTGCTCATAAAGTGAGCCGCGGAGCCCCCAGACCCATTTCCCTGCTTCCTGCTGCTCCAGAAGAAACTCTGGGCAAATGCTGGGTTTTCATGCTGAAACTGAAACTAAACTAAACTGAAACTTTATAAGAAACGAACAGTCCTTAAAGATATTTAATATTTTTAATGAGCTATATTTACATCAGTCACATGTTGTGTTTTACAGACTGTTTATGAAATGTCTCTCAAGCAGGGCCAAGAATGAACTTCTGCCATCTTAAAACAACTCCAATCTCAAATATTTCATAGAAGTTTCTGCAAATGCCTTTTATAAAGACCTTCACATTTAGAAGTGACCCTCTTTACTACTTAAACAAAGACAAAGGTGTAGCCCTTTTAGTTAAAGGAGCAATATTATGTATTTTCAAGGCACAAATTTCAATTCTATACCATACCCGGTGATTATGTTACCTTCAGTTGTTATGTAAATGCTGTTTATATCAAAAATAAATTTGACTTTGCCTCATAGCCTAAATTTAAACACCTTAAAAATGACCTCTGTCTCTTTAATAACCTCCTACCATTTCAGACACTCCCACTTGGTGGAGGGGTGCTCTGTGGGGAGGAGGCTCTGCTACAGACTGAGATCTAGGGAGGAGCAATGTACCAGTAGGCGGTGCTTTATACCAGCAAATGTTTAGGTAGCTCCACATGGCTACCACAGGAGATTCAAGGATTTTTCAAACATGCATGAATGAATCAAAGCAACAAACACTATGTTTTTGATGAGGGAATGTTACATGATAAAAAGCTGAAACAGTCAATTTTGTATAATAGCACACCTTTAAACAACAGAATATGTCTTCTGAATGACTCTCAGTTACATGAACATTTATCTCAGTATCTGTTAAACTGCTGGCTGAGGTTCAGCCTTTATTTTTGTTGGCTAAAATCAATTATCTGTGACGCCCATCTAGGACTGGGCTCACTCCAAAAGAAAACCAGCAGTAGATATACGTATGTTCAATTGTTATTTTCTAAAAGTTTCATTAGATTTTATCCAATAAATTGTGTTTGCTGCTTTGCCCTTCGCTTGTGTGTAAAACTCTTTGTTGTCTTTTGCGATTCTGGGTTGTTCTTGTGTGAGATCAGAAGCTCCGGAGACAATTTCCTGCACCAACATTTTGTCCCTTAAATACGCTCACAGCAAGGAACCTGCCAGCTTACAGTGTGGCGTCTGTTCGAGTGATCTTAGTTTCAAGTGGTTAACTGAACCCAGACAAACAGATAAAAGGGGTTATGTTCTACTTGCTTTGTGGTACAGGCTTGTTCACACAGGAAACACTTGTGGTTATATCAGTTTCAGATTATATTTTGCTCCAACTAGCTCCTCTACAGCAGGGGTGTCAAACTCATTTTCACAAAGGGCCAAATGAGCATTATAGTTGCTGTCAAAGGGTCTGTTGTAATTAACTTTGATATTTTGTGTTTTACTTTGACTAAAAACTTGAAAAACCATGTTCCTCGTCTCATTGCTACAACTGAACACAGCTAATAAACAATAACTGAGCTCCGTATGGCATGTCCTGAAAAACACTGTACAACTGACTAAATGTGAAATAAATAATACAGAAAAACTATTAAAAATAAAAGTAAAATGTGTTTTTTGGATGGTTTTACTCATAATTGAGTTGTGGTGAGCAGCTGCTGTAATGAATTCTGAACTCTCCCGCTTTCCGACAGGGAATTCCCACTGGAGGGGCGTTCCGGTTTGATTTCACGACTTGTAAGTGGAAAATTCCCACTTCCCAGTAAAACAGGACCACAGCAAAATTAGCCAGTAAAAAATGTAGCTAAATGGAGATTTTACACAGTGAATTTTGACTGCTGCTGCCTACTTTTAAACCCAGCGTACCTCCACCAAGTGGTGGGATATCGTCATTCAGATTCAGACAAATAATTAACATGCAATATTGGAGATGTAATTTATGGTCAATACTGGCTTTAAAGTAGCATACGCTTATTTTAAAACATTATTACATCTTTGAAGCTCTTGCAGACCACATAAAATGTTGTGGTAGGCCACATTTGGCCCGCGGGCCTTCAGTTTAACACATGTGCTTTATCGTACAATGTTCTGATTTCTGTTCAATAACAATTTTCTTATTAACTATAGTAGCACAAACAAAAGAACACAGTCATCTTATCTACACTAATCAGCATGTAGGAGGACAGGCTGCCTCAGTCAGAAATGTTTTGAAGTGATCAGATTAGAACAGGAATGTTCCACTCCTCTATGTTCATCTGAAAGGTGTAATAAGGACAAGTTTGTCTCTGCATCATGACTTGTGAGTCGTGGCGTCCTCATTAGGGGGCCATGATAGCACGGGTGGCTCAACTTAGAACCCCTCACTGTTCTTAATAAAAGGAGGTGGGGGAGGGGAGGGGGGGAACTCCTATCAGAGAAAAAAAAAGTGTCCACTTTCGATGTCACGCACTCCATAAATGATGGGAAGGCCAGCCGTGTGTCTAGTCCTGGTTTCTATGGTTACAACCTCAGATAACACACTAATATAGTGTAATAAATGCGGCGTGCAGCTTGTATGAAAATACAAAATCTGAGAGAATTTATGAGGTTGTTTTTCTTTACGGGGAGTAGAAACAGGTTTTGCTGCTGACATTGTTCAGTCATGTTTTTTTTTTTTGTTTTGATTCTTGGATGGACACACGGCATCAATAATGCCACGCAAAGCAGCTTAGACATAATCCTAGTGTTGCTGGGACGTCACAGCTGTTTGTTTTTCTTTTTTCCTTGCCTGCTGGATAATTTGAAGTAAACCAGCCTCTTATTACTATCACAGATGGATATGACGATCTAAAGGTGTGAGGTCTTTTATTTCCTTTTCTTGGAATGAAAGTTTGCTAATAGGGATCAAGGGAATCGACTGCCTATATTCTGGCTGTTGAGCTCTACTGATGTCCTCACATAACCTTCAGCAAATTTCCTGAGGCCTATTAAAATGCACGCTAGCTCAGCTCTGGACGACATGCAGCAAATTTTGATTTACAGACATGTTTACTCGTTCAGACTTTTTTAGAGGTACCTGAGAGGAACCTTTTGTTGCGCAGCTTCATTCAAGCAGACAAAGGACACTGTGCCCCGGCAATTGACTGCAGTAGTCCGTAAAAATAAATGAAAATATCTGACGCATCAGAATGTGGATATAGAAAAGGTTATTGTGCAAACATGAAACTGTTTTGTTTGCAATCAGTGTTAAACATACAGTCAATCTAGTTGTGGTTAAATAAGAGAATTCTTTAAAACAGTGTTTACATCCATGTATGCATGGTAGGAGTCCGCTTATTTCCACCAAACAGAAAACTGTCAGGTCGCCTCCTTATCTGGTTGACCTTTTGCTTGTGTGTGGGGGTGTGTGTGTGTCCGTATGTGTGTGTTCTGTAAACAACAAATAGATCCATCGTAAAAACTGTAGAACAAAATCCACAGTTTGTATCCTACAAATCCCAATAAAGTATTTCTGACTGGTCCAACATTAACATTATTCAGTTTAATGAGCTCAATCCATTTTTATATCATAGGCAGGGGTTTTGTCCTTATTAGATTAGAGATGAATAAACGTATTTCAGGTTTGAAGTATATTACAGAATTTGAATGTTACTTCTTTTTTAACATCAGCTAAATGGAGAACAGGATGTAGCAGTCTAATAACTCAAGGCTAAAGTAAATCTAAAGCCATTTTCACACAAAACAACTGAAACAACCAAAAACTCTTTAGTCTGGACTACCTCCACACACTGAAAGTTGCATTTTCAAAGGTAGAAATACAAATATGCATGTCTGGACGTCGATGATGACTGTGGACGAGCTTTTACCACATGAACAACTTCACCACATTTCCATAAACATTTATTGGATGCCTTGAAGTTTACTTTAATACCCAAAAGATAAACAAAGATGAAAAAATAAACTTTATTTAGTGTGCTTCCTTGTGTTAGCAGGTTCTGCTAACTATAAATGCCTCAACTGCAGCAACACAAACAAATACAACAAAGGAGATGAAAGCATCTGAGCAACAAATGATCTGGTTTTATTCTAATGAAAGAACTCCAACAACGGGCGGCTGTGGCGGAGTGGTTAGGGGAGTCGTCTTGGAACCGGAAGGTCACCGGTTCGATCCTCCGTTCCAGCTGT
>JARVJO010000002.1:16786139-16838444 GCA_031762555.1 Cynodonichthys magdalenae | reverse complement strand
ACAAGTTGATAAAATAAATTTTAAAATCTGTATTGTTCGATACAAGAGTGTATTGAACCTAAAGCACTGTTCGATACAGTTCGATACGGGTACATGTATTGTTGCACCCCTAATATATATATATATATATAGCTACTAGGGGTGCAACAATACATGTATTTGCATTGAATCGTTAAATACAGTGATCAAGGTTCAATACACAGTATGTATCAAACAATATAAATTTTTTCAATTTATTTTATCAACTTGTCTTCTGAAGATGCTCTGTGTTGAAGGTTCAGAGGATCTACATTTAACTATTCCACCTAGGCTGCACTGTCGAGCGCAGATCCACTGAGAAACTTGCTGTTTCAGCAACATTTTATTTGAAAACTGTACTTTTGAGGTTAAACAATTGTTCATAATTAATTTCAATGACTTGCAAGTTAAGAAGGGCATGGAAATTTCTCTTTTTTGTATCGAAAAAATATCGAACCAAACGAGAATTTTCTGTATCGTTGCACCCCTAATAGCTACAGCTCTATCTGTGACACAACATAAACTTAACAAATGATTAAAAATGAGTATTGAAAAATGTTGGCTGAGCATGCTCATATTTAAAGACACAAAGCTGCAGGTCTCACTCTTAATGTCCACTTCGAGGAGCCAACTACCTGCATGCCAGAAATGTTTTTCAAAGTCTCATCTATGTTTAGCTTCTTGTTTTTGCAGTGAAAATGAAGGACGAGGAGGGGGGGGGGTGGTTCAAGGAAAGAACCCACCAAAGTACACAAGCGTCTGAAAAAAGTCCTGTGGTGGAAATGCAGCTTACTGTAAGTGATGGGATTGGTTCCTGTTTTCCATAAAACCATAGCTGTTTGTGTTTGTGCTTATTTTTAGACCAGAGTTGGTATAATCAGAGGTAAAACAGCACAGCTGTGGTGTCAGCTGTTTTTTTCTCGTGTGTGAGCCTGGACATGTGTGCCGAAAATATTCTGAGATACGATTTGTTTACATAGACTTCTTTGTTTTAATAATACCAAAAAGGCCACTTGAACTGAAAGATGTGTCCTTTATTGATGTAGAAGAGTAAGTTTAACACGGATAACGAAGCTTTGTGTACAATATTTACGTAGCCGATGGTTCCTGATGAGTTAGTTTGGGTGTGGATGGAACAAGATATCTGCAAAGCATCCTTCTATTTATGATAAGTAGTCTTTGTAGAAGGAACTGAGATTTTCCCAGAAAGACAACATTTAAATATAAATCAGTTTTTAAGTTTCACTCATAATAAACCCAGCTTCCCTCCAATTAGTGCAGTCTTGTAAAATATGTTACTATCCACCTGAATTTCAATAAAAGCAGAGAAATAGACTTTTCCACTTAATATCCCCTGACTACAGAAAGCAGAAGTACCTTTAACCGTGGCAGTGCTACGTTACAGCCAAAGCTGCCGATGTGAGAGATAAGCCTGCTGCGAGCCGTGGAGTAAAAAAGGTAAACATCCAGGGAGATTAGACGAAGGACACGCTCAGTTCAAACAGTCATCTGTGGTAAAATACAGCTGCGGAACAGAATTAGAAGCTAATCAAAGAGCCTGCCCAGATTTAATTCATGTTCGCTTTTGGCTAAACTTCAACTTGTCCGAAAAACTGCCCACAGATGTGGCTGCAGTTGTTGCAAACAGGAGATCACAATTATTGAGCACTGAGCCTGATCTTATCTGCAAGCGTGCTGCAGCTGTCACTGCTTGTTGGCCTGTTTGGAGTGTGAGGTCTGGGTGTGGTTTTCTACTCAGCCTACTGGGAAAAAGAAACAGAGAAACCAAAAAAAAAATGTCTACAGTCAAACTTGTTTTGGTCACGTGACCGTGCAGCTAAAAATTCAACTGCTGGTTTTATTAACTTCTGAGAAAGCAGTAAAACAAAGTTCATGCTTCAAACATCAGCTTGTTTTCCTAAGTATTTTTTTTTCTAAAGAGGAAGTACCAACTGAGAAAAATAAAACGATTCGGTTTTCTCATTGTGTTTTCCACAGAAGAGCGTCTCAAAGGTCACGTTATTCATTTGACCCAGAGTGAGTCAGACTGCGATCAGCACACGCAGGATCTCCATCTATTGTGAGTGGACAGGCTGCTTACGCATGTGGAGACAGGGGAGGGGACCCAGTGTGCATAAAAAAAGTGATAAAATTGACAGAGGCCAGTGCAACTGTGTGGCGAGTGAGTCATTCTACCTGTGTACTGGTTAGAGCCTGTTGCAATGAAAAGCAGAACTGCTCGTTCTTTACTGCGTCGTGACACACGGTGGGAAAAGATGAGAGGGATGGTTTGCAAGAAGAGGAAGATATCCAAAACAAAAAATCGCCTTATACCTTTTCTTATTTGTCTGGAAAAAGTATGACATAATATAAGTCAAGATTTGCTCATTTGAGTGAAAGTAAACAGACTAAATGATACCGGATTGAATGATGAGGCTATAGTGGGGTTTAAAAACTGCCTTTTTGAAAACAGTGTTTTTACGAATATAATTCCAGATTTCTGGTGATTTTAAAAAGAGTCCCCCAAGGCTCAGTTTTAGGCCACATTTTATTCTCTACTTTAATGATAACACTGGGATGAATATGTCTAAAACTGTATTTCAGCAGCTGCAAGCAACACTGTGCTGATTAAAGTTGGAGGTTAATGTGAAGAAAACCAAATGCTTGATCAGCAGAAGTCACCCCAAGAATCCAGACAATTTTGGTATTTCTACTCTAGAAGGAGACGTTATTTAAAGAGTATCAATCTACAAATATTTTGGATATTCGGCTACATGAACTTCTTTCTTTTGAAGTGCACTTTGTGCTTTTATTTTAAAAAATGACAGTTAAATAAGGCTTTTTTTACTATAAGAGAGCCTGTTTTGAGTCCCTGCCTCAAGTGAACATGGGTGTTTTGTTCACAAGTGATGGTAGGATGGAGCAGGAGATGATCAACATATCTGGGCCCTATTCTCAGTAATGAGGGCGTTGCTCCGGTCGAAAGGCAAAGCTCTAAATTTACTGTTTTTTACTGTTCTGTCTACGTTCCAACCCACACCTATAGTCATGAGGCAATGTGGATCATGACCGAAAGAAAGAGATCCAGGATACAAGCAGCCGAAATGAGCTTCCTCCAACCTTAGAGATAGGGTGAGGAACTCCGTTATGGGGGGGAGCTTGGAGTAGAGTCGCTGCTCCTCCACATCGAAAGGAGTCAGTTTAGGTGGCTCAACTGATTAGGATGCCTACTGGACGCCTCCTTTTAGAGGTGTTCTGGGCATGCCCCACTGCTAGAAGGCCCAAGGAAAGATCCTGAATCCTGATCCTCTCTGGAATGCCTCAGGTTCCCCCAGGATGAACTGAGAAGAACATTTGGGTTTCTCTCCGAGTTAATTATGATGACATTTATATACATGCTGTTTCCTCCAGACTTTGTTGTTTCTGTATATCATATTTCTTTATTTTCCATTACAAATTCATTGTACAGTACGCATTATTGGGTACTTTATAATCTGTTTTTTGTCCTTTTTTAAGCCTAAGAAGACAACAGCATTGGTATAATTTTATGTACAATATTATACCAGGTAAAATCCTCTCCTATCTGTATATTTTAAATATTTCATGAACCTGTTATAAGTTATGGTCCTCAAGTTGGCTCCTCCTTTTGCATGAACGTGGTAGAACCATGTTTTCTTATTTTGCACCTTGTATGTACCTTCAAACCACACTAATGGTTTTGTCTCTTTGGGAAAGTTTAAAACTCTTATAACATCTTCTGTATCGGCAGAAAGCTATTGTTTAAACTGATTTATAACTTGATTTAAGTTGATGGTGTTTTTTTATGTTAATTTAAAATTTTAGATTGTATTTTGTAATGGCGTGCCCTCTGGAGCAGGTCTACCTTGAAGAAGAGATGTTTATTTTATGGAATTCTTGGGTAAAGAATAAATTAATATGACACGGAGCAGATACAAGAGTCCAAAAACATCTGGTACTTATGGCACAACTGTGTCCTCACGTGTGTAAACATCACCAGTGTGTTTTTAAACAGCATGTTTGTGTTTTGAAATGAGCGGTGTGACATTGAGCACTGCAGTTTCCTACCATTCCTAACACTAATGAAAAAATAAATATATACCAAACAGAATCTAACCACTTTTGAAGGACAATATTCACCTTGGAGTGAAATTCTAACCTTAAAACTTGGTCATGACATCAAGAAGGTCAAAGTGTTGCAGAATGGTCCAACGGTCAGCTCTCTCTTTTACACATCTGTTGACATTTGTGACTTTTTTCACTGCTGACTCAAATGCACAATAACAATTCCCGTCTGTTCTATCTCCTGTATGTAACCTCACAAACAACAGCTATGAGCTGCAAAAGCACAGCAATCCCTCTCTAAACAGGTTTTGTGAAAGCAGCTTATCTGTTTTCTGAGGTAGAGCAGAAGAGAGACAGTGAGGCCTATTGTGTAACACATCTGACATTTCTCGTGTTTCATAAGTGACAGAATGCATCTAACCTCTTCCTTTGAACTAAGTTTATTATAAAGTTAATAATAGCTCTGATACTTTTATCCTGGTTAGACCTGCTCATAGACTCATAATTCATTAGGAATCCCAACCAGCAGCTGAATCAGTGTTATTTCCTCCTTTAGACCGACTGTAATTGTTTTTTTTTGTTCATCTTGACTTTGATGATGATACGGGAAATGTTAGCTTGTTTACACATTGCATGCTTCTTCCTTCTTTCTTTTCTGCGAAAGGTTGTTGTTTTCAAGCTAAGAAGCTTCATCTGTTTCCTGCTGGCTGATTACATATACCTTTGCTATTTGTTCTATGAACCTACTGCTCTTCTTTGCTTTTTCCTGTAAGAAATCTCATATTTTTCAGGCTGGCGGGACAGGGATATGCCTCAGAAGTTACAACCTCTTAAAGAAAATCAACAAAAAGCACTGTCTTATAATGTTTCTCATGTTGTCAAAACGGCACATCATCTCTCAGTTTGTGCTCAGTGAGTACAGTTGAAAGTATTCCTGTGAATAAAAAGTGACACAGACTGGATTTTGTGCTGTTATGTTACAAGAAAAGAGGTTCCCATCGCCTCCTGTTCAAACATCTTGGCCTGGATGTCTGAGAACTGACAAACAATCGTACAGAACTTTCCCATAAAGTGAAGCTTTTACTCGACTTACTCCACCCTGCTGCTGTGAAGCCAGATCCGTGAGTCTGTTGTGATCAAGTCTCTGGCAGGCACCAAGTCCACCTCCCCCAGGTTAGAGGGAGATTCTTCTCCCCCCTCACACACCCCTGCTGCAGAATAGACCTGTTTGTTTTTCTTCCTTTAGAAACTGACATTGAAAACCATCTGGTAAGTCTCCAGTGTTTCCACTCTTTCATTACTGGCTTTTTGTACAGTAAGTGCCCATCTACTTGACTGTTGTAGTTTAGAGTCTCTAAGTTATTTAGATTTAAGATGGTGGGTTCTTTACTGCACTGGCAATTAAAGCAGAACATTTGGAAAGCTGAAGTTGAACAAAAAACTGTGGAAATTTTTCATACAGTTGATTTTTATTGGTATGCAAATCAACATGTTTTTATAGAAGTCTATATTTAGCTCTGATATGTTTTAAAAATCATAAAGGGCAATCTTATCTTGCCAACATGTGAGGAAAACTGATAACCTGAAGGCAGCTGTTCTGATATTTGACATTATATTAATAACCCCTGTAAGTTCTTACAGCAAAGTGATAAAATACCTAGCGCTGCATACTACACATACTGAGACCAACAAGCTGATGTCAATCACAGCTGCAGCGATGCAGAAGCAACACCCCAACCCATCAGGAGTGGTGTCCCCCCCATAGAGAAGAGGGCTGAACGCCAAGATAAAGGAAACATAATGAAACGTTAGCCAACCGTCTGAGCAACAGAACAATGTGATGAAGAAAGGTCTTCCTGAGAAATACTATCAACATCTTGAGGGTCTAGAAAACAAGACTCAGAGCTCTGGCTGCCCACCTGAAAAAATACACTAGAGACGGCAGACAAGGAGAAGAAACAGGAGGATGACTGATCTGAATGTTATTCTTCATGTTAGCACCGTAGAGGAAATAAATTGGAATGCAGAACTAAAATCCAAGCATTCTTTGAAGAAATGCACATCATCCACCACCTTTCTTGTTAGAGTTTTAAACCAAAATCATTTTATGTTGAGTTATAGCCATTTTTGATCAAACCTTAAAAATAACATTGTGCATTCAAACAAAGATCTTGCATCTGGTCAGAATCTGTGTTGGGGATGACTCAGCTACTACCACACAAAACTGACTGTTTTGTAAGGTCAGTTGGCTGTGCCCGATGTGGATCAATATTTGCCCATCTAACACAATCCTTTAATGATTGTGTATAACCATTGCAGACTTGTGAATTGAATTGAATCAAAATTGTATCATGACAGATCTTGTGGCATCAAATGGCTAAAGCTTTTCCTCTCATTTCATCCCTCAGAATGCTGTGCGATTCTGGATCAGAGCCCAGTAAAATTACAAATATTCTATTGGGCATATTTTCTATTCATAGTGATCATGTGTTTGTCACAATTTATATTGTTATTGATTTATTGCCCAGCCCTAATCTGTCCTGTAGATTATAAGATATACTGGCAACATATTGTAGATGTTCACAAATAGAGGAAACATGCAGGCTTTTATAAAATGTACACATTTTATCTATGACCAGTTCTTTTGCAAGTTTATTTGTGCTCAGACATAATTGAAGATTGCTTGTCAAAGGCTGATGAGGCAGTCTGGTCTCTGAATGTGTCACAAATGTTAATGAGGCGCCTGGTCAGACATCAACAAGTGTTATAAAGGCCAGCTGACTGCAGGGACGTGGCGTGTCTCTTAATGTGGTGATCTGTGTGTTTTTTGCTTTATTTTCTAGTGTTTCTCTGTTCCCGTGTGTTTTCTCTCCCCTGCTGTCTTGCTTCCAGCCCCGCCCCTACTCACCTGTTTCCCCTTGTGTCTCCTCCAGGTGTTTCTCGTTTGTTCTCATTAGTTGGCTTTATATTCTGTGTCCTGTGTTCAGTCTGGGTCCGATCATTGTCTAGTGTTGCGTCCCGTCCCGTCGCCGTGTTTGCATGAGCTTTTTGAGCTGTACTGACAGCCTTTTGTTTTCTTTAAATTAATTTTTGTTACATTTTGGATTTTTGCCTGCGCCCTGGGTTTCTCCTGCCTGCATCGTGACACTTAAGTTAATACGTCAGCTCTGTTCCCCAAAGATTTCACATACGCACTTCTGTTTTCCAAAGATCTGAGCATTATGGAGTCTTTTATCGCACCTCATCTTTACAACTCGGAAAGTTTTAATATCCGCCTAGAATAAATATTGATGCTCCTTAAACTTGGTTCAGTCCAGCACATTTGCTGCAAACAGTCGCTCTAAAGGCTCTCATCCTCCTTGCATAGACAGTTTTCATGGAGCCGTGGCTCTGATCACATCAGACAGTGCCCTCACTCAGACATATACACCACTCCACAGCGCCATGTTCAATCACACTCTGAGCAGCTTTCTGCACTCTGAAGTGCTCTCCACAGCAGAGTTTGCAGCATGAGGATTGACAATCAGTGCATCTGCTAGAGAACAGAGAGGGGGTTAATGAGATTTTCCCTCCTGGTCTCTGTCATTTTTTTTAACCACAGTTGAGCTTAATAATCTATGCTTGAACATGACATCTGTTAAGGCTTGTTACTTTTTGCAACTCAAAAGATCAAAAATGCTTTTATCAGAGTTTCTGACGTGGTTTTGTTGGGTAGTTTTTGCTTATGCACAGCAGCTTTCTGTACCACTAAAGGAAGCACTGTTTGACTAAACTAATGTAGAAGTCACAAAAAAGAAAATGTTGTGTGTTATCAACAAAACTCGTTCTATGCATTTGACCCAACATACGTGAGATACACACGAGTGGAGCAGCTATTTAAGAAGTTAGGGAATAGGTGCGACAAATGGGCAGGGCAGGGAATCAAACTTGTGATTTTCCAGTCCCAAGACAGCAGTACCATTTATTAACATTGATTTTTTTCCCCTTCAACTAAACTTACCCAAAGTCTGTAAAACTATGCATAAATCTTTACCAAAAATAGTTTAAAATCGGAACATCAGATTTTAAATAAACTGCGTCAAAAGCTGGCGTGAAGCTCTGATTTTCCACCTTGCTGTTCAAATAAGTTAGACTTGGCAGCACACAGCCCTAATCAGTGGCATCAAAACAATCATTAACCAGCCTCCTGCCGCCTCCCTCTCAGCACACAACTCAGGACGAGACTGCAGACAACAACTCCTCGTCCTCACCTCTCACGCCCCGTGTTCCTCACCGAGCTCAAAAATACAAACAGAACCCGCTGTGTGGCATTTAGAACAGGCAGAAACACAGCTTCAAACTAAAGCCAAAAAACATGCTCTTAGCACAAAATGTTCAGTGCACCCGATTTTTTAGGTTGTCAATAATCTCCTGTTTTACTCCTGAGGTGGACCATGAACTTCTTTGCTGTTTGTATCTTTTTCATGCTTTTACCTCCACTTGATGAAAAACATGCTTTTACACACCTTCTCTATAAGTAAGACTGTGTGATCTACATGGGGTAAAATGCAAGTAAAAGCTTTATTTTAGAGTTTTATCAACACATTTTGTGCTTCGGCTGACACTTTGCACACCTGGCTTTAGACCGAGTGTTGGAAACTAATAATGCTGACAAAGACTGAATGGCAAAGTTGATAAAACTATGATTTTGCAGTTTATGAAATCCATATTACACAAGGACCAATTTTGCTCACATTCTCAAACATAAATAAATAAATCACATGAACAAAATTTGACAGTTAAACATAGTTACACATAATTGAATTCATCACTGCGGTGCATTATTTAGCTTAAACATTAAATTTTTCGTTCTTTCGTGGTTATCGAGAGAAAACAGTTTAACAGTAAACAACAGGTTTTCAGCAGCAAAGCACCAATCTCCTCTGTGTTTATACTGGGTCCTTAATGGTGCAAAGGTTATAAACCCAAGCCAATGGATGTAATATGAGCACTGCTCTCCCATAGGTTAGGAGGTTACAAACACAGCCCTGATAGGCTGCGTCTGAATGGTGTCAGGAGGAAGCCATCTGCTCCTGTTTATGGTCCATTAACCCTGCTACCCCTGGATACTCAGACTGCCCCCACAGCAACAGGTTCATAAGGCCAAAGATGAGATTTAGATGATGCCAGTATCAAAGAAAAGACAACTGCTCACTCCATGTTTTAGGCTTTAGTGCGTTTTGCCCATATTTTCACAACTATGTTACGGATAAGTGACTGGAAAGTCCTTACCTTCCCAGAAGTTCGTAGGCATACTGAGAGTCCGCCAGCAGTAATGCGATCTCACCCTTCTGCATGGACATGACACACTCCTCCAGAGCCTACAGTGTCAAGAAACACACTTCTTGGAACACTTACTGGACAAGTTCCACATGCAGCTTATTGCTTCATTAAACAAAAAACACATTGGAACTTGTGAGATGAATTTCAGTAAATTGGCTGAAGTATTAGATAATATATTGATTGTTTTTTTGTAAGGTCTTAGGTGGGACTCTCAGTCCACAGTTTTAGCAAAAATAACAGTATAACACTAAAAAAACAAACAAACATTACAACATTACATGAAGGACTAATATTTTTACTTATAAGGCCTTTTTTAAGCTCTACTATTGCACATTGATGCTGAAAACAGCTCAAAGCATGAATATTTAATACAATTTGCAAAGTGTGCAAACCCTTTTTTAAGCTTTTTGGACTACATTTCCAACCCAACATTACGTCATTGTGAAGAATTGCTGCTTTGTCAAGAAATAAAGGTGCAATAATTATAAAGTGATATGTATCAATATCGAAACTGAATCAAATCAAGCTGCACTTTATTGAGAATCATATTATACTGTGAGCTCTGGATCGAGTCCCCATGTCCTAGGTGATTTGCCCTATTTGCAATTGTCTCATTTTGGGCTATAAAAGAGGTAAACAGCTGCAGTATTCATCTTAGGGTGATTTGTAATCTTTGGTGAGTAGTTCCAAACTTTCTGAGCATCAACTTTCCCTTGAGCATCGGCTGTTGTTTTGTGATGATTAGAAAACTAAAAGGGCGATCATCACCCTAATATTAGTCCTGCAAGTTTTCTGCTGCTAACATTTCTTATTTACAGGCACACAAAGCCACCTATTTCTGCTCATCAGTGTGAGATGATACGTCAACCAAAAGAAAAAAAAACAAAGTATCACCTGAATAACATCTCTCTCTCCAATCACAAAGACCAGCTTGCAGTCCTTCTCCACCACAGTGCGATCCTCGAGAACGCCCTGCAGCCTCACGGTGACCTCCTGACCCCAAGATGGCAGCGGGACTTGTGGATCACCAGGTTCGAGCACTTTTTTCCTCAATAACTGGTCTTCTGCATCGGGGTGGAGGAGTGGGGGGAAAATGCTAACTGTACATGAGCACTGAAGCAGCAACAGAGGCAATAATTCCATCACATGATGGTCTGTTTTATTCTATTTATTATTGTGATTTCAACTAAACTATAATTGAGAGGATTAATATTTTTCAGGGTTAACCTACTGACATTAACATTAATGTTCGTACAGGAAACATGTTCTCTCACCTGTGATGTTCTTCCAATCTTCAGCTGCAAACAGCTCCTCAAAGGAAGTAGTCGTCCACTCCTGTACGGCATATTCTGGGAAGAGAATCTCTGCCGAGCTGTCCCACTCCGACATGTCATCTTCAGTCGAAGGGTCTTGAAATCGCACCATCTTCCAGCTGTTTGTTTCCTTCAGTTTCCTTCGCTCCTTGCATTCTGTCTTTCTGCCCTCCTGCTCAGAATGAGCTGAGCTTTTTATCTCAGTGCCTTTGCTTTGCTCTGCACAAACATCAGCATCGAACTGCTCCTTCCCACAAGGATTCTCACCTGGCAGCTCGTTCAGAGAGTCACCATCAGAAAGTTTAGAAGTGGTCTCTCTTACCTCAGGTTCTACACGGTTCTCTGTGCAACATGTCTCCATTTCTCTACAGAGCCTTGAACACCATCTGCCTTAGTCCCCAAAAACAGATGATCCTCTTTGCTCAGCTGATCCACTGAGATGCAAGTAAGTTGTTCTCCCTCACACCTACACTTTGTTTCAACAAAAGGACATCACCACGAAGTCACATTTCCAGTAATCCATGCTGTGCTTCAGTAAATCCATCACAGAATGCATCCCTAAATTAAATTTTCATCTTTAATTTATGAAACTTTGTTTCACCTGCAGCTGTGTAAAATCCACCGTTGCACTTTGACCTCTTCTCCTAACAATCCATCTTTGTCGACTTCATTCAGCAATGCAGCAGCAACCAAAAAAGGATCAATGTAAAGAAGCTGTGCAGCACAAACGAAGCGCTTGCAGCCATCCGGGTTGTGCAGTGGTAATCTACAGGATTAGAAGGGGGGAAAAAAACATAATCTGCCAGAACGTTTGTAAGCTTCTTAATGACTTCACTGTCCTGCTGAATAACACTGTTTCCATGTGTGCAATATCTGCCACTAAGATCAATGGAGAGAGGTGTTTTAAGTTAGTTTACTTGGAGCCACACTGGGAGGTATTTATTTTCTCTTTTTAGGAAGGGTCACATGACTCATTAAGCTACAGCAAACGAACGGCTGTAGAGAAAACACAATCATAATTTGCATTTCAACGTTTCTAGTATACTTTTAATTTGTCTTTTAAAACTATAAAGAAATATATTTTTTTAATTAAGCAACTTGAATTAGTACTTGACATAAAAAATGTAATTAAACATATATTTATTCAGTTATTTGAACTGCGTACATTATTTTTCACTTCAGTTCAACAACTCAGAATACAACAAAATGAACACTAGTTACTTGTTTTTCTCTAAACATGTTATTGCAGTTTCTTAAAAGAAGATTGTCATAGCTGACTTGTTTATTCAGGTTTATATAAGGCAGGAAAGTGATCATGAATATGATGATAGATTTGAACCAAGGATGTTAAAGCAGAAGGTTGTGAGACCTTTTATTGTGATATTTTGAGGTTTTGACGGTCATTTGTACATCTGTACTTCATCATGAATCCATGTTGTTGTTGTTAAAAATTCAGATTGCACTTTGATATTGACGTAATTAAATAAGCAACACTGTCCCTGAAGACAATATTTGATTCTTTACCAACCTTTAACTTTGAAAGGAACTTAAGAAACAAAGCTTCATTTTGACTGGATCAATAAACTAACAGATATACTTAGTCCAATCCCAAGGTTGGTTGTTGTCATCAAAAAGCCATCAAAAAAACCTTTATGATGTTCACATTACAGATTTATTTACATAAGTTTTCAAATGCAAATGGTGGCAGCAGCAGCAGCTAACTGAAGCACTTCCAGTAGTTTATTTTTTTGCTGTAATAACGATGCAATTAGAACCTAACAGTGGCTTATAAAGGTTTATAGCAGTGTTCATATATCATTGCTATGAAAGTTTTAAGATGTGAGTTGTTTTAATGACAGCAAGCTACTTTGCTCTTAGTAACACTTCGACTAGCAGTTAAACTGTCAATCCAGTCTCTGGCATATATATGTTTTGAAATTATTTAGAACAATTTCTCTGCAGTTTTTAAATCAGATATTGTGAGGTATTGTTTCCGACTTAATTGTGCGGCTTATAATTCAAACCAATTTATTTTTAAGTTAATTTCATATTGAGTATGCAAATCATAAGAATATTATTATTTTACGTACAGCAGCACCCATATCTTTTGATATTTAGACAAATATGTTGCCTGAGTACTAAGGTGTCCACATTCTACGAGTGATTCAAGAACAGCACTTTTAATTTTCAAGCTATTCTTTGTGCCACAGTCAAAGCAGCATCCAAATTCAATTTATGACAGAATTTCTCTGACAGACACATATTGAGTTAATTTTTGTTCATTATTAATATTATCCACTCAAAAAACATTGTATCAACACATTTTATATTTGACAACATATTGACTTCACGTTGGTTTGAGATTTATCTAATTTATGCCACTCAGATTCTTTTAAAAAATGCATTTTCACAGTTTATAATGAAGTTATAACTGGTTCTGCATTAACCACTGATTTTCAGTGTAAATGAGTAAGTGATAACATAAATATTTTAGAAAAACAAATCAACCTTTCTAGCCAGATTATTATATTACTTGGGCACAACTTTTAACATGCCAACCCTAACTGCATTTCTTTGTCTCATTTGACAATAAATAAGCTCAAATAAAAGTTACAGTGCCCAGGTTGGAACTGCAGTGTAGCACCTTAGTCAGCAAATAATGACTCCACCAGATCAGTTGTTGACATAAGAGTTAGCTTAAGTAGCATCTTGGGTTTTGTAAGATCATGTTTAGCTCCTTTTGCTGAAACTAATGTAAAATGAAACCAAACGAGGAAGTAAGCAGCCTAAATGTTCTGTTTAAAATCCAATTTTAGAACACTCCTCCATATTCGTATTTACTTAGTCGTGTGTATAATGTGTGTGTGCAGTCAATGAAAAAACAAAAAGTCCTGTATTTACCTGAATCCGGGTTTTTGGACCTTTACCCACGCAGGCCCAAAACTCCAAACACCAGACAAATACAGACTGGTACGAACGACCTGAAAGTGAGAAAAAAAACGAAAGCAAAGTAAGCTTTTGTTTTGTTTTGTTTTTTTGCCCATTAGTTATTTTTGCTTAGTTCATATTTCTGTGCGCGTGCTTGAATATGCGTGAGCGTGTGTTTGTGTGGTAGCCCCGCCCACCCGTCTTCTTCGTGACGTTGGAGCAGAATGTCGCCGCTGGAGCTGGAGGACTTCAGTTGAAGAAATGGCAGCGCTGAAACAGGAGCATCGGTACGGACTCTCCTGTGGCAAAATAAACAAAAACAACCCGAACCAGAGTCTTTATCACGTCAAACTCACTGACACCGCCATCCGGACTCTCGAAGCCTACCAGAACCTCAAGGTAAGTAGAAATGATCAACTTTGGACCCGCTTTTTGCTCCCTCCCCCCCCATGTTGTACGTTTTTCCTCTTTTTTTGTGTGTCTCTGTCCAAACTTCTGTGGCTAATTTGGAAACGAACGTCTTGTTTTTTGTTTTTTTACATTTATTTAACGTGTTGGCGTAATGTTATCGATATAAAAACCGCTGGTGGCTGTAAAAAGGTGGACCGCTTCGGCTTATTTCCCCCAGTTAGACTGAGTTTGGTTTATCAAAAATATTCATAAAAATTGGACAAATGAGCAAAGTATTAAGAATTTTCCCCATATTAGGTAAATAAAAGTTGCTTTGTGGAAAAATAACAAGTACCGACATGCCTTCTTGTTTACCAACCTGCTGAAACATCGGAAAGATTAGAAACATTTGTGTTTTTTATTAGCGGTTTTTTAAAAAAACCTGTTGTTTGTTTGAATGAGAATTGTTTGGTAAAATAGTATTTTTTTAAAGGAATCTTAATAAAAAAATACATTTTTAATTTAAAAACAAATTTTCTAATGTATTCTAAATGACAATTTTTTAGCCGCTCATGGGAATATCTAAATTAATCAACAAACTATCAGGTAAATTATTCATCTGCTAAAAATCAGGAGGGGGGTCTTGCTTTATTTCTGTAACGGTCTAGCCAGATAATTTAGTCTATCCAAGTCACAGTGGTGTTTCCCAGAGCAGTGTTTTATTAAAAACCACTAATGATAAAGCCGTTACTGCGAGATAAACCTAATTTTGTAGCATTTGCTCCTGACTCCGGGTCGGGATGAAACTGGACCTGGATCGAAGTTGGTAGGGTTCTGAGAGTTGATGCTCGGTTCTTGTTTTTTGTTGTTTTCTGCCCTTTACACGCTTGAAAGCCCGCCCATCTCCAGAGCTCATTGGTCCATGAAGAGGAGTTAAAACTCCACAGTCTGACAGCTTCCTGCAGCAGAGCAGGGGTTTAAAAAAAAGGGGAAAAAAAACTTTTTCCACCAGAAAATACCGGTTCAGACCGCTGGACGCCCACCTTGGAAGAGTTCTGTCCTCCTGTTTATTAGGATTTATATCCGACGTTCACATCGATGTTATAAGCTTTGAGAATTTAATTTTAAATCCTTTCATATATGTTTTCATCAATTATTGCTGCAAAGAGTATTTTTGTAGTGATTTTCTCAAACAATTTTAAAGCCATAATAGCTAAAAAAATGCAATTTAAAAAATGTTTGTAATTTATTTATTTTTGTGTTGTCTGTGATACTAACCCCCACACTCCCAAAAAATAAAATTGAATCATTTACTACCAAAAGTATACTGCCAAATTTGTAATAAATGAATGAAATCAGCACAGTTGTGTTTTTCTGCCAACAATTATGAATTGTTTGTTTACATTCAAACATTTGTTTACATTTTGTCTTCTTGGGAACAGGTGTTCTGAACTGTAAATTCCCCTTGGGATCAATAAAGTATAATTCAATTCAAACATAGATAGGACACTTCGGACAGGTCTCGACACACAACAAATGTTGAATTGGTAATTCCCCGATGTAAGAGAAGTCAAAGCAAATAAAATGAATTTCTTGTGAGACCAAAGGTCTGGTTACGCTTGCGTCATCGGTTCTTGCTGGTGTGATTGTGGGGATGTCTTTTATATTTAAATTTTTTCGCATCGACGATTCATACTCCAAAATAAACTACGGAGAAGTCCTCCCATGCAAAAACAGCGACAACACAGACCGCACGGTTGACAAAGTGGATGTTTTTTTTTCAGTTGACGGTGGAAGAATTGCAGAAGGAAAATTTGGTATTTCTATTGTTAACCAACAAGTGCTGTTTCGTAAATTTGTCACAAAGAGAATGCTATTTTTCCGACAAATTGTACGGGAACGTATCTCTGTTCTGCTTGGCTGGGGTGCACTCCATCCCGGAAATCCGCCTATGTCTCAGCGCTGTTTCCTCCATGAACTAATTTTAATATCTCCTCCTATGAGTTCTTTTACTACCTTTGTATCAGTTTTATTTGATTATCTTTATACGTTTGGCTGAATCGGTTGTAAAGATGGCTCTATTTTCTAACAGCCTCCGCTATCTGATGCTCAGTGGAGCAGATACAAGAGCATCGTACTGCTGCCAATTTTCATCGTGTCCACAAAGTTCTAATGACACCATACTTGGCGCACACCCTGTGAGATACGCTCTGTCAAGGGGCAATGCAAAAAGACATGGTCTCAATTGGGTGTGCGAGAGGAAAAATATGCAATTTTTGCCACGCAACCGCATTAGCAAGACATGTTGTCTTCTCATAGATTGTAAACCTTGATGCAAGCCCCCAAACCATTAATAATAAATTAAGTGCTCCATCTGTAAGAATTGATTTTTAGGTGCTTTGTATTTCTGCTGGGAACTTGTTTCAGTTTTTAATATGAATTTATCATTATGAGAGGAAATCACCCGAAAACACACAATTCACAAACAAACATGTTAGGAAGACAGTTTCTTTTGGTTATACATTAACATAGTTCTTTCAAGTATCTTCAGATTAGAGCTAGAAATTCCTGACCTGGGCTTGTATTGTAGAATGGTGGTAAATGCATCAAACACTGAGGCTTGAACATTGAAAATATGTTTCCACTGATAATATAAGAGTTCAATAAATTGGTGATGAATGTGACTTAGTAATAAATTTTATTTTTCTTCTCTTTTTTTCTTCAGGCATCTCTATCAAATCAGCCAGTGATCTGCTTCAAGGGGAGCCAGGGGGTAAGGTTATTTAAAGTTTTTTTTGTTTTTTTTTTCCTGTAGAGCAAAGTCAAAAGTTTATCTGGTGATTATTCCAAATGTTAAAATTGTTTGTTTCAACATTTTTTATAAAGCTCCTTCTTTAGCTGATCAAATCCAGAATAATGTTTTTATGCACCACACCTTGCAGCCTTGGGGGTGGAAAATGTCATTAATTTTTCAGTAATGCTCAAAAACCCTGTATTAGGCATGCCTGAACAAACGCCAGGTGCATAAAGCCATCTTGCTACAAAAGTAAGAGGACATTCCTTTGAAGCTGCTAAAAGAGAAAGATGCCTGTGTCTGGTCAGATTAGCAGGGTCAGTACTAAACCCTCATCACCTCTGCTGGGTGGACTACTACATATTAAGCACACATTCAGTCCTGTTTATAAAAAAAGTGTTTATAATCCCTGCAAGAACCGATTGCATTGATCAAAGTGTCCAAGTGTGGTTGCATGGGCCCTAGAAGCCCAATGACAGGGCACGCAATGCTCCCCCAGCTGCTAGCTAGGTTACTGGGTCAGGCTTGCAACTGTGTGGTGTGTGTGTGTGTGTGAGTGTGTGTGTGTGTGTGTGTGGGGGGGGGGGGGCTATGTAGGGGAGTTAGCAAACCCTAGGGAGTCCTTTATGTTGCCACGCCTGTTGTCTCTGTGCAGACATGAAAGATCTGAAACACCGGAATGGCATGCAAGCTGACATTTTTATTTTATTAAAAAGAATCATCTAAAACTTTTTTGTTTAAGTTTGAACATGAAACAAGATATTTGTAATACTCACTACAGAATAAGTTTTGTATGAGAGTAAAGCAATGTTAAGTAAGTGCAATTAAAGTTTGCTTTAATCAGGATTTGGTGATTATATCTCGGTTGGCACATTACATATTCAAATTGCTTTGCAGAATTCAAGCATGGTCTCCCTCCCCCTCCGACACAAGTCTCGGAGCTGGACGATTGGGCATTAATGAGCTAGCTACAACCACTGCTAGTGGGGGGAGGTCCAGATTAAGCAGTTACTAGGGGTAAGGAATTGGTGGCAGTCTGGCATAAAACGAGGATTTATAGCACCTACATCTATGTCACACATGTAGGTATGGTTTGTACCTACTAGATAAGTCTTTTGTCTAGTTGTCAGTTGAACAAAGTTCAACAGGTCATGTGTACACTGACCGCTGCCAACTGTGGAGCTTTGTCACAAGAACCACAACTACCTCTTTTTGATCACTGTCCTGCCTGGTCCATGTCACATTTCCTGCAAAGGGGCACTTACGGGGCCACAGAAACCAGAGGAATTCTTCAAATCACTGTCCTGGCATCACTCCAGGGCTCAGCGGTGTCAGGGGCCGAGGCTTCTATCAAGAAATAGCACGCTGAGGTTTTTCGACTGCTTTTTCTTTCTGTCGCTGCGGCACATAGCCCTACTATTGTAAATCGTCCTGCCAAGCTTGTAATCATGCAATGAAAGACACAAACTTTCAAGGGACCTCTGAAGTTTGCATTTAAAGCCTACTGTGCAACCTATAAATAGAAGGGGGGAAAGCAGCTTATTTTGACCAACATCTTATTTTACTCCTTTAGGTAGGGTAAATGGACTTAAAACTGGCTGTGCAGTGAAAACTGGAAGGGTCTAATCAATAACTTACATCTGGTATAAAACAAAATAAGACTCTGGATTGCTTTATAATCACAGGGGATTAGGAGATACATTCAGAGCTGGTCTGGATTCCCATGGTTGGAATTTCACATCTTAGTGCTTATTTTGTTTTGGGGCTCTGGCAGCGCTGCTTGTTGGCATGATCCGAAGTCTTGGAAAAAGGACCTAGTTAAATAAATCCATGTGGTTGATTGCTTATTGATTAGTAAACACGTGTTATTTAAGAACAAGACTTATTTTTCATCTATTCACAGATTTTGTTGGACTCACTTTTATTGTAGAACACTGAGTCTTACCAAAGATGCCATGTAGTACTTTATTATTGTACCCTTGCTATGGCTGGTTCTATGAGTTCAGTATGGTGGGACTCTTGCGTTTGAATTGTGCTCTGTCAGGTGTTACATTGGTTGGCTTTCCTTCTCCATTGATAAATGTTAAGTTACAGATACAGGAGTGTTTTTTGTTGTTGTTTTTGTTGTTTATAACCCTGTCTTGTCTTTATGTGAGCAGCTGTTACATGAAGGCAGCAGAGCGGGGATGAGGGGAATGTAGAGGTCCTCTTAAAGATAATCTAATGACGACTGTGTGTGAAGGCAGAGCTTCCCGTGGGCTTCCTCCCTCCCTCCCGCCGGCCTGTTTGATTATTGTGCCATTTCACCCCATGCCTTTCCTTGAATCCTTGGGAGACATCAGGGCTCCTATCTCACACATGGCTGCTCTAACTCTACCCCCGCTTCCTTTGCACTGAAAATAAGCTTTTGCACTGTGCAAGTGTGTACGTGTGCACACACAGATATTTATTTAATCTGGAAGCTAATTAGAATAACAATAACAGGAATGTGGTTTGATAGTTGTCCTCTCCCGGTGGCACAGTAGTGAGTAGGGAAGGTTTCCTGTGTGTTTCTGAAAAGCTCCAGTGTTCATCCACGTGTTAGGCAACACCAAAATCTGTGTTCTTCTTGCTCAAGGCCCTTTGTGTTTTTCAGTTGTGCTGTGTATTTTATGGACAAGTTTTACAAGATTGTATTATTAAAAAGAAGTTTTGGACCAGCACTGTGACAGAAACAGCGTTTTAAATTCAGACATCATTTATAAATTCCTCTGGTCTTTAACAAATCCAGAAATTATGTAAATATAATCCTAGATGATAAACATTTATCTTTATTATTTAACAGAAGCTGAAATACAGAAAATTTGTGTGAAAACTGAAGTAACACCACAATTGCTGGTAAAACCACCTTTATCATTAATCACTTTAATAATCATCTTCTGTATGACCTAATCAGTCTCTCTCACCCTTGTGAAAAAATCTGACCCTCTCTTTTTAACAACATTTTTTTAACCTTCATTGGGGTTTGAAAACATTTGTTTAAGAACAACTCAGTTTTATGTCCCGAATAGCATTTATTTCAGATCAGGGTCTGGACTTTGACTTGGCCACTGAAACACCTTTGCTCTTTATTTTTTCAGTCTTTTGTTGATTTGTTGCGGGGCTCTGGATCATTGTCTTGTTTCATGAGTTTAAAGTTTAATTCAGTCAAACTTTAGCTGTTGGGCAGACGACCTCACATTTGAGTGTACATAAACTCCCTCACTGTAAAATGATGGATTTGTAATTGTTTGGAAACATCTTTTCACCCGTTCTGGATTGACATGCAACATGAATTGCTTCTCTGAGATAGTTGCTGATATTTGCCCTTGTTGGTAACTCATACCTGAACGCTCCAGACCAGCGAGCTGTCAGTATGTTTCTTCACACGTGTTGTTGATCAGTTTCTGAAAATGCTTTTGGTTAGCAGCATTTGGCTGTTACTTCCTCCCTGAATTCTTATTAAGACAACAAGGGTGTGCTTAATTATTGTACATTCTGCTTCCTTTTGTTTAATTTGTATTTGATAAAAATGACAAGAATGGAGGTAGAACAATGCTGGCCAATGTTTGTATCCTTAACACACCTGGGCAATTTATATCTATTACACATTGAAACTAAAACCAAAACCACCGTTTTTTGACGTTACTATAATGCTAACTTTTAAAAAAACAATGTCATATTTAACAAATAAAAACTGATTATTTTCTTTCAAACACATAACTATTTAGTTAGATTAGAAATGTTAAGTAATTTTCTTGGAACTCCATATGAACCTTTAACTGTTTTTTTAGATGAACATGTACTGATCACTATCAGGACTAATTCACACAATTACAGGAAATTAGTTTTTTTTTTTTTTATTTTACTAATCAAAATCAAGTAAACTTGAGCTTATATGAATAATTAATTGTTGCATTTAATGGGCCCAAAACAATCAACAAATATGCTTTGTAAATCTTTTTCAGTTACCCTGAAGGTTCCTTAGGTTTAAAAGTACTTTCCAACACACAATCTTTGAATTGTTATAGGATTACAGGCTGGCTACTGGTGTGGGGAGAAAGGTCTAGTAAGGGGAGCGGAGCATAGCTGCCCAAGTGGGACGGCTCTAGTGAAACAGCAAGACGTCTACGAAGAAATCACATTACTGGTTTCAGTGTGTCGAAGCAGGTCTGATAACCAGCAGTAAAAATGAATTTCCTGACTTGCAGGCACAAGAATGAATGTTCTAATAGATTTTAAAAATTTAAATCTACTAAAATTGTTTATGTTTAAAGAATTTTAAAAAACATGTTACTAATATTTCCAAATTATCTGATTACTAGCATTTATATTCTATCTTCATCCATCCATAAATCAAGAGGGGGGGTGTCTCTGAGGAGGGGTGGAAGTGTCGAGGGTTGGAAGACTGCAAGCGTTTGTTGAGGTTGACAGATTAACTCCAGCTTCTTGGAAAAAAACACACTGATTCTGCTTGGCATAACAGGCAGTACCTCGGGGGGTTGTTTGACAGTTGCCCATCCCCACATCCCTGCTCTAATTCGCGTCAGTCCCCCAACCACCCCCCGCCCCTCCAACTCTTTTGCTTCTCCTGTATCTACCAACCCCCCTCAATGAATAGATCCTCAAGCATCAGCGCCGCATCCATCCAGGCACACAGAAAGCAGGCTATAAGAGGTCTAAGGGATGCTTTGTGTACCACATGTTCTGTTTTTAACATCTGTTTTGCAGGAGAGTTCTAGATCATAATGTTCAGTTCTTGAGAACGGTGATTGGGAATAATTAATTTTGTCCTTGTTTCTCAGAAGTATTTTCAACATCAGTGCACTTGTTTGGACTGTGTGTCACCAAAGTATCCATGAAAAGATAATTACAATTAAATACACATGCTTCAGCCAGGTTCCAGGATCCCCATACTGGGCTGCACATTTCTAGAAGAAGAGAACTGTTTAAGGCCATTTGTCATGCACTGGCTCTACTGGGAGTCACTGCTACTCCTATCGCCTCTATGCACGAACCAAGACCTCCAATCCCTCCCTTCACCACCCAAACTACGCACAGCCACACGTCCCTGCTGGTCATGAATAATCCAGGCAGCCCGACAGGCCATTGCACTCAGCTTTGTGGTGGTGGTGAGGGGGAGAGGAGCTAGAACAAAAGACAGGCAGCTCACAGAGCAGCTCTGGCTGAGTAAGCTCAGATGAGAAGACAATGGTAACTAGTGTCACTACAGACAGAGGCAGGAGGCTGAGACTTCAGAGTAAATCACATATCCAGGCGCCTGTTCCCATCGCAGCGCTACCATGCCAAATACCAGAGCTTTCCTTTGTGCCGTCATCTGCAAACGACAGAAAGAGAGTGCAACTATCCTCTCATCATTCCCTGCAGATGTTTGGATCTTTTTCTGCAAAGCACAGGATCGGCCAAAGTAGCTCTCATCGTTATACTTTACTTTTTTTTCTCCTTTTCAAAGAGCAGGGTAAAGAACTGCAAGTTACAAAGTTACGGGGCTCTAACAACAATGCCCAAGTTCTTAGAAAAGGTAAATTTTCTTTACCCAGGGTCAAATGAGAACTCTAATTATTTAATCAACTCTGATTGCACAACAACTTCAGAACCAATCCACACACGTTAATGTGTAACCTCCATGTTTACTTTTGTAAACTCAGCGTTCTGAATGTGACATCATGTCTTCTTCTGCGCATGGAGGTTACATCAGTACCATAGAGTTCACACTGGAGTTTGATGGAGGTCGCATTTAAAATATATTAGCCACCGTGTAAAAAAAAATTGAATTGAGCATTAAGACCTGCAGTGTGAACTAGGGCTGGGCAATAAAGCTGAAAAATGTATCATGATATAAGCATTTCATATCAGTCGATTTCAATAATTGATTTAAATTTTACTTGTTTGAAATAAGGACCAGGAGGAAAGAGGCTGATTAATTCTGCCAAACTGGTGACGTAACCTTTCCTCTTTTATCCACAATTTCCTCAAACTGTTGCACTCGTTTTCTCCTTTCACTCCACGGCGTCCCCTTTTTTTGTTTGTTTTTTAAGCAGTTATGAGACACAATGGTGAAACATGAAACTGTTACTGTGCACGTTACTCAACAGGTTATTGCTTATAGCTTACAAAAAAGTGAGTGAGTTAGTTGATTCCACCAACCTTGCTTAGCTGGGCTGTGAGAGGTTGAGAATGCTCGTGGTTCTGGATCAAAGTACAAATTTTCTATTGATACTGATCACATCTATCATGATATGTATTATTGTTTTATCGCCCCGTGCTTGTGTGAACATGGAGAGTCAAACAAAGACAGTCAAACACTCACTCACACTTATCGTGCATGTTTTTGATCTGTGGGAGGAAACCAGTGTTGCCCCAGGGAAAAACCCACACATGTACGTGGAGAACATGCAAACTCCACAGGGAAAGGCCTCGGGCCGGGAGGCAATGCTGCACCCTTCTCACTGAAAGGCGCCGGCTCTAACCACTGTGCCGTTGTGCCGCCCCAGGAAAGAACCTTATTAAATTAATCTGTGTGGTCGAGTGTTTGACAATTAGCAAACATAGAAGAATCCACACAGAAAAAGTGCTCAAGGTTACCATTTAGTAACTGATTATAACTGTCCAACTGCTACTCTAGACTTGTATTATAATAATGAGAAGGATTAGGACACTCACTGTGTGTTTACCATTAAGCTGATGAATCTTTTTAAACTGACACAAGTTATTATTCTAATCAGGATAATTCCTAATTAAGATTCTTTCTGAATAAAAATCCAGCGATTAAATGCTTCAAACATCATAACTGGAATACTTAATTGCATTTAAGCAATTTAGTGAAATATTTATTTAATTCTAAACCGGATGGAGAAAAAAAGCTGACTTATTTTTTTCATTATTATCAGTAACTTTTACAAATGTGTATAAATAAATATGTGAATGTCACTGAAAAACACACACTGCAAGTCACAAGTGCATTTTCACTATAATGTGTTCATTTTATAAAAAATAACTTTAAATGTTGCTAATTGTTTTTATAACTTTAAAGAATCAAAATATCTCTTGAATGAAATGTGCCGTCTCAGCTGTAGCAGAAATGCGTGCAATCTGTACACATGACTCCTGCTTGACCTGCACATGCTGGAGCACTGTTTCTCTCAGAGATATGTTCTAATATTCATTTCGTTTAATCTGATGCTTTGGTTGTCATCAAAAATGCCCTGTTTGCAGTTTTTGTGGCTTATTTTTCTTTTTAAGGGGTTTCTTTTTTGTTTGTTTATTGACAATTTCATATTGCGATTCCACAAAGTCTGGTTGATAATGGCTTCTCTGCTGACATTTAACCTCAGCATTTTGTCAGATATTTGACCTCATGTGTCCTGTGATAGAATTTTCTGTTTAAGGCAACACACACACACACACACACAGTTTCACCTCTGGGAATCAGAGGCAAAGCTTTATTATGGAAATGCCTATGACTCAGTGTCTTTATGTAAATCCACACCTACTACTTGACCTACGGGAGAACTAACCTGTTTGCACATGACGCATCATTGATTAAATCCATCTAAAGTCAAAGCTGATCCAATTGTGGGGTGTTGAAATGTTGGCTGTTATAATTAATGTGTTCTGCTGTGCTGATAGTTGTAATCGGTAAACTTCTGTCTGTCTGTTGACACTACACTACGTCTGCTGAGTTGGCTGCTGGTACGCAGTGCTAATAACACAGACTGACCAGGTAACAGGACTGTAATTACAATACCTCTTGACTGATGAAGTGAAAAGCTGCATTGGCTAAAAACAGGGTATATTTCATTTTATAAAACATGGTTACACTTTTAGTTTAGAAAGTCAGGTTTGACAAAAGGATTTAAATCCTATTTATTTGGATTAAGATTTATCAAAGCGAGTCTTTGATAGTAGTTTGCACAAATGAAACATCTTATTTATGCATAGTTTTATTTATTTATTTTTATTTTAAAAAGTTAAGTTTTAGTTTGCAGTACAACGTAGTGATTTGAGGGTATGACATTTTTCTTGTCCAAGTTTACATTTCTATAAATGCCTTTTGATTCAGTTGATCTTTCACAATAAAATTCCTCCAAGGGGAAATACTGGAATGCAAATAAGTCCAATTCATACCAAATTACGCTCTATTCAGTTCGGTTCGATTTATTCTAATACAATCCAATTATAGGTTGGCTCAGTGCAGTTATGTCTGGATACAAATCCAGTAAAATTTAAAAAATTCAAATTTGACAAAAATACAAACATTATCCTGCAAAAAAATTCTAACAAAGGGGACTGATTGCTCTAACACCATCAACATTCAGTGTTGGCGTAATAACTTTATTTACTTCCATTATCTCAAAACTAAAAAGCAATGAAAAGTAGGAGCTCCACAGTCTATTTGCCTTTCCAATTGTGATAATTAATGACCACCTTATATTTTCCTCTTATTAGAAGGTAGTTTGATATTTTTCCTTTTTATGAGAAAAAGTATGGGAGAGAAAATAATGTCTGTGCATGCCATCCACTTAAATTTGTGACATACTAAAAAGCATTTGTGTGATCATACCTACTTTTCTACTATTATAGTAACTATTATTCTTTCGTACTTTACTAATTTTATATAATATTCTAATGTTCAGACTTTCTGCAGAACCAATCCAGCTGGCTTCCAGCCAACGGATCAAACTATTCAGATTCAGGTTATTCAGGTTTAGTGAAGCACGTGTTTCCCCCATGTTATACAACAGTTTTAGGTCTGTGTCTATGATCCTGAGATTATCTAAAAAAAATGAGAAGCTGGGAATTAATGGGTTAAATGACATATGGTTATTACACTTGGAAAAAGAAGTTGTGAATAAAGTTGGGGGTGGGGGAGATGACCACTGAACAGTCTGACCTGAATGACATTGATTAGAATTAGAATGTGAAGTGTGCACGGTGGCAAATCCAATGTATGTCTGGAGGGAGGCTCGTGTTGCTGTCGTTGACTGAAAGGTGGGACGTGGTGGCACTATTGCAATTTTAAATATGCAAAAAACTTTCATCTCATCACTTTGCTTTTTTTGCATTCGCTCTCATTTTAAACTTAGTGAATTCTTGAGAATGCTTCTTATTTCCCTCGTTTTGTTGATCATTCCCAATTGGCATAAAAACCACAAAAGACACGAATGTGACTCTGCTTCACCACATTATGCTAACAGTCCGACATAAATAGGTCAAAATTAATGGTCAGCTGTGTCTTAAGAGTCTCCAGCCTTGTGGGCTGCTTTGTGTTGACATGGGTGGACTTGTGCACACGAAGGAAAGCTGGAGGCAGATGGGGGTAGGGTGAATGGCATGCATTGGGTTTCAGGGGAGGAGGACGGGTGTTGAAAAATGGGGTTGTTAAGGGGGAAATGTTAAAAAAACTGCTTATGGTTTTGCTGCATGACTGGACATTTGTGACAGTTAGTCCCAGCTGTCACATCTGCCAGGGGCACTGTGCTGTCAAACACAAGGCTTATAATCAATCAATTACAGCCATTAGCTAACAAGGAGGTTTAAAGTCCACCCAACTAAAACATATGAATGCACAGGTATGAGATGTACCATTTATAGGGTAGAAGTTTAAAAAAGTAAAAAAGACTGCTTTATATAAATCTGGGACACTATTGACAAAAGCACTAAACCGACCATTTTCATACTGAGACACAGCTGCAGGCAGTGTAGAGGAAAGTTGCTACAAAATATAGTTTAAAGGACATATTACCTGGAGGTTAATGACTTTCTATGTTCAACTATCCTTTTAGTAGAAGTGGGTTTTCAGGTCATTTTATGTAACAGCTATCCAACAGAGATAGACTTTGCGCTGTTGGCTTGTTTGCTGGGAGGGAGGGAGGGATGGATGGGTACTTTTTGGCAGAAGAAATAAAAAAAACAAGCGAGGAAGCCGTCCTTTTTTTGTTTTGTTGTGTTTTTGCCCTTCAGACGGTATCCTGTCATGGCAGAAGCATAGGTCGTCTTTCTCGATCTGGGAGGTGCCATGTAGCTTTAATGACTTGCCCGCATGACAGATTATTTAGGTCATGTTTACTGCACAGATGAGCATAAAAACATGTAATGGTTGCACTCGTGGGTTTCAGTCCTCATTTTACTTGTTGCTGTTTTTTTAGATTAGATTGATTTGTTTCAGCTTCTGGGAGTGATAAAGCACGCCTATTACATAACTCGCCACTCAAAACAGCAATGCTAGTAGATAAGTTCAAGCCTATCAGAGAACACTGTAAACATGTCATGGCTGTGGGTCACACAACTGGCTTAATGCGTTGTCTTTTTTTCTTTAGGCTTTTATTATATCATTTACCAGCATCATAATCTTTGTTTTATACATCTGTTTGCCTCCTGTAGTACGTAAAGATCCCAGTGCCAACCCCCGAGTCTCCAGAGGGATTCAGAGTCTTCTCGTTTTACCTGTCCAGTGACAGCAAAGACAAGCCTCAGTCCAGCTTTGACTGCATTCACCAGTACGTCTCAGGGTAAGCAGCACATACTTTCCACTGTTGACCACAAATGGAATGTGAAGTAAATCTGGTGTCAGTCTGAGACCAAACACTGATCCCTCCCTTCAACTTCACAACAATAGACACTGTTCAGGCCATGTTTAACCACAATAGGACTTATAGACTGTCATACTACAAGGGAACGGATACGTTTTTGTGACTGCAATGTCAAAAAGTTGATTAAGAGATAACATTATAGGTAAGTTTTTAACCTCTATAACCCTAGATTCCTTTGTAAAAGAGTTATAATAGGAAAGAATAATAGTTACTATAAACCCCATTTACCTATTGTTGCCTCTACCTCTGTCCATAGTTTGAAGTCACAAATGGTAGCAGATAAACATCTCACTGCTTCATGTGACAGTCCTTCATGAAGCTGATAATCAGTTATCATTTACTTTACATTAACAAATGTGATGTCAGTATTCAAGCCTTCAAGAAGTCGACATATTGTACTATCATTTTGTAATACAACAAAATAAACTAAGCCAGGTTGAGACAAAAATATAACAATATATTTGTCTTTTTAATGCTCATTAAAGATAATTAACAATAATACCAAACATAATTAATTAAAATAGACATTAGAGATATAGAGAAAATACTTTATTTGAAACACGGTAAATCACAAGGAAAATTATTACAACAGAAGGAGTAAAATAACCTTAAAGTAGTATTTACTGCACTGCAACTAGTTGACCGAAGTTCATGAGAGAGTTTCCAGAATGTCTTGTGATGAAAAAATTGTATATTTTCTTGCTATTTTGAGTCTCCAACTCAACGTAACTCCACAGCCACAACCCAAAGAGACGTCACCTTTAGGTTTAACTACATGTGGTCACAGAACCTGTTCTAACATGCAGGAGGTGACAACACAAGAATCTCCTCTGTTGTTTCAGATAATGTTGAGTTAACTGAACTGATTCACTCAAATGTCTTCCTCTCCTACGCAGGGAGGGCAGGGATCACCTGGAGAGCCAGGGCAGCATTCAAGACAAGATTACCGTTTGTGCCACGGATGATTCGTACCAAACGACACGGGAGCGCATGTCCCAGGTGGAGAAGGACATCTGGAGCCGCACAGCGATTGAGATCAAACCAGGGCCAAGTAAGTTTTTACCACAAGGCATGGAGGGATGGCATAATTTTTAAGCACATTAAAGTAAAGATAAACGAGGAAGTATTAAATGCTCAGAAAGCTTTTGTCTCTCAATTTCCTCCAGCTGACAAATAACCATATGTTCTGAAAGTTGTCAGAAAACTGATCAAATAACTTCATTGCTAGTTTTTACGTCTAGAAATTTTTCTTTTATTACGACCAGAATGCTTAAACATGTCGCCAGCTCACCTTCCGGCACCGTTAATGTGAATTAATTTGTCAAAATTCTGCCCAAACAGGTCTTGTGTTGATGAGGTTTTGGCAAAAATACACTGACGGGAAATTAATTATTTCTGTTTGTTTAAACATTTTTTTAAATACTGAACTAATTAAACCTGGAATGTTCTACATCTTATCTGAAGAAGCTCCATTTTACATTTATACGTATTTACTCACTTCTTTCTCTCAACTGAAGCTTTGATTTTAACTTCAATGCAGTAAAAACTGTCTGTGTTGGATCATTATAAAGAATTTTTCATGGCTTTTTATTGGCATGATTATGTAAATTTCTCATGAGTAAAGAGTTCCATTTATTAAAGGAAACTTTTTATCCAGAAAGATATTACAGCATCATCATTAGGTGGTCTAAAAGCCAGCTGCTACCCATTTACATGCCTTGCTTTGTTGCAGTTAAGGTCTCCGTGAGGTTTTAAAAAAAATGTTTGAAAAGACATGAGAATTCCTGGTTGAGCGCTCAGAGTTATAGGGTTTCCTCTTTGATTCAAACATGTCTTCTCATGCACGTAAATATCCGAGACTTCTTCTCTAGGGAGAACATAAATGGGTCATGACTCACAGTGCGAGCCACATGCCGTGGAGAGAGCACAGTTGTTTTGTGGTAACTTTCCATCTTTTTATGGTACAGTAATGATATACTTTTTTTTTTTTTTTAAAAAAGGAAAATAGAGAAATGTTTCTGCACCAACTCACAA
Source organism: Cynodonichthys magdalenae (assembly GCA_031762555.1). Classification (NCBI taxonomy): domain Eukaryota; kingdom Metazoa; phylum Chordata; class Actinopteri; order Cyprinodontiformes; family Rivulidae; genus Cynodonichthys; species Cynodonichthys magdalenae. Next base: position 16,808,931 of record JARVJO010000002.1, on the reverse strand, counting down.
TTACAGGCTGCACGAGAAAAAATGTCCACAATTTAGATAATCGTGTGTGATTTTAAGTTTGGTTGAATCCAGCAGGAAAGAGGAGTTGACAACGAGGCAGAATAAATTTGTTCACACCTGGTTTTTTTAAATCCAAAACAAAAACTGTACACTGCTGCTTACAGGTGGTGCATTTAATGTTCATCCATTACTCATCAAAAAACCTCCACAACACAGTAAATCACAACAATTATTGTAGGTCGGGCTGGAAAGTACCACAAAGACTAGGTTAAAACTGTTAAAAATACCCTCTGGCTGCTTTAGTTTATGACTGTGAAATAGTGGCACTAGTCCCTGCATGTTTGAAATGTTGCAGTGCGGGTCCTTTCTGTGCCAGAATAAATCGGCTAAAAATACTTCAAGGACCTGATTCAAGGTAAAAGTTAAAAGATAACTAGACGCTCTTCATTAAAACCCACATTCTTACTGTATTTGGCTAAAACTGTATTATTCAGTGAGGTCTAAAACCTACCGAGTCTTATGGGACAACTTTTAATAAACTCCAACTTAAGTATTTCAGACAGCGGTGATGAGATTAAACCTGCAGGTACCGATAAGAACTGACTAACCGGGTCCATCTGAATCGGTTCTACAACCAGATGATTCTTTCTCCAATCTTCTGTTTATATAAGAGCAGACGAACCTGCTATCTCCCCGTTACACAAGCGACGGCAGCACTGCCTCTGCACGTGTGGTGAGAAGTGCATGAGCACCGTGTTGGTGCACATAAACTGCTCCCTCCGGTTGAGCCATAGTTGCAGTCTTATCAGCAGCGCTTGCATAAAGTTGACTGCATGAAAAGAAAGCGATATAATAATAATAATAATAATGAAATGCTTTGTCTGGCTATATCTCGTGAGGGTGTCAAAATGAGGGTGTGATTTGTAGATCTGCCCTGAGGACTGGATTTGGAATATGTTGAAGGTTATTTTACAGGAGATACTTTTTTAAAGCAGCCTATATTAAAAGCAGTAATCCTTGTAGGAATGCGTATTTCCCATAGTTGATTGTTTGGTTCTAAAAGTTAATCAGTTGTAGATATAAATCCAATGAATTATAGGGTTCGAAGTAGCTGGTCCAGTTGTACTGGGAAGTTGGAATTTCCCACTTATGAGTCGTATATTTAAAATGGAACACCCCTCCACTGGGAATTTCCAATCGAACAGTCTGCAGCAAAGTTAGTTTCAGGTCTGATATTGGAAATTCACGCTACGCAGACAGAATTCAGCGACGTCTTCCTCCCGTCTAACCCAGTGCAGGTAGTCTGTCGGTCAGACCTTCTGTCTGCTCGCTCCTCCACACACCATGGCTCACTTAGGGATGAACAACACTTGTGAAACAAAAATCAGTAGCTTTAATGTTGTGACCCAGTGACACAAAACTAATGTAAAATTGTTCTAATTAACAGAACAGATTAGGCACACTCATTTTAGATGATTTTAAGACATTTTTATTGTTTAATAAATTTTTCTTCGATAACTTTTAGGTCATCTGATCCAAGTGTCACGTTTGAAGAGCAGATCAAGTCAAACACCAGTTCTTGGGATATTGTTTAAACTCTTGTTAACTTGTTCATATAATAATATTTATCCTGAAGTTTTAATACATTTGGTACTGTGATTATATCTACTGTATTATTAAAATTACATTTGAAGATCAATGGTCAGCCCCCTACTTATACTAAATAGACCTCCTACTCCTACTTCTTTTTTTAGGTAAGTGTGTGAAGGTCCAGAGGAAACCAGGCGTGGTACTGAGCTCCGACAGCACCAACAAGCACTCCCCCAGCAACAAGAAGACCCTGCTCCCCAGCCCTGTTGCACACCGAACCTTAAGGGATCGCATCATTCATCTCCTGGCCCTAAAGCCCTACAAAAAACCAGAAGTGCTCCTGTGGCTGGAGAGGGAGCGGGCGAGCCCAAAGGACAAGGCTGATCTGGCCTCAGTACTAGATGAGGTGGGAGTCTGCAAACACATTACCAGCTAATAAAAATAATGCAATTAGGTACAAATAAAATGGAGGGCAAATTCAAATTTAGCTGACTAATTGAGTGATGTGGTTCAGTTTTCTACTGCTTCTAGTGATCAAACAAGTCATGTGCAGCTGAAAAGTCTGCTATAAAAAGGTAAGACCAGTTAGGCGTATTTTAGGCATGTTTCCTGTGTTCACAATGTCTGAGTGTCCCACTGCAGTCATCAAGTGGGAGCTTGTGCAATCACTGGTAACTGTAATTAGGTTTGTGCTTTAATTATCTTTGGATGAGAAGATTGTGCTTTGACAGGAGAGGGGTGGCGTGACTCCAGCTGGGATCAGACGACTCACAGAACGAAATGTTTAGGTTTTTTGTTTGCTTGTTTTGGTTTGGTCAAATTTGCATCATTTGGTTAAAAGTTTGTAACGAGGGAAGTTTAACTATTCACAGGACCTTACAAAGCCAGCTTAGCAGGATTTTGGTGCTTTTACTGCTTCAGATGACTTTTTATTTTTTGTATTTTCTGTAGAATTTTTACCATTTTGTGGACCTGTTGGTTTTTCAGGTTGGTAAACAGAATCCTAAAGACCACAGCTATTCTTTGAAGGATGAACTCTACAGACACGTCCAGAGAGACTGGCCTGGATATCTAGAAGAGGAGAAACAACTTATCCACAGGCTTCTGATAAGGTAAGATTTAAGTTAGCCTTTTTCCCTCCACTGAAAGATTTAAAGATGCTAAAAGAGTCTCTGTGCATACTTTTTAAAATATTTGTTATAAGCTGTGTTTTGAGAAACATTTGTTGTTTTCCAGTAAATGAGATGACATGTTTGTTCAGTCTACATTAATATGGTTTATAACTTAACATTTATCTTTTTTAATTAAAGGTATAACTCACAGGTTCTGTTAAAAGGTTGTTAGTGGTGGGCATGGTTTAGCTAATAGCTTATAACAGAATAATCTTTTTAGCAGATTAGTTTTTTCAAAACGGACCAATTAGCTTCTGTTAAATTAGGTTTTGCCAACTTAAGATCTCTAACAGCTAACTAACAAACCAACAACAACAGGTTTGTGTCAGTCCCACCAGTCTTCAGCCTGAAGGAGACAAAGACGTGTGATGCAGACTGAGGGTCATCTTAGCGATTAGCTGTTAGAGTGTTAGCTTCTGCTAATTTATTTTTTTAACATGTTTAGTGTTACTGAAGCTATATTTTTAGTTAGCAAAGCTAACATTGTGGTTAGCTGTGCCCACCACTGGATATTAGTTGTTTCAGCAACTTCAGTTTAGAGAAATAGTTTAAATTAGCTCAGCCTGATGAACTAACAGTCTGATTGAGGCCTAGATCATTAGGTAATGCTGCCATCTTAAAATACCTCCATTCTTAAAAATAGTTAAAAATTGTATCTTTATTCCAGCAGAATTATTTTTGATATTTCTGCAGAAAGTGCCACAGCTGCAAACAACCGCAGGATTCTTTGTCAATAGCAATAATAATGGAGTTCACATTAGCTTCTCAGTCCAGTGAAAATAAATTTTACTTAATCCTGCAGAAAACAGAAGTTGGTGCCTCATCTTTTTATAGAACATTGTGCGAAAACATTTATACAAATATTTCTCAAACCCTCTGGACAAGAACCTTTTAAGTTCTTTCAGCCTGTTAAAGCCCTCTTGAAGTAGCTCATGCAAAGAGTTATGGCAACGTTAACACAAAAGAACAATTTAATCATTTGAAACACTGCTGGGATCATTTTAAAGCAGATCTTCTAAAGGCGTGCTACTCTCCTCTGCTGATTTTCCTAATTGACACATCAAAGCAGGAGGAGAATATTCTGCTGCACAGTGTTGCCAAATGGCAGGAGTTGCAAGGCTGAGCTTTTCAGCGTGACCTTCTTTGCCTCGTATGGTTCTTCTGCCTGCCAGTAAATATGTAAGCCATGTGCTTCACTACAATTTTGGAAGAAGGGCAAATCCTACTGGCAGATTGCTAAAAGCTCACAACTGTACTGATCCAATTATTTGCCAAACACAATAAAGAAGTGGTTGCCAGGAAATGCTTCAAACTACAAAGATATTGCTACTGGTTGTTTTGTTTAGTTTCTGCTTTTGATGTGTTATTTTTAGAGCTCCTATTAGTGCTGTGGGTTGGTATTTGATGATTATGAAGATAATTATCTTTGTAAATATGTTTAAAAAAGTTTAAGTTCCCAGCAGAGAGTGACTCTTTGTAATGGCATCTGTTTGAGGAAGGAGCAGATTAGTAGAAGACTGGGTTCGGTCACGCAGAGGTTAAAGCTGCAGCTCTTGTTCAAACCAGTAAACTGCTCATTTTTAGAAGCTGGCTGCAGTGAATTTTTACTTTGACAGTTGCTTACTTCTCTGGGAGGGAGAAAAAAAATCATTTTTTCGCAATAGAAATTGCTCATCCTGTTACACACAGATCTGCCGACTCGAGCTCTGTGACCGCACGACTGACATACTGCCTCTTCCTGTTTGGCTTCACGGGTCATTTACCTTAAAGTCAGTGTCTTAACTGAAGGTGCTGTCCTCTAAATCTTTCCCCAGGAAACATCAGCCGCTCCACAGTAGCCAGTTAAAGAGCCCGCAGTCCAACCATTCATTCCACAAAACTCTTGGCGACTCTCCGTCACGACTCAGCCCGGCCAAGAACCTCTCAGTGGTAATTATTCAAGCTGCACTTCTACTAGTTCCTCTTTTTCTTTTTCTTCAAGATTGAAGACGAGGTATTTTGTCTTCTTCATTTGCATACGTTGACAATACAGCTCTTGTTGTTCGCTCAAATCAGAATATAAAGATTGGCATCACTTTTGTGTCATTTACAGTTAATATGAAACAGAATATGGATAAGTTAAACAATGAGCCAAGTTCAGATCATGTGATTTTTTTAGAGTTATCCAAATGTGTTCCACACATTTTGTGATCTGCTTCAGTGGATTCTCACTATATGAGTCAGCATGAGGAGGAAGGTTTTTATCCAGGCCTAACCCCCAACTCGCCTGAATGATCTTTATCAGGAAGTTCCAGCCGTCATGCTTAACAGTTTCTCTACCATGACACAAGTAGCTCCTGAAGATTTTATCTGTTCTCTTCTGGTTAAAAAGACGGCCGACGTTTTCTCATCACAGTTTATTTCTTGAATCTGTTGTAATGTTTCTCTCCAAGCCTGATTTTAGTCACGCTGGTTGTATGACCAGTCCTGTTGGGACACGAGGGAGGAATAGAAAGGAGAGAAAATCACAACACTTCTTTTCTTGAGCTTTTGTTAGCTGCAGCTAATCACTCCCATGCCTCAGATTTTCTCCAAAATGTTAAGTTTCTCAGAGTCTTGCAAATTTCGCCCTTCAAGCATTCACATGAAACACGAGGACTGCTTTTAGACCTTTAGATCTGAATAAACTGTTTGCAACTTTGAATTTTTACATAATGTCATTTCTTTTATTTGTGAATTTGTGACAGCTGTTCTGTGCTGTTTTATTTTTTCTTCACTCCAGAAACGTCCACTGACTTTGGACCCATCCAACATTCAGACCCCTAAAAAACAGAAGCTGTCCGGAGACCGTTTGCCCCTGCAGTCACCTTCCCGTCCAGACTGTGGCACCAACGGAACCCGCAGCTCTTTCAGTCACGAAAACTCTTGTGCCGAGATCAAATCGGAGTTTGACACAGCCAGCAGCCGTCTCCAGGGGAGCCCCAACGGTCTGTACTCGCCACACAAACTCAGGGCGTCATCTGCTTTCTCCAAACTAGAGAGGACAGAACCAAGTCCCACTTCTCCCAGTCCCAAGTCCCCGCTCAGCGACGCCTCCAGATGTGCCGAGCAGCAGCTCAGCAATGGCCAACATAAAAAGAAAAAGTCCAAAAAACACAAAGACAAGGAACGGGATCACTTAAAACCAGACTGGATAGAGACTAGTCCAGACCTGAAGCAGAACCAAGAAAACCTCAAAGGTAAATGTTAATGATTTCAGCTTGTTTTTTTAGGTTTAATATTTTGTGTCATAAATAAATATAATATCTATGCATGGCTTAAAAAATCCTCCAGATTTAGTTGTTTCTGGAAGCCTTATTTTAAATCCGATCATTAGTCAGAGAAGTTAGGACTGTGACAGTCTGGGCCTCTGGTCTGTTGATGATTGACTGTGGAACAGATGGGTGACCTATGGTCAAGCGAGTCAGCAGGCGGCTTCACCTCCTGCTCGTCTCCGCTGACGTCACGGCTCGCCTTGGACTGGATCTCTTATCATCAAAGCCTGTTAGAACGTCTCAGTTGGCCTTGATATGATGGGCTTATTATTATCTTGTGTGTTGGCAGACTGTATTAACCTTTTCTCTAATATCTGTGTGTGTGTTTCTGACAGCTACGAACCACGATGGAGAGAAAACACCGGTTAACCGAACCTCTGCAGAGGAACTGCCCGATTATTTAATGTAAGATTAAGTATTTGTGTCATTCTAAACTGTCGCTACATCATTGGACCGGGTCAGTTATTGTGGATGTGATCCATTACTGTCTAATCCTGGTCCTTCAGGGCCGCTATCCTGCCTGTTTTACTTGTTTCCATTCTCCAACACACCTGATTCAATGATTGAAGTTCCTCTTCAAGTTCTGCAGATGCTTGTTAACCACCTTTTCTTTCCAATCAGGTGTGTTGGAGCAGAGAAACTACTAAAATAGGTGTCTTTAATCCTGTCTTGAGGGCCACTATCCTCCGTGTTTTAGGGGGTTTCTCTGCTCCAACACACCTGATTTGAATACTTAGATGGTTAACAAGTTCCTGCAGAACACGAAGAGGTGATTCAAACACTCAGGTGCACTGGAGCAGGTAAACAAGTCCAACATGCAGAACAGTGATCCTCAAAGACCAGGATTGGACACCACTGGTTCAAACTCACTGTTGAAACCAGGTCATAGACTGGGCTCAAAATATTCATATAAACAGAGGAAAGTCAGACTTTCTAAATCAGGTCTTCCAGAGAAAAACTTTAAAAACAAACTCTTACAACAGCATGTTGTTAAGTGTGATGTCAAACCTTTCCAATCTGCCGATGTGCACCTCCATCTAGTGGAAGAACTGGGAAACAACTTGGCAACCATATTTTTTTTGTTTTGTTTTGTTTTACAAACAAAAAATTAAAAGGGTAATGTTTTCCTTTGCAGAAAATACGGCGCCATAAAATCACTGGAACAGCGCCAACAGTATAACGACGACTTTTGTGCCGAATACGACGAGTACAGAGCTCTGCACGACCGGATCAGAGCCATCACTGAGATGTTTGTTCAGTTGGGTTCAAAGATCAACACTCTCTCTCCAGGAACACAAGAGTACAAGGTACAGTCCGTGCTGCTGAAGCGTCTTCGTTTATTAAAACTTTAAAGTAAAAAATATTAATAAAAATTGGGCCAATACTCAATTGCACAATGTTTGTCTCTTGTGTTTTTGTCAGCTCATGGAGGAACAGATACAACAGAAGTACAGAAAATATAAGAAAGTAAGATTTGTTTAAATTTTATTTTATTTTAATTTATCACTCAGACAGAAGCTTGTTTTCAAAAACTACTAAGACTACCACATATTTAAATATTCTCTGTACATGAAGCAGTAAAGGATGGGTATAAAAAGTCAACTCATCAGTACAATGGACACACAACTGTTTGCAACAATAAAAGGATGGTTTATATTTTACTGTGGTTCTGTATAAAGATTACCATAGTTAATATCTTATCTTGTAGCTCTTTGAAAGACTTGAGTTTAAAGAAACAGTTTTATTTTTACCAGATTGACGAGTTAATGGCTAGTCTGAGCAGATTCAAGACCAAAGAGAAACTTCATAGTGATGCAGACGGTGTTCCATAAACATTTACATTGTCCTCATTGTCACATTGCACCACTTGTTTCAAACTCAAGGCCTGATCTGTCCCTCATTACCATTTTATCCAGCCACAAAGGTAATTCCTTCAATGTAAAATACTTTTGTTTTTTTTTTGTCACTGGATGTTCAGCTGGCCAACTTTCAAGCCAAGAAAACTTAGAATTTTACAGAAATTTTTGATTTAGTTGTGAAAAGAACAACAAAGAATCCACTGTAATAATCTTTATCTGTATTATTTTCTTATACTAATCAAATAATTGGGTTTTTAGCGAGGGTGTTCTTTTTAACAGAATTGCTGTATTGGGATAAAATTTATATTTAAGACATAATAAATTTAAGTTATTGATGGACAGTATAGCTTAAGAAATGAATACTAATGTGTCTAAATTGAACCCTCTTTCTTTGTTCAATAGATTTTGTATGTTCTAAACACTACGCAATATATAATTAGGAAAAGGTCATTTGTATTTCTATAAGAATAATTAATACATAGTTCTACAGCTAGCTGCTACTGCCACTATTTGCATTTACAAATAATCACAAAATTCTATTTAAACCAAAATTGTGAAAAACTGACATCGATGTAGAAATTTGTAAAGACCTGATTCTGTTTAAGTAATAATCCACTTTGGTCTTGGCCGTATTTGGATTAGCCGTTAGCTCATTGGTCCAAATGAAACTACTATAATATTTTATCAAATGGTTTTTCAAAGGACTGTTTTACACCAGGCAAGATTTTTATTTGATCATAACTTATATCCAGAGCCGCACTTCAAAAGACCTGATTCATCACATTAAAATGAGGCTTCTTTGAACATATCAGAAATGTACGACCTGTTTTTGATCTTCTTTACTGAAACCCTTCTACAGCTTTATTTTCTTTTCTTTGTGTTCTCTAGAAGTTTCCTGGGTATCGAGAAGAGAAGAAGCGATGCGAGTATCTCCACACCAAACTGTCACATATCAAAGGCCTGATCACAGACTATGACCGAGCTCAGGGACGTTCCTAGTAACTGCCCCTCCCCCCCAACCGGGACTTATCTGGACCAAAAGACTCTTAAGTGGACCCAAGGCCTGCCCAGCTGGATCCAGAAGTTGCTGAAACACTATTCACTTTACTCCTCAGAGTGTTATGAAATCAAGAAGCAAGGTTCTTTTTCTCTTTTTTCTCTTTTAGTGGGCTAAGACCACCAACTCGTGATCAAATGTTACCCTTTAAATGGATTTCAGAAGCGTTGATAGCTGTAGCTGGATTCTGTTCTGTAAAATAGATGTGATTCTTCCTGCCAAACTGCATCGTTTTGAAACTATATCCTTTACTGCCTTTTAACTTCAAAGGGTTGATTTTTAAGTATTGAAGTGATGGTACAATCAAAGTTAGGCATATACTAAAGATTTTGTATTTAAATACAAAAAATGTTGTATATTTGCTTCTTGCAGATAGAAAAAAATATTTAGTTGCATCAAATGTTCATTTCTTACACTAAGATCACATTTTGACTAAACTGTCATTTAACTATTTGAGCAAATTTTAAACCAATTGATTTTTCTTTCTGTTCCAAACAAAAAACATTTTTTCTGCAAAACTAAGACCTGATCTGATACAAAATGTGCTCCAGAATCTATAGTTTTAAACTAGGGCTGCACAATACTAGGAAAGCAGGTGGTTAGAATATTACAGATAAATATTGTAACATCATTTGTGATTACATTTCCATGGGAGATTAAGCTGAGGAATTTTGGAAATATTCCAAATTAGAAACTTTTCATTGGAATTATTTATGGTTATTTATGGGAATTACCTTGATTTTGTTTTGTATTTTAAATAAACTATCATGTTTAAACTAAATATAATTTTATTTTCAGCAGATAAAGTCATGGGCAAAGTTCATGAGAAAAATAAATCACCAACGGTGAGCGTGGTTCTGCTAACAGCTAATAGTGAAACAAATTTTTCGTTCAGAGGCTTAGCTTTTTCACCAAATTTGAAAACCGTTAGCGGACCAATTGGCTTTCACTAGCTAACAAACTAACATCAACAGGTTTGTGTCTGTCTTCAGCTGGAAGGAGACGTGTGACGCAGACAATCGTCTTAGCGGTTAGCGACTCGCTAACTAGCTTCCATAAATTTCTTTCATGTCTAGCATTTTAGAGTTGGCAAAGCTAAATTTTTAGTTAACGGATTAGAAGTTACAGAAGCTAACCTACTTTAATACCCTATTTTGTATATGATGACATTAATGTGTCACAAATAGGTGGAAAACAATGAATTTTAAACATTTTTTTTTACTTTATGCACTCAATTCTAAATAAAACTAAATTCTATTTAATAATTATTTTTGCCTTTGGGATTTTATCTGCATAAAAACAAATTGAATTTCATTAAACAGCATTTTACAATAAAAGTATAACTTGGAACGTTTTTACTTTTTCAAGTGAGTTTATCAGTTTTAAGGTGTGGTACAGAAATGAAATCTGCATTAGGCCACAGTATATTTTCACCCCAACTATATTTCAAATCTCTTAAAAGCCATTTTATTCCCAGAATTCTTTTAAATTTCAATGAAAAGTTCCATTCCACATTCTCCACACTCCTCAGCATTTCTTATTGTGATACTTGTATTTATCCTGCAGCCCTTATTTTGTTTAGAGCTTCAACCAAAATGAATATCACGTCACTTATTGCTGTTGTCCTTTTCCATTTCTCAGAAATGTTGCCACGAATCGACACTTCAGATTTTTAAACTCTGGTTTTAGGACAGTGCTGTGCACATTTCACCACTTTCACCCACTTGTAGCCTACAGCACCATGAACTGCCTTTTATAATGTCTTCATCTCTCAAGTCTTACAGGTTCAATCATTCCTTGTTTACACTGTAGATAAAACGACAATTTATCCAACGTGCATAAAGTTTAAAAAGCTCACAGGGTATTTATCTTGGTAATGATCCGAGTCACTGCATATTTTATTCCACTGATATTACTGTGGTTAAAGCCTTTAATGTGGGGGTTTCACTTCACTGAACAGTTTCATGTTATTCAGCTGAATGTGAAAGAAATGCCTTCAACACATTGTGGGTTAGAGGCTTTTAAATGGACAGGTACGCATGTTTAATCACAACCTGTCATTTAATTTCACTCGTTAGAATAAGAAGTTATATTTCTGTTTTCTCTGAACGTTTGTGTCGGTGTAGCAGCTGTTGTCTGAATGGCTTTAAATGGAAGAATGAAGGTGAAGTTTGCCTCGACACCAATCGTCTGTCAGACATTTCTATCGTCCCTGAACACTCCTAGTTTCTCGTCTCGTGAAGATTTCAGTTTCTGTTGTGCAAAATCTGTCTTATCTGTGTTTTTATTTTGTATTTAATTTTTATTTCAGTTGTAGTTTTATTTTTTGTCTTAATTTTATCTGATAATCAAGAATTGTACAGAAATTTGACTGGTTTTATCAGGCACCACTATCAAACTGCTAAATCTTTGCACAACTCCATCTTTTAAAAAAAAAAAAAAAAAGCTCTTTACTAGACCCCGTTTTCGACCTCAGAACTCTGGTGTGTTTGAAGTTTTTGAGTCGTGTTATATAAACTCGTTCAACAAATATTTATTAGCACTGACCACTGGAGAAATGAAAGGTGTTTACTAAGTCTGAGCCTTAAAATTTGATTAAAAGCTCGTTTTTTAAAGCTCTGGTGTGCCAAAAAATAAAGTCTGTTTTAAACTCTAGAATTATTTTAAGTGAAAAAAAATATTCGTTTACAAAATAAGTGTCCTTCATGGGTTAACATGAGAAAATGGACTGTAAGAATGAATTTAAACGTGGGTTTTGTTTTATAATAAAATGGTGTGAAAAGACAAGAACACAGTTTACTTAAACACTCTAATTTATTAGCATTTTGCATAGTTTAGCATATAAAACAAGAAAGTCCTGAAATATATAATCAACATAAATAATACAACAGAACATTTCCACCACAAACCCCTGAATCTAAAAATAAATTAATTTAAACTAATAACTTGAAACACTTCCTGAGGGGGGAAAAAAAATAAAATAAAATTATCACAATGTGAGAGATAAACGTATCGTTTGTGTAAAATGTGCTTCTTGAGAAACTTCAACTTTTAAACAAACTGCATTTAAGTGTTTTTCTTTTTCTTTAATTGTTGCAGGAGCAAACTACTGATGGTGCCTTTTTTCATTCAGAAAGCAGTGATTCATCACAACTAAAAGCATACTGAGAATAAAGATGAATAAAAACATACCAGCAGCATTAAACAAATCTGTAGTTGAACACTGTCGCCGCTTCCTGAAACGATACTTTTCAGAATAAAGTCTAAAAACATTTAATTAGATCAGAACTCTGATAAAATAATTTAACATGTAGAATTAAGAGCTTTCTAAGACACCTGTTAAATGCCTTTTTTATTTCATTTTATTTAGCAATAGTCTGAATTTAATTTCAAACTCCTACTTAAACTGCTTGAAACGTTTTGTTGGTTCTGGAAAAAACCACAAGTGGAAATGTGAAATCCTTTGCCTCCAACTCATTTCTGCCTTTTCTTTACTTATTTATTGCTTTGTATATTTGTGCTTTTCTGCACAGTTTGTTTCCTTCTCTTCACAGTGAAAACCCAAGTATTGTGAAAGGGAACCATAATATATTGTATTTTTGCATATTTCAGACGACGATGATTCGCTGCGCCGTCCTCCAGGAACCGCTTTCAAAAACAAAAGTGTATTATTGTCTCTGAAATCGAAAATAAAGCTCTTGAATTGATCACGGTGTTGTGTGTCCAGTAGAGGGCAGAGCTGCTGTTTCTGAAACGATTAGACTTGTCAGGGTGCAAAAACATGATCAGTAATGATTTAAAAAAAAAAAAAAATCAAGTATTTTGAGCTGGATTACATCGAGATGATGCTAACATTATTTAATGTGTTATTTGAATCAAAAATTGAGGTTTTTAAATTCATCCACACCACAGAAATGAATTTGTAAACAATACACATAAAACACTGGAAGACGGTGTCTTCAGCTTTAAGACAGTGTGCATAGATTTATGCTCCCTTTCTTCTAAGTTTAAGTACATTAATCACAGTCGAAGTCCGGCTCTTGCTTTTGATGTCAGAAAAAAACCCTTTCACCATTAATTCACTTTCCTGACAGCTCATTTTGGCTCAGAATCGATTCACTTCTCATATGAATCAACTAAACTTTTAGCAGCATTTTATCGCAAAGCAGGCAGCAGATTGTAAAATAGAAGACCAGCACCCAGACAAACTCTTGATGTTTTCAAACAAATACATTTTTTTTATGTTGTGAAAGTGCTGGTGGTTCAGAAAACAGGAATGTACGAAGGTCTAGTCTTGAATCTTGTAAATCTGTGGAAAAACTAGAAAAAGTAAAGCTATTTTCTAAAGACTTTCTAAGTCAGCTGGTGATTGCTGGATTTGTTTCAGTGTAAAATGTGAAGAACTGATTAAAGTGAATATTGGGTCTAACTCATCCCCTCGTTATCACGGTTTGATCTTTAAAGCAGGACAGGCGAGCGTTACTATGCCGAGCAGCGAGGATATCAGCCCACAAAACCCAACCACTCCTGCGTTGGTCCTGTAAATCCCCAGCCTGTCTAAGGGAATGAACAGATCGCAGATGTTTTTCAGCGTGTCCAAAGCCACAGCCGGATTGGACTTCAAGGTTTCTAAAAGCAGGAAGACGAAAGCATCCAGCTCAGGAATGACGGCTTCGGCCACGTCAGGACTCTCGCTGACGTGCTGCCTCATTTTCTGCTTGAACTTCTCGTCCTTCCTTTTCTTTACCATCAGCTGCAGGACGACGTAAACGTCTCGGACCAAATTCATCGCCAGCGAGTAGAAGTAGCAGCGCGAGGCGTTCAAACTCCAGCGCTCCTTGTCGATGTTGCGGAGGAGCCCGACGCTTCTGGCCCAAAGCAAGTTGTCGCAGATGAAGTAGACGGCCCGGTTGAAGTTGGCCACGGTGAGGCAGAGGCAGAGCACTCGGTCAGAGAACTGCATGGTTTGTTTGGCAGCCATGATGGAATGTGCTGTGTTTCCCAGCCTGAGCACTAACAGGAGGGGGCAACAAAAGGGATCAATGTGAGGAAGAACATATCATTTATCTGCAGAAAACAAGACTATAAGGAAAGTTTAGCATACTTTAAAGGATTCAAATCAGGTGTTTTGTGGGTTCCAGAACTACTCAGAAAGCATGCTGCAAAAAAATGTCTCCACTTGCTGTCTCACAATAATCAAAGCAGGCAGACAAAGGCAGTGAGGCCGTTCGTCTGCAGCTCTGACGCAGAGGGGAGATAATTAAACGGTGCATCAATAGCAGCGTTCTCTGTTGCCCAGCCAGCACTGGTGTTTGTTATGCTCCACTGCAGCAGCATTTAGAACGACATCTTGTTTTTTATCTGATTTAAGGCTCTGTCTCATCAAACTGTGTCAAAGTTCAAAATGTTTAACAATTTACCTCCCCGGTGGAGTTATCTATGATTTATGTCCAATCTCAGGGTTGTCAGTGTAACAACCAAAGACTGTGCAAATAACACAGATCCACAAACAAACAGCCTTGAGGAAAAAAGCTACAAACCTCAATGAGGCAAAATGTAGCCTTATTACAACTTACTGACAGATTTTTTAAAAAAGCTGCAAAATTGTTGAAGAAAAGCTGCGAGACATGCTGCTTTACATCATTCATACTTTTTAAATTGTACTTTTGTCATCATAACAGAAATCTGTGTCCATTCATGCAGAAAACAGGATTTCAGCTCATCAATCTTTTTTATTCTCCTCTAAGCTAGTTCATACATTTTTATCAGATGACAGTTCCACCTATGTAAGCTAAAATACAACAGTGAATATGTTGGGTTTTTTTTTACTTAAAATGTGTCTTATTAAAAAAGTGTACGTGTGGTCCTAAGGCACATTTTGTAACTTGGGATATTTTCTTGTCACCTAATGGTTCATCATTTTAAAAAAGAAAGGTACTAAAAGATTATCTATGTTAATACTTCCCCTCTATTTAAAGCTTTTTTTCCAGCATTTAAACTGTACCTAAAACTACTATCAGGCTAAATGATATAGGTAAAGTTGTTTGAGCATTTTTAATATTTTTTCAAGTATACTCACGTTTTCGTCCAGAACTCATGTTTGTTTCCAGCTGTTTGAGTTTGGCCACAAGCTCTTTTCTTTCCGAGTAGTTCCGCATTAAATAAATGGAAAGAGCACAAGCATACTGGGTCGCTCTGAGAAACAAAACAGACACAAGGTAATGGCTGCTGAGTTGTTGTTTTTTTTAGTAACAAACAAATTTGCTAAAACCCCACCTGAATATACGGTCTCTTCCTTGACTTTGGTTAGTGAATTTTACCACGGCGTCCATGACCGAGTCAGAACAGGTTGTTCCACAGCTAATTAGCTTCGATGTTTGCTCAGGCGTTTTAGTGCGGGGCTACTTTTACACGATTTGTCAAACAAGTCCAGTCCTTGTGTTCAGTCGGCACATCATCTGGAGTTCTCTACATTTTGTCACCGATAGAAACAAAAAAGTATCTGAATTTGGAAACTTTTTCCGACGTGTCGTGCTGGAAGAAAGGTCGGGTAACTCATAACACCTGATAAGAAAACATTCTTGTTTCGCTACGACCAGTTTTGGCAACGGAACGAAAAGTCGGACGGAATTGGAGGACGGACCAGCGTCTTGTTATGTCGCTATGACAACAGAAAAGTTTTTAGCTGCGCACAAATACTAATATACCAAAATAAATGTCCAAGTTCTTAAAATTAAAACTTAAAATTTGATATATGCGGGTGTGTATTAACATTAAAAAAATGTACTCAGAGTAAAAAAAAAAATTCTAGTTGAGCAAAAATGCTCTGTGACGATAAAAAAAAACATAGTTTTAAAATGTATTACAGTAATTTATTTACTTTTAATAATGGACCTTACTGTTAGAATTAACCAAGCTGCTATTCAAGGAAAATGAATAAAAGTCATTTTAAAAATCTGATTTTAACAAATTTCTATTTATCAATTGGTCTGTATATCTTATTGTGTTACATTGAATAAATTTAAGTAATTAAAAAGAGGAGCAGTTATTTATTTTACCTCTCTCCAACCGGAATAATTTTTATTTTTATTTTTTTTTTACTTTTTTGGACAATCAGATATTTAATTTAATAATCACCCATTATTTCTTATAGTTGCAGTTAATATTGTATTTGTTGTATGTTGTGTAATTAAATGGTGCATATCTGTCAACTAACGTTTTTTATATAAATTAAGTAAATAATAAAAGCGATTATTGCTTTTTTATGTAGTACAGAAAAAAGTAGACCTGTATGTGTACAGATGTACTAAAACACTGTTGGCAGATGTTTATGAATTTGTGTTTAACAAACTGGAAAAGGAAAAATATAAACTTGAGCATGTTAATAAGGTAAGTTATTTATATGCGTTTGGTATATTTCCAGACAAAAACTGAATTAAAAAACTGAAAAAGAGCTCAGTCCTCCACAGAAACCGTGGGTGAAAAGAGAAAGTTGGTCATTTGTTTTTGAGTGGGCTGAAATTTTGTCATCACTTTTTAACAAATAAAACCATTTAAAGCTCATTCTATTGAGTGTGCAAAAGCTGGAAACTGTGTAGCCACTATAATTACCCTTGACATTGCTGTTGGCAGCACAGACATACTGGCAGGAACATGGTGTGGGGGTGGGGGCTGTGGGTGGGGGGTGCAGTAATTGGACACACACCACCATGGTCAAACCCTGCTGAAAATCAGCCCATTACACTATTCACCGGTATAAAGCTTTTTAATTTGTCTGCTAGTTTGCCTGAGGAATTTAAGATGTGCTGTAGTTATATAAGGTCATGTGTGGCAGCATCATGTTTTTTTATTACTATTATTACTAAAATTTATCTTTTCCATATTTATTCTGTTTCATGTTGGTGGTTTTACATTGTTTTCAAGTGTCACAATATTTGACTACTACATATTCTGAACCCAGCAAGAATAAAGTTTATTTACAACATATAAAAAACAGGTAAATGTGAATAGCAGCAAATGAGTCCAAGGTGAAAGAGAGGCAGGTTGTTAATTGTTGTTTTTGTTTGTTTCAAAGATTTTCAGGAGGAAAGGATGGAAGAGTTCAGGAAGCCAAAGCTTTGGTCACAAACATACATTAGAGAGTGGATCAGGTAAGTAGTTTTGACAAAACTGAAAAACCAGATGTACCTCAGAGGAAGGTCCACAAAGAGCTACCAGTAATCGTTGGAGTTTCCACAAGATTTTAACACATCCTCTTATAAATACTGAAAAGTACTACGTGTACTACTGACTAAATGTGAAATAAATAATACAGAATTACTGTAAAAGTAAGAGAGTTTTACTTACGATTAAGTTGTGGTGAGTAGCTGCTGTCTTGAATTCTAAAGGGGCATTCCAGTTTAAATTTATGACTTGTAAGTGGGAAATTCCCACTTCCCAGTCTAACAGGGTCACAGCAAAATCAGCCATAACATTGCAGCAAAAATAGAGATTTTACACAGCAAATATTGCTGGCTACTTTTGAAACCTGAGCATCTCCACCTAGTGGTGGGATGCCATCATTTTGCATGTAAGCTCAACATGCATTATGGGTGATGTAGTTTCTGGTCAATGCAGGCTGTAAAGCAGCATGCACTTATTTTATAATATTACCATTTCTCTAAGACATTAAAAGTGCTCACATAAGATGCTATAACGGGCCACATTTGGCCCACGAGCTTTGTCAGAGAGTCTAAACCACCTGGAGGAAAAAGGGAGTAAAACAATCCATTTGATGTCCAATCTTTCATCCATCCATCCATCCATCCATCCATCCATCCATCCACCCATCCATTTCTTCGCCTACTTTTTATCTTGTGCAATTGGTGCTGATCTCCTGCAGTCATTCCGCCAGAGGTGGGGTAAAACCAGGGCACATGTTCTCACTCACACCAGGGGACAGTTAAAGTTACCAAACAGTATGCAACCTTCTTGATGCGAGACCACAGGGACAACAACAGCGATGGCAGAATCCTCACATCCAAAATGAGAAAAACTAAATACATCTTTTACTGCATAACAAGCAATCAAAAGCTGGTAATCAAATACTTTATTTGACTTATCAATAATAAATGTGTACTTTCATAAAATTACAAATTTAGACTTTTTTTTTTTTGCCCCGAGGCATGACTGTCAAGAAAAAAAACATCAGCAATGATCTAAGAGAGGAGTACTGTTCATCAAACTGAGAATCCTACTTTTAAATATTTATATTAGTCATGTATTTTCATTGTCATTTCTTAGAAAATAAAAATAGACACTGAAGCGAAACAATTTTTCTTTAGATTGCTCCGGTACATTCAGCAGCCTTATTGTCTGAATAAATTCCAGACATCTGCCTGTTTTCCCAGAGGGTGAACCTCTGAGCAAGTAACCCTGAGGTCAAACTGTGTTATGCTCAGAGAAATAAACACACACACTCACACACACCCAGGTTTATATTTCTATCCTTATTAGGACCGTTCATTGACTTCCATTTATTTCCAGTAATTTCTACAGCCTAACCCTGACCACCAACCCTAAGGCTAACCTCACAGGTACAAACCTGACCCTAAAACTAACCTAAACTCAATTTAGACCTTGGTTCTAAACCAAACCCCCAACGCAAAAATGGAGTTTCACCATCTTAGGACCAATCTTTGGTCCCCATTAGGACTACTGGTCTCGACAAGGTAGGTGTGTATACCAGAAAAAGTCCTAAATAGGCAATAAAAACAAGGACACACACACATCACACACAAACAAGAGATATATCTGAGACGCTGCAGCCCACAGATATAAAATATTAAAGCTATCACACCTCAGCAGGAAAAAAGACTCAGTCTGTATGACATATTTAGAAGAGTTGCCCACAGATAAACTATTCTTCATGAAAAATCACAAACATGGCTGCATGTCGGTGCAGAGGCCTCAGCCCAGCTGTCAAACACAGAGGTGGAGGGCCGATGGTTGGTTTCTATGCCTCTGGACCCGAGCACTTCACAGACGTCGAATCAGACATGAGCTTTTCTGTGTAAAACTAAAAGAGTCAAACATCATGTCTGACAGATGAAGCTTAAACTGTAAAAATTAAATTACATTTATAAATATCTTTTCCTTTTTAAGTGAAGATATAAAAGACACATTGACTCGTACTTGAACCTTGATCAGTAATAAAGCATTTACTTCTATTTGCTTCACTCGTCTCCACATTTATTGCTGAAGCAGAATCTTTTCACATGAACTAATTAGAAGGTTGATAGACAACTGCAGGGCTAAATGTGTCAGAGACTGTAGGTTAGTTCAGTTATCAGATTAATAAGATTAAAGAGATACAAAGAGAACAAGAGATAAAGTCTCTCTAGCACCTACTCTGAGTCTCTCCCGAATGACTGAACTTCTCATCCATCGTAGACTGACCAGTAAACACCATTAGATGGGAGGGATTATTAGAACCATGTAAACACAAAATACTAATGCTATACGTTCACACCAAACGCGTTTTGAGGATCTAAAACGCGCCCAACGCCTCAAGTTGGACACGCTACGTTCAGACCAGAACAAGACTAGACACGCGTCTAAATGGGAGGAGGGTATTGTTTTTCTTCGATCCGTCTTTAACGTCAGATGAAATAAGAAAATGGCTTTGATTTATTTAGTGAGAGCAAGCGAACGTTGTGCTAAACAGATAACTAATTCACCAGGTAATTTAGAGGCGGTCTGTTCGGTGAGCTTCACCACTCCAGGAGCTGCGAGCTGACAAACTATTTTTGTCCCGAGCTCAGCTCAGTTAACACCGCGGTCAGTTTAACGAGCCGCTGACCCGCATCAGTGCTGATATCTCCAGCCAGAACACCAACTACAGACGGTCGATTTCAGCTAAAGAGCTCTTGTCTGTCTGTTTCAGGTTAGTGGGCAACATTCAGGAAACGTGAAAAATGAGTCTCTCTGATTGGTTGATGTGGCGCGTCGAGAAGCAAAAGTTCAGATTTTTGAACTCGAGCGTCGCCTGCTTTGGACACGCCGCACCCAGGGAAAACGCTCAAACCGCTTCATTGCGTGCCGCGCTAAACGCTCTAGACGGACCGCGAGAGCCCTAGACGCACGTTGACTTTGCATGTAAACTGGCTGCTCCTGCTGCTCAAAATGCGTCCAGTGTGAACCCAGCATAACCCTGTTTTTGAACAATTAGGAGCTAAAATAGAAAGGTAAATTTTTTGGGGGAGTATCTTGATACCAGTTTTTTTTCTCAAACTAAATTTAGTTTGGGTACTTGTTGATACCCACCTAAAAATAACAAATAAGTTCTCCCACTTAACTGAGTTGAGTAAATTCAAAGCAGTACCAGTTTTTTAACCAAAGAACATGAGTTTATTGCTTTAAATTTACTCAACTCAGTTAAGTGGAAGCAGTTGACATTACATGATTTAGTAAATCCAACATTTCATTTTTAGAGTTTATATCACATTATAATAATCGCAGACTTGTGAAGTAAAGTACTAAGTACTTGTAAAAATGCTGGTATCTGGCCTAAACTAAAGTAGGCCTATGTATATCAGGTAGTTCAATAACTCCTGTGTTGCTGTATTTGTCACATTTCTGGAGGCGTCACTTCAAGTTGTTCCTACACTTTAAACGTGAACTCCCTGCCTCTTTTCAAATGACAGGTAGAAAACCTGCTGCAGTTCTTAAAGTCTGCACTTCACAGGTAGATGGAGAGGTGTCGGACTGAATGACGGCTGATTGAAGTAGCTGAGCTGACCAGTAAAAAAAAAAAAAAACTTATACAGAGAAATTTTGAGTTGGAAAAATTTTCCTTTCAGTTTCAGACTGAATAACTGCTGAGTCATGGCTCAACATCCTCCATAAATGCTACAAACGACACAATTACACGACCGGTTTGAAAAGAAAACATCCTTTAGTTTGCCAAAAAATAAATGATTCACCAACTGTTTCAGTTTTTTTGTTGTTGTTTTTTTCACTGCAGTGAAGCATTTATCACAGTCCTAAATATAGAAAAGGAGATTGGAAGACTGAACCTTTGTGTAATATCACCTAAAATCCCACAAATCTTCAAACTACAGATTAATATATATTTAAATAAACAAGTCACGAAACTGATTTATTCGTCCTTCGTCTTGTAGCTTTTGCCTGTAAATTCCCAGTTTTTAATGCATAGAAAAATATTGTACAGATTTCTCTAAATATGTTCTTTTTAGGATGGATATTTTCTGTAATGAGAACAGTTTAAATTGGAAGCATATTGTTTTGCTTTTATGTGTGTCGGGCTGTCTGTGTGTGTTTTTGTTCAGATTTGTTCTGCATCGAGTTGATTTAGCTCAGTTGGCGCTTCGATTCCCTGCAGTTTGGTCGTTTCCCATCAGATTGTGTTTACAGGAATTCAGCCAAAACAAAATATGCCGTTCAAGGTTCCCCAGCTGCAGGGCTTCTTAATTTCAACACGAAATGATCCTAATTTCGTTTTTTTGTTGTGTTTATTTTATGAAATCTAGTTGTATATTTTTCTCCTTCAACTGGACCTCAGTGCTTTTTGTCCCATAATTACTGTGCATCAAATCACTCATCATTTAATATCAATAAAAAAATGCTACTAAAATTATCTCCTACAGTGGGTTGTAAAACTACTCATCATTTTAATCAATACTTTGTTTATGAGTAATAATTCTACAGAAATGCTTCAAATTAATTAAGTTAAATGGAGATAAATATAAGTTTTTTGAGTTGGATAATAAAAAACTATCTCAGAGCTCAGAACATCCATGGAACTTTAAATTATTGAACATTGGGAT
This sequence comes from Cynodonichthys magdalenae, assembly GCA_031762555.1. Classification (NCBI taxonomy): domain Eukaryota; kingdom Metazoa; phylum Chordata; class Actinopteri; order Cyprinodontiformes; family Rivulidae; genus Cynodonichthys; species Cynodonichthys magdalenae. Next base: position 16,787,133 of record JARVJO010000002.1, on the reverse strand, counting down.
TATTTGTGAATCAGGATCATTTTATCACACTGATTGCAAAGAACATTTTATCATTGGGAATCCAAAGGTTTGATGATTACTTATAAATAAGAACTTTTTGATTTACCTACTGATCTTTTCTTATGGCTCCTGTTCTGGGTAATTGAGCAACCTCAGGTCATGAAGCTCATGTCAGCTGTACAGCTGGTGGGTGCGTGTACGATGTGAACATAAGCGCTTTCTGGAAGCTGATTGGATCATTTTCTGGGATCTTCATCTGCATTTCAGATGTACTTAGTTGAACTTGACCTGCTGCAACATTTTAATACAACTGACTAGTTCTGTTACTGAAATACAGTATTTCTGAAAAATCTACCACAAGCTGCATTAAATCCATTAACAGGAAATATAAAAACTAAATCTGCACCATGGTCCAGTCAAAGACCAGACCTGAGTCCATTCTGAGAATGTATTGATTGATTTAAAGATTTTTGGACCCATGTAACCCTGAAGGTGCTGCAGATGCTTGGACCAAGATCAAGTGGCTCTAAGTTTTACATTGTGGCAGAAAATGTCTTTGCAAATGCATTTCACATTTTTCTTTGTTTTAATTATCTCAATTATTATTATTTAAAAATGATCCTAAATTACTAACCCTAACCGCCCCCAACAAATTTACCATTTTAACCTAAAATTTAACTAAGTAAAACTACCGTAGTCTTTATAATACGTTTGCAGTCAACTGTAACTGTTTAGAAAACCATCCATCCATTCATCCATCCATCCATCCATCCATCCATCCATCCATCTATCAATCCATCCATTTGCCATCTGTCTGTCCATCCATTTATTCATTAATTTCTCCTTCCATCCATCCGTTCATTCATCCTTTGACCGTCCATCTATCTATCTGAATGTTAGAAACAATGTTAAATGTTTTTGATTGCTAAATTTCATCAACCTGAAACATATTTCTTTTTTTTTTTTTTTTTTTTTTTTTTTTTTTTTTTAAAGT
>JARVJO010000002.1:16748976-16774958 GCA_031762555.1 Cynodonichthys magdalenae | reverse complement strand
ACCACCTAGTGGGTAACTATACTCTCTCTCGCTGTGGTTGTGCAGAATCAGCACCCCTGCACCTACTGACCCCTTCATAAGGGATCCGTCTGTAAAACAGCAGAAGTAATCTGGAGACAGGTCCAACATAGAGAAATTACTCCAGCTGCTCAGATACATTTGATGCTCTGATACAAATGCTGCTCCAATAAAGTTGCTTTTTAGATTCATTTGTTGCTCCAAAACATCTGCTGCTCCGATACAGTTTTTCTGTGATACATTTGTTGCTCCTCCGATGCATTTCTTGGTTTGATACATTTTCTGCTCCGATAAACCTGTTGCTCTGATGGATTATGTTGAGTTCTTCAACTGTCCCTTGGTGAGAGTGAGAATAGTTTGTCTATGGGCTTCTGTCCTGGAAATGGGCACCAGCGATCCCCTGTAATGTGAAAAAGGAAAAAACGGGTAAAGAAAATGGATATCTTTCTGTAAAGTGACAATGAAAAATGGCTAGAATACTTGTTGCTGTAACACTCCACATCTTAAAATAAGTCTCGTCTTCTCTCTGCTGTGGCAGTTCGTGCTCAAAATCAGCTCAAATTATTCCTTTTTTTTATTTGCATGTAATTTTTTCACACTCACGCTGGGTTTACATTCAGTTGAAATAAAGACACCCCACGTCTCAAAAAAACATGAAAGCCTGAAAAGATTTAAGAAAAGAAAAAGAGTTTGTGTATAATCTGCTGCAGACCACTCAGCTCATTATGTAAGTCTTTCATGAAAGGTAAACAAATGTGATCTTTAGAAGAACTGATCCAAACGCTGGGGTCAGAGTGAAGCAGGTTAACAGCACACACGGGGCCCTGCAGCTGCTGTCAGGTGGTTCTTCTGCAGGTCAGACAGCCTTTGACTGGATTCGATTCTCATCTCTGGATTTTGACGAAACGTCTCGTGGCCCGAGGCTCAAAGTGTCTCGGTACGAACCGCACACCTTTTCCTCTCTGATCGAATGTCACACTGCCTTTCATCCAGCTCAGACTGCTGGAATGAAACATTTCAGCATGTCACGTCTTTAAAAGCCGAAGCAATCGTTGCCTTTAAAATTGCACTCTCCATTGCCACTCGTCAGTTTCTTTATACGTTGTGTGTGAATCAGCAGGTCAGCATTTTTTTCCATATCATGTGGCATTTTTTTCTCTTTTTCTTTTTTATATTTCTTGGTTCCAAGCAGAGACACATTTTGGCCGTCAGGAAATGAGTCACTTGTGAAATAATTAGTTTTCTTTTTCAGCGTGAGTCAAAAACACATCAAACGTGCTCGGTTCAACTACAACCACCATGGTCACTAACGGTTTTAAACATTCAGAGCATGCTGTCATGTTCAAAAAGAGATCAACACAGGATACAAACGCTGGGCGGAGGTATTTAAATGCCGTAGGTACTAATAAAAAAAGGATTTCTGCTTTTGTTGCCTGAGAAACAGAAAGATAAACAGATGGATGAGGAAAAAAAAAAACAAAAGACTAAGAGGCAGAAGTAGACATGGACAAACAGCTACAACCTGTGACTTACTTTACAGGATGTATTGACTCTGCTGCCCTCTTAAGGCCACTGTTAAATATTACAACATGGTTTGAAAGAAATGTGTTTTTTTAACATTTATATTTTTAAAAATCTGTTACCAGAAAGAAAAAAATATACAGATATATATTGTTCATTTGACTGAATATTAAAACAGTTTTAACTGCAGTGTATTTAATTTATAAAAAAATGTATGATGGTCTAGTTATTTACTAGTTGCAGTAGAGGGCATGGTTCCATTAATCAGCTATAATATGGTGAATGGGGTTGGGTGGAGAGCTTATCAGCTATCAAATGAACTCATTTTTTATTAAAGAGATTAGCTTTTTTGCTAACTTTAAAAGACATTAGCTTCTGCTAAATTAGGTTTTGCCAACAACATCAACAGGTTTGTGTCAGTCCCACCAGTCTTCAGCTGGAAGGAGATGAAGATCTTTGACAGTACTGGTTTAGCATTAGCAAAGCTATATATTTAGTTAGCTGATTATGAAGCTGTGCCTATCACTGACCAATTGATTGATTTATTTAAAAAGCTCTCTTTCTCTCTCCCACATGTTTGTACTTGCATCAAACCGAGCACATTGTATTAACTCTAACCCAGTCATTTTCCCTACATCTAACGATTACTGGTTTATTCCGAACATTTTCTAACCTGAACTGAAATTTAATTCACACCATACCTCTAAACCTAACTAGTAAAACGCAGTAGAGCTGCAAATAAAGTTAGGACCGGGTTACATTCCTCACTTTGTATCAAAGACCTCACTTTGATAGTAACTATTTTGCAAGTGGTCCTCACTCTGTAGTAGAAACAAGTACACACACATACACGCACACTTTATCTAAGTGTAGTTGTTATTTATTCTATTAACTTTACTAACCAAGTTCATATTATTTAATTCCTCTGACTTGTCGTTTTTACTGCTTTTAAGCTCACCTGTTCTCTTTTTCTCTTTTACTTCTTGCAGCTCAGTAGTGAAGGTGGGTTGTTTTTCAAAAAACTAATATATGCTTTGCATTTGAACCAAAAAAAAGTATCTCCATTTTATCTATTTTTGCACAAAAAATCTACATGATTACTTTGTGTGTATGGAAAATATAAAAATAAAATAAGTAAAACCAACAGAGAACTAAATAAAGCTTCAGCACATTTAAATGTTTATTATTTTAATTTGTATGTGTTTCTGTGTCTGTATGTGTTTTATTTTACTGATCATGAGTCTCTTCTCACAGTACTTGTCTCGTATTTGATGCTTTTCATAACTGTTCATCAACCATTTAAAGCTCAACATTTGCAGTTTATTTTATTTATTTGCTGATTCAAGCATGTGAATCCAGAAGGTTGCAGTCTTTTGAGCAGTGAACCTTAAAGAAGAAGTAAAACTCCATCTCTTGCTTATTATGTTTGATTAATCTGTCATCAGACAGCATGACATTAAAACCTCCCTCCTATAAATGCTTATCTTCTAGATAAAAGAAACGTCCTTCACTTGTATTAAATGCAACATATGTTCTTGTATATTCCTGACCCTGGTTGGCTCTGTGATCAGTAACATTCTTCAGATTCTACACATATTCTTTACAACACCTCGCTCTCTGCAGCCTGACTCAGAGGACGAGTAGTGCTCAGACGGAACCCCACCCCCCACCCCCTGCAGTGGGGTCAGCTCAGCTGTCAGAGTTTATCCACACACTGAGAGGACACGCTCCGTCCAGCTGTGTTGATGTTGGTGTAAAGCAGGTGTTGAATTCAGGTGGATGAAATGAGTCTTTAGGTGTTTAAAGTGTTTCTGAAGAGGAGCTCTCGAGCTCATTTCAAGTAACTCTTTAAGAGACAATAAGGTTTATTTAAACCACTGATCATTTCTTTGTTTTTGCTTCCAAGCAGCCAGACTTTCTTGTGAATATTTAAGTGTTCTCGAACAGCAGTTCTTCAGGCTTTAGCTCTTTCTGAGGAGCCTCAGAGGCCACAGCAGCATAATGTGCAGTGTGCACTTGAAGTATAAGGACAGTGGATAGGACAAAAGAAAAAAAAATAACTGCAGATAATCAGTGTCTGAAAGTTATGTCTGTAAGAAACCGGGGGGGGGGGGGGGAATCCAGGCCTTTAGGCCATTTATTGGTTACAATCAAATCTGTGAAATCAAAATATAAAAAAATTACTTTACTTTAGCCAAGTTCAGCTAAATAATATTTCCTGAATAAATATATATATTTTTTTCTTTATTGACAGCCATGAAAAGATAATCAGGTTGTCTCTCTGCTTGTCCTTCTTGGTGGGCAGAGAATCAAAGACAAACATGACCAGATGTAGAATTTACTGTATATATACTGACAAAATGCAGCATCTGAAATAAATGATGAATTTTAGAAAAGCTGCCTCTTTTAAAACCAAATCATATAAATATGTGCAAGTAAAAATAAGGTATATTCATTTAATTAGAAAGTTACCAAATTATTTGGGTCCAGGAAAGTCCTCATTATAGTCCAAATCAAGACCTCAGTCCCTTCCTGTCTGCTTAGACTGCAGATGATGTTCTGCAGAATCAAAGCTCAGCACCTTTTGAAGTCTTTACAGACTCCTACATGAAGTAAAAGTCATGATGTAAACCTTTGTTTTGTGTTTTCAGGTGGATTTTTCATGTAAGAAATACGTCGTTTGAAGTCGATTTTATTCCAGCCTCTAATTTAGTGTGTTTTTTTTCACACCTAGTAAACCTTCCCACTCTGTGTCACTTGATGTTTCACTCAGAAGCCTGATTGGTTTTCCTGACTCACCTGTTGCTCTCACTTCCCCTCATTTCCTGTGAGAGGAAACTAATTCTGTTTTTATGTTAGATTAAAATACGATTAGAGCTGCCATCCAGGTTTGATCAGCTGTTGTAAAGTATTTAAAAGGTCAAACCTTAAAATATTTATCTGCAGGAGCTAAAATCTAAAGTTTAGTATCTTTTCACAGTATTCCACTTCTACTATATCAGAGTCTCTATAAGTTAAAAGCAACACGCAGATTATCTTTTATAAAAATAATCAGAAGAAACTGAAGCTAAAAATGGTCTGAAGCAGCTTTTTGATTAAAAAAATATTTGGTGATTCCTGAGGAAACAGTGACACGAGTTGTTAAATGTTAACACGTAAAAGCACTCGTGCTCCTGAACTTTGAACCCTGCCTACATTCTCTGCAGGAGGCGAGTTGCTATGTTTACACATCAGCACCTTGTGTGATGGGAGGCGCCGCGCTGCAGGAGGTCCCATAAGTCATTGTGGGAGAGCTCAGCAAGGGGAAAAGGGCAGGAGTTGAGGGATAGTTTGCATGTCTCAACAGTTGACACATTTTTATTTAATAATCTGAGCAATAATAAAAAAAAGCTAACAGAGTGCCTGAAATGTTTGACAATCCAAACATTCCAGACCCCCTGCATTAAAAGCTATAATAAGAAATTACAAGTCAATATCAGGTTAACACACCCGGTGAAACCTAAGAGGTAAAAGTCGAGACTCTGCTGGGGAGATTCAGGTCTTTCTGTTTCGAGTATGTTTGTTTAAAACTGACTTTTCTATTAGATTACTTGATGCTACAACAGAAAGTAAAGAAGCAAGTAGGAATAAGAAGCTACAGGTTAATGCTAGATTTTAATTTTTAAACTTCATGTTTCATTCTCCCTTTTAACATTAATTAAAATCTTGAATTTGAAATGTTTCACAGTTTTAAAAAAGTAATAAAGATTTATTTAATTATACATTTAAGTATGAAATTAATCCAGTTTCTCACAGTAAAAGACCAACATGTAGTAGTAAAGTGAGAAAAATGTCTTGAATTTAGAAACAGAATTAAGCAAAAGTAATGTTGATCATAATTTTTAGTAAAATGTAGCTGATCTGCACTGAAAATGAGAACTTTTTTTGTTTTATTTTTAATTAAGAAAAAATTTATTAAATAAACGTAAAGGACCGAGCACTCCACCCTGTGAAACCCCCCAAATTTTGTTCATTATCATATTTTAGTTATATTATCTTTCAAGCTTTTTTCATGATTTGTTTTATCGTAAAACAAAGACGTTGCATGGTGTTGGTGTGTCATATTACAAAACAGCTGTGCAAAGAGACACTATCATGTAGAAATGTTTTTAAATATATATTTTATTATTCAGCTTGATATATGTCTCTAGAAATCAATGCCTTGACATGGTTATGGTTTTATGTTTGTTTTTTTCTGGTTTAGTATACAGTTTTTTAATCAGGAAAACACCATTTCATTTTCTGGTTTACTAGTCTGCAGCAGAAAAGCAAATCAAGGTGTTCTCCTTTGAGGGATTACTTTTATGTGCCATTTATAGTTAAACATAATTTAAGCATAATAAATATGTAGAAACACATTTGTTTCTTTAAGTACAATTTGGTTTGAGCTACTTTTCTAGTCTCATTAGGTTTCTGTAGTTGGTGAACAGGAAGTGTGATGTCCTTGTGAAATGTGTAAAAACATAAATGAAGCTACGGCAGAGCGACATGGTTGTTTTATGCCATTGATAAAACAACCATGAGACTAAAACAAACCATCTTGACATGTTAAAATAGTCTCCTTTCTTTAATTTGTGATGTATGCTGGATGGAAGATATTATTATGAAGAAAAGAGAACTAAAGAGAAAGCTATGATCCCACAACCTTCTTTTTCAGAGGGGCACCGCTGTAGCAGAATATATAAGTTTGAACAATAAGGTGAGATAGTTCTTCACTAAATGGCACATGGATTGTAAGGAAAATGGTAAGCGAAAATAAAATAAAGTTTCCTGTCAGTGGTATCAATAAATGTAAATGTAGATGTTTTTTATCCAATAAGGTAAGCGAGGATGGCCAAAGAAAAGCTGCAAACTGTTCACTCTCTATTTCGTATAACTTATTTGAGTTCTCAAGTTTGCTATATTTTTCTTACTTATCTTTTTTGTTGAAAAAAAGGTTTGATTTCTTAGTTAAATTTCCTTTTCCAGTTCCTAATTCTAACAAAAAAACTTGATTTAAATTTGTCACTCATGTCAACAAAAGTAAATAATTCAATATTTCAGTGTGCTGTTGTGTTGACAGGATGTTGTTTTGTTAGAAAATTAAAAGCCATCAGCATAGCTCGTGCATATCGGATTCATTAGAGGTTTTAACATAATAGGAGAAAGATTCTTGCCCTTTATTTCTTCGTTTCCTGGTCTTTGAACCTACTGGCCTCTTTAAGCTTGTATAAGTTGCTTAGCTACCCCTTAATGAAATGAGACCTGCTCACATTTAATAAGATAAAAGAAAATTACATTCTGCATTGATCAGCTCTGACGAAAACGTGCTGCCTGCCTGAGGGGAAGGAAGAAGCACTCAGTTGATGTCTAAAATGTAACCATGAGGAGGGAAAAGAACTGAAACCTTTCAGTGTTTTTCCTTTAAGGTTTGGAGGAAAAACACTGCATGAAAATATGCAGCATTGTCCAGCTGAAAAACAACCATCTGATTTACTTTTTGAAATCAGATGGTTGTTTTTAGTTCTAAAAGTTTCAACTTGAACTCACCTGTCAGATTTATTCATGACTTTACAGTTGTGTCAGGGTTCAGTGGTTTAGTTACTATTTGACAAAAATGCAAAACGACGAAAAAAGTTTTTCAGCATTTTGCAGCTGTACATCATTGTTCTCTTATGGGACTCTCAGTCTATAGGCAGAAATATGAAAGTTTGACAAACTGTAAAAAAAAAATTAAAAATTAAATTATTTATGTTAAGAATTGGGGAAATTTCAAATGTAAATTTCAGTTTGTTCAAAATGTTCATGCTGGTGCAAAGATTAAGATTTTTGTTGCAACAGATGCCATTAGCTTTGAGCCCACTGTCATGAAGTGATAGTCAGGGGCGGAGTCAGGGGCGGAGCCAGGGGATGATTAGGGGTGACCATGGCCACAATAGACCTATCTTTCACACTTTAGCTTAATTAAAAATAGATTTGCCAAAATTTTACACACTTTTAAAGCTATTTTACATCTCAAGTAAAATGCATTAAAAAAAATGTATTTGTTGAAATGGCCTTCTGTTCAAATGTACAAATACAGAAAATGTAGGTTTGTTTTAATAACCGTTACCAAAAACATGTTAAATATGAACATCCAATTTGATGACTTTCCACTCTTCTTTATATGTATATTTAACCATGTGGCACATCTGTTATTCTATCCTCACTTTACAGTTTGTTTATGGACATCATTTCAGCTCCAGTGAAGCTAAAAGCAGCTTCCACAGGTGAACCGTCTCAGTCAGGCTGCTGCTTGTTTTCAGTTCCCTTTTCCAAAATTTTTAGGGGTCACAGACTGTGACAGTGACCACCTGCAGGTCTGGGTTTGTTAACCCCTGCCTTGTTCTTGTTCCAGTCAGATTCTTCATGAGAAAAAAAGGAGGACGAGCGGCACCAGCTTACCTGCCTTTTGCCCTCATGTCTCTCTGCCTTATTAGCTAAAAAAAGTTGACTTCTTCCTGACACATAATGACAGCAGCTGAAGGGAGGACTGGACCATCAGGACCCTCCTGTGACTAATCTCCGGGGTCACACTGAGTTTACCAGAGCAGGATTAGAACAAGTAAAAAAAAAAGGTTTCAAATGTCAAAAATATTGGAGGATTAATGCAGATTTGTTAAATTATCAAAATAAATTAGATCATTTTTATATTAAAATGTTGAAATAAAAAATAAAGTTTCATTCAAACCTATTAATGGTTCTTGAGATATTTTACTAAGAGAGTTAATGCTTACAGTAAATGCTTACGTAACACTTTTGTAAATGGTAACAGCTACTACCATGCCAAATGTTAGCAAAATATCTGTGAAACTGACTGATTTATAGCCATTTGTGTGCTTTTCAAAGACAGTTGACTGTCAGTCATCTTGAATTGGGTTGACTCCAAAAGGTAATCAGGTGTAAAGGTGAACCCAAAGATTATTTCCTGAGTTTGATTCAAATCCGTTCAGTGGTTAATGAGCAATTAATTCTGACTAAATAATTAAAAAATTTTATCTGTTGCACAGAATATGTGTCAGGGATCAGTATCAGCTACTACCACACCAAACTTCATGTCATTATATGAATAATGGACTGACTTTTAGACGTATGTGTGTGTGTGTGTGTGTGGGGGGGGGGGGGGTGTCAGCTGTCGGTGGCGGACATCTTAAATCATGTTGACTCCTCAAGTTAATCAGCCTTATGTTCATTAAATTATTACTTTTTGAATTTTTTTATTTTATTTTGTCCAGTAATTTGTGAGATATTTTGCTAACAAATACAAAAATGTGGGTGAGAACATTGTTTGAAGCTGAGATTCTGATCTTTAAAATCTGAGTTTCTGCTTGTATAGAAATCTGGTGTTTATTCATTAATCCACTTTTATTCTAATATTGCCATAAACTGCAACAAAGACAGATTTAAATTGTAAAATAATTACGTTTTATTTTAAAACCCCTCAAACTTTATACAGTTTCCTTGTTGCGTGGCGTAAAAGAATAAATATGTCAAAAAAATATGTTTAATGTTTAATTTCCACCCCTGTAACAACAAATCTGTTTAAATAATGTCCGCAGACATTTTTCTTTTCTACTCACGGAACTCTGCAACAAACCAGTCTTATCAAAGTGAGACAAACTTTCCTCTCAGAAAAATTTACTCACACTGAAGCTCAATGACTCCCAAACATTTAAGTTTACTTAGAACTGCAGACAAGACAGTGAGACTTCTGATTAAAAAGTCCTTTGGAAAGTTAAATCTAAATTAACTCAACAAGAGACAAAAGCTAAGTTTCAGAGTAACTAAAATGAGACCTGATTGAATCTAAACTTCTTTATCTCTTCAGTCCCATTAATCTATGACTAAGATTATCAGTCATTCAGAAACTGATAGGAAATCGATGATGGACGTCTTCCTCTGAAGAGCTCAATCAGACTTATAAACAGTGGTGGGCATGGTTCAGCTAATCTGCTACTAGTGGATCTAATTTTTCATTTAGTGGAGAAGCTTTTCACTAATTTTGAAAATCATTAGTGACCCGATTAGCTGATCGCTAACAAACAAATCAACAGGTTTGTGTCAGTCCCACCTGTCTTCAGCTTGAAGGAGACGAAGATGTGTGATGCATTTTAGGGGTTAGCATTAGCCGTATTAGTGTTAGCTTCCACTATCTTTTACTTAGCAAAAATTTACAATTTATAATTAATAATTTTTAGCAGTAGTTTCCACAAATATTTACTTGTTTAGCATTAGCTTCCGCTAATTTCTTTGTTTAACATTTTAAACAAAGCTGTATTTTTAGTTAGCAGATTATGAATGCTAACCTTCTGGTTAGCTGTGCCCACCACAGCTTAAAACAATTTATTTGGCAAATGTAGTTTACGTCTTCCATAGAAGTTCCTTCAATTGAAATCCCTTTCAGTTTAAATACAGTAAATAAATAAAAATACTTGATAGAATGTGGCACAAAAGAGCAGGTTATATGTCAAAGGTTTGTTCATGTTTTCAGAGGTTTAATGGCGTCTTCTGGACGGTCGATCAGTTTTTTAAAACTCGTCCTAGAAAACGGCACAATTCCAGCCTCTCACAGTGAGTCTGTTCGTCTCCTGGCGAACACCGCCGACATGCTTTTCACAATGCCCTTCAGTCTCAGAGGCCGTTTGGCGCTCGTCAGCTTGGCGTCCCTCATCCGCTCCACCAGTCCACGGAACACGCTGAGCACGCTGTGGTAGTCCTCCGCTGCCGAAACCTCATAGAAGAGGCAGTCTGTGTTCAGAGCCAGCAGCCGGCCTTCCTCGCTCGGCACCGTCCGCCTGTGGTTCAGGTCCCTTTTGTTGCCCACAATCACAATGGGCGCCTTGTCTTCGCTGAGGAAGTCTTTGGTGGACTTGATGCTCTGGACCAGCTTGTTGACGGCGTTGAAGCTGGCTCTGTCGCAGATGCTGTAGACTAGAACGAAGCCATCGGCCCACCGCACCTTCTTATTGAAGAGGGTCGTATCCACCGACAAATCCTGTGAAGACAGGACCTTTAGTTCAGACAATATAACATAATGATCTTTTTCTGTGTTTTATCCTGATCAAGGTCAAACTTTCAATCCAAATCTAAATTACAAAGTTGGTTTTGTATGCTGTCACTGTGAGGACAACATCAGAAATGCTGGAATCAGCTAAAGAAAACCGCAACCGGTGCATTTGATGCCACTGATTTGAAACTGTCATTAATTACTCGTCTCGTCACTAACATCAGACAAAGACTTTGTTACATGAGACACCTTATTATGAGAAAGATATATTTGTATTTTTACTGTCAATAAAAGTGTGTGTATGTACTTGTTTCTACTACAGAGTGAGGACCATTTGTGACATAGTTACTATCAAACTGAGGACTTTGATGTAAAGTGGACCTCTTCAATGTCCTCGATTTATTTGCAGCTCTACGGCACTCTACTAGTTAGGTTTAGAGACCTGATGTAAACTAAGTTTGGTTCAGGTTAGGGTTAGAAATAGACCATTGATGGTTAATTTAGTGGAAAATATCTGGGTTAGGCATAAATACAGGTACAAAAATGAATGGAAGTAAATACAAAGTCTTGAGTTTGATGCAAGTAGAAGGATCGGTGTGTGTGTGTGTGTGTGTGTGTGTGTGGGGGGGGGGGGTCTTTACCTCAGAGTAAGGTGAATCCCAGATACTGAAACTTATCTCCCTCCCATCTGATATAAAACTGTGACTGTAGATGGACTCTAGAAGACAAGAGAAGCTCAAGATTTAGGTTTGTTGGTTAAAATCTTCTAACTTTATTATTTTAAAATCATAAATTCTTCCTTACCGATGTCTCCATATTCACCGATGAACCTCCGAGTTAAGAGGCGCACAGTCAGAGCTGGGAAAAGAACATTTAATTATTAAAAAAATAAATTAAAAAAACTAATCAGGTCATGAGAAACTTTTATTTTCTTTAAACAAACAAAAACAGATTCCTACCTGATTTTCCAACGCTGTCTGTTCCCAGAACAACAACATTTGCTTCCATTTTTTGTTATTATTTAATTCTTCAATGAACAGCTTGTGTGGCGTGTGTGAGCTCCATGTGAGGATGAGGAGGCTGCTGCCTTCTGAGGGCTGTTTAAAGGATAGACAGGTGGGTGGAGTTAAGGCAAGGACCACAACAACATTTAACTACATGTCACGAGAAGGAGGAGGAGGAGGAAGAAGAGGAGGAGAAATCCTACAGCCCAGAGACGAAATACAAACCTGTTTCTTCCTCTTATTTTTGTTTTATGTTGGAGTTTGTTGTCAATGAACAGGCAAAATAAAAAAGGGTTGTCTGCCCGTTAGCAAAATCACTTAGCAAATTTTATTTTAAAAAATCCCTGAACACTCATTTAAAACCGATTTATGTTTGGATCATGCAGATTCAAGATGACCGCTGTTTTTTAGCGAACACATCAGTCATAACCTTGTGAAGTGTGGTAGTAGCTGAGAGTTGTCCTAAACACTAAAATGGTTGGAATTGAAAGTTTGTTAATTTGTAGAGCAGTCCCTGAAGTTACAATACATATACAAAAAATTTTTTGCTAGTTGCACATTCTTTTTGCCAGTGATTCATTAAATAAAGCTACTTTAACGTTTGTTTCATCTGTCAGTATATCCAGTTTTTAGGCTTTTTTTTTGCAAACTTTAACAAACAATAAAAAATAATAAATGAATTCAGCAAAGACTGCAAGGTTTTAACCTTAGGAAGTGGGAAGCAAGGTTGCTCATTTGGCAGAGCTGTTGCCTCTCAGCAAGAGGGTTGCAGGATCAAATCCTGACCTTTCTGTGTGGAGGGTTTTCTCTGGGTACTCCAGTTTCTCCCCACAGACCAAAAACCTGACTAACTTTAAATTGTCTCTAAAAATGAGTGAGAGTGTGAATGTTTGTTCGTCTTCATGTGTCCCTGTAATGGACTTACAACCTGTTCAGGAAGTACCCCGCCCCTTGCACAGTGACTGCTGGGCACCAGTGACCCCCATGACCCTGAAAGGAAGAAGCAAGCTAAAATAATGAATGGATTGTTATAAATTAAGTTTTACTTAAAGCAACCACAAGGGGGCGGCATAGTTGAATAAATGTCCGGACTTCATGCAGAAAAGAATGAGAAGTATCCTGGATGCTGATTGGCTGAAAGCAAGAAGCTCCTCAGATGATTGGCTGTTTTCTGTTTATAGAACCCGCCTCCCTGTTTGTTTTAGAATTTCTCTGGGGACCTCTTTTCACTTTAAATTGTGGGAGTGGGAGCATTTGTAGGAATTTAAACCTTTATTTAAAACCTGTCTCCTCTTATTATTAAATAAATATTATAGCCTAGGTGTGAACAAATGCAATAAAGATTCTCAGTGAAATATCTAATCTATGTCTTAAATAAAAGAACCCATTATGTGGAAAAGTTCATCAGAGAGCAAGGATCTTCAAGTTTTTAAATGATTTGAATTAACCGGTCCGGACTTGTCTCAGGCTGTCAGCTGTTTCTATCTTCATCTTCACAACAGTCTGGTGTGAAACTTCACACAAAAATCAGAAGAACAATAAGTTTTGTGCCATGCTCATGTAAATTTAAGCTAGCACTTTGGCCAGAAGAAGAACAAAAAATATAATTTATCCATTCGTGAGGAGAAAATGCAAGAAAAATTATTATTCAAGCTTTTGCAATCTGAGCCACCAATTTAACAAATAAAACACGTTATTATTAGGTCAACAGCTTGCACACCTGTATCTAGGCCATGCACATTTTGTTACCCACAAACTCCATGTATTTTATTTAATCTGCTAGTCAGGGGCGGAGCCAGAGATAGGGCCCGGGGTGACACTTGTTACCCTTTATAACCCTATTGGCCACCCCAAGTGCCAACGTTGAAAGTGGCTGTAATTGAGCAAACAAGGAAACACAATTTTTAGTTTGTTTCATTTATCTTTTTATTTTTTTTGTAAAGACACAACTATTTTATAACATTGTACAAGTTTTGTTAAATATAATTTACAGTGTTTCACTTAGATTTCCTGTTTGAATACGAATAGCAAGAGTATTGTGAACTCATGCGGACGTTTCGAGACACTTTGACTCCACGAATGTGCAAAACTTTAAAATTATACAATTCTAAAACCCATGAAAAAACAGTGTGAAAAGTAAATGAAAAGATTTTACTCATTAAGTCATTATACAAAACAGAATTTTTGTCAGTTTTAGAAGCTGCTCATATGGTCTATTATATTTTATAATCTTTATTAAAGTGAGAAGAGTGGAGCATCAAATATTATGTAAATGATTTAGTGAAGGAAGCCAAATTCCTTTTACCTTTTTTTGCGTTCATTTACAATTTGAAAGATGAAAGAACTGTAAATTGATACAATATACTCTTGTTTTTTCTTGTGATACTGAAGCCAAAAAAAAACTCAGAAAAATTCCTCAACAGCCGTTTTGTATTATCACATCAACATGACCTTTTTTTTTATCCAAGGCAGTTTCACAGGAAGCAGCTCTGCTTATGCAAATAAATCTTCTTACAGACTTAACTTACACTCACTTTGTGTGTGCGATAAGTCCACATGTTCCTGTTCCGGGGCTGTCTGTGATATGAAAATTTACTGAAAACTATCCTCTCAACCAATGACACCAGATGGCACTACTTATTTAAATTAGCTCTAGATTTGCAAGTCCATTTGAAACGTGAACTTTTTAAAAGGGAGAGATAAAAAAATAAACTGAGGTCATGTGCAGTTCACGAGCATTATCACAAATTTACATGTGAGTTCAGCTCATTTAAAAAACTACTATAACAATAATACTTATGAGAGAAAAAACAAAAATGTAGTAATTTCAGCAAGGATATATAATCTAGAATGTTAAAAGTACCAGTAAATTGTAAGTTCTTTCTTAGTCTGTTGGCATTCTATCTTTTAAATTCCCCATTCTACATTTTAAAGTACCTGTGGCATGAATATGCTTCAAATATAAAATGTAAAAAACAAAAAACATTTTTACTTTTAAGAAACTTGGCATGTTACACATGATTTTACCCATTTTATTGGTATTTTTTTTAACTGGCTCAGCCAAAGTGAAACAGGAAGTGACATCAAAGGGGAACTTGTTGGCTGTGTCCAAAACAAGAGGTCGGGTCCTCCCAAGGCCGAATTTGTCGGATGCTTACGTCACAGCGCAGAGACGGAGGCTGTCCAAAACCGAAGACTTCTCCGATGTGGCCGGCAAATGCGTCCTTCCTTTGCCCCGAATTGAAGGACTGGTCCAATGGATCCTTCCTGGCCCACCATATCCCATGATGCATTGCGGGCCAGTTGGAGGGGTTTTTTTGCTAGTAATGGCGGATGAAGCGAGAGAAATGAATACGTTTTAAATAAAAATCTGATGGTATAAAAATAAGAAATTTCAAGCGGTTGTGTTGTTAATATGTTTATCCTTTGTATAGACATGATTCTAAATATTATTTTTGTCAATAAAAAAACAATCTGGTATTGCGAAATAAACATGTACCTACAGCGGGTCCATTAGTTCTTCAAATATTGTCTTTAAGTTAATTTTGTTGTTTTGTGATATTAATAACGCTAATATGCAGATATTTTTCTGATTTCGATCTAATTTAGCGCCATCGCGGTTGCTAAGCGACCAGACCTACGCTGGGTAAGGGCGGGAATAAAATCCAAGGCTAGACCATCCAAATTCACAGCGACTTTCTTCCGGTCTTTGCTGTCTACTGAGGACCCGGCCCACTTCAACCGTGTAGACCAGGTCCTTCGGAGGACACGGCCTCCCGTTTTGGACACAACATTTAATAAAGAAAACTTCCTGGTCTTTTTTTTTTTAAAGGGTATTTAAACTTTGACCCTTCTTCATCTCTCTCTGATAGTGATTTAAAATAATCTAAAGAAACATCAGATTTTTCTCTACAGTCTGTGTTGTTGGCAAATGCAAATGCTCTGTTTACATTCAAACATTTCTCTTTGTCATCAATCCTGTTACTTTGCCCAAAATCTCAACAACTGTTCATCTCAGCCGTGTGAAATTTTTAACAATATTTTATCAATGTTATTTTTCAAAAAATGTTACACAAAAAATGCATGTCGCAGGCACTTTAAATCACCTGTTAGCATGCTACTTTTTAAAAACTTATTTGCATGTTACCAGTTACTGTTAGTATGCTAACTTTTAAATCTCCTGTTAGCATGCTACCATCCACTGTTAATATTCTACCTTTTAAGTCCCTTGTCAGGATGTTACCCTTAAAAAACCTTGTTAGCATGCTTGGATGCTTCCATCTACTATTAGCATGCTAACTTCAAAATTCCTCCTTAGCTTTCTAACTTTTAAAAACAATTAGCATCTCCAAATACTTTGCTGCAATTTTATACTTATTGAGAGAAACTAATTCCAACCAAAGAACCAGCCAACTGGCTCAACAGTGTTAAAAGGTCTGCAGGTCTACTTGGTCTACATTTCAAAATGTTTGAGAATACTGAGAACTGGAGATGAGAAGCAAATATCCTAGTAGGAAACTGGCCAACAAAATCCTTTCAGTCATATTATGATAAATCAAAAAGTTAATTTCCTAAGAACTAATTTTGCACAGTTGATTGCAGCAGATAAAACTGAAAGCATCCATCGTTTGCAGCTCTCATTAGACAGCTGTGATGGAGGGCTGGAGTGGCGAGACAAGAGTCTGCCATTAGTGTCATTTCCCCAACAGGAAGGAAGCTTTCAGACTCATGCAGTCAGAATTACATGGTGGTGGTTAAAAAAAATAAAAACGGCAGAATATCTTAAATTTTCAAACTGAAACGACCCCTTGTGTCCTTAAATGGGGTGATATAAAACAAGAAAACTGCAAATTATTTAACAACACTGTACTTTTACTATGTCCTCAACTATATTTTGTTTTTAGCTTCAAAAGCAAAAAAGGTTATTATGAATCTTTAATCTCTTGTCATCATATAAAACAGAGATTTATGACACATCATTTGACTCCACTTAAAGTATAAAAAAATGAATTTCATTTTTTTCTAACAGTTTGTCATTTCACCATATGTTTGTGTGTTTGCTTGCATTTGATTTGAAAATGTGCTCACTGGGAAAAGAGCTGCCTAAATATTTCATGGTATAAATACAGTAAGTGGTTTGTAATGGCCCTTGAAAGCTTGTCTGAATGTTACATAATGTCTTCTCCATCTTTGCTACGTTTCCTTTCAGCCGGTGTCTCACAATGCCCCACCTAAACCAATTTTACATTATTTGGATTTGATCAATTTTCTATACATAAAAGATTTTCAATAAAAATGTATAAACAATTTTGCTGGTGATGCAATAGTACATGCAGAACTTTTTAATGGGGTGGTCATGTGGGGGCCACTGAAAACTCAGCAAGGGAGTCAGCAAAACCAAAAGCCAGAACAGAAATTCATAAATGTTATGTTGTATGATATTGAGTTTATTTGACAAATACAGTAATACTGGACATAGGGAATCACTTTCTGATATATGAATAAGTATAGATGTAGGGGTCAGGGGAACATAAATACCCTAAAAACAAGGATGTGTGTACTGGAGTGAACAAAAGTACCAGGAAGCATAGGTATGGGTGTACCAGAGAGACCATAGGCAAAGCCGTTCAAAATAGTCGGATAATTCGTGAACGTCACAACTCTAGTACCTGGTAACCTGAGAGACTCAAACAATGTGCCACCTGAAAGTGAAGTCCATTTAAAAAATTTAATACCCCTAAAATAATCTGCAAAGGTAAAGGCTACAAAGCCAGACCTAAGAAAGCAATGTTTTAAATAGTGCAATGATTTCTCCAAAGTATGTTGTATTGTTATTATTTTGACCTGAAAAATAAAGAAAGGTATCTCAGATTGTTTTTATGTCTTCCCTTATGTCAGTACACTAAATATAAGTTAAATGTTATCATGTAATGTTATCTTTCAATAATTCATTTGTACTTATTACATTAATTTATGTCACAGACACTTTAACCAACTATTTGCCAAATGCTGACAATGAAAATGTTCCAGATTAAAATGACAACGTTTCAGACTGAGCAGTGAAATCGTCTGAGTGAAAAATAGATGCCCACAAAAAACTTTTTGATGCACCCTGTGTGCTGTTTGATGGTTTAAGATCACGCTGTATGTTCTGCCTACTCTTTTTCATAAGTGGATGTCAAATCTCACAATGTGGATTCCTCCACCCATCTTAAGTAAAGCCTTGCATTAACCCTCCAGTCCTTATTTATGAGTGTTGCTGAGCTGGAGAAAGAAGGGCCTGATTATAGGAATTACAAGCTTATACTTTCAGAAAGGGGACCTGACAAATTCTATAGTTTTTTTTCCCCCAACAAGAGATTACTACCTTGCGCTCTTTGCCCTTAAGACAGGAATGTACTTTGTTTTAAATATTTATTCTGAGAATAGTTTTTGAGGGAGTCAGCTTTGCATTGTTAGAAATTACCTCATTGGAGAACATGTTAAAACACTGTTTCTATGCAGGAAATACCACATAGAGCTCAGTTATTGTTTATCAGCAGTGCTCAGCCATAGCAACGAGACGAGGAGCACGATGATTTGTCGAAGTTCAACACACAGCGTGGAAGTTAATTACAATGAGCTCTTTGCAGACAACCATAACGCTTATGTGGCCCTCGGTGAAAATGAGTTTGACACCCCTGCCACAGCTGAGGGAGTCGACCATTGTTTTCCACGCTCCAGCTTGTAACTTGAAGTGTTTTGTGAATCTCCCCCCTCCTCCATCTTTAGCTGAGTTCTCTGTGATTCTTCTTTTCCTGATTCTTTGTGGCAATATCGTCAAACTAGCTCTGCTGGTTTTAGTTGCATTTTGTTTACCTTAAAATATTTTCTCATGGCTAAAGAATGAAGTTCTTTCAAAGTTGTTCTAAACTACATACTTTGACTTATGAAGCTGGTTAGTTGTAGTGTGTTATTTATAAATGCAGCATTTTTTTTTTTAGTAATACATGTTTATAGAAACATAAGCAGAAAGGACAGTGCTATGGGTTTTATTTACCATAGAAGAAACTGGGCCTTTTACATGTGCCACTTTTTGAAACCCTCTACCCACTGCTGCAGATAAAATTACTCTATTTTTAAAACCTCATGTTGGCCTTTCTATTGATACTGGAGTAAAAATAGAGGGCAGCGCAGCAGCATGAAACGGTTGAAAATGTGGAACAGACAGCAGGGCTCTATATTTAGAAGGGACACAATCACAAAAAGAGCCTCATGACAATTTCTCTCCTCCCAACTGGATTCACTTTGTCCTTACATTCTGATTTCTGAGGAGGAGTCTGAGATGGAATTTTTATGTAAACTTTGTTGGAAAACTGTTAAAAAAAACTCATTACAGTTTGAAACTTTCCTCGATTATGGTTCCTTTTCTTGTTGTTTTTTATATAAAATAACCAGAATTGTTGGGGGATATTGTTTATTCTACTCAAGTTGTGCCTTAAAATCTGGACCTTTCATGTTTTTCTGTTATAAAAATCAAGCTTTATGAAATACACACAAGATGATTGAATGTCTGCAACAAGCAGCAGAAAGAAAAAACATGTTTGGGAATTTTCCACTTCAAATATTTCTCTGACACATTCAACACCATCCTGCTGCAGAGGAAGCTCCCCTCCAGGTGAAATTCCAGCTCGGCTCAGCAAAAGGTGATTGGCTGGACTCTGTGGAGCCTGTAAGCAGACTGACAGGACCTGGGTCTGAAGGAGACAGCTGGGATTCCAAACCAAAGATCTATGAAAAAGTGGTTCCAGTCCAAAAGGCTTAAAAATAAAAAGTCAGCTACATAGGAAAAGGTTGATAAAATACTATATATAAATGTATGTACATATATATATTGCTGCTCCAATTTTGTTTTACATTTGAAGTGTGTAAGGAAATTGAACTTTATAGACAGGTGCAAGCTGCAGGATAAAAAAGATCTGAATTTCACATAGTGAAACCAATTTCTACAAAATCAGTAAAAGTAAAAAGAGAAGAAGTAACAAACTGACTGCTAAACAACAGAAAAATGGGACTATGCAGGGAGGTAATAGAATATTAGGAACAGGTGTGCTAATTACTAAAGAAGCTCAGTTGTGACCAAATAAACACATTTACAGATACAAATGGGAAAAAAAAAAAAATGAAATAAAAAAGTTAAAAAAGGTAAAAGTCAGTGGTGGACATGGTTTCTCTAATCAGCTAACCTCTAATAGCGGAACTAATTTTTCGTTTAGTGGATTAGCTTTTTCACAAACTTTGAAAATTGTTGGTGGACCAAGTAACTTCTGTTATATTAAGTCTTGTTAACTTTAGGTCCAACAGACTTTCTGAGACATGTGATGCAGACTGAATAGTAGTCTTAGCAGTTAGCGATTAGCTGTGCTAATTTTTAATTGTTTAGCAGTTTAGCGTTAGCTTCTTCGGCTTTAGTCTGCAAAAGAGATTAACATGTAACCATAAACTTAAGTGGTGCTGAAAACATGATTTTCTACAAAACGTGTTTTTAATGTGTTTAATTTTTCTACTTCTTTTCTCTGTTGCCCTCTTTTAGATAGGAGTCCTATCATAGGAGTATAAAAATCTTTATGCTAAGCTAAGCTACATAGCAAATTGTGCCTTGCCTTTTTAAATGAAAGTTATTGTTTTAAAAAGCTGCATTTTCCAACCTGAATAAATAAGGGATCTTTAGGTCACACTGATGACATCTGTTGAACTGAACAACTGCTAAGCTAAGGGTATTTACATAATCAGAAGCTGTTTATTTAACAAAAATATGCCATGTGTATTATGAAGCATTTTGATTATGTTTAAATTGTGTCTTTAGGTGAAAATCAAAATAGCATTTTGCAACACTTTTGTTTTCGACAATACAAGTAGGTTATGGGATGTACAAAATACACATTGACCAGGTTTAAACTTACATGACTTTTACATTTTTAAATTTTATTATATTTTTATATATTTTTTTTAAATTACAGATCAACATCAGTCATTTAAAAGACTGAATCCTGCAGCAGTAAATGCTTCGTGTTATAAAGTCAGAGGAACACTTACACCAGAGTCCATCTTTATGGAGTGGATGCAGCAGTTAATCATGAGGACTGTGTTTTGCAGAGAGTCACATCTCATTTCCATTTAATCTGCTGATAAGTTTACAACATCGCTACAGTAAGCACAAAGTTCCTCTGCACTTTGACTATTAGTTCCATCCAAGAACTGTTTCCACAGCAACATCTTGTGACTTTTCAAAAAGGATGAAATTATACAGATTGATTTTGACTTTACTGACGTTAAATCTAAAACAGTGGCTCAACTGTTGGTTCTAACCTAAGAACCCTGGAAAACGGTCATGTGTTTATAGTCTTTGGTATTTTTATTATTATAAGGTATAAGGCTGTGGCAGCAAATAACAAAATTTAAGGATCAAAATCAGAGAATCACATAGGGATCCAGTAAGTAGGGAGTGATGAGACATGTGGTGACTGCTGGGACTAATAGATACAATGAACAGGTGTGTGAGATGTTACATTGGGCAAAAACTCATTGAGGAACAGAAATGACTGGTGACAAGGAAGAAGAATGGGAACAAACTGAACACAAAACAAGGAAATACAGAAAAAAAACACATATTAACAAAAAATAAATACAGATCATGACATTCTCCTCAGAGGATTATCTTTGTTTAATGCTCTGGCATAAAAATCTAAAATGCATTTCTTCAAGGAATTCTAGGCTTTTAATCCTTCTGAGAAACAGCAGCACATTTTAGGACAGACAAAAAACATAGACCTAGATTCTTTTTGTACAAATGTGAGCTAAAAAAAAAGAACAGGTAGCGCTTATTATTCTTTCCTCAAATGTTTAAACAGGAAGCGTCGCAGTACAGTACTCTGTGTACTCCCTTCTCATTCTTCAAACTTTTCTGATTTGTGTCTCCCAGCAGATGGGTTGGGCCTTTTTTTCAACTGTCCACCCTTTCCCCCCCAAACCCTATAAATAGCAGCTGTTTCAGAGGGCAGAACAATACTGGGTCGGCTCAATCGTTTATACATTCCTGGCACCGGCAGCTCAAGCCGTCTCCACCCTCTACCTGACTCACATCTACTGAATGTAAACACACTCACAATGAAAGAAAGGAGAATAATCCTTGCACACAGATGTGCATTTCTGCATTCCAGTCAGATTACTGTGGTTAAAACTGGTTTTGGTTCTTGTTGTACCGGTGACTTTTTAACCTGGAATTCCCTAATCCATTATTAGAACTGACGAAAGTCTAGTTGCCTTCCATTAAAGCACTTATTAGCCTCCATGTCATGAGCTGAGGGACTGAGAAGGTACACCAACCGTTTGAGTCTCATAAAGTACAAAACAAAGTCAAACAAATCTCTTGCACTTGGTATGATGGATGGTTGTTTGTTCAAGATTGGGCAGAAAGTGAAATTTAGTCTAGTCCACATGTCAAACCTGCAGGCCAAATGTGGCCTGCCATGGTGTTTTTTGTAGTTTATGTGTGTGACCACAACTCATCAGTGAGTAAAACTCTCTCTTCTTTTAAGTTTGACTGTATTTCTGTATTATTTATTTCACATTTAGTCAGTCCATTATCCATCCATTTTCTTCCACTTTATCCAAAGTCAGGTCATGGGGGCAGCAACTTTAGCAAGGAGGCCCAGACCTCTCTTGCTCCAGCCACCTCTTCAAGCTCTTCTAGGAGGACTCCAAGGCGTTCCCAGGCCAACTAAGAGACATAGTCTCGAGGTCCCCTCCCAGTTGGACATGCCTGAAGCACCGCCCTAGGGAGGCTTCCCAGAGGCATCCATACCAGAGGCCCAAACCACCTCAACTGGATCCTCTCGAAGTGGAGGAGCAGCGGCTCTACTCTGAGTCTCTCCTGGATAACTGAACTTCTTACCTTATCTCTAAGGGTGAGTCCAGCTACCCTGTGGAGAAAATTCATTTCCACCGCTTGTATTCGTAATCTTGTTCTTTCAGTCACTACCCAAAGTTCATTACCATAGGTTAGGGTAGGAACGTAGACTGATCAGTAAACAGAGAGCTTTGCCTTACAGCTTAGCTCCCTCTTCACCACAACAGACTGGTTCGCAAAACTGCGGAAGCCGCACCGATCCGTCCATCAATCTCATGCTCCATTCTTCCCTGACTCATGAACAAGACTCCAAGATACTTGAACTCCTCCAACAGAGGCAGAACTTCAACCCAGAGAGATCAATCCACATTTAGTCAGTCATACATGTTATACGTTTTAGTGTTTATAAGAGGATGTGTTAAAACTGTTTCTATGTACAAAATACCACATAGAGCTTATTGTTTGTTAGCAATGCTTAGTTGTAACAATGAGATGAGGCACATGACGTTTCATGTTTTTTGGACTAAGTTAAACACAAAGTGTCAATGTTCATTGTAAATGGCCCTTTGAGGGCCACCATAATGCTCATGTGGTCCTCAGTGAAAATGAATTTGACTCCTCTGGTCTAGAGCTACTAAATAACTCAAGCGCCACATACAAATGCAAAAAGAAACGCAGATAAATTGTGTGTTGCAGATTTTCATTTTTCATGCTCATTTACTATTTGCATACTTTTCTTGGTTTTGCACATGGCTGTTCTACCTGACTACTAACACTGCAGTTTGTTGGATTAGTTCAAACAACAGAAACATTATCACCTTCCTGGGTGCAGTTTCGTCTCTTCAGGCCAATGCACAGAAGAGAGTGCTTTTCAGAAACTGAGGAAGAGTCTACGATTCATGATTACTTTACTTTGGACAAGTGCCAAGAGAATCTGAGCGTGATAAAGCTGCAATAAATCACAGCTGGCTTTCAGATCTTGCTGGGTCATTTATAGTTTTCTTTGTGCTTGAGTTCCTCTGAGTCTTAGGAAGTGAGAAAGAGTTAGTTTCACGTCTGCTAGATTTGATCCAAGATAATTAGGAGTCAAAAGTGAAAATTGTCACAGTGATCACTAGATGTTCTTGCTTCCATCAACATGCAAACTTATACCTCCGTGATAAATTTTTACTTTGACGTTTATATTTTAGTTTAGTAAAGCCAATTGAATGAGTTTCCATTGTCTTGTTTATTCTCTTTATGAAGAAAAATACAGATATAAAAACTCTACTGATGTAGATCTAGATTAGTTGCTAACAATAATGCTGACTTCATAGGTGGTTTCACTTCACTTCAAACAGGGCTCTTTTACCAGAGGCCTGGGAACTTGAGGGTTCTGTGCTAAGGTGACAAGATATCTGAAATAAAATCCGGGCCATATCCCTTTCAGAGATTAAAAAGAGTTACTCGATATCAAAATTAAATTAAGAAACTGGGACAATTACAGTTTCATTCATTTTTACATATTGCAGAGACTTTGCTAGTAGCTAGCAGTCAGGCACGGCAGAGGTGTGTTTCGATAGCATCATACTTTATCTTCACTTACTCCTTAACAGAAAATGTTTCCCCATACACATTCAGGAAGTACCTCTCACTTATTTACACAGACATAAACATAAACAACTAAACCAGAACAACTCAGTTTTACTCTCATGAACATCATTAACAGTCATGTACACATAACTTCTACCAAATTAGTTTAAAGGTGGTGCGCCTGGCTTTTCTGCTCTGTAACGATAACATCAGCTACCGTAATAGCTGTTGTTGTGCGCAACATTTTTTGTATTCATATAAAGCTAAAACATTTCAGGAACACGTCGTTCAATACGAGGACAGTCCCTGGAAATAAAGGGTGGATGACTGGTCAACCTAATCTTAGCTGGTTCCAGGACTGTGCTCTTCTAGACAGAGATCTCTGAGGTTGTTCCTGGGATCTTCCAGTTGTAGATTTTTTTTTTTGATTCAGCTGAATTTATAAGACCTGCTGTTTTCTTTGTAGGTACTTGGTTGAGGCTGACTTCCTTGTGGAATCATTATGGATGCTATTTGCCTGTGGGATTCCTAGTAGCTGCCCTGAACATCTGAAGTGTTGACTGGTAGTTCAACCCCTTCAGTGGTGATTACTTTGCCTCTCTTGGACTGTTCGACTGCATTTATCCAGTCTAAATGTTGTTGTGTCCTTGAGCAAGATACATCACCCACCTTGCCTACTGATGGTGGTCAGGGGGTCCGGTGGCACCGGTGCATGGCAGCCTTGCCTCTGTCAGTCTGCCCAGGGCAGCTTTGGCTACAATGTAGCTTATTATCAGTGTGTGAATGGGTGAATGATTGTAAACGTGAAGCACTTTGGAGTTTGACAGGACTTGACAAGCACTATAAGTTCAGTCAATTTACCATTGCTGTAAATCCTGGTGAGGTAGATCAGTTGGTCTACTTTCAAACCGGTATACCACGCTTCACAATGATTTGGCTGAAGGGCCTCAGAACAATAATATGTGGTGTATATTCATGGGCAGCCAAAAACACATTTTTATGTCCTAGTTTAAGTTGTAGGTGTTTATTTTTCCTTCCATTAACCTTATTTTACTTTTTTATCCATTACTCATTTTCTTGACCTTTTCGTAGCACATTCTAACTCTATTGCCCAGTACAACATTGCACATAACACCCTCACAGCAATAACATAACATGTTTTTTCAGTGAAGCCCATAATTATCACATTATGTGATTAGATTACATCATAACCACTGTGACACCTCATCCCAGACATGCTGAGATGATAATCCAATAATTGACGGAAACGTATTCTGCAAACATTAGATCTTCTGGTAGGTATTTTACAAGATTTTGTTTCAGACAGAGTGGCAAGAATGTGTTGGCTGTTTTGAAATAAACAACTTTTAAGATGGTACCACTGTAGGACTGCGGTTAGAATTGTTTGTCTCATGTCTCCTCTGTGATGACACCAGATTATCTAGCTTATAGTATGTTGCAAGCATTCATGTTCAAATAATATTCAATTTCTCTGGATCTGTTGCTTGAGTTAATCCATTATGTCCATAAATTCAAACTAACATGCCTCTCAGTCAATAGTATTTTAATGTAAGACAAAGGATTCATCATCACTGAACAAAAATAAGTAAAATAAATAAATAAGTTTTTGGTCTTGCATTCGCTATTCTCGTCTTTTTCTTCTCGTGTTTACAGTTTGAAGCATCTGATATATATCAGCAACACATACAGGCCTGGTATAGTTACTACAGCGTTTGGTTTGTTTTCTGTGAATGAAAACATTTCTAGACAAAGCATTCTGGGTAAATGATGCTTACCACTATATATATACAGTATATATAAAAAATAAAAAATTTTCTTTCTCACCCACCGCGGGTGGTCTCTCTCTCTGAGCTCGGGTCCTCTACCAGAGGCCTGGGAGCTTGAGGGTTCTGCG
>JARVJO010000002.1:16723781-16747968 GCA_031762555.1 Cynodonichthys magdalenae | reverse complement strand
GGCCTGCCAGAGCTTCAAAGATATAATGTCTTAAAATAAGCAAATGCTGCTTTAAAGCCAACATTCAACACATCTCCCATAAAGCATTCAGCTACTTTTCCCATAATGCATGTTGATTATTTTATCCCAAACATTATGGCATCCCAACACTAGATGTAGGTACACAAGGTTCAAAGTGACCAATGCAATTCGCTGTGTAAAATCTACACTTACAACTTGTACAATTAAACTGGAATGCACCTCCAGTGGAACTTTCCCTGTCGAAAAGTGAGAGTTCAGAAATCAAGATGGCATCTCCTCATCCCAACTTAACAGTGAGTAAAACTCTTTTACTGTATTTCTGTATTATTTATTTCACATTTGTTCAGTCGTACACGTTTGTTTGAAGTTAAACACACAACATCAAAGTTAATCTGGCACTTTAAATGTCACCATGATGCTAATGTGGCCCTCTGTGAAAATGAGTTTGACACACCTGTGTTGGGTGATAACTCCAGAGCAGATTTACTAAACATCATCACATTTGATCAGTTCATCCCATATATTCTGCAGAACATAGAAACTATTTAATTTATTCTTGGTGTTTCACGATCTAGCCTACCAATTTAGGAACTATGGAGCGTATTTGCCTCCAGTTAACAATAAAAACATTTTTAAACACAAAAAACACAGGTGAGGTGGAGGCAGGACTTGTGGGTAAGTGTATTGAGTCAGAGATGCTGCACAGCGCCTCTCGGGCGGCTGTGAGAGCTGCAGAGAGGAGGACAGCTGCTGTGGGAGGTGGGATCCCAGAGAGACACACAGACCGACTCGGAGTAGTCGGCGCGGGCTGAGGGACCATGGCAGTCCGGAGCGGCCCGAGTTCGCGGAGCAGCCCAACCTGCTGCTGAAAGCGGCGGAAACATGCGCTGTGACAGAAACTCCGGCGCCGGCGGTTCACTCCTCGTGCCTTCTTCCTCGGTCACCCCGCCGGCTCGTAGTTCACATGTTCCGGCTCGTCTCCGTCGAGGGACCAGCAATGTTTGAACGAGCGACAGCGGAGCCCCTCGGAGTTCGGACGTGGGCTTCCTAGCTTGGTTCGGACGAAAAAAGACTGATAGTAGTTGAGGTTTGATTTTTGAGGAGACGCCGCGGATGTAAGTCTTCCGGACGCGGGAAACGAAACTGTGAGAACCTGCCGGGCGCCGCCGCCCGCCGGTGTGTTTGTCGGGTTTAACGCAGCGGAGGAGGAAGAGGAGGAGGAGGAGGGTCACCGAGGATGCAGGTGAAGAAGCACCGGGACTCGGACCGGAGCGGCGGGGACATGCTGGAGAGAGACGGCCTCCGCAAGGCTCCTACATGCTTCTCCAACATCAAGATTTTCTTGATATCGGAATGTGCCCTGATGTTGGCACAGGGCACCGTGGGAGCGTATCTGGTGAGTCCAGCACACCCAGAAATTCCACCTGGACTTCCAGCTGCAAGTCCTGTCCAACTAGACTGACTGCTAACCGGGTCTGGCCTCAGGGTTTAAGGAGGTTTTTGTTTGAAATCCTGCTGTGACAGAGAAACCCGTCTCCATCTCTTTAAAGTTCATAGATGCGAGTTTGTTTGCAAATAAATGTAAATAAGGCCATGTCTATTTAACCATATTAGCTACATTAAAGCTTAATATTTATTATAATTTAATAATAAACCATTTCAAAGTTACAAGTGCATGAAGCAGCAGGGGTCACAGGTCATTCAGGATAAACTCTGAGATTATTATCAACAAATATAACAGGTCAATTTATGCTGTCAAACAGATTGATGTATTTGATCTAAATTGATTTGTGTTAAACTTTCCTTTAAGATCATAGATTAGTTTTCATAAATATATTTTAGCTATATTTCTGCTTTTTGAGCTTGTTTTAGTAACATTTCTCCTCATCCAGTGTTTTCTCTGCCAGAACTGGCAAAAAACATCAGGTAAACGAGAAAAAAAAAGCCTGCGTCCACATCTGTTTGATTTGTTTATACAGATAAACCTCTGTTTCCTGCCCTCAATGCTGTGTGCACAAAATAACTATAATATGATCTATTGACCTAACATGTCAATCAAGGTCAAGACCTCCAAACTCCTCCCCTTCATTTGTCCTAGTTTTCCAGATGTGCACATACTTTCATTTTTACTCACACTGATGACAGATATCTGAATGTTTTTAAAAGGTCACCCCCCACTAGTAAAGTTTATGTTTTATTTAGCCACTGCAATGAAAATGTCAAAACACATGACAGCAGAGATTCCTAATATAGATTTTTTTTTTAATGTGAAACAAAACTCCCCCGAAGAAGTGCTCCACATTATTCATCAAAGCATCTCAGATGAGCTCCACATCCTCGAGGCGACCGCTGTGAACATTTTGTCTCAACATTAGCAGTGTTTATTCTCCCTCCTTCCCCACAAGCTTGCTCCCAATTATTGGACTGAACCCTAAATGCCTCAGCCTTATTTGGAGTGGAACATCTTATCTTTTTCTTGAAGTGGACCTGCTGGGCTCGCTTCAACTCAGAGCAGCTGTAGAGCATGGTAGTGCCATTCTGATACAAAAAAAACCCCAAACAAACCTGGTCTGGAAGCTGTTTTTTATAGTATGTTAGATCTGGACACCTGTTTAAACTGAATAAACCACACACCTGGTGCTGAAGATGAAGTTTTGTTAGACAAACACGTGGGTTGGTGGCGTGCTCTACTGTGAGTCACAAGAGCTGATTTCCATGAAGTTTTCCTTTGCGCAGACAGAACATTGGGTACCTGGCTTGGTGTCGGCTCTGAAAAGCTGACTTAAATGCTTTTCCCTGATTGGATGACCGTACTTACATTAAGAGTGTTTGTTGGTTGAGGAAGGAGGGGGGAAGTCAACTATCATGGCCCCCTTTTTCCTCTTGTGAGCTGCTTACTGTACAAGACAATTAGCAATGTGTCCTGATTTAGCAGCTTAGCTGATACTGAAAGGTGAAACAACAGAAGCACAGATAAACACTGCTCCCATTTTTTCCAGTTTTGTAAATTCACCCACCTAATTTGATGATTTTGTCTTGGTGGTGGAGATGAATGAGTCTAAATCAGCTCCTTGCGATAAAGAATCAACATCTGAAACAATAAGATTTGAGCTCCAACTATTTTTTTTAAATATGACGACTACTGTCAAAATAACAAAATGAGGACTTGAATTTTGCACTGTGGTTCTTTGATGCTAACTTCTGCCAAAACGCTTTTTAAGACGGCTCGTCTTTACGACTGTTTTCAGGAACCTTGGCATGAAAGGGAGCTAATGATGCATTTACTTGACTCCCTCTTCAATTCAGGGTCACACTGGTGCTTATCTGCAACAGTCATTGACCATTTTTAATATGCAGTGATGGGCAATAAGGTTTGTCAACTAACAAGCTAACATCAGCATGTTTGTGTCAGTCTCACCAGTCTTCAGCTTGAAGGAGACAAAGACGTTTGGTGTAAACTGAGTGACAGTCCTTTTGGCGGTTAGCGATTAGCTGTAACCAGAGATGGGGACTCGTGACTCAGACCCTACTATTAGAGACTTAGACTTGACTTGGACCCTAAAGACTTGAGACTTGACTTGGACTTGTGGTTTGAGACTCGCAAACAATGCAAGTCTTTTCACTGCCCGACTCACGATTCTCACTCCTTCAACACATCCATGCTCCGCTCCCCCTCGCCTGAGAACGGGAGGGGCCAGCGCTGTCCAATGTTGATGATGCAAACCCTACGTGACAAACAGAGCTTCAGCATGGCAGGCGTGTTGCAGCCGTTCCGCTGCCATTTATGATAAGCTTTGCTTACAGAGACTTTATTCAATGCCATGACAAGAGACTGGCAAAATGCAAAGTGTGTGGAGTCCAAATCCAAAATTTGTTTTTGTGATGACTTGTGCAGCCCTTTTACTTTAAGGATTCTGGTTCATCATCTTCGCTGACATGCTTTTATGCATTTAAAAATATTTTTTCTGGTATTTTATTGTAAAATCAGCAGCAGACTTGTTGGATTTGAATGAAACTTTATTGATCCCATGAAGGGAAATTACAGTTCAGAACAACCCATTCAAGAGATATATTTCTTATTTGTCAATGGCATGATTTTTACAGTATGCTTTTGTAAGACTATAAATTCAAAATACTGTTAACAATACTTTAAATGCTTGATTGTGATTTCAACCTTAACTTTATTTTTAAAACAGTTTTATGTTTTAATAGTATTATTCAAACATAACACTATGTTTTAATATTTGATTTATAGTATTATAGAATATAATCTAGACTACTTAGAATACCTTTGATCAAACTGCCAGTTAAGTGATACATGCAACAAGACTTGTGACTAATATTTACTTGTTTCAGGGTTTCCCCTAGTGTATTATAGTCCTGGTGGGCCACCTGGTCTACTTGTTCCCTGCCAGGCTATCACTTCTTTGTTTTTTTAGAGCCAGCGACCTTGTGACTACAGGAAAAGTAGATATTAGCTAGGACCTAGCATTAGCAATGTAGCGCTCCGCTACAACAACATTAGAAACTATACAGACAAGTTACAACAACTTACAATGAAAACCCAGCTTTAGACTCTAAATTACTTTATGCTCAGCCAAGTCCATAATCTGCTGAAATAACTGCAAACATCTCTAATTCTGACCCTGATGATTTCTAAATAACCTACAAGCAACACATTTCATTATGACAAACATAAATAAAATGTCATCCAGCAGGTATGACATTATTGATATGTGTATGTTTGTTCCACAATTTTAAGGACTAAATTTAATGTTCTGTATTGAAACTAGTACCTAATTGTTGTACACTTTTTACTGCATATGTTGAGGTTAGATCAATTAGAATAATATATCCAAAAGAACAAAAAAAGTTGATCACTTTTTCTGCATTAAATTCGCTAGAACTGCCTCATTTTACTAATTTAAAGGTAAAACTTGTTAAAAATACTTTGCATCGTCTTATTTTTCCTCGGTGTTGACCAATTCTCTGCTGTCCCCTGCCTCTTCTCACACACTTATCTTCATCATATCATCACACTCTCAGGTTAGAAAGGCAATTAAAATCTTTTATAGTCATCGATTTTTATTTAAAGAAATCTAATTTTCCATGCTTTAAGTCATGGGCTGATTTAAAAATACAACAAGCAAAGCCAAACAATCTTTCATCTTTTAGTTGGGTTTAATTCTTGTATTCTGCAGTTTCGCTAGTGGGTTTGTCCAGTTTGTCCAATTAGCATTTTTGTTTTTTTTTGACAGATTCTTTTTTAAATGTCAAGTTCCCAAACAGGTTTAGTGTTTAAGAATGGAGTAAATGAAGACATAAATCAAAAAAGTTACACTCTGGTAATTTCTTGTAGCTGTTGGCCTTAAGCCTTTTTGTGTAAAGAATAGCCACCACAACAAATCAGTGAATGTTTAAAAAGTGGTTTGGTTTGCCAATTTTCTATACTTAGTTTGTTGCTTGAGGTTTAATCTAATCAAATTGTGCTTATTATGATAAATATATATTTTTAAATGGTGCATGTTGAGGATAGGATGTTTAACCTTTTCACTTTATGTAAGTGGAAATTACACTAAATGGTCAAAACTTTAATTATAAACAGATGTTCTGTCCTTAAAATCCTAATTTTAGTGGCTATTGTCAATGCTAAACTTCAGGTTCTGTTCATGCTAACCTGTCCTTAAAGTCCTAATGTTTCATGTTTTTCCAGATAAAACGCCCTACTTTTTTGTGTGAATGCCGCCCCTCGGCGTTATAAAGTCTGTTGCTATGCAACAGATTAAACATTTCCACTGCTCCGAGTCGTAACGTGGTCTAAAAGCAGCTGTGACCACTGACTGTGTGCTCGTTCTGTTTTCCACACGCTCATTTATTTGGATTCGACTTTTTGTGGAAAGCTGCCTCTTTAAGAGCTAAATGTGTTGAACTTTTCTCATTCAGAGGCTCTTTTTCCTGGAAAGCTTTCAGTCAGGCTCCGTTCTTCCGTTAGAGCAAAGGATTTGATGGGATTGTGATTTTTTTTTTTCAAGCGAGACGATGAGACGTGCGATCAGACGCGCGCTGGGTGAAGCCGGTCGTCTGTCAATAATACCCACCCAGTGTGTTTGTGAGGAAACAGACGCCCAAACGACAGAACATAACTCAGTCTGAAGTTCTTAACTTATGCCTGAAATTCAGTGAACGCTGCTCTGCTCCCAACAATCATCCTCACGGCTGTCTGATCTGTTGTCTGCAGGAATGATCTGCTGTCACCTCTGACTCCTGAAAGTAACAGAAAAAAGTTAATTTTAAACACATTTGACAAAGGGAATAAACTGAGCATTGTATTTGTTCTTCGTCACACCTTGTCCATAATGGATGATCTAAAGTCCTCCTGCAGATCTAAATACATGGTTTGTCTGAGACTTCTTGTCTGTGTTAGTGAGTTCAGACAACTTTATAATGCGGCACGCCACAATTAAAGACACCCGTTTAAGCCGTGCAAACTTTTAATGTTTTCACATAACTTTGAGTTCCTCTTCAGGAGGTTCAAGAGGAAGACAGACCATGTCAACTATTTACTGACTTATCTCAAACCTAAACTGAGAGTCACAGGATGCTCTAGGAAAAAACACTAAGACACAAACATGCAGCCAAGTTTTGTGCGTATCTAATGAAACGAGGATTTGCGTTTTACACGGATTAAATCAAATATTATTGTGCGTGCAGTTGTACCCTCTGATGCAGATGACTCCACAAAATGAGAGTAAGAGCGACGACTTGTTTACATCTCCACTCTGAGCTCAGAGTAACCCTCAGGTTGTGAATCAGCAACATGTAATCTAAGAGCAGGACTGCAGAAGACCTGTCATTAATCCTGTCCCCCCTAGTGCTATGAAAAAATAAATCCCCTTATATGTGAAAATAAAACGAGGGGATTCCCCATGTGTTGTCAGATATACAATAATTATTGTGTGTATACGATAGTTTTAGGGTTTATACCAGAGGTCTTTTTGATGTTTCTCTGCTTCAGCAAACTGTGGTAAACAGTGAGGGGTCTCCATTGGTAGAACTGTTGCTTCCATGAATGGATAGATGGAGTGATAAACAAGTTCTGTAGAATTTAAAGAGCAGGAAAACAGCTAAAACATGCAATTGCCCTCAAGGACCTGGACTGAGGTCTATACAATAAATAGTTTATAAAAAGCCCCAAAATACAATAGTTTGGTAATTTTGCAGTACAACGGATCAGGGGTCAGCATTGATGCCTCACAGCAAGAAGGTCCTGGGTTCACTTCCCGGTTCGGACCCAGGGTCTATCTGTGCAGAGTTTGCATGTTCTCTTCTTTCTTGGGTGGGTTTTGTCCAGATACTCTGGTTTCCCCCACGACACAAACATATGTGCAATAGGTTGCCTTCAGGTCCAGGCCATCCTTGCAAAAAAGATCTGTGATCTCAATGAGATTTGCCTGGTTAAATAACGGTAAATAAATACATTTTTATTCACCAAAAATGTTTTTTTTTTTTTCACATGAACACCAACGTAGCACAGTCTGATCTGACCAGCCAGACCATAATTTTCCTGTTATCATGTTCACCAATCACAACACCTCAAATTACTAGAGAAAGTGCATTGTTTTACCATTTGTCATTTTTCATCTGGTTGTCCTGCCTCCAACCCTGGAATCACTTTATTGCCATCGTGTTGCAAACCAGCTGATCTAATCACTCTTTGGCTGGAAGTTTCTGTTTGGCTCTAAACTCGGGTGACAGACGGCTGACAAAACAGAAACTTGTGATGATCCCTGGAATAAATGCTGCTTTGCCTCAGTAATCAGAAACAGAGGTCTGTTGGCAGGGAGGAGCCCCACTATGGAACATCTGAACATCTCATAATTTAGAACAGTGCCGTAATGGAAAAACAGTTTTGTCTGTTGTTTAATTTAAGTTGGGTAAAGTTTAGACACTAAAGTCAGGTCCTTCAGGTCCAAGGCTATGGGGTCTTTGCCTCAAGTAGAGGATTTTAAGACTCTGGGTGTCTTGTTCAAGAGTGATGGTAGGATGGAACAGGAGGTGGATCAACAAATTGGGGCCTCATCCTCAGTAATGAGGGCGTTGTTTCTGTCAGTCGTGGTGAGGAAGTCGCTGGGTTGAAAGGCAAAGATTTACTGGTTTATGTTCTACCTTCAACTATATTCATGAGGTTTGGATCATGACCCGAAAAAACAAGATTTCGAAAGTGTTGCTGGAGAGAGGCAGGTCTGGTGTTCTCTCCTGGACCCGTTTCCTCTGCAACCCGACTAAAAACAAACAACAGAAAATGGAGATAGCATTTAGACATCATCTCCCTTGGTTCATGTTTAAGCATTTGACCCTGTTTTGATTTCTTTTCCATGTTGTTTCCAGGTGAGTGTGCTGACCACGCTGGAGCGGCGGTTCAACCTGCAGAGTGCCGACGTCGGCGTGATTGCCAGCAGCTTTGAGATAGGCAACTTGGCGCTGATCCTGTTCGTCAGCTACTTCGGGGCCAAAGCGCACCGACCCAGGCTGATCGGCTGCGGGGGCATCGTCATGGCCCTCGGTGCTCTTCTCTCCGCTTTGCCTGAGTTTTTGACAAACCAGTACGAGATTGTGGAAATGTGGAGGACTGACATGGGTCGGGACGTTTGCTCCAACAGTAGCGAGCCTCATCCGGAGGACAGCTTGTGTGCCCTTAAGACAAACACCAACATGATGTACCTGCTGCTGATCGGAGCCCAAGTGCTTCTGGGAATTGGCGCCACGCCAGTGCAGCCCCTGGGGGTTTCCTATATTGATGATCATGTAAAGAAGAAAGACTCCTCCCTCTACATAGGTGAGACCATAATAATGCATTTAATTAAATTTTATGACTGACAAAGTAGGTACTGATATATCAGGATAATACAAAGGAGAGTTTAGTCGAATGAAGCCACTGTTCGAGGTCATCTGTGTGCAGAAAATAGACAACTTGTACCCTGGAAATAAAAAAAATTTCCTGCACCACTGATTTCCTAAGGCGACGAAAAACTGGTCAAACATGAACGTGTTTGCTCGCTGCCAGCAGGTGCAGTGTTTGAATGGTTTTTGTTTACAGAGGGTCCTTTTTGCTGCGAGCCCGGGCCTGTTGACGCGAGCGCCAGGCGAGCATATCTTGGAAGCTTTTAATCTCCATTACAGGGGTTTTTAAAAAGGCGGAAGGCGGAGAGGCCGTCTTCTTTGCTCCAGCCTCTCTCAAAGGCGAGATGCTGCTGATGCGGCTCTTCAAGGTGCTTTCTGTGCAACATTCTGAGTACACAATAGCTCTGTAGGGATATAGATTTGCTGTGATGTGAATATTTTTTGCTATCGGTTTACAGAAAGCAACTTTAATACTTTTACCAGATGCCCGAAGGAAGCCAAGTCCTCCTGCTTTGATAAAAATAGTCATAAATTCATATAAGTTGACGTCCTCTTGTTTTAATTGTGCTAATAATTTGCTCCTAAATGACCTTTGATGTATCCAAACAGTGTGTGATGTTTGTTCTGGGCGTGGAGCAGAGACAATGAGAGCACAATAACTCAAGGCAACCACACGCCCTTCCTGAAACATTCACACCGTTGTGTGGCCGCAGCGTGTTGTGTGGCTGCTCAAATACAGATATCACCTGCACACAAAGGCAGCCACTTTGCTCTGTAATCTCAAATCCAAAGCGGATTTTCCTAATTGTGTTTATTTATCCTGACCGTGAGACATTTTATTCCTACAGAGATGTTAGAGACAATAACACAGAGTCTTGAAAAAGTGAAGTCTATGGCATTTTGTTCGTTCAGCGGTGCACTGGATTGTGAACAGTTTATTGTAGGAAGTGGGCTGTGAGTGATTGAAGTTTTGGCAGGCCTTAAGTGGGCAGAGATTTGCTTCTGTGCTCCAGCGATAAGCTGCTGGTAGAGCTGGAGGAAAAACAAGCAGCAGCAGGGCTGTGAGGAACAATGTGGTATTGAGACCCGCTCAGCTGATCGGTCTAATCTTTCTGCAGCGGGCGCATCATGTGCCCTCGCCTGCATGAATGAGGCAAATTGTCTGGAATGTAGTGAGATTTCCTTGTAGTATGCTTTGGTCGCACTTTGTTTTGTTATTGCAAAATATTTACGAACCCAGTTCCATTGAAGTTGTGTAAAATGAAAATAAAAGCAATGATTTGCACATCTGATAAACCCATATTTTATTCACAACAGAACACAGTAAACATCTCAAACACATTTTGAAAAAGTTGGGACATGGGAGATAAAAGGCTGTAAAAGCTAACAGCATGTAGCAATTATTTAGGTTAATTTGCTATAGTGCAGTAAGAACATGGACTGTTCTGTGGTTTGATTCCACATCCTCCAGACTAAGGAGAACAGGGACTATTCAGTCTGTCAGCCCACAGTTCAAAAACCTGCCTCTCTGATGGTATGGGGGTGCATTGGTGCCTCTGTCATGTGCAGCTTACACGTCTGAAAAGACACCATCAATGCAGAAAAGTAATTACAGGTTTTAGAACAACATATGCTCCCAACTAGTCAGATGTTCCAGTAAGGCAATACTTAACTGCAGACTTTTTCCATCACAACAAATGTGGCTTTGGAGTAGAAGATTCCAGATGCTGCACTGGTCCACCTGTAGTCCAGAACTCTCCCCAACTGAAAACATTTGTTGCATCATAAAAAGAGCCCTTTGACCCTGTGAGCAGAAAGATTTCCCCCGGCAGACCTCTCCTTCCAACGGTCGCAGGGGTTTGTTTGCAGCACGTAACTTCCTCTGCATCCATTGTACTGTATGTGTGCACCAATGTGCTGTAAGGCACGTAGACCCGCCAACCTCAAGCCTTTTATATCAAACTTGGTGCAGAGCAGGTTATGTTTTTGTTCTTGTTCTTGTTCTTGTTCTTGTTCTTGTTCTCGGCACAGCTCCTGTTTTTCGGCTGTTGTTAGCAAACATTTTTCATTTATTCGTAAAGGGAACACCAGCTGGTTGTAACACTATTTGAAGAAAATTTACTTCAACTATTAAAAACGAGACTTTGAAAATACTGTAGGCTGCTTAATTTTTTGTGCTCCAGTACGAGCTCTTCAGAAACGAGAATGACTCAGCCTGAAACTGAAAATGATGATGGAGGATGACAGAGCATTTTCATGGAAAGCTCACCTCAGCTTTAGCCTTGTAGTTTTCAGGCTAGCTCCTGAGCTAAGACATATATATATAATGATATATGGCATTAGCTCCTGAGCTAATAATGTTAATGCCATATGTAATTGGTGATGGCTAATTTACTATATATTACATTAGATTGTTTCAAACCATATATTGTGCAAAACTGAAACTAATAAAAATCTAAATTTATTGTCACCAATTTTAACTTTTTAACATTCAAATTTTGTGTTTTAGTCTCAGTTGTAACCTACTATCATCATCCCCAACATGCATTGGTTAACAAAATGGCGACGTGTTTAAGTGAAAAATGTATTAAACATATATTTTAAGTGATTAGATGTTTTCACATGTGAAATCATCTAATCACTTTTACTAGAATAGAGAGAAAACAACATATTAAGGCCCACATGTAAATAGTCGAAGATCCCTGTAAAGTTAAAGTCTGACCTGAATGGCCAGTTGAATGATTGTAGCCAGTCTGTGTAAAAAAAATAAATAAATAAAATAAAATAAAAAATGAGTTGGTGGCAGTCAGGAGCGGAGAGCAAAGCAGAGCAGCCTGGAAATGTGCCATAATTACAGAGCGAGCCAGGAATGCCAACCAGCCAGCCATGAGGTGGGTTTGAGTGGGCCGTGGCACACATGCATACCACACAGGCCTGTGAAAAACAACTCCTCCGGAGGCTCCGAGCGCCTGCTTCACTCCGCTCCGGCAGACATGTCTTAGAGCTGATAACAAGAGTTTCAAGTTCTGTCTCTGGTTCAGTCCTTCCTGAAGGTGCCGGTGCTAAATGTTCTCCTTCACAGGAAGTTCTCCAGACTCCATCTTTTAAAAACAGACGTTTACGGTTGATTTTTTTCAAGTTTGATTCTTCCAGTTTAGAAGTTGGCAGTGATCTCGAGCCAAAAGGAAATAGATGTTATGGGAGAGATTACGTCAACAGGATCTTCATTGCCCCCTGCTCCACTACCTGGACTACATAAACATACAATTGAAGGTTTTAGATCTCAAAGTAAGTGTAGAAGAAGACAAACCCCACCCAGCTGCCTCTCTGGATTTCAAAAGCTTTTAAACTGCCTGGGATTTCCTCATTAAACTGTAATGTGACATGGGCAGAACAGGAAGTGTAGGCTCAGACTGAAAGTTTGACTTTCAGTGAGATAAAAAGGAGATAAAAATCTCACTTTTTTAACATGTAAATGTTTGGTTTTCGTCCACTCAATACAGCATTCAACTTGATCAAATCTGAGAGTTTGGTTAAGATGCACTTAGTGGTTCATGAGGTATTTTGCTAACAGACACAAGGACACAGGGACTCATCAACGTTTGCATGCTGTGGCCTCCAAACAGCTTTAAAAGTACAAAACTTCTCTCCATTAGAAGCTAAAAGGTTTGCTGCTCATTATCACAGATATAGCAGGTTTTTGATTTGTCAACTTTAGTTATAAATATATTTTCTCAGCTGTCTGACTTAAACAATTAACCCAATCTGAGGCTTTAATGCTGTAGGAGACTGAAGGAACTTTGCCTTATGTCTCAAAGCTTTATATTCATATTTAATGTGATCTGTTGGAGCTCACAGCACATGTTGGTGATAACTACCAGCTACCAGCACACCAAATTTTAACCCGATATGGGTGAAACCAATAGAGTTGTAGCCATTTTTGTGTTTGTTTTCCTCTAGCAGCTTTTTTAATGTCTCAAGCATACATCAGCATGCTGCATGACAAAC
This sequence comes from Cynodonichthys magdalenae, assembly GCA_031762555.1. NCBI lineage: Eukaryota > Metazoa > Chordata > Actinopteri > Cyprinodontiformes > Rivulidae > Cynodonichthys > Cynodonichthys magdalenae. The sequence goes on along the minus strand of JARVJO010000002.1, from coordinate 16,735,038 downwards.
ATGTTTATTTAAGTTTTGACTAAATTGAGCTATGTGTTACCTGCATTAATTATGAAAAGTAAAAAGCTGAAGTACTTCCTGTTTTAAATTCAGACTCGAGTCATGAATTCACCACAGGTTGTGCACGTTTCTTCATACTCAGCAGTTCCCTAAAGCTTGCATTTCTTCTGCAAGTTTCCCTTAAGCTCTGCGAGATTAAACGTGGCCTCGGGTTTGTTGGGAGAAACCAGCAGCATCCTCGAGAGTCTTGTCAACATTCCTGCTAAAATGCACCCCGACTGGAAGCAGTAGCTGCAGCGGGGCGTTTATATAAGCTACTTAAACTCAGAGCATGTTAATGTCATCTTGAAGGATTAAATGGGCTTTTTTTTCCTTCTTTGCCGTAAGCCAGGTTTGCCTAGCAACACTAGTTTGGTTTATCTCAAGATGATAGACGGAGTTTGTCAAACATCTGCTGCTCTTGCGAGCCGACTGACCCGGAAGACCCTATGTTGGAGCCGCGAGTCAGGGTGTAGCTGTCAGCCACTTTCAGCTCAGTTGCTCTCAGGTCACTGATGGAGGAGGCCGACAAACCAACATGTCAGAGCATAGACGAGTTATTTCATTTACCAAAGTCAAAGAGGAAAATGTGTCATTCAATTTGTTCATGAGGATTTAATGTGGGAGCTGAATTTTCCTAAAGGGATAGTTCAGTATTGTTTTTAAAATGATGTTTTGTGGATTTATCAGCAGTCAGCATCTTACCTGCAGTAGACAGGATTTAAAAATAACTAATTTTGGAGCATTAGGAGAAAATCTTCAACTAACAGCAACTTGGAGCAAAGTCTGTTTAATTTTTGTTTTGTAAACTAATTGTAAACTAGAGGTGAGCACAGCTAACCAAAAGGTTAGTGTCTGTAACTCATAATCCACTAACTAAAAATATAGCTTCACTAACGCTAAATATGTAAAAAAAGAAAAAAAAAATTTAATTAGTGGAAGCCTAACAGTTAAATCAGAATAACAACAATGAAACATTGTACAACAAGATTTGAGGTGCAGTTCTCCAGTGTAAATAAAAACAAAAATAATTAAGTTAAAACAAAGATATAAAAAGAATAAATACCTGAAAACCAGCTTAGTTCATACTGCTTTCATTCACGTCACATCATATTGCACTTGTCCATCATCCGGAGTTGACTTAAAGCGATTTTGTAAACATGTATAAATTAGCGGAAGCTAAGTGCTAACCGCTAAGGTGTCTGTACATTGGTCTGCATCACACGTCTTTGTCTCCGTTGAGCTGAAAAGTGGCGAGACTGACACAAACCTTTAGATTTTATCTTGTTAGTTAGCTGTTAGCAGACATAATGAATAAATAATAATAAATGAATTGCTCTACCAATGGTTGACAAAGTTAGTAAAAAAGCTAATCCACTAAATAAAAACTTAGTTCCGCTATTAACTCATTAATAGAACCATAAACACAACTACTATAAACAAGTTCTGGCATTTTTATATATATATATATATATATAATACTTTCAACAATCTTTTTAGAAAGTTTGCAAACAAAATGTGTAGATTTGATGTGAACTACGTGAACTTTCACAGGGTTGTGTTCTTGTATTTGTATGTTTATGTTAAGTTCAGGAAACGAGAGTGTCTGCATTGTTGAGAGGAGGTGACCCACGCTAAAGCATTGAGTCCTTTTATAATGCCCCCAGGACAGCAGGAGGTTTATTATGACAAACTTGTGTTCTAATCCTTACAACAGGATGTTTTTGTCACCTTAATTCAATTTAGTTCAAAACTACTTTATTAATCCTAAAGGGAAATTGGATAAAAGATAGATAAAAAGTAACGTTTGTGGTTTGAATATTTACTAAAAGTACAACAATTTTTAGTTGACAACTCATACTGTACTTTGTAGTTTTGACTAAGTAGTAAAATATATACTTAATAAAATATTTTCAGTACCTTACAGTAATTCCTGCTCTGTTTGTGTTCAACCCTGCGTACCTGCAGAGCAGCTGCACCCAAACAACAACATATTTCCACTTGGATGAAAGTAGATAAACAGATGCTGCAGTGCCGAGGTTCAGTTGTTGTTCTTAAACTGCGGATCATAAACATGGTTGTTTACGGTGAGCACAAATAACAGCCTGTTGCCCCCGATGATGAAGGCCAGCTTTTTTTTGGTTCGATGACTCATTGGTCCTGTTAGTCGGACCATCATAGGCCTGAAAGTGCGTTTGGGTCAGTCAACAGGTCCGACCTGTTTGTATGATATGGATCACAATAACAATATGAGACCCTCTGGTTGGATCGTAGAAGCCTGCCGAACTGGTTGCATGTTTGTTTGTTTGTTTGTATTGTCTGTCAGATTACCATCTGTAACCGTATAGATTGTGTCCTGATTTAACCCGGAACATGCCTGTGAGTTTTATGAAGCCTCTGTAAACCTCACCACGCCCCCCGGGGCAATCTGGGTCAGGCTCTGTCGCTGCTGATTAAAAAGAGGATTTTTTTTTTCCTATTATTTTTTTTTGTCATCCGCTGACAGGAGGAGAGCAGTGATGAAGGTGGGAGGAGGCTGAGCATAAACAGGAATCAGTGAGCCGTTGTCACAGAAACGGACTGTTTGTTTCTCTGTTCCCACTGATCAGGAAGCGATCTGGTTTTCAGGGATTACACAGAGTAAAAAAAAAAACACAAATAAAGGTGATCGTCTTCTACCGCCATTCATCCATCACCTCCACAGACGACTTCATGGTTTGAAGCTGGTCCTGACATTGGACCGGCACTCTGGGTTTGTGTGTTCGCTACAGATCCCACATCTCGTTGGCTGAGTGACGGTTAAGATAGACCCTGAGGATTACGAGAACCATGTTCTGGATTTAAGATCCTAATCAGCGATGGGCAGTGTTAGAGACAACAATGTTGAATTAAATGGACCCTGATCAACAAGTACGGTGTTTATTTGTTATGTCATCCTTTTAGATTACAAATTTATTGAACTGAGCAAAATATAAATAATAATTTAAAATTTAGTGATCAGATTATAAGCTGTTGTAACGACTTGTTCTGAAAATGAAAATTATAAGAGCTATCATTTTTACCAGTTTCCTTTATGAGTAATGTTCTAAAAATTGTTACAACAAAAAAGAAACACAGGCTGTGAAAATATATAATATTTTACAGTCAGTAAAGTTGAATAGATTCATTTTTTTAATAAAAAAAAACAAACGTATTTACTGTAAAAGATTCAGTTTCATTATTTTCCAGATATGACATTTTTGTTGTTTGTTTTATTAGTAGTATATTCTTTTATCTAACATTTTCACCTAAGAAGTTTCTAACTGTATGTTGGATTAATAAATTTTATTATTAATTGGGGAAAATATTCCAAATATGCAGAATATTGACACATTTAAAAAACATTTGATCCTTGGAGGGTTCTAAAAATCTGCCTATAAGTTATTTATGAATAAAAACATTTCTGTCTTTTAGTAAAATTAAGTACCTCGTGTTTCATATGAGAGAACAACCAATTCTTCCATTTCAGAAATAAAATTACTGCACATCCCTTAAAGCTCAGGTTATATTTCAGATTCATTATGTCAAATTTAATATATAATGATGAGGAGAACAGTGAAGGCTCTCCTATTTATTGTTTTGTTGACAGTTTTTATTTTTCACTGAAATTAAACTTTATCAGAGATTTTAATCATCAACATGCAGGGTTTGATTTACTTTTTTTCTTGAGAAATATTTCACACAGTCTTCAGTGAACTCTGCTGACGTGTTTTCATGTGAATGAGTTTGCTAAGATGAGTCACTTCCTGTCTGATTTGATTGGACTGCTAATGTCACATGCTGACAGAACTCACTGAAAAGTAGATTTTCACACATTGTTTAGATTTTGTTCAGTTTACAGGAAAGTAGTGAGACCAGCTTAGACACAAAACGACATCTCATCTCCTCTTCGGCACTGATTCTACTTCACATCCTGTGTACAATCTGTGCCCACTTCTCTCAGGCTCCAGGGGAAAAGTGGAGAACAGGCTGCTGGCATCTTGATCCTGATAATTAGGCCCTAACCACCTGCAGAAAAAGCTGTCACCAGCTGCTGGCAGACAGTCCCCGGACCTTCAATAGAACAGCTGCAGCTCTCCAGCTAAGAGCTTATCTCTACTGATGTTTTGCCCTTTTTGCCTTTATTCTACCAATGCTGCTGCCCAACAATGGAGGACTGTGTCCGGAGGCGACTCAGCTACCAACATTTGAAGATGGCAACAAACGGTCCACTGTGTGGCCCTCGGGGGGCTTTGCTCTATCGGATTGACTCCCTCATGCCGTCGATCTGTCTTTTTCCCTTCATCTTCATGCGTTTCTCCTCCTCCTCCTCCTCTCTTGACCCTGGTGTTCACACAGTTGGCCGTCTAACCGAGACCTCTGAGCTCTGTGTGGAAACATGCTCAGGCTCAGAAAGACTGACATTATTATCATAACATCTTGCACTCTGGTATTATTTATAAAATGGCAGATAAATATAAACCAGGAAGTGGACTAAATTGTACTGATGCTGCAGTTTAATCTGTTACATTAATTAAATAAATTGAAAAAAACTAATGGTGTCTAACCCTAGTTCTGTTGAGGTTAATGAAGGTGACTGCTGTCTGTACTTGTTTTATAGCACAAGGCTAATTAGACTCAGGGATTAACTCACTGCACATCAGGTTAAAGTGGCTTTGTGGCGTTGATCTGAAGAAAGTGATTACAACCACAAAATCAACAGGTGTGTAAAGAACATAAAGACCTGATGTTACTGTGTTGAAAGGGGCAGTTCTTTATTATTCTGACAAACTAACTTATCTGTATGAAGTCCCATGATGTAAGGACAGGTGTATGAGTTGGTAGAAGTAAGCTGTGTCTCAAATAATAAGCTGCATCCTCCATAATGTGCATTTGTAGGCCGGTTATTTCACTGCACCATGCTGAATTCTGTCCCATTTTGTCTTCAAAACCCCGAAAAAGAAGGTTGTGTCTGAGTATCCTTTGTGGCTGGCGATATCCCAGGATTCACTGTGTTGTCATCAAACTTTACAGGAAAAAGTAAAAGGCAATTTGGAAGCATGGACTGAAAAATTTGTTGTATAGCAACTTAGCTGAAGAAATAAATGCTGCAATGAAGTGTTAAATAACCTGGTACTGACACTGGAGCTTTTTTTGCCATTCATTTTACTTATACAAATCCTACAGATTTATGTACAAGTAAAATACACATTTTGAGCAAACCATTGTATAATAATGAGTAAGAAGTTAAACGGAACACAATATAATATATTGTAGGTTTTTAATAATATTAAATGGCAACTGGAGCCACATTAAAAGAAAGTTTTACAATAGGCTTGGCGATATGGCTGAAAAATGTATCACAATATAAATGGTTTATCTATTTGAAATAAGGACCAGGCGAAAAAAAGTCTGATTTATTCTGCCAAACTGGTGACGGGACTTTTCCTATTTTATTCACAATTTCCTCTCGAGCTGTTGCACTTATATTTTCCCTTTCTTTCCATATTCTTTATTATTTTCAAGCATGATGGTGAAACATGAAACTGCTACTGCATGTTAGTCAAAAGGTTGTTGCTAGCTTACCGGAGAGTGATTGAGTTAGTTGATGCCACCAACCTTGCTAACTGGGCCATGAGAGGTCGAGCACCTAAAGCCTTTCCTCTGCCTACATCCCCCAGAATGCAGTGCGGTTTACTGCAATATATATCCTTGTTTTATTGCCCAGCCCTAACAATACTATTATAAAAACATAGTGCTGATAATGGAGCTAAACCCAAATTATTGACTTTACTATACCGTATAATGTTCTTTGAAAAAATACATTTAATTTTTGGAAGCAATACCTCCTGTGAAAAGATGGCACAGCAGTAATGTTTGGAAATAAGATTTAGCCTTGCTATGCTAGTTCATTATCATATTGGTAATTTTGGCCTGAAGTAAAATAATAATCGGTCAGTTTAATATTTCCCTCACATCCTTTTGTAGACTTGACCTGAATGAAGTTTTCACTTTTAGGTTTTAGTATTCAAACAGTGTAAGCTATTCTTCCCCCAGAACTGTGTACGATTTCTTTAAAGCTATTTTTTTTATCAAAATTTTTATTTCTACAACAACCCATTGGTTTTCATTGTCGGTTTCACACCTTGCTTGGAAAAAAAAGTTTCACTTATTCCATCCCACCACAGTGTGTTTTACTTAAGTATATTGTCATCCACAGGATTGAAGCGGCTCAGCTGCTGCTGCCAATGAATTATAAAATAGGACAGAGATCTATTGGGCACAGAGGGAGGTTTTTAACCTCCTGAGTTGACTTTTATGGCTTGGCTGCGAGGCCTGTGTGATGTTCGCTCATATTTTTCAGTCTGTGAGACATTTTAGGCTGTTCTGTGGTCAACCACACACAGCAAAATAATTTGTAGCTGGGCTGCTCTGAATGCATCACCACCTATTCACTTGCTCAGCGTCCTGTTCATAAAAAAATAAAAAACACCAGATACAAACAGGAACATCATGGATGTTCACTGTGTTAGGACTGAGATGCCCTTCTTCCCACTTTAATAATGTTATTTATGAAAAGACCAAGGAGTGGTGTTAAAATCAACCGCCTGCTGTTACACCTCTGATCGTAACATAGCTGGCTCCTGCTAATTCTTACCATAAGTTTCTGCTAACTTTTTAAATATGGTTAGCATTATCTAGTTTTTACTTGTCAAGCTTTTTAGCATTAGCTTCCACAATTTTTCTTTTACACATTTAACTGTTTAGAGTTAGCAAAGCTATTTTTTAGATAACAGATTATAAGTTAGTGAAGCAGACACTTTAGTTAGCTGTTCCCACCATTGCAGATAAGTATTAGTGTGAGTAAGAATGAGTTTTCTTGTCAATAGCGGGTCAAGTAATATTTTGAGCATGTTTAAAACATGAGTAATGTTTAGTTTAATTAACTAACACATGAGTATCGAATGATAAATAACCTTTGTGCATATTCATTTGGCTGAATAAATTCAGAGTCTTAGAACCAACCTATTACCAGCACTCAAATCTGGATGCCTTGCTCATGCAGTAAACCTCCTGCCAATCCTTAGGGTTGAAATGCTAATAGCATTAAACATGTTCTGGAGCTGCAGTGTTTCTACAGGCGCAACGAAAACTGATTTAAACTTCTGTCTGCTGTGGTTCTGATGAGAACATGGAAGAAGAGGTTATTTCAGTTTCAGATTATGGCTTTCCATGCACTAGTTTGAAAATTTTCAGAAGATTTGACGTAAGCGGACGTTAAAGCAGGGATGATCCTGATGTAATGGCATTTGAATGTGAGTTGAGAGCCTGCTATAAGCTTCGGCTTGTTATTTAGGTCGTGACTGCGTGGCGTCAACAGGGTTATTACAGGATATATTCAACCTAACAGGAAATTACTTGGTTGTTTTTTTCTTCTTCAAAATGTTCATATTGATCAAAAAAATTAAATCTGATTCTGACCTGTAAGGTGTAATGAGTTACATTTTTAATGAAAGATATTTATATATTTTATATATATACTTGAAACAGATCCTTTTGAAAGAACTTTAGAACCATTCACTCTTAATGCCACTCAGCCAGTCAAAGCTTTACTTCCTGTGGTGAAAGCTGCTGTTTAATGCTGTTAGTTCTAACGGATCAATGAAAATGTGGGTTATTGGCTGCTAATCTCTTCTGTACTTTATCAAAATAGACCTCACCTTAAATAGTCTTTTACCTGCTCCACAACAAAACTCCAAAGGAACTGAAATGGCAAAATAATTGATTTTGTCTTTATTGGCTCTTATTCTGTCAGCTAATTTCAACCAAACCATTGTTCAGACAAAGCCAATAAGAAACATTATTGTTAGAAGACAGAAGTGGAAGTTTGTCTTTGACAAAGATGTTTCTTGAGAAATGTAAGATAAGAGATTTTTTAGTTCCCTTCAAGAGGATGAAAATACAAAAAATCTTGACAATAAAATTCAGAGGTGTAATGAAGTACAAATGTGTTGTTACTTTGGTTATTTATGCTTTACTGTAGCAATTATTTTTCAGCCAGATTTTTAATTCTTGCATTTAAAAAAAAAAAGTAAAAGTATTTTATTTCTATTTCACTTTGACTTGTTTTTATACCAGATTGTCATCATTCAGAAAAAAAAACAAACAAAAAAACTATCCAGTCATATGATACCTCCAGGATAGAGTGAATTTGATTGTGGTTATGTGGGAAGTATAAATATATACCATTCTGACATCCTATTGGTTTGTATGATCCAACACAACTGTATGACAAAACTCATGTCACATTGTAGCAGAACATATCAGATTACTGTGTCCTACTGTAAGGATGACCATTTAAATACAGTATATATGCAGCTTAAATAGGTAGACTAGTGTATCACAAAGATTTTAGCATTAATATATTTTATAGTCATTATTTCCTTTAGAAAAAAAAATATTTTTTGAGGGCAGGGTTTGTTTAGTATAGACCCCTGTTGCGCGGCCCATCCAATATGGTGGCGATGCAAGATTCACTTCATCGCATCATGAAGTATCAATACTCCTGTAAACACGGCACTGTTCCTAGAAATATCATCATCGACACAAAAACAATGTAAAACACTAGTCGTTGTGCTACCACAAAGCCACAAAAATACACCAAAAACAGGAAACTAATGTAGAGCATACTCCATCACAATTTTCAAAAGGTTGCATTTTGGCTGTCTACAGGGTGGCGATTCAAACATTTTTCATTATGAAACCAATTTACAAAATAATATTGTTTTGGGGTCTTTTAAAATGTCCTTAGGGTCACCAATTAACCCTAACCTGCATGTTTTAGTACTGCTAAAGAAAGAAATACCATACCAGACATTCATGCAATGTAGTGTCCTTACAGATAATAAAGATTTTGTTGCTGTAGTACCAAGAATGGTTATATATCCAACTGCCCTGAAAGAATTAGTTTGATTGATTCGACCAAATAAACCAAGAAGATTCTTGTTGATAACATCACAGCAGTTGGAGGAAACCTGTTATGTGTTTTCTACTTTTTTCTAAATTTAGTATTAGACTGAGTAAAGACTTTTATGTAAGGCTAAAGCTCATTTGTAAGGTAAAATTGAATGTTTATGAACTAGAATACCAAAGAGGACCCTTGATTGTTGTGATTTAGGTTCTGCTTCTTGTTTGACTCAATTCTGGCAGTGTGAGGAACATGAGTTTATTCAAGTCACTGTGGAGAAAAAGGTTTTTTTGCTCAGCCTTCCACCTCTTGAGGCTCTTCAATCTTCAAAATGCTTTAACACTTGTACACAAAACACTTCATGAGCTGATGTATGGGAGAGACGGAAGCTTTGTTAAAAAGCTCCTTAAATCTCATTATGTTTAAACTTTATAGTCACTTTAAACATAACTCGTCCCTGTTTTACACAGCTATTCAGACCCTAGACATTTTTTTTCTTGCTCACTATTGACTGTGGGACATAAAATCACTTTTAGGCTCCAGAGATAAAACTCAGACACTGGGCTGTTGGCTTTATCTTTAGTAATCATTTAGCACAGTCTCCATTTCAGATTGGCCCCTTGTGAAAGTGGCACAATATGCTGTCTGCCTGTCCACATTACACCATCCCTCTGCTTTTATTGAGCTCACAGGATTACTGAGCCAACTTGAGCTGGATTAATGGAGGAGAAAAGAGAATTTCCTTTGGACACCAAGAGAAGGACATGAACCAAAGATGTTGTAGTATTTCTGCTTTGGATATTAAGCACTTGGCCTGGATATTAAAAATAATGTTACAAGTTTAGTGCTTTGGTGCTAAGTATCTAATAGCTTTGTGGAGATTACAGTTATGTGAAAATACATCAAATTTACACCATTCTGTGTTTCATCAGGCATCAGATTAATTTACAGCCACAGTTAAGGTATTGTCTTATAGAATAATCTGCATATTATAAAATTCTGAAGGTGGAACTTAAAAATAGTTGCATAATTTTATGGAAATGTTGTCCAAGTTTAAAACATAACACCCAGTGATGGACATGGTTCTGCTAATCAGCTAATAGCTAATTAGCAGATTTATTTATTTGTTTAACTGATTAGCTTTCAATAACTGTGAAAACTGTTAGCAAAACGGGTAGCTTCGGCTAAATTAGGTTTTGCCACCTTTAAGTCCGCTAACACCTAACTAACAAACTAACATCAACAGGTTTGTGTCAGTCCCACCAGACCTCAGCTGGAAGAAGATGATGTGTGACAGTCGTCTTAGTAGTTAGCATTTAGCTGTTAGTGTTAGTTTCAACAGGTTTTTACATGCTTAGCAGTTTAGCATTCACATCTGCTAATTTTTAGTTGTTTAGAGTTAGCATCCACAATTTTTTTACATGTTTAGCATTAGCTTCCAATAATGTTAGCTTCCGGGTTTTTTTTTAAACGTTTATCAGTTTAGCGTTAGCGAAGCTATATTTGTAACTAGTGGATCATGAGTTAGCAGCACTAACGTTTTGGTTAGCTGTGCCCACCACTAACGTTGCTAGAGAAAATCTTGGTCAACCACAAATTTGACTTTATTTTCTTTGATCTGCCTTCTCAGCTGTTGTGTATGTCGTGCATCTGGTGACTAATGAATATCTTCAAGAAGACAAGCCTCATAAACAGCAACTCTCCAGCCATTTCTTTTTGTTTCTAAGTAAATTAAAGTGAGACAATAACTCTCGACCCAAGCTTTCTTATTGAATTACATCTGACATCCTCCCCAGAGACCATAATTCACAGCGTACTAAAAGGCTTAAGTGAAGTACAGCAAGAACAAATTAGTTTGTTTTGTGCTTATCTTGTAACTGGGCTGCTTGGAAGGGAAAACCGATTTAGAGCTTGTTTGGGAAAGTAGTGTGCTGCAGCGATTACAGGCCACTCTGTGCTGTCCCTGGTGGAGATTTCCTTTGCTTTAACTTAGTTTTTACTTCAATGGTCGAAGCATTTTGGAAAGTTCAGTAAAATTATCATTTTAGTATAAATAAGAACACATTAACAAGTCTTATCAGAAATGAGTGATACTGAAAACTAACAGTTCATTCTTTAATATATATGTTTTGTTACATGTTGTCCTGTACAATGTGTGTGTTGAAATGTGAGTGTGTGTGTGTGTGGCCACAGTGTCTGTTCTGTCTTGTCCTGTTCATCATGGAGTGTGTG
>JARVJO010000002.1:16708726-16722838 GCA_031762555.1 Cynodonichthys magdalenae | reverse complement strand
TCTCTCTATCAGCTGTGTGAGTTTTTCATTTGGGCTTAATCTGAAAAGCTTTATCATGTTTTATTCAGCTGTTCAAATTGTTTTGGGTTTTTATTTTTTAATTTTCATATATTTGGATAAACTTTGTTGTTTCGGCTCATGAGTGCTCTTTCTTTTTTTTGTTTTGTTAAATGTTGCCTCACGTCTGCAAATCATATTATTTTATCTTTTTTTATCCCGGCCAAATCTTTAATCTTGCTGTGAAAAGACTTGTGTACCTTTACAGTGTTTACAGGCATGGTTGTCTTTTTATCTCTGGCCTGAGGACAAAAGCCACTGTGGGTAACTGGATGCACAATCAGGAAAAAGACTAAGTTGTGAGGGGTGGAGGAATTCGCTGTGGGGTAGAATTACAAATCTGATCAAATTAGCATATGGGCGCCAATAATAAAACATGTCAACATCCTAAACTTTGAATACTCAGCCTATTTCAGTCAGGCAGGGTGCCTCCAGAAATATTTGAATAGGGGATGGCCGATGTGGTGGCCTAGTGTGGCACCAAAACCAAAATCTGAAACAGAATTTTAGGAGACGTGTTATATTGTTGTCTCATAGAGATTATATACGGGTCTACTTTGGATTACGTCTTTTATTTACAGTCACTTAATGAGAAAAGCGCCGTTACTGCTGAACTCATTGAAGGTTGTACTCTCCTAAATTTAAATGTATTTAAAAAATAATATTTATTTATAAAACATATATACATTCATACAGTATAACTATATTTGTTTTTATGTTTATGAAGTTCTACTAATCCTATTAGCTAGGAAATTAAAAATGCAAACCAAGAAAAAGCTTGGAACTTGAGGTTAAAATTGTCCACCAGAGGGGGGCCATTAATATTTTTAGTGTTGACCATTGCCACCTCTAGCCACCTCTTGGTTTCACCCCTCCAGTAATTACCAAAGTTCACCAGGTGCAGTGCAAATTTGTTTTAAAGGTCAAAAAGAGCGAACACAAGCGGTTTGTTTTCTTTTGAACTTAAAACAATATATAAACATAAAAAGTTTACAAGATCATTAAAAATGTCATTATTTTAAACCAACATTTTTTTTTGTAGGTCTACTATAAATAACTTTACTCATGCCCTTACATTGGATACATACACTTGCCTCCTGTAGGTTGAAAATGAGGACAAGACTCAGAGCTCTAATGGAGGAGGCCGCGTGTCTTAATGCAACCCAGGTGGTTGGAATAGATTTCAGTGGAAACATCCATCCTCTCAGTGGTCGTTGACTTGCGGTTTAGCGATGCCATCCCATCTCGTAAGGTGATTTTGCTAACTGAATTTCCTGTTTGAGGTTTCCTGTGGTGAAAGCGATTGTGCTGTTGTTGTCATGAGAAGACAACACTCAGTTTCTAAGGAAACGAAGAGCTCACAGGCCTCGTTTGCAACATTTCAGGCAGATGTGGTTGTCGCAGTGACTGCAGTTGTTTATGCTGTTAAAACTGCACTTTGCTATCTGGTAAGCACTCACTGGTGAGCCACAACAATACTGGTTGTTCTTAAAATGCGGTTGTGGGTTTCTGAGTGCATCTGTTTATGTTTGAGGAGTTCAGGTGGTGTTTAAGTGGCGATTTATAAAATTATTTATTCACAATGAAGAGTTTAAGGGATAGTCTGGTCATATTTTTGGTGTTTTGTCAAATAATTATTAAAAGTTTGACCCTCTCAGCTGTGATATCAGTCACAGGGTGTGGAGAAAAGGTGTGAAAATTTTTGTTCACGCTAGACTAGCTGAACAAGCACCTTTTTTATAGTTTTTAAATGAACAATGTCATGCAAAATTGTAGTGGTTTAACATTAGCTAACATTAGCTAAAGTTGTAAATGAATAAAAGACAAGCCCTCATTTGGTTAGCAATTAGATGAGGTCAGGCATGAATTTCTGTGGATTATGATGTTGGCAGATGACACTGTGATCTGTGTTGAGAACAGAGAACAGGTGGAAGAGAACTTTGAGAGGTGAAGATGTGCACTTGAAAGAAGAGGACTGAATGTCAGCCGTATCAAGACAGTACAAGTAGAGGTCCACAACGTGCATGACTTCAGGAAAAGTGGGAGTGTGGTAAAAGAGGTGAAGAAAATAGTCTGGGTAGGATGGAAAAACATTTCCAAAGTGATTTGTGGCAAAAGGGAAAAAATTAGATATTACCCTAGCCTGAACCAAGACTGATGTCACGACTGATAAGGTCCTAAATATTATTAACTGTTTGACAAAACATCACTTTGGAAATGACCAGACAATCTTTTCAAGCTTTGCCTGGTTTTCAGGTTTTAGAAGTTAAGAAGGCAGAGATTAAAAACCTGTTGAACTCTGGTGACTCATAGAAGCATCGGTTCATTTCAGTCAACCACCACCATGTTTTGGTTGTAGTCTTCTGAGGAAAAAAGGAGGGGGAGAGGCAGAACATTCCTAACCCAACATGAAAGTTTCCTCCTTTTTCCACCCATCCTTTAGCTTAAAGAAGCCACTTTTTAACATTTTTTTAGCTACCAAGCCCCCGCCTCACAAATCTGAGTCATTTCCTGCGAAGAATAAACCATGATGTGAATGAGGCGACATTCATATGTGACTTGAGTCGACTCCCTTCCTATGTGGGTGGTCGAGACAGGAAGCAGACCACGAATCTACTTTCAACACCATAAAAAATACACAAAGATTAGTCACAGTGTTCACATTTTATTTACGGTAAGTGTCTGCTTCTGTCCTGCTGGTAGACCTGGTCCTCAGGCTGACCTAAGGGTCGGTGGAGGGGTGTCGCTGAAACTCAAACCGGTTCATCGCTTCGCGTTTGGATGCACTTTTCATCCTCAACAGTCTAATAATAAATTCCACATGTCACAGGATTTACAGTCAGTGATGAAAATTTGCCTCCCAAATTGAGTTTAGAGTCTTCATTATCTGTCTGCAGACGGCGCCCTCATTACATTTTTAGATCAACTTTTAGCCACAGACTGTCTACTCGAGCAGATAATGAAAACAAAACAAAAAAGAGCTGTTTTCTCATGTCAGGTTCTTCCGTTTCCTTGCAGTGGGTTTAACTGTTTCATTTAGCAGGAATAAACCATGCAAGTCTCAGCAGCAGAGGCACCATGTGTGTCGCCACCCCTGCTGCACTTTCCTTGTGGTTTTTTAACTGACTGATCTGATCGCTCATGACAGCCGAAACGCTTCCCTGTTTGCCGTCATGCTTCACGCTGTAAGGACACTTGAGAGTTGAAACGAAAACAGGGCAACACTTGGATGATTGTTTTGTTTTTTTTTATTATTATTAATATTTATCTTTTTGGATTGTTGAACAGACACACAAAAGTGTATGAAGATGTTATTTTATAACACATTTTCACTGACATGGTCGCCACAGTTTGGTTTTGATTTGGCTTTAAAATCTCGTTTGTTTGAAGCGTTCACCATTCAGATGTAACTGGAAAACATAATATTAATAAGCAGTATGCAATCCTAGGACATTCATACTTTAGTCAGGTTGCCACCCCAGCTTTACAATTAATGCAAAAAAGAACTCACAACAGAGGTAAAAGTGACTGAGTTTTGCCATAACTACAGACTTTTGGACAAGTTGAGTGCTGAGCCTTATCAGAGATAAAATTGCACAGCTCTAGTTTGAGGCCTGTGTTTTGAGCTTGTATTGGAGTATTAAAATGATTTTTTATGATTTTGGGTTCCTGGGGGTATAAAGTTCAGGTCAACACTTTGACCTCTTTGCCAAGAGTTGCTCCTAGCAGGATTTTTGTTGTATTTGGGGTCCTTCTGTCTTGACTTTTTGTGGGTGGTATTACTGAAAGTTATCACCTAAACCTAGTGTTATTGAGGAACATTGTATCGTCATCCAAACAAATCAATAAATCGTAACATGATAAAACTGGTGATTTACACCCCTAGTTTTATGTAGTACTAAGCCTAGTTTATTATAAAACACAATATATATCTATAGTAGAGGGTTCTTGCTCCATCTCTCCATCCGAGTTGGGGTCCCAGACTGAAAAACATTGATGATTCCTGTCTTAAAGTTATTAGGACCACTATAGACCAGTGGTTCCCAAACATTTCGATGTCAAAAACCACAAAATAGTCGTGCCAGAGTCTTTGGACCCTGATTGTTGGTTGAAGTGCACAATCATTGCTATAAAGCAAGCAAATAGAACACAAACAGCTACAACAGTGGTTTTATTCTCTTGTAACAATTATTGTGAAAATATGTTCTTAACAGTTTTTGAATTATTGTATCTGAAAAGCACTGCTACAGAGAATGTTTTTGGTTAGTTTAAGAGTTGTTTTATCCTAAAGAGTAATTCTGATTCTCCTCTCCCTGCAGGAATCCTGTTCTCCACCCTGGTATTCGGACCCGCCTGTGGCTTCATCCTCGGCTCCGTCTGCACTAAATTCTATGTGGATTTTATTTTCATTGACACAGGTGAGTTCAGCGTTCCTCGCATTTTTATGTGAGGAGGTTCTTTCTGGGTGCGGACTGTTGACACGTTTCACTCCCCCTCCACAGATGTGCTGGGCATCACGCCAGACGACCCGCGGTGGATCGGGGCCTGGTGGGGCGGCTTCCTGCTGTGCGGTGCCTTACTGTTCCTCTCAGCCCTCTTCATGTTTGGCTTCCCTCACTCGCTGCCGAAGAAGGAGAGGGACGAGGGAACTGAGAGCGAGCAGGTTATGCTCCCTCCTCCCCTCAGCCCGGACTCAGAGACTCCAAAGCCCAGCAATGGAGTGGTGCTGAGCAATGAGCCTGTCAACAGCGCCACCTGCTGTCAGCAGCTGCGAGGTTAGCGTGTGTAGCGTTCAGACACACCAAACCACCTCATCTGTCTCCATTCTATCAGAACATTTATCCATCTTTCCTCATGTGTTTTGGATTAGTGATCCCTAAAGTAACGAAGCACCTGCTGTCCAACCCGGTGTTCACCTGCATCGTCCTGGCAGCCTGCATGGAGGTTGCCGTGGTGGCGGGCTTTGCAGCCTTCCTGGGGAAATACCTGGAGCAGCAGTTCAACCTCACCACCACCTCTGCAAACCAGCTGTTAGGTCAGTTACTCAGAGCAAACATCACATGAATGAATACTCTAAAATAAACTTGTTTCAACCGACTTCCTGCCTCCAGGTATGACGGCCATTCCATGCGCATGTCTGGGGATCTTCATGGGCGGCCTGCTGGTGAAGAAGCTGAACCTCTCCGCTCTGGGAGCCATCCGGATGGCCATGCTGGTCAACCTGATCTCCACCGCCTGCTACGTCTCCTTCCTGTTCCTGGGCTGTGACACGGGCCCCGTCGCAGGAGTCACCGTCCCGTACGGCAATGAGTAAGAAAGAAACTCAGCGCTCTGACTCAACGAGGTGTGGCGGCCATCTTTAAACCAACTTTCTCCACCTGTTTCTTTTTTTTTTCCTTCTTCTTCAGGACTCTTAAAGTTGGAGAGAAACCAGAGGCTCAGTGCATCAGTCACTGCCACTGCTTCACCTCCTCCATCAGCCCCGTCTGCGGCTCTGACAACGTCACCTACCTGTCCGCCTGCTTCGCCGGCTGCAACCGACGGGGCGCCTCTCAGACCACATCGAACATCCCTCAGGTCTTCACCTTTCTCTTGCTTTGTCAGAAACAGCAGAAATCTCATTTGCTGTATGGAAAGGGCAGTGGGATATTAATCTACCTGGTGTTACCATGAAGGAATAACCTTTAAACTGATTAAATGGAGCAAATGCAAAATGCATAATTCAATAAAGTGTTTTTTTTTTTTTTTATCACATTTAAAGACAGAATTACATCCAGCTAAAAATATCCCTGTTTCTGCTGCCTCACAACTATAATTTTATCTTTGAAAGTGTTGATTGCATTGTTTCATCTCATCTTTACAGAACCTGACAGGATGTGCTTGTCTATCAGCCAGTGGCGAACACGACTACCCGCTTCCAGGGAAGTGTCCGATGCCGGGCTGCCAGGAGATCTTCCTCATCTTCCTGTGCGTGATCTGCCTCTGCAGCCTGGTGGGAGCCATGGCCCAGACGCCCTCCGTCATCGTCCTCATCAGGTAGGAGTGTTTGTTGGAACTTCAGCCGTGCAATTCATTTTAAAATCAATTCAAACAAGTTTTGTTTGATCCATTTTCTCCTGAAGGACGGTGAGCCCTGAACTGAAATCCTACGCACTCGGAGTGTTGTTCCTTTTGCTGCGACTTCTCGGTAAGAAGTTGTTTTTTTTCACAGATCATCAACGTTGGTGTTTATCGCTCATGTTTTTTTTGCTCACGCTAAAAGATGAGCGGCAGTTACAGACGACGATAAGGCGCAACCAATAAATTCCAATAATTTTATAGTAGTGTTCGAAATATTCCCTTTTTTTTCCTAAGGAAACCCCAGCCAACCCTAACTATAGGATTTACCATCAAATATGATTTTATAATCAGACGGAATGTCAGCCTCAATGACAGGAGCCAATGAACTGAAACTGCCTCTCGTTCAAATGATAGAGACTCCAGAAATCAAAAGTAAACGTGCAGTCTGAGCGCAAAGTGTTCTGTTAGATAAATATGCAACAGTAAGATCTTTATTATAAGATGGAGCTTAAATGTTGAGAGCTTTGTGTCTTGGATACAAGCTTTTAAATTACAGTACCTCAGAAAACCCAAGCCAACCCTAACTACAGGATTTATTATAAAAAAAATTTTAAACCTAATTCTAAAAGCAGACAGAATGCCTAAAAACTGAAAGCTCTGCCTCCCATTTGACTTTTGGGAACTCTAAGAACCACAAGTAAACCTGCAGTCTGCAAAGTGCTATGTTGGGTAAATATGGAACAATAAGATTTTTAATCTAAGAAGGAGCTTGATTGTTGAGAGTTTTGTCTGTATTAAATATAAAGAAGTTTAAACTATTTTAGGAGTTTACTTGGAATTTGCTAAGTACATGTTTCCACTTTACAGGATTCATCCCCCCTCCTCTGATTTTCGGAGCCGGGATCGACTCCACTTGCCTTTTCTGGAGCTCAGACTGCGGCGAACAGGGCGCCTGCCTGCTGTACGACAACGTGAAATACAGACACCTCTACGTCAGCCTCGCCATCATCCTCAAGGGTGTGGCCTTCCTCCTCTACAGCACCGCCTGGTACTGCCTGCGCGGGAACTACAAGAAGTACATCAAAGGAAACGAGGACCCCTTGACGCCGACCGAGTTTTACCCGTCTCTCAACGACAGCGCAAAATCTGCAGACAGGACAAACTTTATATACAACCTAGAGAACCATGAGTTTTGTGAAAACATGGAGTCCGTTTTATAAAGGGAGATGTGGACATTCACACTCTTCATAGGAATATTACGCTTTTCTTTTCTTGAAAGGATAAGATTTGCGCTCCATGTGTTTTTCTAAAGGGTCCATTAGAGTTGTTTATCACCAGGGTTGTTGTCACATGTTACCGGTGAGGTCCTGTGTTGACTTGGTGGTAAAAGACAACTCTAATCCCACTATAAGTCCTCCATTAGTACATGGACATATGATGCTATAACAGCCGTAGTCAGTGTTTTAGGATCTGTCAAGACTCTGGCAATCTGCGTGGAAAAATACCGGGTTCTTTTCAGTCTGCACTGTGCGTTCTGTCTCTCACAGATGTTTAGATTTTATAAAGGAAGAACCATCCGGGCGGGGTTCTTTAGTTGTTTAAAACTTGCCAAGTGTTTACAGACTAGTAGCCGATCAGTCGCTGTACTTTATTTAGTCCAGGATGGTTTCTTCAAACATAGAAAAGAAAAAAAAAAAAGAGACCAAAAGCTGCCCGGACCGGGTTCTTCTAGTGGCCTATTGGATGTTTCTCATTCTCTCGCTGGATCGTAGAATCTGTTTTATTAAAACTCGCTTAGGCTAGACCGGTGAAGTCTCGTCTCATAGGTGCAATTCAGACTCGACACATTTCTGCGTTTGTGACCGGTCTTTTTGTCGGACTTGTTGGTTTATTTTTCACCGCAGCAGTTTTCTTACATTTTCTTGTTGATTCAGCCTAATTTGTCTTAAAAAGGGATTTTACAAAACAAGTATTCAGCTTGGGCTCCTGAGCTGAGTTGGGGGAGTAATGAAGAAAATTTAAAATAATAAAATTCAGAGTGTTAACGTTTGCTTCATTAGGAACAGCATGTTTTATTAGAATGTGCTTCGACAGAACAGTATAAATTATCTTGTAATCATTTGGGAAGAAACGTTGGGATATTTATTAGGATTATAAATGTTTGCTTTGTTGTGGGGAGACATAAAAAACTGTTTTTGTCTTTAAAGTAGGCCTGTGACATTTGACGTTAAGGTTCCAGAAACAAAACAGCAGGCTGTAAACGGTGAATTTATTCCTGTATTCGACACCCGTTTCTCAACAGATCTCTCTGCAGTCACAGTTTTCACTTTGTTGTTTTTTTCTTATACTTTTTGTATGACAATATGTTCTTTATTTTATTCTGGAAATAAATTATTTTTCAGAAAAGTCAAACAAATTTGAAGAGTTCCCTTTTTGATATCGCACCATAATTAATAAATATCAAACAGGAAGTGTGTGAATTATTTCACAAAGTCTAAACTATGTTTAAATCATATAAAGCAGTTTTTTTTTAACATTTTCATTTAAGTTAAAGCTTAATTTAAATGAAAATCCCCAATTACTGGAAAAATGTCGTGAAACTACAAACACAACTCCATAGAGGTCTGAGCTAAGAAGTGGAGATGCTTTTAAAAACACGCAGAAGAATCTAAATGCTTCTGTTCAGATGTTTTGGCACGGATTGATGGCTGATGTAGGCTATTAATAAATTAATAATTCTCAAGCTATTTACAGGCAAGCCCGCACGGACTGGCCATGGAGGAGTTTTTGTTTGTTTTTTATAGAACTACGAATGTGAGACATCAGTGTGTGTTTTGTTTTGTTCTTTTTACTGAACTGGATATACTGTGGCTCCGGTAGAGCTGTCAATACACCAGCAATGCCTTGTTTTCAGTGGAGCAGCCGTTGGTCTCAGAGTGATCGACTCCAGGCAAGCGTGAAGGATTTTTCTGTTATGTACCAAATGTTTAGTCATGCAAAACTCAAGTGGATTTTTGCTCTTTACGTCTAAACTAAAACAGTTTTGCCAAATGAAATGAGAGACGGGGCTCGACGGCAAACTGCAGCAGCAAATGAGTCACCTTTTCTGAGTGGACTTCATGAAGCCTGCCCAGTGGCATTACAACGTTCCTGAAGTGTAGAGGAAGTTAATTCAGTGAAAATATTTCCAAAGTACTGGGAAGCATGGGCACAAGGGAACGTAGGTACTGTGGATCATACCTGATTCTTGGAGCTGACCTAATTCAAGATGGCTGCCACATAATTGATATTAGCAAACACAAAAATGCCTAAAACGTAGTAAATTTTCAAGATATTGAGCTAAAAATTTGATGTGGTTGAAAGTCATTCATAACACATAGCTCGAACATACATCAAATGATTTCTGAAAGATCAGTAAAACTCCAGAGTTCAAAAGATATTTAATGACTTTAACAAAACCATAAGTCATGTTTTAGGGGCGGATGATAAAGATATATAAAAAAATAATTACAGGCTATTTGCTAAAATGTATAATTGCTAAGTGCTAATAATACAGCACAAGTTTGTCACACAACTTCAAGAGGAGCAGCCATTTTGTACAACAACATGCTATAATTATTCTAAGCACTTATGAAAGCAAATATAATGAAAAAAAAAACATTGTGTTTTCATATCTGTTTGGTCCTGCAGGTGCTTGGAAAGTCCAACAGGACTCTTCATCCAGACAGGAAAAGCCTGCATGTGTCAGCAGGATCACCAGAACCGGCCTCGGCTGACAGTAATCTGTGGTTCCCATGATTCATGTCTCAGATCCAAACTGCAGCTCCACGACGTCCCTGCTGAAAGTCGAATAAATCCAGCGGTGGACAGAGACGCAGCTGCAGGCCAAACTTTGTCTCTTTTAGTAGAAATCTGTCAGTTGATGAGGGCTTTATTGAGACAAATTGTTAGTTGACAAATCAAGCAGAAAAAACAAGGGGGAAAATTATCACTGAACGGTTAAAGGGTTAGTTCGGATCTTTTTGGAGCAGGATTCTGGTTACAATTGAATTTCATAATATTCTAACTAACCCTTCAACCGGGAAAGCTCAAATTCATTTGGATATTTTGTCTAAATGGCAAATCAAACACATTTATATTAAATGCATCAATATTTTTATGACTAAATCAGTGACAATAATTGTTTATTCATTTGTTTATTTTAGCTGGGTAAATGTGATTTGTCCTGTCATTGTGTGCACTCCCAAAGCTCCAGCTGCACTTTTCAGTTTATGTAAATCAGACCTATTCCCCGTTGTCAATGAAACACAACTCGCTCTTTAATGTATGCATGAAATCTGAAAGCAGGGCGACCTGTCACTGTCCATTTGTTTTGACCACAGAATCCCTCGTTTCTTGGCAATAAACGGCAATAAATGACCCACCGCTACGTTTCAGTGCCACGTTTTACAAAGAATATCAGACATATGTGAGGACGTAACGCACTGATGGGTGATGATGGTTAAACCAGTAAGAAAGAGGAAACGTTCAGATTTATCATAGGTGTTTATTTAAAAAAGTTAAGCTTAAAAAGTTAAATGACAAGGGTAAGAAGGCAGCTAGCCTACACCAGTGCCGTAGAATTGCAGGTAGTTATTGGGGTGCTACCCCAAAGGTTATCAGCCATGCGATGCTGCTTTAGTGTGATGGGTTTGAGTTCAATGTGGGGTGGTAAGAGGGATGATCATCCATGTGCAACATATGGCCTGCATGAGCATCACAGGTTCCATCAGAACAAGATTTTACAGACGGATTACTTCTGAAGGGGTCAGTAGGTGCAGGGGTGCTGATTTTGCACAACCATAGTGAAAGAAAGAATGGATCCACTGGGAGGTTTTGCAATTGTATCTCAATCTGAGATACTGTATACACAATCCATCAGTTTGTGGCATCTACCAAAGACCTTCAGTGTACACAGAAAGAAATACTCATACTAACAGATAGCCAAGCTGCTATTAGAGCTCTCCAAGAACCACACTTTACGTCATTACTGGTCTTGGGGTGTGCCGAAGCAGTCAACCAACTATGGAGAGACAACAGTGTTACTGTTAAATGGGTACCAGGACATACTGGCATTAATGGTTGTGAGAGCGCTAACTACCTTACAAAAGCTGGCAGTCAGACCTGTCACTGGTCTAGCGAAATGCTACATGCTAAAATCAAACAGCCTTACCGTATTTCATTAGTGCATGTGCAAATGACCTGACAGTAGGGGCTTCCAGTACATTGTAGGTATTTCAACAAAAGTCTGTAGGACTGCCTTACAGACCTGGACTATATGTCAACACTCAATCCGCTGGAGGGAGTTGAAAGAGTGTAGACAGCCACAGGAATTGATTAAAACCCCAAATCTTAGGTTTGGAAAAACTCTAATTGCCTTGACAAGGAAAACTTTAAGTAC
Source organism: Cynodonichthys magdalenae (assembly GCA_031762555.1). Taxonomy (NCBI): domain Eukaryota; kingdom Metazoa; phylum Chordata; class Actinopteri; order Cyprinodontiformes; family Rivulidae; genus Cynodonichthys; species Cynodonichthys magdalenae. The sequence goes on along the minus strand of JARVJO010000002.1, from coordinate 16,711,281 downwards.
AGTTGGAGTCCTAGCTGAGCACAACCTGCAAAATGGTGATGGGACTCCATGAAAATGCCTGAGGCATTGAATTAGAGCGCAGGCATCAGGCTCTTTTTAGCTGTTTAGCATTACTTGTTTAGCAGTATAGCATTAGCTTCCACTACTTTTACTTGTTTAGCTGTCAAGCATTGGTTTTCTCTAATTTTTACTTTTTAGGACTACTGTTTAGTGTAAGCTCCCATTAATATTTTCTTCCTTAGCAGTTTAGCATTAGCCTCCACTACAGAGGAGAGGGACCACCTTGCCTGTTATCGGTAAGCTGAAAAAAAAATCCTCTCTGTTGGCATGGGGGTGCATTAGTGCCTTTTACATCTTCCTAGGAATAAACATGGCTCTGACCTGTTTAAAAAAATTTTTTTTAGGGTACGATAACATTTAAAACTACCTTTATTCCTTCACCTGCCTTCCACCTGGGGGAGGAGGGAGGCGAAAGGCAGGTTGTGGGGGGAGGGGAGTTGTTCCTCTCTGTGCCTTTAAGACCACATGTGTAGGTGTCTCTCTGCTCCCTGTGCAGCTCTCAAAGTTTGACTGTGGGGAATATTGAATAGACGGGTGCAGCAGAAACACACAGCAGCATCCGAGGTAGAGGGGGAGGAAGAGGAAGAGGAGGAGGTAGCTGGGAGAAAGGGAGAGTGGGGGGAGGTAGAAATGGACCACAGCTCGTGTGGGAGGGTCCGACTCCGGCGATAAGAACAAAGACAGAGATGATCTGAGTGGATTCGGAAATGGAAATTACAGGAAGGTTGATGTGACGCCCGGCTGCAGCCTCCTCTTCTCTCCTCTCCTCTCCTCCTCCTCCTCCTCCCCATCATCAGACATGCCGCTCGTCCTCCGCGCTCTCCTCTTTGGCTTCGTCACGCTGCTGGTGCTGCTTCTGGTTCTAGACGATATGGCAGAAGTGGGAAAAGAAGCTGCGTAAGTCGTTCCTTCTCCAAAACCCACCAGATGTGTGTCAGAGCGCATATAGCCTAGTCCAGATTATAATCTGAGAAGGTGTAATCTGGGGAGAGTTTAAAATCTGTGCTTCTATTAAGTGGTGAAAGTTAAAGTGGGCTGCATCAAGAGCAGCTGGTCCCACATCAGGCTCCTGTCCCTGAGGACCAGGCTGTTTGTCTGCATGCAGGTTGGGATACATTTCCACTAGAAGAGTGTGTGTGTGTGTGTGTGTGTGTGTGTGCGTGCAAGAGAGAACAGATTGTTGAGGGGAAAGAGGGAGCCTGGAAACAAAAGAGGCTCTCCTTTCTTACCCCCACCTCCACCTCCTCTTCTTTTTCATTTCCAGACTTTGAAATGTTGAGCAGTGCAGCAGAATCCTTCCTGTGTTTTTTGTCCCACTTTGCATTTGTCCTGCAAAGAAAATCTTCATTCAGCATCCTCCTCCATCTCTCTGTTAGCAAACAAAAAAAAACCCAAAACCCAACAACTTTAATGTCTTTTGTTCAGCTTTTGAGTCTCATGTTTCCCTTTTCTTTTTCAGCAGCCAGAGTGTTTTAGTTTCCAATTAGCAATTAGCTGACTGTAATAAGGTCACATCGGTTTGTGATTCACCAGGAGAGAAGAGAACCAATTGTCTGCAGAAACTCTCAGTCTGCATTTAGGAGCCACCAGGACTGTGAAATAATTGGGGGGGACCCAGATCTGGAGGTGGTTTTCTGTGGCAGTTTATCCATTTTTCAGTTTGCTGCATGTGAGAACAGATGTTGCCAAGGTCGTGTTTTTTTATTTATTTATATATAAAGTGGCTGACTCTGAGAAATCTGAGCTGTACGAAGGTTATTTACTGGAATTGCTTCTTGGTTGACATGTTCTTTACCGTTCCTTTTATCTTTTTTATTTTCCTGCTTAAAAAGACAAGAAAAAGTTTTTTCTGTTTAATGAGGCTCCATTAAAGGGCACATTTCTCCATATTGCATCAGCAAATAGAACTATAGTGGGTATATATTTTAAATAAAATCTAGCTGTGAGTTTATAGGAGGATATATGGTGCACCTGATGCAGAACCCACTCAGTGTCAATTAGATTTGAGGCGCTGTGAGTGATTTGTAATTCAATTCGGGTTTTTTTCCCCTCAGAAATATTGGACAGTCGAAGATGAACTCACACCAGCTCGTACCGAAACCACACAGGTCTGACATCTCCACACACACGAAGCACCAAGTGTAAGATCAAATGTTTAAAAATGTCACTAACACATTTTTATTATTTTGCTCACTGAGTGTAAACTCCTAGTTAAAAATTTCCACTAAGATTTTATTGTTTAACTCACTGTTCTTACATATAGATCCTTTTTACTAAATGTTAAATTAAAATTTTAAATGTTATGTCTAAATGTTAAAGGGGCAATATCATGTAAAATCAACATTTTTGAGTTTTATATCATGTTATAATGTTATCCTGTCATCAAAAACATGTCCAGAGTCTTACTTTGACTCATTCATGCATGTTTGAGAAATCCTGTCCTGAGGCAGCCAGGCAGGAGAGCAGAAACCACCGGTTGGGTCTAGAACCACCTT
>JARVJO010000002.1:16652444-16706908 GCA_031762555.1 Cynodonichthys magdalenae | reverse complement strand
CTTAAAGAGACAGAGACCAATTTCAAGGTGTTTAGAAACGGATATGATGAGAAGTCAAGTTTATTTCTATATAAACAACGTTTTATTAACAACTAAAGGTGACATAGTTACTTTATTATGATATAGAATTTAAAAATATGCATAAGAAACACATAATATTGCCCCTTTAAATTCTAAATCTAAATGTGGAAATCTAAATTTAAATGTTGTTAAAGCTTACAGTTAAGTATTGTAGAATGGAAGGCAGCCTTTGCTGCTGGTGATTGGCTCATTATAAGATCATCATCCTGTGACAAAAGCAAGCGCTAGCACTTGAACGCAGCTAATGCTGCTAATGCTGCTAACGCTGCTAATGCTGCTAAAGCTGCTAAAGCTGCTAATACTTACAAGACATCAAACTTGCAGTTGCAGCCAGTGTCCGAGCTGCACTTCAATCTGCTGGATCACAGTTACCGTACATATTGTTTTCAACAAACACATTTTGAATTTAGATTTTAAATACCATCTTCAGCAGCGTTAGTAGCATTAGGGGTTGCTTTTGTCTCACAATGATGACGTCCCAACAAGAGCCGAGAACCAAATGCAAAGGTTGCTCTGTGGGGAGGGAGCTCGGCTTCAGACTGAGCTACAGGAAGGAGCTAGGTACAAATAGGCGGAGCTTTGTACCAGCAAGTGTTTAGGCAGCTCCACATGGCTACCACAAGCTCCCAAACATGCATGAATGAGTCAAAGTTCAAAAAAGACAAATATACAACCACCCCCCCATTTAACATTTAGTAACAAATAAACAAGTGTAAGAAAATGTTCTGTGATTTTTGTTCATTTTGATTTTATCTTTGGTCACTTTTTTCTGCAGCCTTGACGATGAGTCACTGAGAGCGGGGGTGACATAACTGCTTTTAAAAAGCTTCTGACAGAAACACAAAGTGATTTGTCATTTCATTTGAGCGGTGAAAGAAGAAAAAGTTTGGGAACCATCAGTTTAGCATGATAGGTGGTCATGGAGAGAAGCTTTTATTTATCTTCTTACTGTGGTACGTTTTAGTGCACTCAATCAGTTCATTACTGATCCACCAATCTAAGATAATGTCAATAATCCAAGATGGCAGAATTATTGGGTTTGTTTCCTACTTAAGATTCTTGACAGCACTCAGAGCTTTTTACTGCTGACTTTACAATAAAATAAAATATATATATATATATATTTTTTTCAAGATATGAATTATTCTTGTTGGTTTGCCTTTTTATTCTGTGTCCTGTTAGTTCCCCTTTTAGGCGTGTTGACTTTTTCTACCTGTCATGTTTGACCCTCATGTGAGCAGCCTATAAATACTCATGGTGTGTTGTTTTTTTTGACCTTTGGAGTATTTCGTCTTGGGTTCTAAATGCTTCAAACATGATACCAGATCACGGTGAACTGGTACCTATGTCCAACATTCACTGTTAGGGGATAACCCCATACAAATGTCCATCACAGGGAGACTAAGCAAGACAACCTTTCTTGTCCTCACTCACACCTGGAGACAAGAAATTAAATGTAAACATAACTGATAACAGATTTCATTAAATGTTTCAAGAGATACAAGAATAGTTATAAGGATAGAAGTAATCAGTGGTTGTTGAGTTAATGGTGTTAGTATTTGGCCTGAATACTGACTCATTTTATGGGTCATACATTGAAACCTTTAGGAGCCAAACATTGTCCAACAAGCTGAGAGCCTGTTTGATCCTAAGATCTGTTAGGAAAAAAAAGATCCATGAGACCGTTTCATTAAAAAGAAAATGTGGAAGGAATGTGTACCTTACATCGGCCATGACAAGGATTCCTAAAGATCAGAATGTTTTATGTCTATTTTTTAGTAAGACTGTGGTTCACTTGGATCCAACAGCCTCGACAGGAACAGATCTTCATCACTGTTCAAGCTGCAACAGAACCACCAAACTCCCACCAAGCACCTGGACTTTTAACAAGACTCTCTCCAACCTCATCAGGTTTGTTTCATCATCTATCCTTTCTCAAGATTCGTTGAAAAGATTTTTGAATAATCGGCGTGTGTTTTTCTCTGATCCACAGGAAGAACATCCTCCGATTCCTCGACCCGGAGAGAGACATCTCCATCCTGAAGGGCACGCTGAAGGCAGGGGACATCGTCCACTACGTCTTCGATCGCCACAGCACCACAAATGTCTCAGAGAACCTCTACCGCCTGCTGCCAACCGTGTCCCCCATGAAGCACCAGCACCACCGAAGCTGTGCCATCGTGGGCAACTCTGGAGTCCTGCTGAACAGCAGCTGCGGACCTGAGATCGACTCGCATGACTTTGTCATCAGGTATGGTTTCAATTGGGACACGAGTCTGTCAGATTGGGGTTTTTGAATCAGCCGAAGACGTTGAGCAGAGTGTGACCCCACAGAGACGTTCTGTTTGTGTCATGGTGTGAGTGAAGGTGTCAGTCCGTCTGATTCATGTGTCACTGTTTAAAGGGGCCTCTGAATGAAAGTCACGAGCAATCCTGAGTCATTGTAGACTTAAATCTAACAAAATGTGCACAATCTCCAGTGAAAAACACTCGACCAGTTCCTGTAACGTTGGTAGAAGTAGAAACATGAGCTGACTGAGCTCTGATTTACATGTTTGCTTGACTTTTTCTTTTTTAAGTGTTGTCAATGAAGGGGGGGTCGTGCTTTTAAGACTCCGACAGCATCATGACGGAAACGACTGGCTGGTAGCAGAGAACAGGAAATGTGTCATTTTGAGAAGCCAAGGAATTTGCTTTGGCACCCGCATACGAGATGAGAAGATAATGTGTCGGCTAAATATAGTCCCCCGTCTTCACTCGGCTCCTTCGATGTAGGCTGACAGCGTTCGAGGTCGCAGGTATGGATAATTTCAGCTCACAGGTGGAAGGATGTTCTCTGACTACCAGCTGTTCTCTACCTGTCACACAAACTCAGAATGCAAAAAAAAAAAGTCAACTTTTTTTTGCGTTAAATGTAAGCAAACCCTACAAAACTAAACTCATCCCATCTCTAAGGGATACACTACGGAGAAAACTCCTTTCAACTGTCTGTATCCACAATTTCAGTCTTTCGGTCTTTCCAGAGTCTTTGATCATAGGTAAGAGCATGAATGTAGACCAGCTGGTAAACAAAGGATCACAAAGGATCTGTACAGAGTCCAAAAACGGCTGAAGCTGCACCCGTCGATTTCAAACTAGAGATGTGACGTTCGCAAGTCTTTCGAACGGCTGGTTGCAGACAGTAAGGAGTCGTTAGTAGTGTTATTATTAAATTTTTTTTTCTTTTTAACCACAGGGACAATTGCTCCTTCTTTGCTTTTTCACAGAAAATAGGCAGAAGGGTGGAGTACAGCAGCTCAAGGGGAGAGGGGTTTCTGCTTGAAAAAACACGTAGCTCCACCTACATGATGGAATTCCATCATGTATGGCGTACGTGATGACGTCACTTGTTCAAAATCGAACAGCTCCATTGGGAAAAACAAAACAAATGCTAGTACAGATCTGTAAAGGTGACCTGTATCTACTTCCTTTGGCCTGTGGTCATGAAAAGCAGGTAAACATGTAGTTGTCTGTATGCATTATTTGTCTGTATATAAAATGTCTTCTTAATCACAGACAGATTTACTGTAAATGAAACTCAGGCATCATGCAGCTCTTTCTGAGACATTTGTGGTCGATGTGTTTTTAGGTGTAACTTGGCGCCGGTGGAGGAATACTCCCAGGATGTGGGTCGGCGGACCAACCTGGTGACCATGAACCCCTCTGTGGTGCAGCGGGCCTTCCAGGACCTGGTCACAGAAGAGTGGAAGGAGCGCTTCCTGCGGCGTCTTCGGGACCTCGGCGGCAGCGTGCTGTGGATCCCGGCCTTCATGGCCAAAGGCGGGGAGGAGCGCGTGGAGTGGGCCCTCCGCCTCATCCTGCTGCACGCGGTGGATGTCCGCATGGCCTTCCCGTCGCTGCGCCTCCTCCACGCCGTCAGAGGGTGAGAAGCTGCTGCAGCATCAGCAAAATCAAATCGCCAGCTATTTTTAAAACCAAGTTGATCAGCAGGGCAGGAAGTGAGCCCTCCGGGTCCCGAATCTGACACATGAAAAATCTGCTTCTATAAAAAATGCATCCACTCTTTTATTTGCTCATTTCTTAATGTCTCCGTCACTCCGAGGCTTTGTTTGACATTTTGAGAGAGGCGCTTATTTGCTGAACAAATTGATTTTGCGCTCGGGATGCAAATCAAGCAGGTGCCTGAGAATAAAAATGGATTTCTGTCAAAAACACTTGTGACAATCACAAGAAAAGTAATTTCTATTAAACTGAAATGAAAACAAGATCTACATTTAGACACTAAGTTTGTCTCATGCTAGTTATAAAAATATGTTTACCAATCAAAGCAGGTCTTACATAGGAGCAGGACATTTTGATTTTTTACAATTACAAAAACCTTAAAGTAAAATAATACTTTTACTTTCATAGTAAATATCTAATTTAACAATTTTCTTGTTGTTTTATTTATTTATTTTCATTTATGGAGAAGCCTTGATATGATGCTAAACTGCCTCAGTCAAACCTGATGCTGATATAATCTGACTTTTTTCATCAAATTTACTAAAATAAAAGTAGTTTCTTCAAATTTATTTTAGAGTTCATAAAAGATCTAAGGGGAAGTTTTAAAAGTAGCACATTTTAGAACGTTGTTGCAGTTTTGATTCATTTCTCGTCATACAAAAGGATTTTTGTGGTGCAGTTTTTAAAGCAATATTTTTTTTATGTGCCGAGAAAGTAAAATCTCAATTTTGGAGTTTAAACTATGAACGATATAAGAAAACTTTATCATCGGGAAAGCCTTGAAAACTTCCTTGAATTTAATAGAAAAGTTTTTAAATGTAACTTTTAGGAATGATTTATGAACTGTAAAGATTTAGTGACACCTGCTGGTCAAGTTATAGATTGCAACTAAATGTTTTATTAAACCCCTCCTGCTGCTCTTGGATTAACATAATTCTCAAGGCCTAAGTTTTTAAACAAGGCACCGTGGGTCATTATGACCTAAGAACAGCAGGAGGGTCAATACATTTATTAACTTTACAAAAAGGGTGAAAATATTTTTGCAAGTGTTTCTGTGTGTGTTTGTCAGCTGAGACTGATCCCCCAACACCTATTCTGGAATTTTTGCACAACATTTTTCCCGCTAACATTTTGGAGACAACACTGTATGTCTGTTAGCAAAATATCTCATGAACAACTGGACAGAATTTAATGAAATTTTCAGGAATTAGTTACTGGACGTACATCATCAACTGATTCAGTTTTGGTGTCAACCCAATTCAAGATGGCTGCCACAGCTGACTGACCTTACAACACACAAAAAATATAACTCAGCTTTACAGATGCTAAGATCTGGTGTGGTATAGCTGAGAGTTATTTGTATAAGTCAACACTACTGCCAGATAAACTCTCTGTCCTGAGTACATTTTATTTCAGTCCAGATGAGCCTCAGATGATGAGTTTACCCGACAGGAAGCAGTGAGTCTCACGCCACAAAGTCTCCTCCGTTCATTTTTAACTCTTACCACTGAATAAAGCAGGACCTTCCTTATTTTCTAGTTTATTCCTCTTTACCTGACTTGAAGCTGAAGTCTAATTATCTCTTACACCAGGTAGTTTGTGTTTATAAAAGTCTTTCATGCCTAAATTATGAGCAAACTGATTTATTTGCCTGCAGGAGTTTCTGCAGAGACTCTGTAAAATGTAAACTTCAGTTCAGGGCTGAGTTTCTTTTAGCATTGCCTTTTGTACATTTGTAAGACACCTTCACTCACTTCAGGCTTGTAAAAAAATAAAATAAATCTCTGCAGTTTTTACACTCTTCTCTCCCGACCAGACCCAGCTCTGGGTGTTTGTTAAAAGCCCAAACCTCCCTGCTGCTTGCAGAACAAACGATCCTGTTTGATGTCCTCAGACTAACTCCATGTTACAAATGGAGCAGAACGGGCTGTAATTTCTGTTCAGAAACTAAGATGAGTCTTTTATAAAAGAAAATTGCTATAATTTAGAGGAGATGACCCACCACGGAGAGCATCAAGAGGATCTGCTCATATTTACTCCAACCAATTTCCTCTTGACTGGCTTTATTGATGATTATCTTTTTTTTTCCTGCTTCTCTGCTTGTTTTAATGCTGCTGCAGCACATAAACTGATCACAATAATAAAACCACAGCATCTCAGCTTAGAAGAAAACACAGGATCCCTGAAAGTAATAAAACCAAACATAGTTCAATCAACGCTCATATATTGTGTTGAAGAAGACTCTCAGCTACCACCATACCTAAAATTAGTCCAATATCTGTAAAACTGACTGAGCTATAACCATTTTTATGCTGGCTAATGTCAGTTAACTGTGGCAGCCATCTTGAATCGAGTTACCTCCAAAAGGTAATCAGCTGAAGACATACATCTAATAATTATTTCCTGTAAGTTTCATTCAATTTCACCCAGTTGTTCTTGAGATATTTTGCTAACAGGCAGTGAGTTGATGCTGATTATTTTCAATGTTGTAAGCAAGCAAAATGAAGAAATATCTATCCCTCTGGCTATTTTCTGAGAAAGATGCACAGGTACTATATGGAACTGAATTGGTGCCATAAAGTTTGTTCAGAAAAATAAATTGAAACTGAAAGAAAAATTTTGAAACTGAAAACAAGTGATTTGAAACAAAATAAACAAAAAAAATAAAACAAACAAAACAAAAACATTTTTTGATTAGGATACAATGGCCTGACGCATTTTTAATTACATCATACACTCTGTCAGTGCGCCCCAGGGCAGCTGTGGCTACTGCGTAGTTTGCCATCATCAGTGTGTGAATGTGTGTGTGAATGGGTGAATGACTGTAGTGTAAAGCGCTTTGGGGGTCCGGAGGGACTTTATAAGGCGCTATATAAGTTCAGGCCATTTACCATACAATGACCTGCCATACTTTGTTATTTAAAAAAATAATATTTTGAAATTATGAAATTAAAGTATAGCCTGCCATACTTTATTTATATGATACAATGACCTGCCCTACATTTATTACTTAATACAACAGCCTGACAAACATAGTTACCTGCCATTTTTTAATTATTATCATTATATAAAAATGGCCTGCCTTACATTGTTAATTATACAGTATTATACGACCTTCCATATTTTTCAACTATATGATGGCCATCTTGATTCGGGTTGACAGTTAAAGTCAATCAGCTAACAGCATCTTGTACGTCTTTACGGACAGGTATTGGCTGACGAACAACGTCCACATCAAGCGCCCGACCACCGGCCTCCTCATGTACACCATGGCCACCCGCTTCTGTGAGGAGATCCACCTTTATGGCTTCTGGCCGTTCCCATTGGACCCACGAGGCAGACCGGTGAAGTACCACTACTACGACACGCTCAAGTACGAGTACACGTCCAGCTCCAGCCCTCACACCATGCCCCTGGAGTTCAGGACCTTGAGCTCGCTGCACAGACAGGGGGCGCTCCGGCTCCACACGGGGACCTGTGATGTGGAGCCACAACTCCAGAAAGATCTGACACCGTGAACTATTTTTCTATTCCGGGCTCCTGTATTGACTCGTTACACAGGTTTATATTACTTTTAATGAGATTTCTATGGCAACCGTAAACCCCTCTGGGGTTCGTCTGTGAACAACTGGAACGGCGACAGATGGCTTATGTTTTAAACCTGAGGATACAAGTTTGGGAAAAGACACAAATACACATTTTTTGTGTGAGTGAGGGGAATAATACTCAACTTGAACATCCAGTTAAAAAGGTTAATGGTTTGAGTGGGTTCTAAATGTGCAGTGCTGAATTTTTACTGAAAAATATGAAGCACCAGACACCTCAAAGGGTTAAAATTTTAACAAAAAATACACATATTTCAGGGACATTTAAAAAAAATAATCAAAATAATAAACACAGTTGCTTAGAAGTTTCAGATCTTGATAATGTTTCTTTTGATAAAGAAACTTTTACTTTTAACGGTGTTAAAACCATTTCATGGACAAACTTTGACTGCCGTTAGAAACAAAATGTCTGTTGGATTGTCAGAATCTGTGAGTGAAGATAAATGCGGAGCGTAGCAGCTGTTCACACATGAATGTTTACTCAGCCAACAGTTAGTCGCTCTGTGGAGTTTATTCAAAGACTCAACTCACTGTTGGTAAAGGGCGGCTGTAAGCCTTGTGTTTAGTTGTTTTAAGAACGAATCGAATGTGTCGGAAATTTTCTTACAAATGCTGTAGTGACACCAGGAAACTGGTTTGCCTTTGTTAAATTTAAATAGTGCATAGTTCTGTAGCAACTTTAGTTTGGTATTAAACTCCATGTTGATTGTTTTTTTTGCACATTTAAGCTGACGATAATTGAAAAATGCAACATTGAAACTAACAGTTCAGATATGTTGAAGTATGGAAAATTTGTGAATATGCTTTTTAATTTATTTTCAAACAATCTCAGTTTAAGGCTTCATCTATACTACCCCTAAATATTCTTTAAAACATTTTTTTGTCTTTTAACCATAAATTTTAACAAAAATGCTGAAATACTCGTGCTGAACACTAGGTGGCGAGAGCGTCTACAAATACAAAAAAAAGCTTGGCTAAAGATTCTCCTGTAACTCGAGTTTTTCTTTCAGTTGTTAAACATTTCAGCACACAACCAAAGTTCAGTGATGACAGACCATGACAAAATGGTAAAATTGGCTCAGTTTTTGTGTTTTTTTGTCCACAAAGTGATAGAAGTCACGCTCAAAGTATCAACAAAATTACCTGAAATTGTAAAGATTTTTGCTTTGAACAGAAATGTTTTCTTTATTTTTTCTCTCCAAAATATACCTACTACAGCCAATTAGTAAAAAAAAAAAAGAATAAAAAAAAAACCAGAGTAATCCATTCAGAGCCTAATTTTGAAAAGCTAATGGCTAGTCCTAGCATGGCTAACACCAAGATAGATTATTATCATCACAAATATCAAAATAATTCTCCTGGAAAGGCTTAGAAAGGGTTTGAAATTAGTTTTTGCATAAATTGCTATGAATATTTAAAAACCAGAACTGTTTCCAGTTCCAGAATGAATCATTAGCTTGCTTATCTGGTCTGAACCTAAAGTGGTTCAAAAAGTTAACTACAACAGGTAAGATATTAACTGTTCATAACATTTCCACAAAACTCCACTTCCATGTATCTGAACTGATGAGTTCTTACTTTTTTTTTGGTAGAAATTGTTTAAATTATTCCTAATAGGGCATGGAAAAACACAACAAAGATCAGACTAAACATTTTTGAAAAAATGAAAACAAGTAAATGCACACAAACAGCAAAAACAACTTATTGTAGGGCTGAAGATTTATCTTAACTAACTTTATATTCATCTTCAGGCCTTTTAAGCCAAACCAGTTTATGACTTATGAGGATATTTTTGTACTTTCTCTGTAAAGGGTTTGTAGTTGTTTTTTTGCTGATCTCTTTGTGGTATCCTCTTTGTCGACTAGAACTACCAGAAACATTTGAATTGAAGCGTTTGCCTCCCAGCCGTGTGATTCGTCCCATAAAAAGTGTCGTTTCTGACAGGATGCGACCGTTTTGCACACATCTGCCTCGTAAAGTTAAGAATAGACCTGAAAGTTTGTCTGAGACATTAGCAGTCTGAAGCTTTGTAAAAATAGAAGCTTTGTGGGACCAGACTATAAAGTTAACAAACCCAAAACCCAAAGCTTTCTCATATTTACTGTAAAACTGTTTGTATTTCTTACAGTATTTCATCTGTAATTCATGCTTAAACCTTTAAACCCTCCTGCTGCCCTTGGGTCAAAACAGAGGCCATTTTGACAGCAGGAGGGTCATTAATCAGATTAGCAGCAGATATTAGCTTTTGCATGTCTTGAGCATATTTAGGTTTTTGTAAAATATTCCTTATGGCCCATAGAAACTTGGGACTGTTCATTAAAGACGATGTGAATGTACTTCTCTGCTACAAAAAAAAAACATAAAAAGAAGATGAGAAATGGAGAAGTAGCTCAAGCCTTTATTTTATTCTTTTTTCCCCTTTAAAGATTTAACGCTTCAGAGGAAGTTGGTTTATTCCGTCGTAAAAACGGAGGAACCAAAACATCTGGGCCAAACTTGTTTTCCACAAACTTCCCTAAAATAAAAAAAAACTACTTTTTTGTTGTTGTTTAAAAAGTCTTCACAGCTCCAACTGATTTATTTTACAAGGAAAACTTTACGACTTTATGACTCAAACCCAATAAAAACGCTACAATTAGCATCTTTTACATGAGCAGGATTTTTCCAGGATTTTTACAAACATGTATAAAATACAAAAAATAAAAGACTTTGCTGAGTTACATGAGACAAAGTAATTCATTTTCGACTTTCCTGCACGTAAAACAAAAGGCTGAAATCAAGCAGACACACGCCACAGTTTTTCTGTTTTTCTTTGATGACAGCAATAAATATCTGAGTTTTAGAGCTGCATCTGTCATTTTTCACACAGTTAAACAGAGAATACCAGTAATCTTGAACAAACAAGCAGATTTTAAGTTTTGATGAACATGAACTGATTGTTACACCTGAATGTTTCACAAGTAATTTAAACAACTGACCCATTTAAGATGAAAAACAAAAATAGTCAAACCTAAAACATTATGTCGACCCAACCCAAATATGTACAACAAATGCAAGAAAAATGTAAAAATCAACAATTACTTCCAGCAAATGACACTTTAAGCATTAATATTTACACACCAGCAAATATAAAGTCAACAAATTAATATTTTAGTCAATACAAATTGTGTTTTTGGTTGATTTTTGGCATAACGAGTCATTCAGTTTACAAAAATAAAATATTTGAGTCACATATTCTGGTTTTGTCAGACATTTAGAAACACTTTTTTGTAAAAGAAAACATCAATAAAGACATTCAGTCCTCAAAAAAAAAAAATGGTGGCGTGTTTAGAACTTCCTTTTACCAGGCAGATCGGTTCACCGGAGATACGGTATTTTCCTTTTTTTCTTCCTGCTATTAAAACCAGGATGGAGGTCAGCAGCTGCGAGAGGGATTAAACCAGGCTAACCTGCTGTCAGAAACAACTTAGATTTGATCATTTTATTGCTTTAAATCGTAGTTAAATATGTTTTGCAACAAACTAAATTTTATAAATCAACTTTAAAGTCACCTTAACTTTCTGAAAAATGCTGAGACACTTAGCAGGCAGTCTGGGTTCATAAAACATCACATTTATTTCGGCATAAAAATCCCACTTTGACGTCAACTAGCAAACATTAGCAACATTAGCTGTTTATTTTTGCACAAAGGAAATCAACTCTCAGGTCATAAACTTACAAGAAGCATGTTGCTGATAAGAATTCCTGCCACGGTTCAGAACACGTAAGAACAGATTCACATTCAGTAAAAATCACTGAGACGTTTCCAGGAGCTTCAGGAACAAAATTTGACAACTTTAAATCTGTTATAGCAGCAAAAGAAGACAAAAAAAGTATAACAAGAAAAACACATAAATGCTCACTTTATTCATGACGAGCAGAAGCCTTTAACAGTGTATGTGCACAATAAAGTGGTTAGTATTTAATATGAGATTTGGTTTTGTTAAAAATAAAGTTTATAAACATCTGAACTGAATGAAGTCTCTTCATCATAGGAGCATTAGATCGGAATTGTTTTAATCCAGATTAAAGCCACGGACGAGCAGCAACGCGGGCCGCTGACGTGACAGGACTCTGACATAAAAATACAGAAAAACCACTTGATCTGTGGCGAGGAGCTCCAGACAGCAGCGCCGGGATTCACCTGCAGAAAAAAGGAGAGAGTCAGAAAAGGTTTGAGCGACCACGGCGCAAGGAGGAAGCAGTAATCTGTCCCTCTGATGGGGGAGGCCTGTTGGACTTGGAAGTCTGGAATGTCAGGTAAACAGGACGTCATATTTTCCTTTGAGGAAGTGCCTCAGTGTGTGTGTGTGTGTGTGTGTGTGTGTGAGAGAGAGAGAGAACAATTGAAAGTGCGGAAGGGTGAAGCCTTATGTCAACACAAAACTGTTTCCTTCGAACAAGCTGCCCACAGACGTGAGGGAAACTCTTGTTTTATCAGCTCCACATTGTTCTCTTCCTTCTGTTGAACATCTTAGATACAAGACCTCGCTCACGAATATCTTACTTGCTGCAGATAGCTCTTTGAAAGACCTCGCTTTGGAAAAATACATTAGTTTTTTGCCAAGCTGACAACACAGTTATTAGCAGAACCTCACATGTAGCCTGAGTCACTTCAAGCAGGAATTTTATCATATTTCAGCTCAGAATTAAACTCTATTTCACCAAAATGAGGTTGTTTTAAAAGCTATCTAATACAGGTAAGATATTATTTGTTCTTCAGAACCCCACTTCCAAACATGTGAACTATCCCTTTAGAAACAGGAAGAACTGCTTCGTCTATGTGTTGTCAAAGCAGACAGATGAGTTGCTTTACTTGTACAGTGGTAAAAAAATAATAAATTACAGGTTTAGTTGATATTAAAGAGCTAAAATAAAACTGACAGAGCTAAAATGTGAAGCTAAAATATCTACTAACC
The DNA here is from genome assembly GCA_031762555.1 of Cynodonichthys magdalenae. NCBI lineage: Eukaryota > Metazoa > Chordata > Actinopteri > Cyprinodontiformes > Rivulidae > Cynodonichthys > Cynodonichthys magdalenae. Next base: position 16,694,262 of record JARVJO010000002.1, on the reverse strand, counting down.
TGTATTTGATGTCAAAGAGCGTTGAATCGTCCTCGTCATCGTTTTCCTCGTTAAGAGGGGCCATCTCAACGCGCTCCGCCGGCGTAGTTCTGATGTCATATTTCCGTGTTTTCCTGATTCTCCTGCCAGATCTGTGAGAAAAGAAACCACGAGAAACGAAATTAGGCCTGAAACAAAAAGCGGAACGGAACGGATTCACCAAATAAATTTGAAGTTTGTGCAACTCTACTGTAGGGATGTCACACCCAAAGTATGTGCTGTTAATGACTCTCAGCTACTACCACAGCAAATTTAAGCTCAGTATCTGTGGATTACCTATCTAGCCATCTAGAATTGGAACAACTCCAAAGGTTAATCAGTTAAAGGCATATGTTCAATGACTATTTCATGACATAAGCAATCCAGCAGTTTATTCAATATTTTGCTAGCAAACAGTCGACTCTGTGACTTAAAGCTTAAAATTTAAGCAAAAAGTAACACTTGGAGTATGTAATACAAAAGACTCTCACCTACTAACACCCCAAAAGTTAGATCAATACATGTGACATTAGCTATATATGTGACATTACAGCTATAATTTTAGCCTGAGGCAGCCATCTTGACTTTAAAACTAAATCAGTTCTAGATCCACAATGGATAATTATTTCCTGAAAGTTTCATTAAAATCAGTCCAGCGGTTCGTGAAATATTTTGCTAACAGACAGACAGAGCTGACTCCAAAATGTTAATTACAATTTTTTTAAACAAAGTTCCTGCACAATGTGTTACACATCAGAGAATATATTGGGAGGCAGCCTCAGCTACTACCACACCAAATTTTACGTCAACATCTGTGAAACTTGCTGAATTATACCCAGTTTTGTGTTTTTTAAATTCAGCTGGCTGTGACAGCCATCTTTACTCCGTCTGACTCCAAAAGCTAATCAGTTTTAGATTAACACTGAATAATTACTTTCTGCGGATTTCATGAAAATTAGTCCTGTGGTTCATGAGATATTTTGCTAACAGACACAAACACAGACTAAACAAACTTTTTGTGGTTTTATCGTAATATTTGAAAGATTGAAATAATTTATAGTGACATTTTGATAAGAATAGTAACTAATTTAGTAAATAATAACCTATCAAGGACATCACTCTAGTGGAGTCACATAAACGGATTTTATTAGGATCCATGTTCACATTTTTAATGCGCATGTGCAAAATAAACCCCCCACGGGTTAATATTGGTGATGAGATCCATACCTGACCACTTTAATGACCAGACAGGTGATGAGAGCGGCGGTCAGCACGAAGATAAAGATGACTATGTTTTTCAGAGCCGGCAGATGCGCCATCAGCGGGGAGATCTGGGCGGCGGCGGTGTCGTTTCTGTTCTTCGTCACCTCCGTGTTGACCGCGGCGATAATGCTGGACGTCGAATTCAGCTGCGTCGTCGCGGATGGAGGAGTTAGCGGCTCACCGCTGATCAACCACAGAGCCGCGAAGAGAAAAGTTAAAACCAGACTGGCTGTCACCGCCATCACCGCTGTGTGTTGAAACAATAAGACGACTTTGTTGCTTTTTAGTTTTCACCCGAGACGGTCCAACGACACGAGCCAACAGCTGTCACATCACACACACCGATGATAAGGTGTCAAACGTTTTTGTTTACACAAAACGCAAAAATTATCCATTTTTCCTACTCATCCAAGCTTCTGTTAAGGATGACATGAGCTTCCAGAAAGTGTTACTCCCTGTAGGTGAGTGATCGTTGTCCTTTCCTGACCGCAAAGATGAGGATTATCCGCCTCCGGAAACCCCTCTGTTCCCGAGGAGCTGGATTAGACAAATGCTGCCTTCATGGCACTCACGGACATCCCAACCTCTGATAAATTTCAGCCACAAGATGCAGGATGTCGGCGGTTTCGGTTGCTTATTTTAGAAGCTAGTGTTTGGTTCGCGATTTTGGAGTAACGTACCATAACAGTAAAGTTAATATCACTTAAAAAATAAAACAATATGCAAAAAAGTACCATAACAGTAATAAAAGTTACACATAAATAAAAGTCAACCAATACCTCTAAAAACGGACTGTCTTTGAAGTCAACCCGCTTTCCATTTACTGTGGAAGTACGTTGTGCATTTATTATACGGATAAAACTCCAAACAAACCATGTAAATAAACAGTAAAAATACAATCATAAACTTAACTACATCATGAAATGCTAACCAAAAAAATTGCTTTACAACCTCAATTAAAAATATAGCTTCACTAATACTAAACTGCTAAACATGTAAAAACAAGTTAGCAGAAGCTAACACTAACAACCACTAAATCAACTATCACAGTTCTATCTCTCCTTTGAGCTGAGGACTGGTGGGACTGACACAAACCTGTTGATGTTAGTTTATTAGTAAGCTGTAAAAATTTCAAAACCTAATTTGGTGGGAGCCAATTTGTCCACTAATGATTATCAAAGCTAATCCGCTAAATTAAAAAATAGTTCAGCTAGCTGTTAACTGATAAGTGGAACCATGCCAACCAGTCAAATTGCTAATTAATAAAATTTATTTAGAGGGAAGCCAGCAAATTGCATTTACCATGTTGAGGACAATTCTTGGGTCAGCAGAATTACTGTGAATAAATGCATTTTTTATTATTTGAAAGATTTTTAAAAGGCCAAACAATAAAATATGCAAGAGTACTCACACAATGAAATAACTTATGCTGATGTTTATTTTATGTGTATTTTACAATCTTTCAGGTTATTGCAATCCATTCAAAGTCACATGTTCATATTGCAGAACATTTTTTTTTTTTGCTAATCGTAACTGTGTCATTTACTTTAAATGTTACATTTTTAGACCGTGAATCACTGGCTCATCAGTGGTTCTCAAACTTTTCGTAATGAGTACCATCTTGGAAAATACTCCAAGTGCCATTATGACATATTAAAAAGTAACAAAAGCTTACTGGTTGTTATGTTTTAATCATAACTGACTGAAAAGCTCAGTGGACCCCAGAAATTGATCTCAGGGTTTGATTTTGAGGTCTATGTCAGTGATACCTCTAAATATTTTTAACAGGGGGACCACGTGAGAGCCACTGAAAACCCTGGCAACAAAACCAAAAGTTTCAGGAGATTTATTAGGCAATTTGACAAATACAATATAGGAATCATGTTCTGATAAATCCACTTATTATTTTTGTTATTTGCCGCTAACATAATTTTTTGAGAAAAGCAATGTCACTAATCAACTTATTGAAGCTTGTCCTCGCCTAAATTTATATTTTAAAATATTTTATGTGAATAGAACTGTCTGACGGGAGGCCAGTGGAGGCACCAATATTTAAGGGTGGCCATTATCCCACACTCTTGGTGGCCCAGGTCAGGCACTTTGATACAATTTTTTTTACAACTGTTTTCCTCTTTTTATTTGAAAGGCTCCGTGCACAGATTTCAAACCAGTTTGTTTATTTTTTAATCAAACCACCCATTCAGGATTTAAAGGTCATCAAAGGTTGGAAATAGGAAGCGAGTGCTGCCTTACGTGCATAAAACACCATACAAAGATTGAGGAGCCCCGCAGACATAGAACCCCAAAATTTCTCAGCAACTTTTCAAACCAAAGCAGAAAACAAATTAGATAAAACATTTAGATAGATTTTGAACTAATATGGGGGTCAAGGCAAGTGTTCAATCATCTCATCCTGAAAGTGAACATTTTTTTTTACAGCTCGAATCACTCAGCACGAACACATAAAAAGTCAGGTGGCGTTTTACAAATTCCCACGAGGCAGCATTTCACTGAACAGAAGAGACAGTTTTTATCTCAGGTCACAACCAGATGTTTCAAAAAACAAGCTGATGATGTGTGATGAGCAGAACCTGTAGGAGAACTGAGCTGTTAGTTCTGATCCGAGGCCAGCAGGCGGCAGCACACAATGATGCAGCGTGGATCCAGAGATCTGAACAGTCACCTTCAAGATGATTAACCATGACTAATACATGTTAATAATCCACTGGTGATCTGTTTTATTTTAGAGCATGTAATTTTGAAATATGATTTTTTTTTTAAATGTTCATCCATAACTGCTGTTTTATTTGTTTTAATTTCTTGTTAAAAAGATTTTCAACACAAGATGTAAGAAATATAAATCTTAAACTGAGCATATCTTGTTGTATTCTGATGGCTCGGGTCAAAATTTTGGACAAATGTTAATTTACATGGTGTAATTATTACCTGCTTGTTTGTATGTTAGCAGAATATGTCATGAACCACCAAACAATTTTTTGAGGATTTCAACAACACATAATTCAAACACTACCAGATCATGAAAGAGTTCACAAATACTGCATGAGACTGAGGATATTAAGCTGTTGAGTTCTTATGGGTTGCCTGATAGGAAATGCCAAAATATTCAACTTCTGCTTTAAAATGATCATATTTTCACTACAAATATGTGCCGAGTGAGGGTGTGCTTTCTTTTCCATCGAGTGGATCATGGAGAGGAGGTAGGATGAGATGAGGTATGGTAATAGGCAAACATAACCCTAAAACTGTACAAACACAATAATTATATATCTGTCAACACTGCACATTTATGTTCTGTTGCTGTTGTTACTTCGTGTCAATAGAGGGCACTGTTGAGACTGCCTAGGAAGAGATAACAGAGAATGGTGGTAATTTTCATAAAATTACCTTAGTTTAAAACTATAATTTATACTTTTTAAAGCAGGCTAAAAATGAACATGCTTGAATTATTATGCAGGTGTTTTTGTTTAACTTTACACCTATTCCTTTGAAAGCTTTAAGTCAAAAACAAACACAGGAAGGACAAAGCAACCTCTCCTTATGTGGCAAGCGTGTCCGACACACCTTCCTGCAACTCGTTTGACTGCTTCAGAGAAAAAGATTGTATTTCTGCATGCCGAAAAACATGTCAACATTTGCTGCGAGGTCCTGTGTACCATCAAACCCAGGAAGCTCTTGATTACTAACTTGTACCTAAACCTCCAAAAAACATCAAGTATTCACAGAAAGAGGCCATCGCTTCATCATTCTTAATGTGTAACAGCACAACTTTAGGTTTTTGTAAACACGAGGGTAGCTGAATGATTCACTGAGCTCTCTCTAGTGGTGTCAGGGTTTGTCAGAGTTATTCAGGCCTCTGCTGTTGCTGGGCCCTGGATCTTTTTAAAGAAATCTTCCACAGCCATGCACATGCGCTGTGCCTCATAGTGATCTCATTGGCCAGTGGTGGGGGTGGAGTGAATTCCAGGGGCCTCCACAGACTGTTCAACAAAGGCTGCTCTGATTGAGTAGTTCACCAGGTTTGTCTCTTTATTTGCTGGAACACTGACTCTTCAGTATTTTTGTAGTTGGGTGGACTTACTTTAAGCATCTAAGATTTGTGCTTTTGCTTGATTGCCCTTGTTCAGACCTTCCTTTTACACTGAAACAGCCATAAATGCTTTTTTTATAAATGATATATGTAAATCTATACATTCGGTTTGAAAATAAACCAATGCTTGATATTTTCTATCAAAGGGGAATGTGACATGTTTAAATGCTCTTCTGCAGATTACCAACGTTTTTTTTACAGATAAGCAGCAGAAGATGTAGATGAAGAGAAGATAACATTACATTTAGTTTTTTATAATATTCATACCACCATATAAACATACATTTGACCATCATAGTAACTTGTATAAACAAATTACCACTAAAGCTGTAGTAAATCTAAATCAGCAAATAATAAAATGTAAACCCCATTTTGACTTATTCCTATAAAACAATAGAATCAATAACATCAATATTGTTCAAAAAACAAGCATTAACATTGTGCTAAATAGCTGCTAAAATACTGACTAAACCCCATAAAAAACCACTAGCATAATGCTAATGTCTCCAGAACCCTCATGCAGGAAAACCACATTTTCTCAATAGTTTACAACACAAAAATAAAATTTCACAGTTACATAAATCTTTAATATTGCAATACCAAACAACCTACTATGTCAGGCAATTTATTTAACTGTAAATGTAGATGTTTTCTTAAGTTGTTTTTTTTTTTTTTTACATATTTGCTTGTTTAAAAGTCATGTCCAGTTTCGACAGTTACTTCTGGTTTCACATCCTACCTCTAACATAGATGCATTAAACCTTTCTTCCTTTATCAAAATAAAAATATAAAGGTAATAATTACAAACTTTTATTTGGAAAAGGGGACTTATAGCTACAGAATTTCAGTTCTTCAAATGAACTTGTTTTGGTCATTTACACAAACAAACAACAAATTGATATTTTCACAACCTCTGAGCAACTAAGGCTAGAGGCTAGAAACAACTGATTCCTCTCTGGGGCCCCCAGGGTGGGAACCCCACCCAGGGTAGTCAGCTACCCTGAGGAGAAAAATCCTTTTGACCACCTGTGCCCACGACCTCTTATATTCAGTCAATACCCAGGGCAGGTGACCATAGGTGCTCCACTTCAGGCAGCACCTATAGGCTACTATTACAAAATGTCATAACACAACAAATGATGTATTTGAGTGGAAATATGTGAGATATTTTGTTGCCCCTTTCATTTTAAAACCAAACTATTAATAAAACAGGTTTATACTGTGCTTGCTGGTTAACTATCTAGCTTATATGTCGCCAAACAGCATGAGTTTGGTTACAGTTTGGAATTGTGTCGATAAAATATTTTTTCAACAGGATTTGAGGTCGTGTTATTCGCCTTCGTTAAGCCCCGGCTAGGCTATGATGGAGGAGGAAGTTGTTTGACGTTGAGAGGAAAGTGGGCTGAGCCGATAGAGGAGAGAGCAGCTCAGGCAGAGGCGGGAGAGAGGACGAGTACAGAAACGGCAGAGGAGCGGACTGAGAGGACGGAGCCATGAAGCGGGCAAGAAACTCCACCAAAACGACGAAAACCGGTCCCGAGACGGCGACCCAGACCGAGGCAGATGACCGTGGGGACGAAGACGACCGATGAAAGGGGTAAGAACTCGAGAGAAATCGTCCGATATTTGCACGAGCCAAAGCAGAGAGAAGACAACATGGAGGAACGAACGACAGTTAGGTGCAGTGTTGTAAAAATGGCCATGGTGTGCTGACAGGGAAGAACAGAAAAAACCCAGTTTTCGAGCGTAAATCGTTAAAATTTTTGTTTTAGTTGATAGATGTCGCATGTTTGGTACTTCAGTTACAAGTTGGCTCCATCATTGTAAAGACAAACTTATTTATTGTCGAAATATTTTGAGTTATTTGAACCTACGCATTTAAAATTTCCTTTGTCCTTGAAAAGGGCAAATGCCCCTGTCTTAATTTACTCGATAAAAACGACAAAATCACGCAAATGTTTCGTTTTTAAACGCTGTATGGCGATTAGTTGACATAAACACAACAACCTAAAGCACATTTTTGTTTGTTTTCACCATATTATTTTTTTTAGCTTTCTTTGTTAAATTAGTATTTTTAAAAATGAGTCAAAATTGATTGTTTATAAATATAGTCTTTACAAACACTTTGGTAATGCCGTTTGTGACAAGATTATTAAAAAGGTATTTTTTAATAGTTAGGATTTTAAAACAAAAGCAATAGATTGTGAGAAGTTGCCAAAATGCTTAAAATGTTATATTTAACAGTAATTTCTTGAATATTGACATCAAACAAAACTAAGTTTAACATGATTGTGTACTAACGGTTTTGTTTGTTTTAAAGGCTTAGATATACTTCGAAATACATTATAGGGTGTTGGCTTTTAACCCTTTAAGGTACTGAATGGTGAAGTAATATAAATATGTATATAAATTCTTTCTTTCGAAGTGAAATTACTTCTACAGCACATTAAGATACATTTTCAACCTAGAGATCTTTAACTAGACTTAGGGTAATTTGAACATATCCTTAATTGTGTTTAAAAATAAGAAAATAAAATAATCCTTATTTAATCCTTTCTGACATCGTCGTTCATACTTTCACATTTTAAGTCAGATATTATACTTATTGAAAACAGATGTTATGGAGTAGTTTATATTAGATATTTGAAACTCAGACATTATTTTTAAATCCAAAAGGTTAGTACCACTCTGCACATAACAAAATGTCCGCTGTAAGTCATTCTGAAATGGATGTCATTGTTTAAGGCTGATGTAATTGCATTTATAACAACTAATACGTGCAAAAATAAAACATTTGCATGAGTAAATATGCAAATAATGACATCTTTTATTAGTGCATAAACAAACTGGTTAATAGGTAATTGAATAATCTTGGGTATTTAAACAAAAAACAACTAAAAGTGATAGTTTTTAATAAGTTTTTGTAATTATAATTTTGTTTGTTTTACAGGTAGTTCCTTTGATGTTTTCTGAATCTCGTTGGAGAAGAAATATTGTTTCTGCGATTTCAAATGGTACGTTAAATTTTAAGTAGGTGAAACCATTTATTCTTTGTCGTAACTGCTGTGTATGCGTGGCCACCAGGGAGTGCTGTTGTCATTGAATTTCTACCTTATTTGTTTTTCTATTTTCAAAGGTTTGACACTTAGCCAGTGTTGAATTGAAAACTTCGGCAAGTCGCTCTGCAGAGGAACTTTGTAAGTACTATTTTAAAGCTGCAAAACTTTTCGAAAGTCTTACATGTTTTTTATGTTTTAACTGAAAGAATAAACAACACAACCCCCTAGTGTTAGCATTATCAAGAAAATATTTAGGAAATAAAATTGCATGTTGTAGTTAATCTAATTTTCTTGTAGACTTGTTTCTTGGCTAGTTTAAAACTTACGTCAACTAAAGCTATCATAAACACAGACTCTTTACCTCATTAACTTCACCTATCGTAGTTCTATGTAATTAAGTCCCGATCATAACTTGATGTAAATCGTGATGTTTTAGTGTGATGATGATTAAAGCAAGCTAGCTTACTTGGAGAGTAACTTTATCGCGTAAATTAAATAAAAAATAACTACCATAAGTTTAGTTTTAAAATGAAAATGATCTCAGTTATCAAATGAAAATAAGTACATCCTAATACATTTTTATGAGATTGCTAACCTACACATTGCATGTTGTAAAGCAATTACGTATAATTGTACTGTTTTTCTGCTTTATAATAACAACTCAAGTGACAACATGCTTGTTGGTCGTGTTTAACACGGCAGTATTTCACAATGCTTAAAGACTGACTTCCGCAAGAATAGACGGGTTTCAACGTGCCTTTTCACAAGGCACCTTGAGGGGGAGCTGAAGCCAACCCACCTCTAATGTGCCTTTTGTGTCGTGAAGCAAGGTAGTAACATAGCCCCAATGGTCGACTTGCGAAAAGGTAAGCCGGCGTTGCGGCTCAGGATTACCAAATGTACTATAATTGTATTTATACATTAGTTTCAGGGTCAATCAATAAATAGTAAAAAAAATAATAATAATAATTTTGAAATTTCTATGCATTGACACAAGTTTTTTTTATTCACACAAACACCCAAAAGTCTGCATTCCCGCCAAGCTTGTAATGGCCCTCCCCTCAGGGCACCATTGCCAATCTTAACTCATACCACACCCCACCCTGACAGACACATAAAGTGCATGCACCTCTGCGCCGTCCCTCAGCACATACTGAAATTTTGGTCAAAATATCGTAGTTTTTAAAGTTACAGTACAAAAATTAGCCTTTTCCTATTTGGCTAACCGTACAGCCCATAAAATTGATGAAATTATGATATTAGTGTTCAATGTCTATGCTGCAAGATTAAACAAGAAGATTATGATGTAAGATTGATGATTCATATAAACTTGGTATTTAGCTCAAAAATGATTTTATATCCACAAAGAAGTATGAGGGATGTGTCTGTCACACATTTAATGTGTCATGCTTCACATCAACACGGCTGAGTTCACTCCTGTTTTGGTTCTGCAACGTTTGCTTCATTTCGGAAAACCCGCGTCTCTTCAGAATGTGGCTAGCCTCAGTAACAGTATTTCTTGCTAACAAGCTGTGGCTACCAACTATATATTTTTTTCTGTTTGCTTTTGACATATTTATAAACACGTGGTTTTGTAATTTAGAATAGAAGCACTGGTCACACGATGGTCATATGGGGGCATAATTGTCATCAAATAACAAAGAGGCTTAGAAGAGTCAACTTAGTAACGACTAGGGGTGTAAATCACCTGCTTTATCACGATACAATATTACATCGATATGTTTGGATGACGATTCGATATTTCTCTATCATAAAGTGTCACGATATGATTTCGATTCAATTCACAATTCTGCGATCGATATAAGTAGATATCATATGCCCATCTAACACAATGACTCTGCTAGATGGGCATATGATATTAAATTTTGCCTCGATATAACTGAATCACTACCCATTCAAATCGATGTATTAATATAGATCGATGTATCGTTACACCCCTAGTAACTACAGTATATTGATTCACATTTGTTAGACAAGATTCCCTCGGTTCTTTAGGTACTCCTTTTGGCTACTTCTGGTCTCAACAATTCGACTCTCCTTTTTGCTTTTGTATGGCCCCTTTCGCGCTTTGGTTGTGCAATACGGCTGTGAAGATGAGCCCTTTTCCAAATTGCTTGTGGTCATTTATAAATGAACCAATCAAGTTGGCCAAATTGCGTCATTGTACTTCCTTACATACTGGAAGCTACAATCTAAGTTGCAGTAGCGTTTCAGCAGAGGATCAGCTTCAACTTGCATTTTATTGACGCAGGAAGAATAAATCTCAGGTTTCACTTGAAAGCTCGTCAATGTACAACTAAGGCTCACCAGTTCAAACTTAAAAAACAATATTTGGGCTTTGTGGTTACCTAGGTTAACTAATTATTACGGAAGTTCCTGTGTGTCGCCATCAATCTTCCCTCACAAATAAATCTGTTGTTGAATAACGTGACACGCTAATCACACAGGTCACATTATTACATTACATTATTACATGGTCACATTATTAATCTTTCTCTTTACACATGTTTTAACTTTTACTGCCTTGCTTTGCTGCTCAAAGGCTCATCAGAGATGGGTTTGCTTCAATCCCCTTCCCCACATCTGTCCATTCAGAAGTCTCACAAAGGTGACCATAAGACTGGTGTGTCTTTAGAAAGATCCTCATGTCCATTGAGTTTAACTTACGGGTCTGCAGTTACAGTCCAGTCCTGTAGGTGGCGATTATGAGCTGATTTTTTCAGACAGACTAGACAAAAATAAGAACTAAAAAAAATACAAAGTGTATCTTGCCAAGATTTCATTTGACATTTTTGTGTCCTTGTAGTATGAACAATTAATTGTTTTAATGTTTAAGACAACAAATGTTCTAGCAGTTGTTAAGAAGAGGTCAATGTATTTATTTGTCCAGCAGTTTTGACGTCAGTCAAATTTGGTTCTACAGGCATTTGATTACTTAGTCGTGACTTTGATGTTGTCATTTTGAATGGGAGATTTCTCACTTCCTATATCTGGCCTTTTGATGAGGTACATGTGGTAAAATTAACCTCAAAGGTGTTTGTAGTCAAAAAATGGTCGAGCACATGATCAATCACAAATCAAGCTTGCTTGCAAAAAACTTGAGTATTTTTTATGCGGTTCACTTTAACAACACAAAGACTTTGAGATCTCTTTAACATTTTCAAATATGGTTACCCAGTTGTATAGTGTAATGCGCTACCTTGAAAACCTAAAGATTTGTAAAAAAAAAAAAAAAAAGAGAGAGAGAGAGAAAGTTACACTATGGGATATTGAAAGATCTTCATGGATAAACTTATCAATTTGGTAACACAAAATTTTGTTTCTTGGGAACACGTAGATATATATCACTAATAAACGCTTCAAGTATACCCAAACCATTAGAGAGTCATGTTGGTCATGCATTGGTCTAACATTTGCATTGTGTGTGTGTGTGTGTTTCAGGTTCTGTCAGTGTCTATGCCACACTAGTTCAATGCTAAATTATTTATGTTGCATTTAAAGCTTGGTGTGTGTTTAAGTTGTACTTTGGCTTGGCCTTGGTTCCCTTTATATTATTTTGTGTATCAAACTCACCTGTTCAGAGTCATGACTGTGGAAGTAAAACAACTCTTTGGATGTTATCAGTAATAGTGCTTTTTCTTCACAGTGGAGACATGGAAGATTGATGAACAGGTGTTCAGAGTTTGAAGAAACCCACAGCTTGGTAAGTTTTTGGTTTTTTTCTCGCTTTCTTTCTCCTACTTTTAGATATTTCTTCACACACTCGCTAAATAAAATAAATAAAAATGTAATATAATAGGCCAAATGTAAATTCCACTTATTTTAACGTAATCATCAATCAATAATTATGGGTTATTTTTTAGTAAGTAAACTCGGTTGTAATAAAATTGAATAGAATTAGTGTATTTTTGTAGTAACACGTGCATAATTAAGTATTTAAACTTTTTTTTTTTTAAAGAAAGCTATGTTGTGAATGTTGACTGTTGCCTCCTGGTGGCACTTATTTCTTAGAAAAAGCCAAATTTTTTTCCACAACCTGCTGGCCTTGTCCCTTTTGGGTTTGCTAAAATTTCTGGCAGCTTTAAAATAGAACCCTCTCACTTCTATTTTTGTTTATATATATACTGTTTTCAGAAGCTACAGGACAAGGTTATTCAGATCTTGAACACTAGATCCAAAAATGACGACTGACTGAACAGCAGCTTTATTTCAAGATGCTGTGTTTATTTGTTGGTTGGGTTTGGGGTTTTATTGCAGTAGTTTTGTTGATTCAGTTTTTTTGTTTATCAGTGTTTACTTGTCAACAGGTTTCACAAAGTTCTCTAAATTGTGTGAACATCATCGCTGTTAAGTTTTTATACAGAACATTTTATAGGTTTAGCTTCTTCACTTACTGTACCCCTGGTGGTCAGTTTAGGAATTTTTTCCCCCAAACCATTGACGATTTATTTAGCACAGACTTCATTGTTGACATTTAACTTTAAGATCAATTCATTGATAATCTTGGCACAGCCTAACCCAAAAGCAGAACTTCGAACATTGGTTTGATGTACTTCTATCTAACTTTGCTAACAAATACTGCATACATGCCTTAACATTGATAGTAGCTTTCTTAGATTGCAAAATTTACAAAAACGGTTCAATTTAAAATCCAAATTAAGTTAGTTATAAATAGTTATAAATGTAAAACTTCTGTTGCTAAAACTTATTTAAATGAATAGTGATATTTTAAAACATCACATTTTTTAGCTAATGTTCGTTCGACTATTCAAATGAAGGCTAGCTAAGTGAATTGTTTTTTGTTTCATTATGCGTTGTGCATTATGCTGCATTAAGTGTTGGTCAATTAATCATTTCTTATTTCAGTTGCATTGTGGGTTTACAATTCTTTTTTTTATTTTTGTCCTATCAAGACCTCAATCGAATGGATTTTTCCGCCACGGAGACAGCGTTGTTTAACGTGAAGATGGCGAGTGATTTGGCAGATGGGCCAAATTTTTACAAGATGAACTTTTTTTTTTTGTCTGAACAATTGGATTTTTTACACCTTTTACTTTTGTTTTTTGATTTTTACCTCAACATGGACTTCCTGGATCTTTGATGCTAACTGCATTTTGGATTCTTAAACAAAGTCAGTTATTGTACGATTTAATTCAAATGTTGTTTTAAATAAAGTGTATGTCTTCGCATTTAACAATGGCTTTGTTTCATTAGCTGATCATCTGGAAAATCATTGATTCTTCTGTTTTGGGGCATTAAATCGTTAACGTTACATTGTTAATTGGATGTTTGTAAAATCAATTTACCTTACTTGTGGGAAAAAACTAAGCAAGTTTCTTTTTTGTCTTAATTAGTGTTTGGTGAATTCTATGGACTCTGAAAATGGAAATTAGAATCGGGATTGCTGAGATTAAGTGGTTCTTTCTTGGTAAATCTGGATTAAAGCACAAAAAGCTATAGATTATAGCCATTCAAATAGCTTTGTTCTGAATTCAATTGGTTTCTAAAACAGCCTGGAAGGGTTTCTAAAATGGCCCCTGCTTGTCCTTCTTCCTGTCTGACCAGGAAATGATGTAAATGCTGCAAAAATATTCTAAATTCAGTCTCTCCACTGCCTTTTAAATTCTTTATTTATAGAAAAGAAAGGTTTGATAATGAGGCTTGTGTTTTAGGGTTAAAATAATGCATTTAGTTGTTTATTAAATAAGATTTTAAAGATATAAAAAGGGGAGGGACTTAGGCATCACCTGAGTGTGGGCTAAATGGAAATAACGTCAATCAAAGGCGAAGCTTTCAGAGCAGGGAAGGAGCTCTAGATGGCGGCTGAGGCTCGGGACGGGGTGCCACGGGCTGTCTTTTGACCGCTTCTTAGGCTTTGAATTCGGTCGCTTTCGCTCGGTTCGGGTATAAAGTCGAAGCCGACGAGTGATCTGTGGGTTTTTAGCAGGATTTTGTGCGTTTTTGGGGCACTTTTTTCGTTCGCGAGCCGGAGGAGCCGTTAGTCGTCGTTGTTTTCCACACTGAGCTGTGGCAGCCATGACGAGCCTCCATTTTAGCTGCTGCTGCTGCTGCTGGGCTCTGTCGCTCTGAGACTGTCACTATGGACCATTAAGGCCTGCAAACATTCTCTAACCTTTATTTTTGTTTCTAATTTAACGTGTTATTATTTTTATGGATTATTTTTTATTCGACCAAAAAATAGTAATTTGAACTGCGACATATCGAACGCGAATCTTATTAGTTGACTTATAGCACAGTTTTTCTTCTCATTGAATGGACTTGTTTACATTGTGTGGTGTGTAATTTACTCAATCTTTAAAGGTATTTTTCTTCTTCATATGATGACGCAGTTAAAATTGTCGGCATGCGGCTTGATCCGTGGGCAATATCGAACAATATACGCTTGGTGTTAACTTGCTGCCATTTTTCTCCTCTGGACTTTTTTTTATTGTTTACTAATGTAAATAATGATTCTTAAATTAGTCGTTTTGCTGTCATTTTCCTCACTCGTGTTGCACCGTCTGGGTTTTAGCTGTCATCTGAGCAAAGGCAATCCTAAGGGGGCTTGTGTGATGGTTCATGCCTCTTAACTTTTTGTGGACAGTAAATGCCAGGATAAAAAAAATACCTTTGTAGGATTTTAAGGGACTACGATGATGAAGAGTAAAAACAAAAAGCAAGAGGATGAAGGCTCGACTCAAAGCAATGCCTCCAGGTATGATCATTTTTACTTATTTGCCTTTCTTCGTTTTCTGCTTTTGATTGTTTACCTTTTCAATCATGGTTGACCACCTGTATAACATTTAATACGTATTTTTGAAGAAGTTCATCAGTGTCATGAATGACCTTGCTATTGTTTTAATAGCCACACCCTGATTTTTTTTTTTTTCTCTCCTACCATTTTCTGACCCTCAATCCTGAGGTTTAAGGCCTGATTTGTAGACATTTTCCTCACAAGATGTAGGTGTTTGTCCACAGAGGAAATTTTGTCTTGTTCTGTTTATTAATAGAATGCAAATGTCTTTTATTTTATATGACCTTGCCTACATTTTAAGACTGCATTGCACCAATTTGAAAAGCAAAACGTTCGTGTTTGGGTTTCATTTTTTTTACATTTTACCCTTATTTTGTATACAAACAAGGATTGATGTTATTATACATAGCTTAGTTATTTGTGATTTATCAGTTTCCAATAGACTCTATTTTAACCAATCTAATGCCTTTCTTAAGCATGTGCCTAAAGTTAAGTTTCACAAATTTCATTGTTTGAATAATTATATTGTTATGCATGTATTTTAAAAACTTCTGATTCCTAAAGATTGTAACAATTGTTTAAAAAAAAAAAAAAAAACTAGTAAAGTTTCATAACTTGTCCACTCTTGTGTGTTCTGGAGTTATGTCCGTGTTCATGTTTATTTTTATATTTTTCATTTTCCTGACATTTTCACTCTGGCTTCAAGTGAAGATTTTATTTTTACCCTTTTAACTTGACAGGTTTGTGCAAATGAGTTAAATTTATGAACACATAATGAGTGTTGGATTTTAATCACATTACATTTACATTATGCATCCAATAGTATCCCACAGAATTTATTGTATTTAAGGATTTTTTTAATTTGGCATAATAAAGGGTACAAGAAAGTAACAAATTGTTTTAAATATGTGACTGAGTGACTTTGCATTTGACTTTTCTAAGTAAGGTAGATTTTACAAACAAAGCTTAAAATTCCCAACACGGTGACATTATTCAAAAATGACTCCTGTCCTTATTGGAAAGTGTAAAATATTTTGTAATGTATATTTAAAGCAAATTTAAATGAGTGAAAAGTTACTTTTAATAAAGATAATGTCCTGTTGTGTGGTGTCAATACAGTACTGAATTGAAATGAGTGTTCATGACACTTTTTTCAGTGTAATACTTGCTGTTAAGTAAATAAAGCAGCAGTGTGTTTGTAATTCTGTTTAAGATACAAGGTACGTTTGATACTGAAAGGTCTCTTCATTTTACTGACTGCTGCATGAGGTTACATCATATTTGTAGTTTTGTGTGTCTGAGATCTTGTGGCAGCCATTTTAGTCTTTTGAGCTGAGTAAAATGTCCTTCAGTAATGAAAGCTGAACCTCTTTCTTTTTAAAGATATAAATAAGCACTGAAAGCATTCAGGTTAATAAAAATGAAAAACAAAAATTGAGTACTTTAACACATTTTTAGTAAATTTCTGTCTCCACACACTCAAGTCTTAAAATGGCACTTGCTTTGTGTGCCCAGCTTGCTTATCTTGTATTAAAACTCGCCTAGAACTACACACGAGGAACAGGAAGAGCCCGGACCTTTAAAAAGAGGGGGGGGGGAAGCCTGCTCTTTGTGCTCCGATTGGCTGTTTGTCTGCCTAGCAACGCGACAGCCAATAGTTATTAGAGTTCGCTTCCAAGACCCACCCACTGCTTAAAGCGAAAGGAGCCACGTACTTCCGTGTTACGGTGAAAGAGCAACTCTATGTGGAAAATCACGTTTTCACGTGGGAGGGGCTTTGTTTTTATATTTTAAAATTAGTATTTGTCAACATGTTATGTTTGATTTATATATTTTAAAGAAGGTGGACAATACGCACACCTTGAAATGTAAATGTGGATTTTATTTTTCTTTACAGTGTATGGTCCAATTCTGGTCCTCAAGGACAACTATCCTGCATGTTTTAGAGGTTTTAATTGAGGGTATTAAATAAGTAAAACGCAGAAGCTTGTGCAATAATCTTATTTAAAAGTTACATGGGTCTTTGTTTTCTACTCGTGTCCAGGCAGTGGTTCAGTTTTAATAAATCCTGCAGATTCTTGGTGAGTGAAGAAGATGGCGACCCCATGTGGACAAAGTTGGTGTTACAAGCAGACGTGGTTAAAAAAAACACAACATTCAAAATTATTTTGTCAGAGTGACCGGAGTCATGAAATGTGACTCGCATCGTACATTTACTTTCAATTTGATTTAATGACTCAATAAATATACTTGAATTTAAAGTGAGCGTTGTAATAAAATATATATTTTAGGTAAATTCCTCTAAAGGAAACTCAAATTAGAAAATTATCAATCCACGTCTTGAATTGCCTGTTGTGCCTTCAAGCATTTTTTTTTTCTTATTCTAAAGTGGTCATGTGTAATTTAACTTTATTAATCTTGCTTTTGAGATTTTATTTTTTGTGAATGTCGAAGCGAAGGCTTGGTGTTTTCACTGCAAAATAGAGGAAACAAATAGATTCAATGCTTTCTTCTCACTGCAGCAACTCGGCCTCTGAGGAATCCAACCACTCTGCCTCAGAGTCGGGGAGTCAGTCAGAAAGCGAGCATGGCAGCGAGAGAAAGAGATCGCACAACTCCGAGTCCAACAGCTCCTCCGAGTCAGAAAGCCACTCCGAGTCCGAGTGTGAGTCCACAGGGTCCAAGTCTCAGCAAACCACTTCAGAAGTCAAAGACAAGCCTGTTAGGAAGAAGGAACGCCTAGCTGATGTTAAAAAGGTAACATCAGCTCCACCTGTGGAGGCTTGATGTTTTTTTGCCACATTATAGGTTCTGCCTTCTAGCAATGAGGGTTGAGATCACTTGAGTTAGGTCTCGGCTCTAAATGTGATTAAGGTTCAACCCACATGATCTTTAGAAATGCAATGATTTTCTATTCATTTTAGCAGGTTTTTGAGTATTTAAAGTGCTCTAAGGGTGTTTAGTTGATCCCAGTTAGATGGGTTTGATGTTTGCTTCTGAGTTTATCTTCTTACTGCTTTCACAGAGTGTTAGCATTTGATGTAAAAGGAACTTTTTACTAAAAAAAGGGTAATAGTTTACAGTTAAAGTTGAAGCTCTCAAATTCTTTTCATTTTATACGTTTTTTTTGTTATTTTAATTTTATTTATTTTTTAAATACAGAGATTAATGAACATGTTGGGGAACAAACAATTTCTTTCAAACTTCTTGGGTCAGAAATTACTTTAAAATAAAAGGTTTAGCTTGGGTCTTAAGGAGTTAAATGTGATATTACAATTGTACAGAGTAGCAGCCTCCAAAATGAACTAATTCATTAAAAAGATGCAACAAAAGGTCACAGTAGATTCATGTAAACAAATATTAATGTTAATATCAATTTTATTTACACATGTAAAGGAAATCAAGAACAAACTGGTAGAAACCTCAACAATTTAAAAAATGTAAATCTGGCTTTAATAATGTAAAAAAAAAAAGTAGGTTAAAAACAAACTTCAAGAAAATCTCACCTCAGCATTTAGCCACTGCAAATGCCTGACCTTGTCTGCGCTCAGCTGCATAAAAAGCATCTGGCTGGAGGATCTCAATGCTTTTTAAGGTTATAAAAGTCAAGAAGCTTTTGTCGATTAATTGGGTTCAAAACCATTTTAAACATAAAAGTTGACTAAAATATAGTTTAACCTCCTAAGACCCGAACCCTGGCATTGCAATGCATTTTTGTCCACATATGTGGCACCAGGTGGTTAAATATGAAAATGAACAGACAGTCAGTAAATCTGCTAAAGCTGGAGTGATGTTATGCCTTCTGGTACCCGTTAAAGACTAACTGCAGGTGATGGAGAGACTATTGATCAAGCTGAACATATAAAGAATGGCAGCACAAATGTAGCTCTCAGTGGTCTTTGAGAAGCAGGAACCATTTTCACTGAACCCCATGGTGCATTTCAGTCTAAAAAGTCATTAGAAAAATCCAAACGACACTGACGAGTCAAATTAGTGTTACTATCTTGAACGTCCTTATCTCTGGTTTACAGATGTGGGAGGAACATCCAGATGTTTATGGCGTCAGGAGGTCAAATCGCAGCAGACAGGAGCCGGCTCGTCTTAACATTGGAGCTGAGGTAAGCTGATGTTAAGAAGGTTGAAGGAATCTTAACAGACAGCACTGATAATCCAGTAGATTAGCTGTACGCTCCATCTAGTGGTTGCTGTGATTCAGCTGCAGTCACCGCTCAAATGTCTCCACAGGGGAGCAGCGACTCAGAGAGTGAGAGCCCGAAAAGAAAATCGTCCCGGGTGAAGAAGAAGGAGTAAGCAGAAAGATTGTCCTTTTTGTTTTACTTAGATACATTTTAGCATTTTATTTCTTTAAATATTTGTCAAAGCATCAATTCATTCTGTAGTCTTTGTGTTCATTGTGAATGTTCCCATTTCCTTCCAACTTATAAATGGGTATCTGTCTCCGAATGGGCTCAGTTGGTGAAGTTCTACTTTTAAATCAAATGATGCTCAAATCAGTGAACTGATTGGCCGAGCTTCTTAATGCAGTTTGGACTGAGGGGATAGGAAGTGATGATGGGCCTTGAGGGTGAACTTATGGCATTTCTTTGTTGTAAGAAATATCTGGAAAGATGATGACTCAAATGATGATGATGATGATGAAGAGGAGGAGGAGGAGGAGGAGGAGAAGACATCGGACAGTGCAGACAGTGAGCAGGAAGAGAAAAAAGTTAGATCCAGAAGACTTCCTGCTAGAAGGTAAGACTAGCAGAGCCTGGCCATCAGACAGCTACCCACTGGTCTCCAGATCATGTTGTGTGGACACTTTTTTATTTTCCATTTGTCCTTCATTCTTTAGATTAAAGTAAAAATCTGTACTAAATATTTGACATTTTGATTTTTCCTTACCAATTTTTTTAAAGGGGTATCAGCAGCTTCTGTTTGTTTTTTTGCGTGACTTTTCACAGACCTCAGACCAAATCCTCATCCAGAAAGCAGCAGTCTCAAAAGGGAAGGAAGTCGAGGAAACAGGAGTCATCAGCTGAAGAAGACGATGATGATGACGATGACGACGATGACGACGATGACGAGGAAGACACTCCTAAAAGACAGACTCGAAGACGGGGGGCCACAAAAGTTAAAAGGTGATTTTTGAGATCTTCATATAAACAAATGACAAAAATAGTTTGAGTGGTTTGTAAAATGTGAACAAATTCCCTTTTTAAAGTTTAGTTCAGCACAGACACTATGGCATTTACTGAAACTAAACTCATCTTTTATCTGTTTGTTTATCTGCTCCCACTTTGTGATGCAGCTATAAAGAGGACCAACATGACTTTGAAACCGATTCTGACGACCTGATTGAAATGACGGGCGATGCTGGCGAAGAGCAGCAGGACGACGACAGCGAGACCATCGAGAAAGTTCTTGATTGCAGAATCTGCACCAAAGGAGGTAATCTGTTTACTACGTGTAACAAAGATGAATTAAAATCAGTTTTTGTGCACTCTCATAAGTCTCTTTGTTTCCCCCCCTTTTAGCAACTGGAGCTTCCACCACTGTGTATTCCGTGGAGGAAAACGGGGACCCGTGTGAAGGTTTTGACCCGGAGAAGGAAGAAGGGGAGACTCAGTATCTGATCAAGTGGAAGGGCTGGTCGTACATCCACAACACGTGGGAGAGCATGGATTCTCTGACGCAGCAGAAGGTCAAAGGGTTGAAGAAACTTGACAACTTCAAGAAGAAAAATGACGAGCTGAATGCCTGGTGAGAGTCCTCACATTGGGGGGTTTTTGTTTCATTGAAAAGTTTCACTGGGGATTCTTTGCTAATTCTGACTTTGGTTCACAGGTTGAGGAGGGCGTGTCCCGAGGATGTGGAGTTTCATAACTGCCAGCAGGAGCTCACGGCCGAACTAACAAAGCAGTTCCAGTTCGTGGAGCGAGTTATTGGTGAGGAATCAGCATGGAGCTACAAGGACTGGTCTCCTGTAGCGATTAGAGTTCGTTGACTTTTTAATTAAAGCAGACTTGATGACTTAGCCGTCTACAAATCATACATTCTTTAGTATAGTTGAGTATATTTTCTCTATATTATCTCTAGTTACTGCTGCAATATTTTCAGTTCTCTTGAAGAACATGGTCTAAACTGAACTTTATTATCAACAGCAACAAAAACAGGAAAAACACCTGGAACCTCTGACTTCCCTTGTAAGTACTTTGTTCTGATTTCACACCAAATCATATTATTTTATTTTTTTTTTCCTGTGAAGCTGTGCCTTTCCTTCCTTTGATAACCTGTTGTCTTTTGAAACAGCTCACAGTCACAAGATCCCATCCTCCAATGAACCTGAGTACTTGTGTAAGTGGATGGGTTTGCCGTACTCTGAGTGCAGCTGGGAGGACGGAGCTCTGGTCAGAAAGAAGTTTCAGTCCTGCATCGACGGCTTCATGAACCGAAACTCCAGCAAGACGGTTCCCTCTAAAGACTGCAAGGTTAGAGTGAAACCACAGCTTTGTAAAAAATAAACATTTTTTTTCTCATTTTTAAATATTAAAATATCACCGTCATCAGTGTAGAATCTTGTTTATTTCAGGTTTTGAAGCAGAGGCCGAGGTTCGTTGCTCTGAAGAAGCAGCCGTCTTATATCGGCAATGAGAACCTGGAACTGAGAGATTATCAGCTGGATGGGCTGAACTGGCTGGCTCACTCCTGGTGCAGGTATCATGTCAGCAAATAGAAGTCACACTGCAGGCAAAAATGACCCGAATCAGATTTTTATTTTATTTGGTTAAACTTATCTATTCAAATCCAACCCAGGTCTTTTGTAGATATATGTTACTAAATCAAATATATATTCCAAGTTTTTCAAAGCAATGTTGCATTTTATCCAAGTTTTATGTCACTGAGGTAGTGATATACGGACTAATTCAGATATTGGTCTTATTGATACCAGCGTCATGCAGTTTAAAGCTTGGAGAGCTCTACGTCTTTGTATTTCTTCTTAAACTTTCTAGATTTGTCATGTCTTGGCTGATTTTAGAATATTCACCAACAAATTTGATTGGAGTTGTTTATTTGAAAGGGGAACAGTGCAGTTTAATAAAACACATGACTATTCATATGTTTAAAAAGCCAGAAATAGCTAAAAAGCTGCTTTTTTTCTATCTGTAGTCACCTGACCATTATATTTAAAAAGCAATAAAATACAAGCGTATAAACACAAGCACACGATTAATAAAGACAACACATTAGACACACTAAGGGGAAAAACAAACCCATTACTGCTAAAGATAAAAAGCTAAATGTAAATACATCAGATACTATTTGTATTTAGTGTTGAAAGATGTATATGATGATGGTAATGGTGGTATACCACCGTGTTGGATGGTACTGATACTAGCATGATGGGATCAATGCGTGAGTTTGTTTCTCACCTCTATTTTGTCGTTCCTGTATCAAAAGTAGTCCTTGCACCTGAGTAGAAAGGAACCTGTATGATCAAATGTAACGACGAAACGAACAAAGTGGATAATTTAGTTGTCCCGATTGCAGAACAAATTTAGAATCGATCTATACGTGCTAATATGTAGCATCCATATTTCAGACATGTCCATTAGGACCTGAACTGTGAACAAAACCCAATTTTGTCATTATCACCTTTTAAAAATAAAAGAGAGCAACATTCCCCCCTCTCCCTCTCAGGTGCAACAGTGTTATCCTGGCTGATGAAATGGGTCTGGGAAAGACCATCCAGACCATCTCCTTCCTGTCGTACCTGTTCCACCAGCACCAGCTCTACGGGCCCTTCTTACTGGTGGTGCCTCTGTCCACACTGACTTCCTGGCAGAGGGAGTTTGAGACCTGGGCTCCAGACATGAACGTGGTGGTTTACCTCGGCGACGTCATGAGCAGGAAAACGGTAGGTTTAATTTTACCTGAGATTATCTTGATATATTTTGTGTTGAGTACTCAGTGTCTAATTTTTTTTTTGTGGGTAGATTCGTGACTACGAGTGGGTGAACCACCAAACCAAAAGAATCCGTTTTAATGCACTACTTACCACTTATGAGATTCTACTCAAAGACAAGGTGGGGGTTTTCTCATCATTGTTTCTGTTTGAGTTAATAATGAGGGTCTGTCGCTAATTGCCCCGCTAACGTTTGACTTCAGGGGGTCCTCGGAAACATTAACTGGGCTTTTCTGGGCGTGGATGAAGCTCACAGGCTGAAGAACGACGACTCCCTGCTCTACAAGACGTTAATGGAGTTCAGGTCTAACCATAGACTCCTCATCACCGGCACTCCTCTACAGAACTCCCTGAAGGAGCTCTGGTCTTTGTTGCACTTCCTCATGCCCGACAAGTATGTTCCCGCTTGTCACGTCTAGAACCACGCCAAACAGAAATAATCCATTTTGAATTTCGCACCACAGGTTTGATTCCTGGGAGGATTTTGAGGACGCCCACGGGAAAGGCCGAGATAATGGTTACCACAGCCTTCACAAAGTCCTCGAGCCTTTCCTGCTCCGTAGAGTCAAAAAGGATGTGGAGAAGTCTCTTCCAGCCAAAGTGGAGCAAATCCTCCGTGTCGACATGACTGCACAACAGAAACAGTTTTACAAGTAGGATCTGTGTTTTACTTTTTTTTTTTTTTTTTCCTTTTGTCTTTTTGGTAAGATTCTCATCAATAATAAAAAGAAAGCACATGTTCCAGCAGCTGCTCTTCCTCCTCTCTGTTCTCCAGGTGGATTTTAACGAGAAATTACAAAGCTCTTTCCAAAGGCACTCGCGGCAGCTCCTCAGGCTTCCTGAACATCGTGATGGAGTTGAAAAAGTGCTGCAACCACGGTTTTCTTATCAAACAGCCTGAGGACGGAGACGGTGAAATCCAACAGGAAAACCTGCAGCAGGTAGGATCTTCTCCTCAGGATAAGTTTGCAAAAAAAACTAGTCGACAGTTTCTGCGAAGGAAACTTTCCCTGATCTGCTCCAGCACTTTTCCTGTTTTGATGTTTTCTAATAAATTGTGCGTTTCAGGCTGTAGTAAAGGGCAGCGGGAAGCTGGTTCTTCTGGACAAGCTGCTCACTCGACTCCGAGAAAGGGGAAACCGGGTCCTGATTTTCTCCCAGATGGTTCGGATGTTGGACATCCTGGCCGAGTATCTCACAAAGAAGAGGTATCCGTTTCAGGTGAGATTTGCTTCACAGAAAAACAATGTTGGAGCCTCACAGATATTTGAACTTTTACTGTAAGTCTAGATTTATAATAATAAAAGCTGTTTGATGTTTCCTGGTAAATCGGATTCTATATTTCAGAAGAAACCAGCCTTGAAAAACAGGTTTCAGTTTTTAACTCTTGGGGTTTTATATTGGAGGGTCTTTTGAAGGTTGCACTGAGCAGATTAGCCCCTGACCAAGATCAGATATCAGTGTCGCACACGGTGCTTCATGTGTTTATTTATATCAACAAGTTATTTGCTTGCTGTTAGAGACCAGCTGGAGTTCTGCAAGTCACCTACTTGGATTGTTTTTGCTCTTTGCGTTAGCCTGTTGGTCTGGAAGCATATCGTTGGGAGTGCTGCAGAATAATGTAAAGGTTGGCACAAATGTTTTTAAAAGACAAATCTCTCCCGTTCTTCTCTTCAGCGCTTAGATGGTTCCATAAAGGGAGAAATCCGAAAGCAAGCACTCGACCACTTTAATGCAGAAGGCTCAGAGGTAAGTAAAGTTAGGATTTTATCCAAGTAGTTGCCCTAAATATTTGTTGAAGCTGCAGTAAAATACCAAGGCTCCCTAAGGTTCGTGTTTATATAATATATTTTATAAACGATGTCTAAAAGTTGAACTCTGTTTAATAATTCTGTTTTCTTTGTCTCGTAGGATTTCTGCTTCCTGTTGTCGACCCGAGCTGGAGGTTTGGGCATTAACTTGGCCTCAGCAGACACTGTGGTCATCTTCGACTCAGACTGGAACCCTCAGAACGACCTGCAGGCTCAGGCCCGAGCTCACAGGATCGGCCAGAAGAAACAGGTGATTCCTGACTTTTATTCACGACGACGAGCTGCCGAGCTGCAAACCTCGTCCCTGAAGTCAACCCGTGCCGTTCTTCTTCCAGGTGAACATTTATCGACTCGTCACAAAAGGAACGGTGGAGGAGGACATCATTGAGAGGGCAAAGAAGAAGATGGTTTTGGACCATCTGGTCATCCAGAGGATGGACACCACCGGCCGAACCGTTTTGGACAACAGTTCAGGAAACACAAAGTAAGTTGTTAAAGAGTTGCTGCTTTAGTTTAAACAGCTTTAAAAGAGTTTAATGTTTTTACTTTTTATTTTTTTAAGTTCAAACCCTTTCAACAAAGAAGAACTAACAGCAATTCTAAAGTTTGGTGCAGAAGATCTTTTCAAAGAGGCAGAAGGAGAAGAATCTGAACCTCAGGTATCACAGTGTGAATTATCTGCTGTGGACTGAAACTTTGTGTTGAAACGAGAACTCAGCAGTTTGATGGTTCCTGTAGGAGATGGACATCGATGAGATCTTAAGATTGGCTGAAACAAGAGAAAGTGATCAAGGCTCAAGTGCCACAGATGAGCTTCTGTCCCAGTTTAAGGTGTGCTCCGCTTTCATCGTGGTGTCTTCTGTCAGATACTGTAAAAAAAAAAAAAAAAAAAAATCTGCATTTTAGTCACACATTTTTTAATTTTTTGCAGGTTGCTAACTTCTCCAGTATGGAGGACACAGCTCCAGATCTAGAGGAAAAGTCTGTACGGGATTGGGATAACATCATTCCTGAGGAGCAGCGACGCAAAGTGGAGGAGGAGGAGAAGCAGCGGGAGATGGAGGACATCTTCATGCTGCCCAGAAGCAGGAGCTCAAACAAACGGGTATAAACCCCAACTTTTTTAAAAACACATTTCACAAAACCGTTCAGTTTTGGATCAAACCACTTAGGTCCCCTGAAAACTCCCTCTGTGCTTCAGGCTCAGGCCAACGACAGCGACAGCGACGTCGGCTCCAAGCTGAAGCAGCGCTCGTCGGGTTCAGACAGCGACTCTGACGACAGCGACGACGACAAGAAACCGAAGAGAAGAGGCCGACCTCGAGCTCGCAAAAACGCAGTGGAGGGTTTCACCGACGCAGAGATCCGCAGGTGAAATAATATATTAATTAAGATTTAGTTGCATTTATTACCCACTCAGAAGAACAATACAAACTTTGTTTTTTCCAACAGGTTCATTAAAGCGTACAAGAAGTTTGGATCGCCTCTTGAACGGTAGTTCTGTTTACAAGTGATAAATAGATGTTTTAGTTTCATATTTTGGGTTTTTTGGGGGGGATCTTTTGACCAACGTGCTTCCTGTCTTCAGGTTGGAGGCCATTGCTCGAGACTCTGAGCTGGTGGACAAGTCCATAGCGGACCTGAAGAGACTCGGGGAACTGATTCACAGCAGCTGTGTGACAGCGATACAGGAGCACGAGGAGCAGCTGAAAGAGAACCCAGTTGAAGGTTTGTTGCTTAACAGGAAGCATTTTTTTCTAATAATTTTTCATGTCTTAACATAACGTGTGTCGTTCCAGCCAAAGGTCCCGGGAAACGACGAGGAATCAACATCAAGATTTCAGGCGTTCAGGTCAACGCCAAGTCCATCATCCAGCACGAGGAGGAGTTTGAGCCGCTTCACAAAGCTGTGCCCCCCAACCCCGCCGAGAGAAATAAGTGAGAAACAACTCAAATGTGAAATAATAGACTTAAGTATTTAAAGTAAAATGTTTAGAAAAATGTATCTTTTTGTTGCCCTTCAGGTTCCAGCTGACCTGCAGGGTTAAAGTGGCTCACTTCGATGTGGACTGGGACCTGCAGGATGACGTTCAGCTCCTGCTCGGCACTTATGAACACGGCTTTGGCAACTGGGATCTGATCAAGACCGACCCTGAGCTCAAACTGGCTGAAAAGGCAAGCAAATTTTATTTACTTTTTTTAAATTTACTTTTTTTTACTAGTTTAATATAAACTAAATCCTGGATAAGTGAGGAAGGACATTTTGTTGTCAAACACAATTTACTAGAGTTTTATTTTTATGTAGATAAAACAACAAAATGATTAAACTAGTATTTTTGGGTTGTATGCATGAGGTTTATAACAACAAAGAAGTCAAAACTGTAGAAACCGTTAAAATGTTTCTTTCAGTGATGTCATCATATCAAAGTTGTTTTTATAATCTTTGAGTCAAACATTATCTGCCTTTTGACTAAACAAAACATGTCTATTTTAGTTTTAGATGTGATTTCCAGTTAATACCCATGAATTCTATGAACTCCCATGAAAAATGTCCAGTGTGGATTATGTCCTAATTCTCCAGCTTCAATTCAAACAAAGGTTTATAAAAATTGTAAATTTTCTGCCAGTTTGCAACCGTATTGATACATTTGTTAGGACTGTCGTCTGTAAATGTAGAGTCGGAGAATTTAACTTCCATGTCCTTCAACCAGATTCTTCCAGACGACCCGAACAAGAAACCTCAGGCCAAGCAGCTGCAGGCGAGAGCAGAGTATCTGCTCAAACTGCTCAAGAAGGAACAAGACAACACGGACACGTCTAAACCAGGAGAGGAGGTCTGTCTGTGGAGAACTGACATGTAAACAAATAAAAAAACTCTCCCCTTCGCTCATCTGGTTTCTCCTTTTAAAGGTGAAAGTGAAGAAGAGGAAGCCTCGAGTGAAAAAGAAGAAGGTTCTCAAAGACGAGCAGGGCAACGAGATCTCCTCCCCGCGGCTGTCCGACAACCCGTCAGAGGAGGGCGAGGTGAAGGTCAGTTAGGTCGCTTTTATAAACCGCGCCGCCATCTTTTCTCCAACTGACCCGCCTCTTTGTTGTGTCCCGAGCAGGACGGCGGATCAGAGAAGCCGACCGTGAAAAAGAGGCAGAGGAAGAAGGACAACAAGGAGAACAAAGATAAACGGGGAACGCCTAAAAAGGAGAAGGAAGGAGACAAAGAGAAAAAGACTTCAAGACCCAGGAAGGAGAAGGTAGAAAGTGTTTGTTTCACTTTTTATATTTGAAATACAAATAATTTAGTGTTTGCATTTTACATAATGTGATTGGCAGCTCCCGTTTAAACAGTTTGCTGTTTTTGTCTCTCAGGCTAAAAGACCCAAAGGGAAGAAAACTCAAGGTCCGGTTCACATAACGGCCGGTTCTGAGCCTGTTCCCATCGAAGGAAAGGAGGATGATGAGCTTGACCAGGAAACCTTCAGCATTGTAGGCTTTCTGTCCAGGTTTTATAACAATAAAGTCAGAGGAGTTTATTTTCCCTAAACCTAAATCTGTGTGTGTTTAGTGTAAAGAGCGAATGAGGCCAGTGAAAAAGGCCCTGAAGCAGCTGGACAAACCGGATGAAGGGCTGACGGACCAGGAGCAGCTGCAGCACACGCGCACATGTCTGCTGAAGATCGGAGACCGGATCACAGAGTGCCTTAAAGCTTACAGCGACTCAGAACACGTGAAGATCTGGAGAAGGTATCGCGAGTCTCGGCCAAATAAAATTAAATCATCTTTTTCAGGCCTCGTATTTATTCTGGGTTATTTTTTTTTCTGCCAGGAACCTCTGGATTTTTGTGTCCAAGTTTACAGAGTTCAGCGCAAAGAAGCTTCACAAGTTGTACAAGATGGCTCAGAAGAAGAGGTCACATGAAGAAGAGGTAAGCTGGCAGCAAGTGTCCATCCGATTTTAAATTTACTGAGCCAAATCCGCTCGCTTCATGTTAGCTGCTAGCTCTATGTCGTTATGGTATCTAGCCATGTGTGCTAGAAGATTTGTCATGTTAACTGGCTATTTGACTCTGGTGTGGCAGATTTTGCAAACAGCGTAGCTTTTATAAAAGTTATTTCTGCCTTCTTTATTTTGAAACTTGATGATTCCACTCCTTAGCTTTGAAGGCAGCAGATGGTCTGATTCAGCCGTCTGTACTTAGTGCTAACATTTGAGTTAGCATTATACTGTCACCACTCAGGAGTGGAGGAGCCAAACAGCAGGGTGACTGCTGCCAACTAGCGGTCATAGACTAAAATACAACACAAAAATGAACTGAAGTCTATATTTTAAACCTTAATTATAATATGGTGATATTTTAGTGTTTCAATCATTTCTTACACCTGTAGAAAGAACACAAGAAAAAGGAAGACGTCTCCGGGAGAATCAAGTCGTTCAGACCAGAAGCCTCCGGCTCCAGTCGAGACTCCACAGGAACTCAGCTGTCCTCCAAACCCCCGTCTCACGGGGGCCAATCAGGACCCCACGGACACCACAGAGAGGCGTACAATTCTGCTAACAAACGCCACTTTGGCAGCAACGGTACTGCTTTTGTTTCAACCTCAGGAAGGCTGTTAAAAGAAGAAACAAAGGCTTAAAAAGATTAACGTTACTTGTTGGTTTCCTCCAGATCGAGGAGACTGGCAGAGGGACCGTAAATACAGCTACCCAGGGAACAGCGGCCAGCCGTGGCCGGGAGACCGCCACCATTCCTATGACCCTCACCGCTACAAGGATCACTACGGAGACCGACGCCCTCACGGAGACACGTATCGCAGCCCAGGCGGCTACCGCAACAATATCTCTCCTCGAAAAAGGCCGTACGAGCAGTACGGCAACGACCGGGACCACAGGGGTCACAGACCCTATTACGACAGGTCAGTTAGGGTCCGAATGTGTCGTAGAAAAACTGAAACTTTTATCTGAAGCAATAATTTAGACGGATTATATTTAGTCTCAAAAGTTTTTTTCAAATGATTTCTTTCAGGCATCCGGATCCCAAGCGAAGACGCCCCGAAGATTTCCACCCCTCTTACCACCAGGGCCCTCCTCAGGACTTCAGGAGGATGCCGGAACACAGGCCACCAGGTCCGCCCGGGCCGGACCACTACAGCCGACCCTTCCACCCAGACAAACCCCCTCCACTGTTGGACCCCCGCTCCCCGCAGGCTCAGAAGTCTCCGGCGGACGCCCGCTCTCCACTGGAGCGTCCCATGGAGCCCGGCGTCGCGGTGGACCCGAACTGGAACAACAGGAAAGCATAAGGCCCGTTGGCTCTGGCTCAGAAACTGATCCGAGTCCAGGGTCCAGAGCCACAGAAACTGATCCGAATCCAGGGTCCAGAGCCACAAAAACTGATCTGAATCCAGGGTCCAGAGCCTCAAAAACTGATCTGAATCCAGGGTCCAGAGCCACAAAAACTGATCCGAGTCCAGGGTCCAGAGTTAACGATGGACAAGTTTGACCTTGACGTTTATCAGCCATCGTGGCTGAAATTGATTTCTTTCCTGAAGGAAGAAGTTTTGCTTCCATCTGTCTTAAAGATGGAAACTCTAAACTTTATTCTAATGAACTGAAGCTCAGCAGCTGAAGACTGAGCAAAAAACTTAAAAACGTTTAGTCCCGTGGACTAATTAAAGGAAAATTAGGACACAAGTTCCTAAAAGTGCCTGAAAGTATCGGCCTTGTGTTCGTAAACATGGGGAATATTCCCAGAAAAATCATGAGGATTATTTTTGTTTTGTTTTCTATTTAGCTTTAAGTATTGCAGATGATGTCATTACAGATGACTCAGCAGAATGTGGGACGTCTCGATCGTTTGCACCTTTGAATCAGTTCGATCATGTAGCTGAAACCTTTATGGATTTTTCACCATGAGGGTGGAACTTTGCTGGAAACCTGTCGGTTCCTCACAGCTCATTCATCACGATTTTAACCAACATTTCGTCATGTTCAACTAAATGTTCTTTCTTTAATTATGTAGCTGTATAATTTATTACAATCTGCTTCTCACTCTGCTCTGTTCTGTTTCTGGTCTCTAAACAGTATTTCATCCAACTTCTTTACAGATTAAAAACACTATAAATCAGAACGATACTTTATTACAGCCCGTCAGTATTAGGATGCTTAAGAAGGGTGTTAATTCACATAAAGTCAGGACTTGACTGTAAAAAGCTAAATTATAGAAGCCTTTTCTTTCCAGCAAGTCACTATTAACCTGCCATTGTATTAACCTGGAGCCAAATCTGACTTTTTTTTTTTTTAAAGCTAAATCATAATTCAAATTGTGAAAAAGTGACAATTTTCTGATAATTCCTGAACTTTCCCAGCTCCCTAAGTGGTTGATTTTAGTGGAGAAAATTCAATAATATAAATGAAAAATGGTGTTTTTGGTCATTGGGGGGCTGCGTTTGTTACAGTGAACGGCTTTTTTTTTTTTTTTTTTTTCTTTTCCACAAACCTGAAGTTCCTGTATTATATGCTCTGTAAGAAAAATCTAAATAATTTATATTTGTGGGGAAATAAAAGCAAACTCACTCCTCATGAGGAATGTGCTGTACATATGTAATA
This sequence comes from Cynodonichthys magdalenae, assembly GCA_031762555.1. Taxonomy (NCBI): domain Eukaryota; kingdom Metazoa; phylum Chordata; class Actinopteri; order Cyprinodontiformes; family Rivulidae; genus Cynodonichthys; species Cynodonichthys magdalenae. Next base: position 16,662,661 of record JARVJO010000002.1, on the reverse strand, counting down.
AACTTTGTTACACAAAAGGAATGGGTGATTTCTGTGTGTATTAAAATGAATGTGGTACTGATAATGATTAAGTATTGTTGTGCAGCCCTAGTTGCTATATTGCTTAAGTACTTTTCCCCTCAGGTGTTGGCAAAATATCTCATGAACCACTGGATAGATTTAATGAAACTCAAAGTTATCACTGCATCATTAGAGGTCTATCTACACCTTTTTGGTTTTGTTACAAGTTGTTGCTCTATTTAAGAGTTTGTACACCTAAAATTATGTGACCTGTACTGGCAAAATGAGTGAGGAAAGGAAATTTTAAATTATTTTAAATCATTCTCAATAGTTTCGAAACGTAGTTCATTAGAATTTGGTAGTTTCTGTCAGACACCTGTTACACAAATAAGTATAAATATGTTATGCGTTAGAGGTTGGATCTATGTAATTTTACTGTTAAACCCAAGCTGAGCTTTTCTCTAGTTTAAATACTTTCATTAGTTTGGGGTTGCAGTAGCTCAGTGGTAAGCAGTTTGAGCTCCGATTATATCAGGGCGATAAATCTTCCAAATCTTTACGAGTTCACTCACTGCGGTGACCCCTACAGAAGAGCAGCTGACTTTGAGTTATTAGTTTACAGAGCTACGATTTATTTAGCAGTAAAACTTCACATTAGCTACTTCTTGGTCCTTTCACAGCATTTATTTTGTTGATCTAGAACATGTCAAACTCAAGGCCCGCAGGCCAAATCCAGCACTCGTTCATGTTTTATCTGGCTCCAAAGGGTAACACTTAAAATGCAAAATAGTTTTATGGTTTCTCGTTATTGCAGTCTTCTCATGACAGCTGGCAAACTTTCAAATCAAGTTTATTTTTCCAATAGTTTTGGTGTAGAAAGAGCAACAGAGAATTTTTTTAACTGACTTGCTGGAGTGTGATAAAATGTATCACTAAGAAATATTAAAATAGTGGATGCCAAATAAATTTTTTTTTTCTTTATCCATTAGGTAAAGTATTTTTTAAAGGCTACATAAAACAATTTCTTAAAGATAATTTTTATTTTTCTAAGAATAATCTGTTGAACACGTTCAATAAATTTTAACAGATTTGCCCTTGGACCAGGTTTTTATTTGTGCCCATTTTGTGTAACTGAGTTTGACCCCCCTGGTCTAGAATCTTAAAAAAATAATTTGATTTTATTCATGTAAGTCTTTAGAATTGGGATTAATTTAACTTTTGCTGAATAGATTCTGAAAGTCAACATCTCTCCACCAGGGGGCAGTAAAACACCACAAATTAAAGTAAGGTTTTTCAGAAATGCTTTTCAGTAAATACAAAAGGGGAGGGGGGCTCATTGACAAGACATTGTCTTTTATTCAATAAATAACTTACATTACCAACAGCTGGCATGTGAGACCACATTAGATTTTACAGAAAACACAGTTTGATCTTTCTGGCTTATCCCATTCAACTATATATATATTTTGTTTTAAATCACAAGTCAAATGCAGGAGCTAAAAAAACATAAAGTGCTTTAAACTCAAAAACATGAACACCACAGAGCGATATCCTACATTCTCTTCTTCTGAGGGAAGGTGGGCTGTTTTAACAAGGTTTAGCAACAACTAACATCTCATCACTGGGGGTGAAAATATTCTGCTCTGTGGCGTTCATGTTGTTGAAACAAACAAAAAAAATAAATCACAAACTGGGTCCCTTTAAAAAACACAAGGCTCACATTCATCAAAACATTTTGTACAAAACGAGATAAATTCAAAAACACATCTGGCGACGTAGAAAATCTCCAACACAAGTCCACAAAACGTATGTACAACCTCACAAAACACAGATAAAACACAGTACGAATGACCTCTCTTAACACAAGAATCATCACAATCAGCTGTTTGTTGGACTTTTTTTGTTATTGTTGAATCGCAATGAACGCAACTGAAATCGCTGTTATCTAACAGGAACTGCAGAGAAATCACCAACGAGCAGGAGGTCTGTACAGAATCCTCCTGATGTGAGCTGTTCGAAGCAAATCTTGGCACAAGAGCATACTTTTTTTTTTAAAGCAGAGGAAGCACGTTTCCACACATCTGCTTAATGTTTAGTCACTGAGACTTGGGCAGGTTGTTACAATGGAGGTCTGTAACGGACTAAACTGACATCACACTTTAACTCGTTGCCATACCTCGACTGGCTGATATACATTCTTCGAAACGCTCCAGTGAAGTTCAGCTCCTCTCTTTTGCTGCGTTCACGTGACGGAGCTGAAACACTGATCAACAGAGGCGATTTGATGTCACTGGAACTGGCTGGCGTGAAAACAAGTCTGTTTTTATTAGTTCCCGCTGGAACCTGCTATTTGGCTGATGGAGCCCGTTTGAGCAGACGGCAGCACTTTGTCTTTTCAGTTTCTGTAACAAAAACAACAAAAATTGGGTGCAACACAAAGACACGAGAACAATTTCTCCCACTGGAGTGCTCTTTTTTTTCCTTCTCTTTTTATACATATCTGGAAACTCCTGCACTCACAAACACAAAATTAACCACAGATGCTGGATTCGGCACACATGTTCTAATGTACACACACGCACACACAGAACCTAACAATGTGACCCATTAATCTCCCCAGCAGACGACTGGAGACGCTGCTCTGACATCCCTTTGGCTGGGTGCTCCCTCCAGAATAGCTCAGGCTTTCTTCTCCAAAGCTGGAAACTAATCAAATGTAGAGCTGCTCCTGGCCTAGAAGGTTAACAAAAGCTCCTGTCAGGTCCTCCTGCTTCTTTTTTTTTTTTTTTTTTGCCACATGAGCCACACAGAGCCTCCTTGGCTTGGTACCAATGTGGGAATTCGGAGAAGGAGGAGGATCAGCAAACCCCTCTTTCTGCAAAAGATCATCTTGTCCGGCTTCCCGTAGGCTGATGAGACGATGGGATTTAATCCCAGGTAGACATCCAGAGCTCTGGGGGTTTGCCGAGCTCTCTCACCGCTGCTCTATTCAAAGATTAAGACCAGCTAAATGCAGGTGATGATGGATGTCTTCAGCCCGACGCCGAGATGAGACTGAACAACTAAGATGAGACCTGGAGCTGGGCTGGTCCACACATGGAGCCGGTGAGGGGTCGGTACACGACACAGAGATGGTCCTTTAACACTCACTGACCTAAATGGCATGAAGATTCTTCTGTAAACAGACTATCGATGATGCTCGGTCCACAAAAAGACCGCCAGAAGGTTGAGAAGGAAAACTAAAAGTAAATCTTTGCCTCGGCGTGCTGCGCCGCTCAAAGCGTTTTTTTCAAACAGGTGGTATCTTTTGCTGTTTGAGTGGAGCATTTTTACATCCTCGAAGGCGTAATACGCCGCCATGGTGAAGTTTATGTCTCCGGAGGAGAGGAGGTCGAACACACAGGACTGAAAGTAAAGATCCTCCACCGGAAGCCGCTCTTTGCACCTGGCCTTTGCCGACTGGTAGGTGAAGCCGTGCGACCCGGCGGCGCTCCTGGTGCGGCCCGGGCCGTGCGCCTCGACCGCTGCTCGAGTTTTAAAGTTCCTGAAGTCGATGCGCTGGTTGGCGGGACAGCCGTGAAGGCACAAGTACAAGTCCTGGTTATCGTCTTCCTCCACCGAGTTCACCACTTCCTCCGGCATCCGCACGGCGAAGGTCAGGTAGCGGCCGACCTGCCGCACCACGATGGTCGTCCCGATGTACCTAGCCTGGATCTCCACGTGCTGCCCGGGAACCTTCTCCACGACCCGCAGGGTGTTGCCCCCATTGGGGTCGCCGCCGTTCTTGGAGCCGTCGGCGAACGCAGCAGGCAGCTCGTCGGTCTCGGCGTGGTACATCTTCTGCTCCACGCATTTCTGAAAACTCCTGAAGATGATGGTCAGCTGCAGGACGAGAGACGAACACTGACATCAGGATAAACCAACAAACAGGAAACACTCAGAATTCAAAATGGACGTGCTTATATGTTTGCACTGAGGACAAGTTTGTGCTAATTTTTACCCCCACTCAAGTGTCACGTTACGGGGCCGTCTCAACGCGGGGGAAAGCCGAGGTAAACGCCCTCCATGAAAACACGAGTCCCGGGCCGTGTAAAAATCAGGCCTCAGTCTGCAGACACAAAGACGATCTATTCATAGCGCTGAAAAACCTGCCTGTGAACCCCCAGAACTATGCTCCGGGGAGTGGCGCGGGGCCAGCAGACTCTGCAGCTAATCAAGAGGGGCCTGGTCAGGACTCTTCAGGCTCAGTTTCATGGGACACCAACGAGCCATTGTCAGAAGACAGACACACACTCTGATGTCTGCTTGTTTGAGACAGAACGAGGGTGTGTTGCACCTTTACTCGTCTTCAGCTTCTGTTCCTCAAAGGTCTGAAGCCGGTTTTATTTGCTGCCATCACATCCTGTTTGCACAGGTGCCACTTACTGCTGCTCTGTTTTTCTCTTTTGTCCTGAGTTTTGTGCTCCAACAAATTAAAAAAAACCTCTCATTTGCCTCCAAGAATAGCAACATAAAAATGTAATTACTTTAAAAGCTAAATAACACACAAATGCCTAATAAGTGTCATTACCAAAACCCTGATTACAGAAAATTACAGTCTCTACAAATGTGATTAAGTTCTTTTATACCTCTGTCTAAGTACTTCACATTCGCTGCTGAAGCGCTGCCAAATCTGGGTCGACTTCTCCTAAAAGAGACGTCCGAACAGTAATCATGTGTGTCCTGCTGGTGAAGACAGAACAATTTCAGGAATGGAGGGGAGCGCAAACGTCTGGCTGATGGGAGTCCCGTTAACGTTTGACGCTGCTCTGTTCTGACACGTCGTTTAGAAAAGCTTATCCAGATCGTTGTGACGGTGCCGACTCGGGACGTCTCGATGATTATCATCAATTATTACAGAACTGATTCGAACACCAACCAGAGTCTGACCACATGAAAGACAAGACTCACAAACCACTTTGTGTTCAGATGACTTTTGGAAAACATGAAGACAATGTCACCAGAAAAAGAGAACGATCAAAAAAAAACAAAAAAAAAAACAAAACATAAGCCGCAAATCAGTTCCAGAGCTTTTAATCGTGTTTGCGGTTGATCAATAGACCAAATCCACAGATACAAGGCAACGATAAAAGCTACAGTAGGATTTTATCAACTGACTCAACTAATAACCACCTACCAGGAAGTTATAACAAACTGTTTAGGCTGACTTAAAGAAAATCTCAGTTTTACCTTTTCAAATGACAGAAAATGCTGGATTTTTGGGAACATATGAAACCAGTTGGATGATTTTCTGCTTTAGGATTGCAGGTTAGGTCTGCCGCAATTAAGATATTTTTCACAGTTGATCAATTGTTGAACAAGAGGTTTATAATTTGTCTTTCTGTGTTTATTTTAAGGTCATGTTTAAAGTGCAAGCTCATGGTTTTTGCATCACTTGACCCTTGGAAGGAATAGCAACCATTAATTAGCAACAAATAAAACTACTGTATTTATTCATGTATAATACTAGAAATTTAACCCTAAACATCACCCATAAAGTGGGGGGTAGTATTATACACAGGTTATTGATGATTAGATTTGTTATGCTTTTTAAGCTCAAAAAACGATCATCGTTTTATACATGAATAAATACGGTAAATAAACGTCCAAAAATTGGATGGGTATACTTTGTTTACATCAGGCATAAACTTAAATCAATGTTTATGTCATCCAAGTGTTTTTATCTGGGTCAAGAGTGACTGGATCCTTAATATGTTAAAGGAGTGATTAATGCAGAAACATGTATTGAGCAGCCACTTGTCTACAACATACTGAGCTCACCTTGCTTGTTGCCGTGGCCAACGAGCCGGGCAGAACGGGGGAGTTGGTCACCTGCACCGACAGGAACTTGTTGTGGATGAGAGGCCAGGCTCCTTCCACCTTACACGTCTGAAAGTCGTCGCCGAACGTCCGGAGGTGCGGGTCACCGAAGAAGCCGCAGTGGGTGTAGTTGGGCGGCGCCGTGTTGCGCGGGAGGCTGCGCTCGTAGTGGCACACCTCAGGCCCGTCGGAGCGCTCCTGGCTGTCGGTCAGGACCGGCGGAGGCGGCGGCTGCTGCGGGGTCCGGGCGCGAGGCGCGGACGTGGGCCCGTCCTTGGAGCAGTTGTTCTGCTTCATCAGGTCCTCGATGCCATGCTTGGTGGCGTGGTAGGACAGGTCGCCCCGGCAGGAGCGCGTCGTCCGCACCACGCAGCCGTAGTAGACCCGCAGCGCCGCGCAAGTGTCCTTCTCCGGGCCAGAGTTCAACGAGGACGTCAGATATTCAGTGTTACACTTCTGGATCTTGCACTGCAGACTCACTGTGAGGACGAATTAGAGAGGAAACTAAATTAAAAACGTAAGTGACATCCAGATGAATTTTTGAGTGTTTTGTAAAGTCTTTACTGGAAACAACAAAATAAAATTACTTTATACAACAATTGTAACAAAAAGAAGCATGTTTGACATCCTTTGTAGTATCTAAATGACCATTATTTTGAAAAAAAAAACCACACCAATGGTTCTGTAAAAAGTGAAAAGAAAAGAACACAGAGCTCCCTCTCACACCTACAGGCTTTTACTTGTAGATTAAAACGTCACTAGATTTTAATCTCCACTGATAACCAACACTCCACATCTCGAGCCTTTCATACATTCATCCAACTAAACCTTTTTACACAAATCCTCTTCAAACGTGCCTCACTGCAACATCCTGTTTGACTAATAAAGAAGAATCGACGCTATGAAGTCACACTTTAAATAGTATTTGTCTAAAAAAAAAAAAACAACCTGTTGCGCCTCAACCCTACCGTCACTCAGCACCTACAGACCATCTGACAGGTGGGAATAAACTCATCTTCACCTCATATCAGCTCCTTAGTTGTTTGGCAGATTTAAGAGGGAAACTGATAAGGATTAGGCAAACAAGTTAAGTGAGCTGTGCTAAATCTGATTACTAAATAAGTAACTGCAGTCAGCCTAGATTGATAGAGAGGTTGTGTACACACCACCACAGTTAACAGTTTGATTAGACTAAAACGTGGTTAAAATAAATAATCTGTAGCTGACTTAAATGTTTAAATATTTTTCAACTTTTTTTTTGTCTTTTTCTGACGCTGAAACGTGTAAATTTACTGTATTTGTTTACATTGTGACATTAAAGTAAAAATACAGTGTGTTGCTCGAATGTGGTCTGAAACAGGAAAACAGAAATGTAAAGAAAAAGTGAACTATGACTACGTCCGTGTTTCATGAAAATAAATATTCTGCTCAGTTTAAATATTCTCTGAAAATTGGAATTCAATACAAAAGGTGTAAAGTACAAAGTATGAAAACTATGGCTTTTTTCTCTTTTTTTACCTTCTTCTATACTTACCTGAAAAATACTAAAACTAAATTATTTACCAGACTGCGGTGGAACTCTGTTGTGAGGTGATTTGCATTTAAAGTGTTAAAAAATGCTTTCATTTGTTTATAAAAGTAAGATTCACCTCCCAAACTTACAGGTAGTAAAATTAGTTATTTGGGTTTAGTTTAGTTAAAATTAAAATATACAAAAAAAAACAAAAAAACATTTGCAGTTTTCCAACAAAGTGCAACACAACTGAACACGTTTCAAGACAAACTAAATCAAATAAAATGAATATCTGACACTAAAATGTTCTGATTTTATCAATACAACTTGTTCAAAGTAAAAGCTTTTCAGCTATACATGGCAACTTTTTAAAAGTAACTTTTTTATAAAAAGGTTCCTGAATTCTGACCCATCCCCCCAAAACTAAACCAAGTTAAAGAGCTTTATTCCTTATCAAATAATCACAAAAACAAGTAAAAACCAAACAACATTTGCAACAAAATCAACTAAAAACACTAAAAAAAAATGGAATATCCCCCCAAACCCACTTATTGCACTTAAATAATTCACTTAATCAGTTTAATTCCTAACATATACCCAAATACACACCAATACATCGTTGTAAATATAAAAAAACAAAAAAAATTAGGTTGACTTTAGTGTTTTAGTTGAGTTTTTTGAAGTTAAAATATCTGGCAGTGTGGGGGAACCTGGCTACTCTGGTGTCAGCCTTTAGCAGAAAGTAACTTAGCTAGCGCTACTTTTATGGTTAAAAAATTATTTTTTTTTGTTAAAACATTATTTTTTGTGTCTTTGTGAGGTAATGATGTGGTAGTCTAACAGAGTAATACTTGTTTAAGTGACTTACCGGAGGGTAAAAGTGAGAAAAGCACAGCGAGGACTCTGCACACTTCAAGCACCGAGGGTCTCCCTCTTTTCCCCATAACCATCCATCCAGCTCGGGGTCGCGCTTCACTCCTCTCCCTGCTCAGGTAGCATTAAAACAAAACAAAACAAAGGTGTGTGTGTCGGGAGAGTTAACAATAGTCCTCAGCGTCGACAAAACAAGAAAACAGTCCGCTAATCTCCGTGATTTTTCACCCTCTCTCATCAGCAAGCAGAGCAGAGAGAAGTCCCAGCGCGGAGGACGGACACTGAGCTCCGTTCCTCCCGTGGATTGTGGAGGAGGTGCCGCGGACACGCTCCACCAATCACCGCTGCCTGCTTGGCCCCTTCGCCTCCCCCTTTCCCCACATCTCATGTTACGCCTCAATGTGCAGACTTGTTCGACTTTTAACGACCTACAAAGTGGCAGTCCTAAACGTCAATGTGCAAAGAAAGCTTTGTTTGATGCTCTGAGCTCAAGAACGTGGATGGAGACAAATAAATAAACAAATAAACACTGTAGGTAAACAATTCAGTTTTCACTAATTACATGTATGGCAACATTTAGTTAAATTGTAGCTAAAACATTATTTGGGATATTTCTTATTTCTACTGACCAAATTTCAATTATTGACGTGCATGATCAAAGTCAGTATTTTGTGATGCATTGTGGGCTATTTTTCTTTAGTATTCATGCCTACTTCCGGTTTCATATTTACCTATGCAGGTATGCACTGCAGTCATTACAACATCCGTAAACATTGCAGGTTGAGAACAATTTTATAAATTTAAAGTAAGATAAAGAAATTGTTTTCTCTCAGTACATGAGTGAGGATGGGGGTGTTTGTTGTTGCTTGTACCATTAATCTCAATTATATTAGACAGATTCATAATGATGTATTATTATAAAAGAATGGTCTCTATAAATATATAATAGTTACATATTAAGATTTTGTATTATATTAACTGATATTATAGTAAATATTGCAGATATTTTATTTTTATTTTACTGTTATTTTAGGCAAATCCCATTGATACCTCAGATGGGGCCTGAGCCTGAACTGGGCCTTAGTTATCTATGATTTCTAATATAGACTTTTGTTTTCAGACATTTAAAGTTCAGTTATTAAAAAAAATAGTTTTGCCGATTTAAACTGTTTTGATTGGAGTACTTTTAGAACTGTACTTTGTCCGAGGGCTGCTTTAAGCCACGGGCTAAGGCTATTTCTGCTCATTTATGTTTTATTTCCTCTATGACCAGTGTCATCTTCAGCCTGAGAGATGTGTTGTAAGGCTAATGCTGCATGCCACATGTTGCATAATTATCCACAAGACAACAATATTTCCATTTAATTAAAAGCATGCATGCTGGCATCAAATCCTTCCCACGCTGCAAATCGCTTCAATGAGAAGATGGAACATGATGACTCAAAACATATGGATGCAATTTGGTCTCTTTATTTTTACAAATAGCTTATTAATTTATCAGTTGTTGTGTTGATGACAGACAGATTATATTTTCCTGACCCTGAGCGCTCATGTTAATCATGGTGACTAGATTTAATCATCATATGTTGACAAAAATGATCGGTCAAGTTAAAGATCTGGTTATTTTTAAAAAGCTGGAGGAGTAAAAACATATTTAATATACATTCAAAATATAGACGGTCAAAGACAAAAAAGAGCCATATTAATCAAATCTACAAAAAATGGAAAGTAGACTCAACTGAGGGCCTGGGGGCCACATCTGGCCTGTGTGTGAGCTGAGTCCGTCCCACCAATGGGTTCATTTAAATTTAAGGGTGGGTAATAAAATCGATTCAGCAATGCATTGCAATTCATTTGTTTCCAATTCAATATCGATTCAGAAAATCCTCTGAATCGATTACATCCACTGGACAGAGAGTGTGGTGCGGTGCAGGGTTCGACAAATCCTATTGCCCGATTGCCCGGGGCAGGT
>JARVJO010000002.1:16621509-16648510 GCA_031762555.1 Cynodonichthys magdalenae | reverse complement strand
TGCACCTTTTATTATTCATGTGCTTTTTGTCATTATGAAATTGATATTAAAGCATTGAATTGAATCGAATCGAATCGAATTGTAATTGAATCGAAATTGAATCGAATTGTGACCCAAAGAATGGTAATTGAATTGAATTGTGAAGTTTTTAACAGTACCCAGCCCTATTTAAATTGAAACTATATTTTAAGTCAGGGGTGAAAAAGCTAATTAAACAAATTCCAAAATGAGACAGATGTGAAAGAAGAACTGACATCAGAATAAGATCTTAAGAACCCTATTTTTATAACTGTCTGATTCCCCCTCCCTCCCACGGTACTCCCTCCTTTTGATTACCTTTTCAGTTTCACCAACGCTACATTAGCCGTGCCTTTTGTCTCAGCTGTAATACCAGCTGATAGATGGCGGCGTGCTCAGGTTGGGACTGGCAGTGTTTTTCCACGGAGCGGTGAACGTCTTTGCAGTTGCCGTCCCCCCACCTCGAGGGTGATGGATATGTTCTGGTACAATGAGGTTCTGGGCCTGCACACATTCTCAACAAGGGTGGCCCCCGTGTGTGTGTGTGTGTGTGTGTGTGTGTGTGTGTGTGAGCGCTAACATCCAACAGTGAGAGGCCAAGTTTTCACATCTGAAATGAATGAGCTGAGCGTCTTGCTGACATGATTTTGATAAATCTGGACTGAGATACTGAGAGCTGCAGCAAACTGTGGAATTAAATCATTTTTTCACGCTCGGCTTTGATGTGTATTTTATTTATCAGGCGTTTGGGTGGAAAAAGCCTTAGAGGTGCTGAATCAAAGCTAAATGTTGCTCATCAACATATTCACCTGCTTTAATCATTTATTCCCAACATGCTCCACTGGCTTGTGCACAACTACTGCACTTTGTAAAGATGACCAAACTAACTGAACTAAAAACAAATTTGAAAGTTTAAAAAGTATACCCAGACTTTAAAAGAAGAAAATGAGCTTGATTATTATAATATATATATTTTTTAAATGTTTAAATAATTTTATTAAGAACTCATATTCATTTTTGCACTCTGCTGTGGCGTCATTCTCTAAAAGGAATATTTCTGCATTTTATTATTGGCTTTAATTCAACAAAATGACACTTTTGCTGTAACAACTGAATTATTTTAAATCAGTGGTTCATATCTTTTCGAGTGGGGTTCTATGAAAAGGTTTTGAAGAATTACTATCTTACCTGATGTAGATAGATATTTTAATGAGCTTTAATTCTGACTTTATTGACAAGCTAAAGGCTAGTCTGAGTGGGACCAACACAAAAATTGCTTAATGCAGTTTTTCAAAAACATTACACTCTAAAGAAAGTAAATAAATAAAAACCATAGTGGGTCATAGGGCCATCAATTTAGCATGACATGAGATTTACAGCAGAAACTGTGCAATAATTTAATGCTCGGATTTGCTCAGACTAGCCTTTAGCTTTTCAACTTAGATTCTCAATGTAAGTAAAGATTTGTTAATTATAATTGTCACAAACGAAGCAAAAAGGTCCAGGTGCTGCCATGTTTTGAAGCCAGAGTTTGCTCACTAGAGACCAGTGATACAAAAGTCCCGCCTCCAAACCCTCCCAAACCATGAACGGACCAACATATTGTCAATCACACACTTATTTATACTTCATAACGTGAAACCAAATACTTTTGGAAATGTATCGTTGAACAAACAGCAGCAAGCTTAGACGTCAACCCCTTTTCAAAGTTTTCCTGTATACTGACCCTCAGAAATCTGTCAATTTAACAATAGTAATAGGCTAGTAATAATAATAATAATAATATTAATAATAATAAGAATAAACTGTAGTACTCTCACATCATACAACAAAGATAACAGGAGGTAACGGTGTTTGTGGAGGTACGAAGTGGCGCAAGGATGGGGTGGTGTTGGGGGGGGGGGTGGTTTGGAAGCGTCTGCAGGGGACCAGGAACTGTCTAGTCGGAGGAGGAGTAGGAGGGAGCGAAATCAGCATTTCCTCATTAGTCGGTTCTGTGACATAAGATAAATTTGAAGCTGAGTCTTTGGAAAAAAAATAAAATAAAAAAAATTGGTGAGCTGTGCAAAAACAATCCGTACAACTTAACATGTATGAGCAAGGTAGGAGCTATGTGAATAAATAAAAATTCTACAGCTGAAACAATTTTATTTTAGTTCGCCTAAAGTCTCACATATAGGGGCGGGGCTTAGAAATTTACTCTGCAGCCAGCTGAGTGGGGAGGTGCTCTTTGAGGCTTCAGCTTCTGTGTTCCAGTCTCTGCTCTAGTTATAACACATTGTGGTTTTGGATTTTAAAACAGATTTTTTTCCCTCAACCATATAAGATTGCTCACAATCTTGTCCCCACTTTTAAAGATTTGAACTATTGATTTAAGGACAAATTGAATAATCAAAGACAATCACGGACAAATATCTGCTGAGACCTGAACTGTCTGCTAGAATCAAACATGCTGCTATAATAAATAATAGAAATAGAATAATTATATCATCAATGAGGTTCTCCTGATGGAATTCAGAAATAATTCACATCGACAGACACATCAGGAGGAGGATGACAGCTTCAGTGAAATCATAAAAGATTTTTAACGTCAGAGTCACACTAGGACCAGGTGAACCTGTCTGTAGATTCAGATCCACCCTATCCCCCTCCAACAGATGGCGCCTGTTGAAGCAGACGCACATGGCTTCACGAGGACAGGCCAAGCTGTCATTAAACGTGAGGCGCGCGCGGACAGCCCCCGGTTATATAGGGGCTAATTGGAGCTGTCAGGCATCTATTTGAACAGGTGAAAAATCTGCATCCTTCCTTCACGAGGCAAGAAGAAGATCAGCATTTGAATAGCTTGTCACATATCAAAGTGGCTGAGTTATAAACCCCGAATTTAATATAAATAAATTATTTTTATTTTATTGTTAAGTTGCTGTTTCTTGGATGCAGGTTTTTGATCATTAAATAAGTGGTATGATTGCACATAAGTCAACAGAAAAAACGAACCTTTGCGGCTGCATGGAGCTCTGGAGTTCTGCAGGAACCCGGAGAACAGCGAGGAGCGACAAGGAGACTCCTCTTAAAAAAAAGGACAAGAATCTCCAAAAAGGATCAAAATAATCCGAAATCCAACCCACTCAGCGGCTCTGAGTGTCAGAGTCTGCGCGTCATGATCAATTCCTCCAGTCTGCACGCGCAAATAATAATAATAATAATAATAATAATAATAATAATAATAATAATAATAATAAAAGAAAATTTAAACGGCCACTTCTCAGAGCTCCCCAGTCATTTCTTCACTCATTTCACATCAAGTCGATCGGAAAGGAGACATGATGTGAGATAAAGTCCAGAGGAAATGGTCTCGTGCGCGGCGTGGAGAATCCAGACTGAGAGGGGGAGAGAACTGCTGCCGCTGCTCAGACCCCCGATCCGCCGTCTGGATCCTGTGAAATGGTTTGTTAGAAAGTGTGTGAGAGAGAGAGACGATGGCGTGACGCTGCGTGGAAGACCCCAAATCCCACAACACCCCCACTCCTCGGAGGCCCCCTCCTTCCACTGTCCGCCGTGCTGTGTTCAGAGCTTTTGTAGATTAATTAATTAAGGATTCGCAGATTGACAAAATGTAAAAGCTGCTCTGAAAAAACTAAACAGAAATTAAAGCTGTGGTCAGTGATAGCTTCAGTAATGCACGAATGTCTTAAAATAAGTGTATGCTGCTTCAAAACCAACATTGACCCTAAACTACATCTCCCATAATGCACGATTATTTTACCTGCAAAAGGATGACATCCAACCACTGGAGGGTTCAAAAGTCCAGTAGCCGGTGAAATTCCTAGAGTAAAATCTCAATTTGGATACATTTTCCACAGCTACTTTTGCAGTGGCCCAGTTGTACTGGCAGGTGAGAATTTCCCACTTACAAGTTGCAAATTTAAACTGGAATGCCCCACCAGTGCGAATTCCCTGTCAGAATGTGGGAGAGTTCAGAATTCAAGATGGCAGCCACTCACCACAACTCAGCAGTGACTGAAACTCTTACTTTGACTTTTGTTTCACATTTAGTCAGTCCTACACGTAGTACTTTTAGTGTTTACTGTATAAGAGGACGTGTTAAACGCTGTTTCTATGCAGGAAATACTACGTAGAGCTGAGGTATTGTTTGTAAGGGGTGATCATGTAGCAATGAGTCGAGGAATGAGATGTTTCGTGTTTAGTTGAAATTAAACACAAAACTTTGACTGACCATAAAATGTACACCCAATGATCACTTTCTGAGAGATTCATTAAAATTCATTCAGTGGTAATGAGATATTTTGCTAACAGACAGAGAAATGCACACACAGGCTAAAACACGATCCGTTTGTCTCTGGCTGCTGGAAATACTGAAATGAATTCAGTTAATTTATATTAAACACTTGATCAGTCACATCTTACAGCAGTGAAAAGTTGCCATTTGTCACTGCTCAGCAATAAGACATGGCACCAGTTGGCAACCAATTGAGTTGTCGACAACTCAATTAGTTGCTAACACCCCCCCCCCCCATGCCGTAAAGGATCACCTCAATCACTACATCATCAGTGCAAATCACAGGTTTGAAAAAGGCAAATCCATAATAATCAGGGCATAATGGAAGATCTGATGGTCAAACACTTTGCAGTGGGGGGTGTGGTGGGTGGTCTTAATGGGGGTAGTTGCACCTGTGTTTGAGGATCAGGAGAATACACTCACAACCCCCCTCCTGTTCCTCCAGTCCTTAAGAACCATCAGGATGCAACTCTGATCCAGTCCCAGCTGCCACATTGTGTCCTTTCTGTGCACCAGCAGCAGACTGACCTCTGGAATCCATCATCGGTCCTGGTCTCCACAGACTCTCCGATGAGCTTTTGTTAATTTTATGTTTTAGGCATTATCTTAGTACATTTTAATTTAATTGTAATTTTAGATACTGCTTTGCCAATTTTTGATTTTAATTATTATTGTTTTAAAAAATCTTAATAGTTTTTAGATGCTGTTTAGTCAGTTTTAGTTTGTTATTTTGCTGATTTTAGATTTTAAAATGTATTTTACTCATTTAAGCTTGCAGCAACAGTAAAGCTAATTTTAGATTTTAATCACAATTTTGCTCATTTTAGCTTTTAGCAACTATTTTGGTCATTTTAGCTTCTGTTCTGCTTCTTTGAACAGTTCAGTAAAGAGTTCAGCTCACAACGTCTTGTTTGTCTGATTTTTTAGATTTTTGTCCTCATCCTGTTTGAAGTGGAAGAAAACTAAATTCTCCTCCTGAGACCAGAGAAACCAAGAGACTTTCATCTCCCAGAAAAGTTTATTTTTGCAAACTTGAAAAAATGTAGCGTTTTGTCCAAACTGGCATGTTGATTTAATCAGAATGTGCCCAGAGTTAGTTTTACAACAAAATGAATCAGAAACCACTTCCTGTCATTTCTTCAAAAGCAGAGGAAATGATCAAATCTGCAGTTTTTAAATCATTTTGTGCTGTTATTATTATTTACAGGAACAAATATTACAAATGATTTTAGATATTCATGTTTAATTTCATGTTTTTATTTTTTGATCAGAATATGCTTCTGAAAAACTGAGCAGATGTTGGGCATCAATTTATTTGTGAGTCAGTCATGCATTAACAAACAATATGTGAGCAGAATGACTCTGACGGCTAATTGTGATGCATCAGTGCTCAAGGAGAACTACAGACAATCACAAAGCCAAAGAGTCACCAACTCATGGAGTCACAAGTCAAAACTTGAGTCACAGAGTCAGAGACACGAAGTCACATCCAGTCACAGAATGTTGAGCTTCTCCTGCATCATGCTCAGGAATGTAAAATATAAAATTGACATCAAACTAAAGGTTTATAAAACAAATTTTGTCTGAACAAATAGGAGTTGTTTCAAGATGATAGAAGTCTGCTTTGGTCTTGGCCTCACTCAAGCTTGCTATTAGCTCAGTCTGGTAAAGATTAAACGAAACTGAAGCTTTTTTTGTGTGTGAACGCTGATTCACTCGGTAGTTTTTTTGGTTAATAGTATCTTTTGTATGTTTTTTGCAAAACTTTCTGCAGACTTTGTGCATTTTAAAGCATCTATAGATCAAAATATTTAATTAATTTGAGCTTTTAGCTACCATTTGGCTCATTTTTGCTTATATATATTGTTTTGCTACATTTAGCAGGTTGTCTTCTTTTGATTGGCACATTCTTTGACCAACTGGGTTCATCTACTGCCTCTCCAGAGCCCAAAATGTGTAGCAAGCTCCTCATGTCCCGCCCACAGTATGTGATTGACTGCAGAATCAGCCAATCAGCTCTGAGCTTTATTCTGACACCACAGCTGTGTAGCCAATTAAGTTACCATTTATTCAGTATGCAGTTATATAGAAAATTTAATTTAGAGAAATATTTGATGTGGCAGCCATTTTTTCCTCTAAGTGGTGACAACAGCAGACAAAACATGTTTTTTATGGTGTTTTTTTGACAGTTAGCTGACTAAACTTACTGTTAAAAAGGAAATATATTTGTTATGAAGTATTTTGAGGACTTCAAGACAAGGAAGAGTCATTTTTGTGGCTAGGAAATGTCATAAAAGAAAGTACCTTCATTATGGCCACCTTTTTGGATCGCTTTTGGTCAGAAAAAGAGGACAAATTATAAATAAAAGTAAGTGAAAAGCATTTATTTTTTACTGCTGGTGGTTTTATAAGCTGTGTGGATGTATTGCTTTGAAAAAAGAGGGGATTCATTTGTTTTTTGTCATGTTTTGACTGTTCTTTAGTGGGGATTTGCTGCATGTTCCCCAGCTGCGATTCATATGACTGATTATTAAAATTCCTTTGTATTTTAATACATAAGGGGGTTTTATCTTTTAATTGAGCCCTCAGTGAAGTCTCTGTGTTGAAGCCTTAAAAAATTATTTGGAAATATTTGTTCATTTTGAACATTTGCTGGAAATCTGTCCAAGTATGATGGACATGCTGAATTATAATATGTCTCAAATATTCATTTTTGGTGTCATTGTTACTTAAATTGAACTGGTAATAGTAGAGAATCTATATTTTAGCCTAATATTTATTTGTAATACATTCTTTCCTTCATGTTCTGCAACACTTAAAAAAATCATACAAAATTTTAAGTGAGAAAAAAAATCCTATGATTTAAATTCCAATACTTAAATACTAGTTATAATTACAAAAATTATGATGCTGAAGTTAAAAATTCAGATTAATAGATTCAAAAAGAGACTAGGATTGTGAATTTACTCCAAAGAGTTCAAAAGCAGTACTAAATTTAATTTGTGTTTTTTTTAAGGAATTTTAGGCCCGACAGCCAGTGCAGGTCAGCAGGTTAAAATTGTTCTAATTTTAATTTTAAGCTTTAGTGTAGCTCATTTTTGCCTTTAGTTATTGTTATATTTTTATCCTTCAGCTGTGGTTTTGCTAATTGTAGCTTTTAGCTGCTGTTTTGTATATTAAAACTTAGCAAAAGTGGTGATATTTCTAACTTGAAGCTACAATATAACACATTTTCACTTTTGGTCAGTGTTTTACATTTTTTTAGATTTTAGTGTTAATTTTCTGTAATTTTAGCATTTAGCTAATGTTTGGCTGATTTTAGTTTCTTTTCCTCTTGTTTAAACTTTAACAGTTTAATTAATTGATTGTCAGCAAGCATTCAGAGCACATCACTCACTGTCGCTCATCACTTTTCCACAGAAACTCACTTTAAAAGATCTGAACTGTCTCTTTTACCCATTTAACATTAATTAGCAGATTAAGGTGGATCTGTTATCAGTTTAAATCAAATTTTAAGCAGAAACATCTCATTGAGCTCAAACTGTTACAGAGCTGTGTGTTTGTGATCATTCCTCATTCTTTGAGATGCTCCAACATCACTGCTCCTCAGTTCTTTTTTAAAATCGCACAAACCTTTTACTGCTCAGCTGACATCAACAAGAAGTAATATCCAGTTCTGTTCCAATCTTCTTAATGAAACACAGACTGGGCTGCAGTGTTGATGAGTTTACCGAACAACAAAAATAACTGAAGAACAGTTCTTCTTGGTGAACTTCAATCACTTTAACACTGTTTTCTTTAGTAGCACATTAAATTAAAAAGATGTCTGAGAGTCTCTTCAATAAAACAAGTGAAATAAATACATTAGTAGGTGTATTTCATGCAGGAGTCAGAGCAGCTAACCAGCATCACTCCCCTTGGTAATAAAAGGTGTGTGTATGAATTCAGAAAATCCCATTAGGAGGTGATAAGTGTGACTCAGATAATGTAGAATTACTACATTCTGTAACAATAAAGAAGCAGGAAGCTTGTAAATTGGCCTCTTCTTGCTCTCTGAGGAAAAGACTTGAAGGCGTTCGGCCTCATTACAGAATCTTATTTCTCATTTTGAGCAGAGGTGTGCTCCTTTTTCAGTTTTTCCTTTCTCCTCTGCAATCCAGAGGGAAATATGTGCTCAGTTTTATTATTGCTAGTCATTACATATGGACCAAAGTGGACAGACTTTGACAAATAATTAGCCTCTGCTTCTCAGTAGTGCTCAAGTGAAGATAAGATGAAGTTTCAGAGAGAAATAATAGTAAATGGTCCGAATTATCAATAAAATCCTCCAGATTTCTCACCTGACAGTTTCTTATTTTCTGTTTGTGAGCAACCACAGCTTCATTTGCATGCAAGATGACATAAAAACACAGAAACTGAGGCTTATCTCAACAAAACAGCTGCCCTTTTTTAAATTTCCTGCGCCTGAGATTGTGCAGAAAGAGAAGAGCTGTCTGTATATTCGGTTTATGAATGGAAAATGAGTTGAAGCTTTATTTCCTCGCAGTGAAAATAATGAAAGTGTTGGCGTCGCGCCTGCATTTGTCTCTATAATTATTGCCCTAGTCAGGTTTGTATTTTACACGGACAAGAATTGAAATCATTTCACCCACTGATCAAATGGGATTAAAACGATAAAGAGTGTGTGTTGGAATAATGAATCAGACAAATGAATTTTGTGTAAATGATTTCTTCCTTCCAGCTCCTTTGTGTCACAGCTGCAGCCGACTGTTTTCCTGCAGACGGGTTGTGTCTGGGCTGAATGCAACAAAAGAAAAGGATTTGTTTATTACTAACTCTTCAGGCACTCATCTTTAGGGCCAGGCAGTAACATTGACAGAAAAATGATCCATCCTGAGAGTCTTGCATGGTCTCCTAACAGGGAGACTATGAGCACCAAGTGTAAAATGTTAAAAAGTGTCACTAACACATTTTCATAATTTAGCTCACTTTCTGAGTGTAAAATCCTCGTTAAAAAATTTGGCTCTCTGTTCTTACATTTTGCTCATTTTGAAATGTTAAATTTAAACTGTTCAACGTTATGATCAAATATTAAATCCTACGTCTAAATGTATAAATCTAAATGTAAAAATAAAATCTTAAAAGGGGCAATATCTTGTAAAATCAATTTTTTGAGCTTTATATCATCTTGTTATAACATCACCCTCTCATCAAAAACATACCCAGAGTCTTGCTTTGACTCATTCATGCATGTTTGTGAAATCCTCCTGTGGCAGCTATGCAGGAGAACAAAAATGGCTGGTTGTTCGTAGAACTGCATTCTAGGTGCAGCTCCTCCTCTGGGCTGTGTCTCCAAGCCGAGCTTCCGCATCACAGAGCCGTCCCCCGTGACGCAGGCTATCAGTGCCTTTGAGGAAATGTATTTTCAGATGCCAAGGAGACTCTTTCTGAACAAAAGAGAATTTAAAAGTGGACTAATACCAAGATTATCACTAAAAGATAGACCTTTTGCACGTTCCAAAGCATGCATGAAACGTACGTTTTGATTGGATGGTGAAATGCCACGTTCCTGCAAAAATCAGAAGCGAGGGGGAATGTAACTTGAAAGAGCGAGGTGATGATGGCGAGTAGTCATGTCGATGCGTGGTTTCTGAAAATTATGGACAACCGATGGATAAAATCACTGAAAAGTGTGCCGCGGATCCGAGAGGATGTTATTGTGAAGTGACAAGACAGTAGTCAAAACAAGGATGTTGAAGTCTGTGAGAGCTGTTTTCTCTTTAGCTATTGCGTTATGTTTAGAGACACACATTCATGGATGTTAACTACATACACACACACACACACACACACAAATATGTGTTTAGATGAAATTTACCTTACATGGTATTTCTTCACATCTGTCCAGTTTAGTTACTAGCTCTTTTGCTGCGGGAGGTTGTTCTCTCTTTTGTCTGTTTTACATATTCTAGATTTAGCTTAGAAACGTAATCCTTATCTCTTTTATCTTTTACTCTGTCATGTTGCCTGGAACAATTATACACACTATAAAAGTCACTTTTCCTCATTGCTATCATTGGAAAACTGTAAACACGACTCGCACTGCGAATTATCCCCATACTTCTGGTGAATGCACGAAAACCCCGCGTGCGCATGCGTTATGACAAAAATGTGCAAAAGGTCTATTCCAACACTCAGAAGTACACAAACACCATTGTGGTCTGCCCAGGCAAACTGAAAAACAACACACGGTTACCATTTGTAAATTATAATTTGTGTTCTTTACTTGGTTTACATCACGTTTATAAATTATCTTAACATTGACGTGTGTGTATGTGAGGATGACTGGGAGATATGCCGCTGAAGATGGCATTTAAAATTTCAATTCAAAATGTCTTCACTGAAAACAACATGAAAGGAACCTGTGGTTCAGCTGTTTGAAGCTCAGACACCGTTTGTCTTGTGTGGAAGCATTAGCAGCATTAGCAGTGTTAGCGGTTGCTTTTGTCTCAGGATGATGACGTCATAAAAAAAGCCAGGCACCAAACAGCAAAGAGTGATTTCCATTCTGAAATACTAAAATGTAAACTAACATTTAGCTACAACATTTAACTTTTAGATTTAGAATTTAGGCTACATAACATTTAACATTTCAATTAAACACGTAGTAAAAATGAGCAAAATGTAAGAACAGTGAACAAACAAAATATTGCTGGAATTTTTTTTAAAACTCAAAGTGAGCTCAAAAATAAATAAATTAAAAAAAAGGGGTTAGTGACTTTTTTTACGTTTTATTTTACACTTGGTAACCCATTAACATCAGAGTCCAATAATTCTGTGTTTTTTGAGGAGGGGAAAAAACAGCAGATGATCTTAAAATTCCTCACGTGTCTTTAATGTTTTGGCTTCCTTTTGCCTGCTAGTTGAACTTTCTTGATGTCCTGCAGCGTTGTCATGTGTGCACAGCTGCAGGGGCTTCACGCCGCCTGAGCTTTTGTCACGTCTTGTTTCCAAAGCTGCAAAGAAAAAGCTGCTGCAAGTGGATGCTAGTTTTCATTTCTTTGCCCAGAAAGACCCTTTTTTTAGGAAGCTGCATTGTTTGTATTATAACATTAAAAAAGTGTATTGAGGTTATTTTCTTGTTGACCACCCTACACCCTTGTTTTATTACATTTTTCCCTGTCACGAAAGCCACCCTGACTAACTATGAAATGAGCGTGTTCAGGCAGAAAACCGGGTGAATCCCACAGATTGTCCATAAATGAAATGGATTTTCCTCCATTTTGCACAAATATAGACATAGAGAGAAAATCTTATATTTTTTTTCTTTGAAAACTTGCTCCAAATTTAAGTCTCAGAGCTGGCAGGCTGTAAAGAAATAAGTCCACCTCCTTGTCCTCCCTCCATGCTCCTCTGCTGCTGCAGATGCCGTTATCACTGCCCCCACCCCTTCAGTTGTATTGTGTGAGTGTGTTACGGTTTTGTTGGGAAACTTACATTTTTATGAGGGTCAAGAAACGGGTAAATGTCCAAGTGGTTGACATGTAATGATCGCATCAGATTCGTTTCACTTTAACTGCTCTGCTGAGGAGTAACTAGCTGAGGCTGTTAGAAAATACAGCCATCTTTACAATAGTTTCTACAAAACATATAGTCAAACAGCAAAGAACTCATGTATTAAGGTATAAAACATTTACTGACCAAATTTGACCTATCAGTACACAGTCTTCTTGGGTGTGCTGGCCTGGAGGGAGTAGGCCTCGGTCAGCAGCGACACGTTCTCTGTTTGCTAGTTATGACTGTCAGAAACAGCAGCGTTCTCTTTGTGACCAATTGGCAAACGCCAAATGACGTGCGCCGTCAGTCTGTATAATAAAAACTGGTCTGGTAGTGGTAAGAGAAGCAGAAACCTGTGCAGGAAAGAAAAATCCGAGATCTCTGCAGGAAGAACTCCACTGAGGGAAGGAGGGAAGAGCTTGTTGTTCACTGCAGTTTCTCAGAGAGTAACCATCCATCCATTATCTTTACCTGTTCTTCCTTTCAGAGTCACTGGAGCCCTAACACCTTGGACAGGTTGAAAGTCCATCACAGGATCATAGAGACAACTATTCATTCACTCTCTCACTCACACCAAGGGACAATTTAGTTAGCCTAACAGTCAAATTTCTGGTCTGTGGAGTGCAGAAGTGCACAAATGTATTCACTTTAATGAAACAAAGAAAAGCCAGAGCTAAATGCTGGAAACAAATGAACCCAAACTACAAAACAGTCCAAGCTCATGCCAACTTTGCTCTTGGTACCACTTGAATTATCCAGAAACTTGTTCAGATATTGTTTAAAACCTTACAAACCCAAAAGATCTGAACTATTACTTTAAATAAAATATTTCTCACAAATGCCCTTTGAATTTTGTAGATTTGTGTTTTGAAATTAGCACTTTATTCTGAGGCGTGATCACAGGTCAGTAAATCTTTAGTACAATCCAGCTAAGTGGATAATTTTCTCCTGAACGGCTGGGTGGAAATAAATTTAGTACTTCGGGCAAAGAAAAAAAAAAAAGATCATTATTTTCTTATTGAAATATTTATGGTGAGTGTAAAACTGTTGAGTTGCGGAAGTGAGCAGTGGCTGGAAGAAGGGATTAATTTGAGGCTCATTAAGATGTTCGCCGTCTCCTCTGCAGGCCGAGAAAAGGGAACTATTTCCCATTAGCAGCTCCTGAAATGTCTCTTTTGTTAGTGGGGACAGGAGTTTTGTGTCGCGGCGCCTCGTCCACTTCATCGGTGTGAAGTGTAGCCTGGTTCCGTAATGAGATGTGGAAAATGTCAGCGCTTTGAGTTTGGAGTAATTGAAGAGCTCACGGATGTCTAATTACAGGAAGAAATATCCCCTCGCCAAGATGGCAAACCTCACCTCTGAGTTTGAATGTTGTTATTGATTGTTGCTTGTTTTGTGTAAAATAATAAGAATTTTATTTTCTGCCATGGCTACAGTTGAGTCAGGTTAATGAGATCAGACCCTGAAAAGGGGTTGGATGTAAGCAAACACCGCCAGTGCTGAATAAACTCTAAAAAGGTTTATATTAGTTTTTTTTATCCAGATGTTGCAGGGATGAAGAGCAGGAAGTATCGACTGTTTAGTCAGGTGTTGGTTCAAGAATTAAATGAAGCCTGTTAATGTTTCACTGACAGATATTTGTGGCAACAACACAGAATCTCTGCAGCTCTCCTAAAGAAAGGAGGAGGAACGAGGAAACTTGAGCCCCTTCTTTAAAAAAAATCCTAATACCAGAAAAAAAAAAAAATTGTGAGTCATAGTTGCCTTCAGGCCTCGCTGACTTTTTCTTCTGTCTCAACTTGCACTTTGGTCTTTTTTACCAACAACTTTAATTAAACTTCAAGGAGTAGTTTCCACATATTTACTCTAATTTGACTACGAACAATCATCTTAAGTCCATACTAATTCATTAAAAACATATATTTACACTGTCAGATTGATTTAGCATTTCAGAAAACACAACCCTGATATTTAGTTACATTTATTAAACTCAAAGAAGAAATCCAGCCTTAACTTTATCTACTCCCAGCTTTATTTTCAACTCACAATGAACTCACAAGTTTAAAGTTCAAACTGTTGTTTTAATATTAAAATCAGATTCACGACAAAAAATAAATAAAAAAAATCACATCAGATGTTAGATATTTGCCTCAACTGCTGATAAAACAAAAGCTTGATTATCACTTAATGTTTTAGATCACAATAAAAAATATGACTTGTTAAGGTTGCTTAAGTTGTTCCCCCCAATTAAAACCAAAAATTACATTTTATGACATTGACTGTATCAATGAGAGAAGATGACCACATTAAAAGCCATCCATCCATCCATCCATCATTGGGTCACAGAAGAACAGGTCTAGGATGGAAGTGATCCTGAGTGATCTCAAGGTCTCTCCCTGTGGGATGTACCTGGAAAACCTCCAGAGGGAGACACCCAGGATGCATCCTAAACCCGACCCGCCTCAGTTCACTCCCGTCACTGTGGAGGAGCAGTAGTTTCATTTATCTCCTCACCATATCCCTAAAGCTGAACCTGAACAGAGGAAGCTCATTTTTGCCACTTCTATCTGGAATCTTGTTCTTTTGGTCCTGATTTACTGAGTGTGACCATAGGTGAGGGTTGGAATCAGTGAGTTGAGTGTTTTGTCTTTTAGCACAGCTCCTTCATCACCACAGGTTGGAGTGATGGCCTTGTTACAGCAAATATGGCCTAGTTTTCATAGTTCAAAATGAGCCCAGAATAGCAAATTGACCCTGTAATTTAAAGGAAACAGATGAATGATGTTACAGGGTCATGTGTTTTTAAATGTTAACTGCACCGGCAAACCTAACAGCACACTTTAAAAATAGATAAAAACCATGAATAAATAGCAACTATTAAACTGCAGACAGAGTAAAACTGCATCAGTCTGAGCTCAGTCTGCTGTGTGTTGTGAACAGTAATGATGGGTTCAGTCACGTGCATGAATTAATTTTTGTTTCTAATCATATCCATGTTCAGGTCTTGCAGGAGAGTCGGTTGTCTAACTCAGGGGGTGTCCAATCCTGGTCCTTGAGGGCCACTATCCTGCATGATTTACTTGTTTCTCTGCTCTAACACACCCAGTTTAGCATTTGAATAATCTCTTCAAGTTCTGCAGAAGCCTGGTAATCACATATTTATTCAAATCAGATGTGTTGAAGCAGAGGAACCTCTAAATAGACAGGATTGTGCTCCCCAAGGAGCAGGTTTGGACACCCCTGGTCTAATTGCACCCTCTAAAAATCAGCTGTAACACAAAAAAAGCTCCAAATATATAAGTGTTGCATTTTAGCATTTTAAAATCCCCAGAAAACAAAGTCAACATCATTTAATGTGGAATTCTGTCAGAAAACAACATATTTTCTTGTCAATATCTTGTACAAAATGCAACTGAAACCATTTAAGAAATTTTCAACTTTTGTGATTCAAGTTGCAGTTAGTAAATATTAAACTTTGTGAGGAGAAGTATGATCTTTTAGTTTGTCTGCCTCTGCATGCCCCAGTATCAGTCCTTTATTTGTGCCAATCAAATCAAGCCAAAGAGGAAACATACGGACTCTGTGCTGGTGAAAATTTAATCATATGACAAATTAGGAAACTGGGTTAGTTCTTGATACATTTCATGTGTCCCAGGGAACACATACTGTAAGTGTCAGAGCACAAAACTTTGACTGCAGATAGAAAACCACGTAAAATGATGTTTCAATATGAAGCTTTTAAAACAATGTAATGTTGAATTTTGAGGGTAAAAAAAAAAGATAAAACAAAAGCCTGTAAAGCTGAGGAAACCTGGATAATAGATCTTTTTTTTTATCTTAAAATGTATAAAACTTTAAAATCTAATCAAACAGGTAAAATAGTTTTCAAGGTGTTTTGAAGTCTTAAAGCAGCTTCCTGTTATCAGGCTGAAACCATCAGAAAGTGGAGGACGTCACCTTTAAGGGTGTGAAAACTGTCAAAAACTGCTGCTTGTCCACCCCTGACTACACTTCCTGAATCTGATTTCATGGCAAACAAGCAAAACAAAAATTGGTGCAGATTGTTGAAAATAAAAAGAAAACATTGAGTTTGATCTGGATCCATTTTTGTTTCAGAACACTGCAAAATAAACCAACAAGCACAACTTGTGAGCCGTCTGAGAAGAACATCATGAATAACAAAGTGCATCAATGACGCATGTTAAATTTATCTATAGAGGTTTATTTGAAATAAGCAGAGCCAACTACAATCTACTTTGTGGGGCATTAAAAAAAACAAACAAGAAAAACATGGTGAAAGTAACATCATGTGGAGTATCAACACAGTGAAGAAAACGAATATTACCTAAGTTTCAAACAGAAAATCCTGCTCTAAATCATACTTTTCACAACTCAGATCTGCTGTAAAACAGGCCTCTTAGCTAAAATCAGCACAGTTTGTAGGAGATTGGGACCCAGATTTAACCCACAGAACATGAAATACAACTCAATTTTATTACAAACAAAAACAAAAGGCAGCAAAACTTACCACAGAGGACATTCACAAAGAGGAAACTGGACTGTAAAACCAAAAATGCACTGCTGTTGAATGAAAAGAGCAGCCAGGCTGTAGAGGACATGGCTGATGAGAAAGTGGAAACACCTGAGCTAATTGCAGACTGGGAGCAGGTGAGAGTGGGCGTGGCAGGGTGAGCAGAAAACTGATTGAGAATGAATGACTAATGGCCAAGAAGAACACAAGTTAATATGAACTAAACACAATAATCGCAAACATAAAAACCTCAGACCTAATCGTAAAACACAAACAACTTTTAAGACTAAACTTTATATAAACTATACTCCTTGCAGTGAGACAAACTGAGCTGCTGAGAGAGAAATGCAAATCTAAGAGTCAGAGCTCATCTGCAGCCTTTAGTCAAAAATAATAGGTTATGTGCAAACATTGTGGCATTTGATAACTGTTTAATTTCAGATTTCATCTTCAGCCAAACGCAGCATCGGCCCCGCTCTTTGAGTCGTGTTGTCTTTATTAAAACCTGCTGAAACAAAAAAGTTCACTCACATTTGTTTTTGTAGGTCAGCCCAGGCTTCCTCTTAATAATACATACGGTGCCAACGTGCTCCTGCATTATTCCAAATGAAGTCAAGCTAGATTTCTATTTATTATGGATCCTGGTACTCCAAAACCACGTCTCGCAGGATGAACAGACATGCAGCGAGCGTAGCAGCTTAAAGGTTAACATCTCCTGACTCTGAGAACTGAAATGGACG
Source organism: Cynodonichthys magdalenae (assembly GCA_031762555.1). Lineage (NCBI taxonomy): Eukaryota > Metazoa > Chordata > Actinopteri > Cyprinodontiformes > Rivulidae > Cynodonichthys > Cynodonichthys magdalenae. Next base: position 16,631,364 of record JARVJO010000002.1, on the reverse strand, counting down.
GTCTGGTTGTGTTTGAAGTGATGTTTTGTCAAATCGGGACATCAGAGCTTGAAGGAGCATAAGTCTTTCACCAGGCTAACTAAATGGGACCCATTTGACATCTTTTTTTTTAGGAATAACCAGACTATCCTTTGAAAGTGGCGTTAAAAAAACGACCCACCAGAAGCTAAAAGCGTCAAGATGCTCCATGGTTCCTGTCCACCAACCTTGCAGTGGGTGTTCCTCGTGGAGGTGTCTGTTTTCCTGGCATCTCTGTCTGGCCCAGTTCTGGCCCACACATTGCTTTAACACTAATGATTGGTAGCCCAGATGTGGTTTGCCAGAGGTAGGTTATGCATGGACCAGCACCACATAAACCAAACCACAACTGGGCCCAGTTGTGGCACGCCATCTTAAAAACTGCCATCATTGCCAGACCTGGCCCACATCCAGTTGACAAACCACTTACCATGCCAGCAGTCAGCTAGCATGATCCAGCTTGACACCAGATCTGACCCTCGAGGACCAGAACTGGACACCATCTATGTAACTGGTTCCTCGAGCTCTCTGTGAACTTCCCGTCCTTCACAATAAAAGCCTTTTATACTTTTACCTTTTTCCATGTGATCCTTTTTAGTATTGACACTATGAACGAACTAATATTACAAATCACAACAAAAAGTAATTCTTTAGTCAAGGACTACACAAAAAGAAAACAAACAAGCATATAAAAAAAGAGAAATAGAAAGAAAAGAAAAGATTAAAATGCAAGAGGACAGAGAAATTGTTCAGATTTTAAGTTTGAGCTAAAGAGAAAGAATTTATCAGAGCCAAATAACTATTCAGATTGAACCCAAACCAACTCTGGGACAATAGTAGCAAACAAAACAACCCCTAAGGCATGACAATAGTAATAAATAATTGTAGCTTGTATTTAGTATTACTACCAGAAGGGATGGGAGAACTTGTTGAGCAAAACCCCTGAAACTTTCTCATAAATCATTGTGTGACAGACAGACTCTCAGACGACGCTTTAAGAGAAATCAACTAAATTTAATAAAGCAACTTCTTCAGAGCATTCGAGTCTCTTTCTCAGACATTTTGTATCTGAAGCACACATCTCTGTGCACACCCAGAAATGCTCAGTTTGGATTATTTATTAATATATATATATTTTTACCATTTATCAAGAATTTTCTGCCCTTTACTCCGATCTAATGAACCCCCCAGCAGCAGGTGGAGCTCAGTTGGAGCTGGTTAAAAAACTGATGAACAATTAATGAGCTGCGGGCTTCGTGAAGGCCAGAAGGGTCACACAATTTGAGCTTCAAATGATGATTGTCAGAGACCCAGTAGCTGCACTGATTACATTGAACTGAGTGCAGAGCTGTGGCAAGTGGAAATAAAAGGGGAAACAAAGCTTTTAGGAAAGTAAAATAACTCCTTTATCTGTTGTAGATGACTCTAGATGGATGAAGTGTGTTCATCATCCAGCTGCTTCTCTGCCTTTTTTATGTTTTTAACGGTGAGGTGATCTATGCTAGTAATCTTAATTAAAAATGCGGAACCAACTCCAGGATATCGGGAATATAAATGCAAAATCTCTGATCTGAGATGCCAACATACACAAAAGAGAAGGGAGTAAAGACACAATGAGTGACATATAGATGTAATTAATAACAATAAACAAATTGGTGGATTTGGACTTTTACGGCTTCTTTAAACCAACCCTGCTGTAATGTGTGTTCAGAGGGAAGGAAATAAATAGATCCCCAAGGTAACCTTTGAAGAAAAATTCTGAAATTGTGTTTAGATAAGAAACTTGATTTCTGTCAGATACCCCCCTATATTAGCTCCAAACATTTGGAGCTTCCCTCCTAACTTATTCTTCTCTTCGCTTCACCCCATTGATCCAAAAGATTACGGCAAGCACAGATGTTTTTAAACAGGGCCACATTCCACGCCGAGGAGGTTCTGCTTTTGCACATGTTGTCCAGAACAGCCTGTTGCACAGGTGCAGAGGTGGAAGAATGCAGAATCTATTAATACACTGGTGCTCGGGCCAAAGAGGAGATTTATGGACACAGATGGAGAGGACATGGAGGTAGTTGGAGCGAGGACAGAGAACATGGAAGGAGATGGAGGAGGCGACACCTGAATGGTGTTGTTCTAGTTTAAATTACAAACTGTGCCTGTAAAGGTGGGTGATAATGTAAATGCTTATGCCTGCATCTAGTGAATAACTTTAGGAGAACTAAATTTAGGATGGCTGCAAAGACAAACAATGGACACCTAATTACACGTAATTTACCCAAGGAAACAAAAATTTGGCTTTAGCTAAAGCAAAAATGAATTATGGTAGTAGCTGAGAGTTATTCCTAACACTCTGAGCAATAACAGCTCACACAAAATACTCTTTCATGAAGTTACTGTCAAGATTTTAACAAATCAGCTCTTAACATTTTAACATTAATAGCCTAGATCAGTGGTCCTAAAACATATAGGTGGGGTCTTAAAAAGAGTTTCAAAATTAACTACATTTAAAACTGACCACTAACAGCAATTTAGTATACAGGAATGGAGTTAGTGTACTAAAAAATGGATAAAGTAGCACTATAAATATTGTTACTATGCCCATGTTTATTTGACCTGACACTTTTTATCACCCACAAATGGTTGGGGGCACAGGTCTTTGCCATTATTTTGTGGATCAAAAGCTAAAAACTTTGGGAACCATTGGCCTCGATCACATGTTAAAGTCATTTTCACAGAGCGCCGGTTGTATTTAAAGTTAATGTTTTGTATTTAACTTGAATATAAACACAAAACATCACGTTCCTCATCTCATTGCTACGTCTGAGCACTGCTAATGTATACAAGGTATTTCCTGCATAGAAACAGCATCACATCCTCTTATATACACTGAAAATACTTCGTGTATGACTGAACAAGTGTGAAATAAATAATAGAGAAATACTATTAACAGTAAAAAATAAGAGTTTTACTTACTGCTGAGTTGTAGTGTGTAGCTGCTCTGAGTTCTCTCACTTTCTGACATGGAATTCCCATTTGAGGGGACAGTCTTCTTTAAATTTACGACTTGTATGTGGGAAATTCCCACTTCCCAGAACAACTAGGCTGCAGCAAAAGGAGTTGGCAAAAATGCAGCTTAATTGAGATTTTATACAGCGAATTTTGCCGGCTGCTTTTGAACCCTGTGAACCTCCGTCTAGTGGTTGGGTGTCATCATTTTGAAGGTAAAATAATCAACATGCATCATGGGAGATGCAGTTTATGGTCAATGCTGGCTTTAGAGCAGCATATGCTTATTTTTAAGACAATGGCCTCTTTCATAAGTCAAATCCGCGTTATCGCTGCACAGACCTGTCCGGCTTTAATCCCCCGAGTCATTCATAAGACCACAGGTGAAGGCGGGCAGGTCCCGCTCACATGTACGCATTCATAAATGAACCAGCAGCGCGGATCCAAAAGAGGCGTGGAGCAGAACTCAGCTGGGCTGAAGTGGAGCGACGTATTTATTGTGGGACAGACGTCTGCTGCCTTGTATCAAACAAAACGAACTGAATTGACTTACTTAAGTGATTCTGTGGCGGTGTAAGATTTTTAAACTAACTAAAAAGTTGCTGTTTTGTTTTATTTTTAATATTATCTCAGTAAAATCTGTAGATTAATCCTCCGCCGCTCACTGGCTCTGCGTCATAGCAAAAAAAAAAAAAGAACGAAATCAGCTCATTATAGCGAACCTGTGGCTCAAAATTTTTTAAACTAACTACAAAGTTGCTGTTTTGTGTCATTTCTCCAGCCGCACTTACATCATCCTTGTATCAAACACACACACACAGAACACACACACAAACTGAATTAACTAATTTTACAGATTTTGTGGTTAAATATTCTTAATCTAGCTACACTGCTAATTATAGCAAACCTGTGGCTCAACATTTTTTTAAACCAAAATTACTGTTTCATGTCATTTTTAATATTCCCTCTGTAATAAATAAATCTGTTTGTTGGTTAGATTCGAGGGTCGCTCACTGATGTCATCAGCTCATTATCATTTTCTGAGTGCGGATCCACGGGTTGCTTTTTCACAAGTGTAACAGCCTCGCTCAGGCCCGGCTCTGACCTCTGCTCGTGGATCAGGGGAGCATCAGAGGCAGGCTCATTTTACACGCCTCTCCGCTTTCATGTTTTTTCTGAATTCTTGGAGGAGGACAGAACACGCATCACACCTGGACTGAGCTGTCTTATGAAAGAGGCAAATAATAGATCTTTCTTTGAGAAGCTCTCACAGGCCACAAAACATACTGTGGTGGGCCACATTTGGCCTGCGGGTCTTGAGTTGAACACGTGTTGCCTTGATGATATCACTTCATACAGCCATCTTAGCCAAGTTTCTGACCTGCACTCATTAAAATACAAAAAAAGTAGCTTAATTTTTTTGTTTCTAAAAATTATTTCACTTTTTTTCCATTTCCATTTGCACATTTTATTAACAGCAGACTGACTAAGAACAGAAGTCCTCGCACAGGCAAGTGTCAGCTTTTTCTTTCACACAATGATGCGAATTTAACCAAAAAAAATCTCAAGTGTCCAACTGGATCTGCACGGGCAAACGATTTCAATAGAAGCAGGCAGAGACAGAAAGCATGGAGAGGGCATGAAAAGAGAGCTGAGACAGGCCTCACAGCACTGCTGACATCCCTGCAGTTTTAGATTTATGCTTTTATTAGAACAAACCAAAGCAAAGCAAATATGCGAGAAAGAAAAAGTTTATTTAGCGAAGACAATAAAATATCATCCATTATTCTGACAGTCATGCAAGCAGCGACAACAGCAGTCTTTATTCTAGCTAAATCAGTGCTTTAATGCCATGTTTTCTAACATTTTTTTCCCTCTCTGAAGCTTCTCTCATGAACTCACATCAGAGATTGATTTACAATCAACCAGAGGATAAAGCATCTTTCATAAAACTGTTTATTTAGGGAGTAAATGAAAGCTTTGAGAACACAAAGAGTGAAGCTAAAACACTAATCAGTTCCAAGAGACGACTGGATTCAGAATAGAGATGGTTTGCTTCAACTATTTAACCCGTTGCTGCAGAGTTTGTCCTGACTGCTTCACTTCAGAGGCTGCTAATCCTTCCCTGCTGCTCTGAACTCCGGGTTGGAGCCTAAGTGTGCAAGCATAATTGGACCTGATGGCTCGTGCTGTTCTTTGGTCAAAAATCGTCTAGAAACAAAGTGGGCGCCTTTTATGCTGCTCTATAAAAAGTCTTTAACCTGTCAGGCTAGTTAAAGCCTTTCCTGACACTCAGATTATCTCTTAACCCATGTTTTTACATTTTTCGTGTCAGGTTCGGTCCCTTCCAACCATTCCTTCATGGCGCTGTCAGGAGTACACCAGTCGTTTTCCAAAGGGTTATGTGGGAAAACGGAAGTGGGCGAATTATTTTTTGCGAGCCTCTCTGCGGCTGCAGCGTATCAGCATCTTCTAATCCCCCCCGACACAAAGCCCTGGATGAACAGCACCTCCATGTGTGTCAGATCTGCAGGCTTAGGGAGCAGGCCCCGACATGCCGCCGACCCGCTGACACTGAGAACATCCGCGCTGAAATGGACAAATAACGCTGGCCGGATCACAAACTCGCCCACAAGGCAAACATAAGCCGTGGCTTTCTTCTGATTTGTGGATGTGTGCACTCTCTTTTTGCCCAGTTGCTTGTCTTTGCAGGTATGTTGTTTTAGTGAACACTTTATCTGACCTGACACCATTAAATACGTACATCAAACATGGAATTTAGTTTGTAATGAAATAAAACAAATTGATACCACTTTACCATAAAGGTACCTTTGTAAATGACTAAATAGTTAAAAATAAGCAGCTACAGTGGTTTAGAGTAGGGGTTCTCAAACGTTTTGGGTCTGGGGACCCCTTACAATGGTGAAAAATTTCCAGGGACCCCCTCATAAACCCTGTGCTCATTTTAATGCCTAAATGTCATGGGGATATTAGTTTGTGTTTGGTTTAGTATGTTTGTTTTACTAGTGCATTGTTCCCAATATGCATTCGTTATGGAAATTTTTGGAGGAAGATAGAACTCGCGGAACCCTAGGGGTCCTGGGACCCCAGTTTGAAAACCTCTGGATTAGAGGACAACAGTGTCTCACTTCTTGTCAAGTATCGATGAGTCAGCATTTATTTGTACTATACAGTATGACTATTTATCTTGATTTTTCATTATTTACATTTGAAATATGAAATATTTGTGGAAAAATGGGTCAGCAGCACAGGCTGCAGCGCAATAAAAACGAAAACATTAAGATTTGTATAAAAACAAGTCGAGTGGTAATGAAAGAGCATATAATCTTCCTAATCTAAGTTTAGGCTGTATTTTTTCAGATATAAAATTTATTTTCTTTCAAATTGACCATTTTTCCTGTCTGCCATAGTAGTCCCCGGAAATCTCTTTGTATAACATTTGGCGTCACTGTAAAGCTCAAGGATTCTCATCTTTAATTATACAACAGGAACTCCTGATGACCTCATTCTAGTCCAATAAAAATCTAAAGACAGCTAGTTTGTTGTTTGGTAATAAATTGCCAAATTTCTAAAAAAAAAAAAAAAAAAAAAAAAAGAAATTACACATCATTTAAAGCTTTTGGGATGGAGAATTGAAAAAAAATGTATTATTGAAAATTTCCTCTTTTTACCAGCACATGGCACATTAAGTTGTAAATAAGCTACATGTCAGCATTTTAAACATTTGAGGATACAAAGTTTGTTTGGGCATATAAAGCTATTTAAAGCTGAGCAACTAACATAAATAAATAAAAATACATGACATTTACTTATAACAAAGCACCTAATTTTACCAAATACTGAGCTTATTTCAATGTGTGAACAAGTATGTTTACAAACTCCCGAATAACTTACAAAGCCATAATAAAACTTTTAATATTATATAATACTTTACTGTTGTTGTTCTTGGATGTTGGGAATTTGCTGTAAATATTTTTGTTGCTGATGTTTCCACAAAGATGTTAAAGAATAATAAAAATGTATGCTGAACAACATCTGACTCTAAGGCGGCAGAGAACCAGCCTGTCCTTAAAAAACTCAGCCTGTCAGTTGCGTTGTTGCACCCGGGGGCGTCTGCTTCTTCTTCCTGGAGGTTAGGAGGTATTTGGAACGGCTCCCGCTGAGAGCCAGCAGCACAGAGAGAACATCAAGTCATTGAAAATTATCAAAGCGCTCCACGGCTGGTCTCTGTGGAAATTATATTAATGTTTCATTTTGAGGCACAAAAACAGATTTATCACAGCGTTACTAAAAATAAAACTGAGTTCATGAGCACTTTCTGTTGGAGCCGAATATTAACTAAACACAGCTGGAACTCTGGTGTTAGGACTAAAAGAAGCTAAACACTAGCTAAAGGAGCAAAACAAAAGCTAAAAGTACCAAAAAGATATGCTTAAAGCTAAAACTGGCAAAATGCTGACTGAAAGCAGCAAAAGGTAGGTAAAAGTTTTGAAAGGCTTGCGAGAAGCTACAAGTAGCAAAAACCGGCCTAAAACCAAAGTAACAAAGGGTTAGCTTGAGGCTAAAAATACAGCAAAAGGCTGGTAAAAGTAGCAAAAATTTGCTAAAACTAAAAGCAACAAAAGGTTAGCCAAAAAATTAAAAGGCTAACTAGAAGTTAAACATATCAAATGTCTGGCCAAAACCAAAAGTAGCAAAAAGTTAGCTTAAAATTAGTTAGCTAAAAATATCAAAAGGCTAGCTAGAAGCTATGGTTAAAAAGAAAAAAACAAGTGAAATGATGAATCAGCATTTAAACCACTAATATTAGTAATAATTGTCTTTAAAACAGTAAAATTAAAATGTAAAAATGTCTATTCCAGGCATTCCTACGTTTGTATTTCAGGTAGTAAATGTTGATTTTCACTGCAGGAACGTTGGGATTTGTTTTCTGTGCTGCCATTTTCATTAACGCCGCTCTGTTTCCCTGAAGAGCTCCCAAAGGCAAACTCATTTTGTCAGTCAGGCGTTGGATCAGGCCACCTGTCGGCTCATTTCTGTTCATGGTTTCCTTCGTCAAACCCGTGCTGACATTCCTCTCTGCTCCACACAGCACCTGCCGTTGGCCTGCCTGTTGCCATCACAGCTGTCAGGCTTGTTAATTAAAGTGACAGACCTCCCAAAAAGCTGCTTATTCCACCTGCTTTGGTGCTTTCAGCCAAACGTATCACAGCTAGACGACTATAAATATCAAACATGGGGTCGACCAAACACTTCATTAAATTTTATTTTTAATTTCAATTTGCTTTTAGCCAAAGTTATTGATAATTTACATTCTAGATACTTTCATAAAGGGACAGATATAAGGTTTTTCTTCTTTCTGCACCCTTTTCATTCAGTGTTTGCTTTACTTTGGGTTGTTTTAATGGACTTTTTGTTGTTTTTGTGAATGAAATAAATGAATATGGTTTCATATGATAGGCCTTTTCTTTCTAATTGACAAATTAATTAAAAATAAATAAGAAACACACAGACACACATATAATAAGCTTACTCGCTCACTGTGCTCAGCACTTGTGAAACTTTGCACATGATACTTTGTATGTATTTGATGGATTCTGCAGCACCCTCTGCATCTTATAACCTGTAGTTTTAATTCAATTACTCCCAAAAAATGAGTTCCAACAGGTGTTCTGTGCAGTATTTTGACATCTGAGTCACTGCTAAATAAAAAATTACTAATACAGCAACAATTAAATTCCTTAAACCCTTTAAACAACTTTTGTCTTTGAGTTAAACAGTGATGATGCTGAATCCAAGGTTAGACATTGAACTGATAAATCCAAAAATGCTGCAGCAACTTTAGCTTGAACTTTTAATTTTTTAGAAGCTTAAATGTTGTAAATGAGATATCAAACTAATTTTCACATGAGCACTATGGTGCCCCTCAAAAGGACAGTTGTAATTAACTATAAAAGCACAAAACACATTTCTCATGTCATAGCTACAGCTGAGCCCTGTTATCAAACAATAACTAAGCTCTACGTGGTATTTTGTGCATGAAAACTGTTTTAACACATCTTCTTGTTTGACTGCCAAAATGTGAAATAAATAACACAGAAATACTATTAAAGTATAAAATAAAAAAAGTTTTACTCACTGTTAAGTTGTGGTGAGTAGCTGCCATCTAGAATTCTGAACTCTCCCACTTTCCAACAAGAAATTCCCACTGGAGACAGTTTAAATTTACTACTTGTAAGTGGGAAATTCCAGCTTCCCAGTACAACTGTCCAGCACCGGAGCCTCCTTCCTTAATGAATTTCACAATAATTTGCTCATCTTTGAGTAATTTGCTTTTGTTTCGTACTGAACACAGATTTGATCGTATTGGCCCAAACAACAATTTTATTTATTTTCATAATAAGCTAAATTAGTATGCAAAGACTATAGCAAACAAAGCAGGTGTAATGAAACCATCACTAAGCCTAAAACGTGTCATCAAACTGAGTGAAAGCCTACAGAAAGCACCAGAGTTAGTATTTATAGCAAGCCACCCACAGCCGTTCCTGCCTGTGCATTAATTCACCTTATAGATGAGGCTTACAGACAGTGTTATTAGGTTCACCTCATTATGCAGCACCAGCACTGCCTGTGCAAATATCAGCCTTTGATCCATTTCGTGCTGCATATTCGTCCCTGAAAATGCAGCTGGGGTGTCAGCAGAGACACGTCTTTTGTCTCTGCTGAGGTGCAGTAGGTGGCTGTTGAGATATATATATATATATATATATATATATATATATATATATATATATATATATATAAATAGGTGGA
>JARVJO010000002.1:16595474-16614400 GCA_031762555.1 Cynodonichthys magdalenae | reverse complement strand
GCAAACAAAAAGAAAATCAGACATATCAGTATTTTCTATATCAGCATGAGCTCTGTTTACTTGGATGACAAACCTTGTTGATGGTTCATGCCTCGTGTAATTCCTTGTAAAGGTGCAAAGGTTCCTACTAAAATCTGCAAAAGGATTATGTTGTGCTCAACAACGAGGTCCAAACTGCCAGGGGGACAAACCAAACCTGCCTTTCCATCGTTTACTGAAGAACGACCCAAAACAGAGGGAACAATAGATGGTGGGTCCATACGTTAGGATTTGTGACAAACATTTTGTCCAACGCTTAAAATGTCTGAAATCTATAACAGTATAATTAACAGCAGCAAACCTGCCTTAAATTTTATTTAAAGTGATGGAAGTCACCTCTAAATACATCCAAATCTGCAGTGGAGCCAGAAAACATGAGTAAAAAGTACATTGCTACATTATATTGTTAACCTTAGACCTGTTTACAGAATCTTGGTATACTGTAGGTTTAGGATGAACAGAGACAGTTACGTTGCTCATGAAAAGGGAAAAACATGTTTGGCAGATAGGATAACCTTCCATACATCACCTGGTTTTATGTCTTAAAGAAGACTTTTCCCACATTTAAACCATTCAGTTGGGGTCTTTAAAGTTAAGAGTTTGGAGTTATTGTTCAAAATACTGTATGACTCAAACAGGATATAAAGATAACTTTGCAGCACCTGGAGAGACTAAATTCAACATTTCTGCACTCCTAGAGACTCCAAGTAAACAACAAAATGCATTTAATGGTTAAAAAGGTAGATGTTGTTGATGCATGTGTATTTTTGAAGTTTTTGGATCAAGAAAAGAAGTAACACAAGTGTCTGAACTGTCTTAGACCAGAGGTCTATAGGCTGCCAATTATTCAGAAACAAATCCAATCTAAATCACTGCAATAATTAATGCTATTGTCTGCATTACACCATACTGAGTGACGCTATGCCGGGGTGGGCAATCCTGGTCCTTGAGGGCCACTATCCTAGCAGAAAAACGTGCAGGACCGTGGTCCTTGTGGACCAGGATTGCCCACCTCTGCACTGACCTGTTGCTGTTTAATGACACAATAAAATCAAACACGCAAGAATACAAATAATTTATTTGAAGCTAATGGATCATGGTTTGCTTTGATTTTGGGTTGGTGTAATTCTAAACAGCATCTCTAACATCTGTGAGGTGGTGACAGCCTTTGTAAGTCAGATGGAAAAGTTTGAAAACGTGAAGTCGAGCAGGATTTTACCGCTCAGACGTGAGCGAACTTGTTTTCACACAAGTGTGTTTACCTTGTAGACAGATAGGTGTCATAAGTCTTTTGTCAAGTCAGCATGTGGTTTTACTGCTTTTGTTGTTTCTGAAAAACGCAAAAAGTGCAGAAAGAAGTTTAGAAAAGCAGCACCAGGTTGAAGAGAAAGAGAGATAGACATTTTTTTTCACATTTACTGCTTTTCAGTGAAAAAGTAGAAGCTGGGAAACATTTTGAGAAAGTTCAGCGCTAGTTAAACTTCTCTTACGACAAGGAGCTGGTCTCTTTTTCTCTGGTCAATGGGTGAAACGTAAAGTACTCCATGTATTGGTTGTCAGTCTGTCACACACATTCACACACTGTCACAATGAATTGTATGGTGGTGCAGGGTTGCAGAAAGAGAGTTCTGGGTTTAAACCAGGGCTCTTTTCTTTCTGTGTGGTGTTTTCCTGTTCTCTGTGTGCAGGTGAAGGTTTTCTCCAGGAGTCTTCCCACAGTTCAAATAACACACACATCAGATTTATTGATTAATAAAGTTATTTAAATGACCTTTTAGTCTTTGTTATACATGAATAATAAAGTCAATATAATATAAACTGACTAAATAAGCAGCTGTTTTAAAAAATGTATTTTTCATGTGTTGGCATCACTATATATCTCGCACTAACACAGTGAGTGACTGTGGGGTTCTACAGTTCAAAGCTGAGAACAGCAGCAAATTAAGAATCCTTGTTCCAACTTTTAACAACTTACCTCAACCAGGTGACATTGTAGTGATTAATTATTTTTACATCACTACTGTTGACAGAGAAGAAGAAAAAAAAAACAGTTTCAACTATGAAGCCGACACGGTTCAACAACATCACACTGGTGGAAGTAATTGGAGCAAAGACAGGAAACAAAGGCTGATCATCCGCCGATGAAGCTTTTTACTTTTAGTCGATACTTTCTTTGCAGTGTTTGTATATTATAGCATTAGTGTGGAAGAACAGCAAATGGTTTGAAAGAAGACCTGTCAGCGGGCATGAGGGAGAGCTGTGGTGACGATGATGAAGATGGGGGTCAAGTCATTAGCAAAGAATGCTGGTGAAGTGACTCATGTGACACCAACAGGAGGTCAGAAGGACTTCTATCTACTCATCCATCTATTTAGCTTAATGATTTAATGATTTGTGTTGTAAAACCAACTTTAGCTGAGGTTTTGTTGAGACAAACTTCTAAATTTTTGATATTTACCAAACTTATCATTGAATTTTCCATGAAAAATTGTAATATAGCTGCAATCTGGTCATTTATTCTTTATGGTTTAACTTTGTACTTACATACTGTATATTCCATGTTTATCCATAAAATTAAATATACTTAACATGAAACGTAAGAAAATTTGTGTTTGGTAGATTATTACTTTGTTGTAGCACCTGGAGGTACCAGAAGCTCAAAACAAGTGTCAACAAAGAAATAATCCACCAAAAACAAAGTTTATATTTGACCATTTCTCTAATCTTTCTAATCAGTGCAGATCAGTAATTCAATAAATTTTGTGTTGCTCTAATCTTTATATGTTTTAAACATAAATATTCACTCCTTGTAATTATGAGCTCCTGTTGAGGACAGAAAACTCAGCCATGAGCCTAAAATTTATCACCATGTGTTCCATATTGGTTTCGTTTGCTGAGTGAGATTACTTAGAGATGTACAAAACAGAACAAATATCCGATCAAACCACAAATTGACACCTTAGATTTGGTTTGTTTAACATTCCTCTGACTTCAACATACCTGACAATCCTCTGAAGGGACATGAAGAGTTCTGACACCTTTTCTCTAGTTTTCTTTTTCTTTTCTTCCATTTTCTCTTTCAGCTTGTGTCAGTCGCACGAGTTGATTGATGCAACAAAAGCAGGCGAAAGAGAAGAGGCGCGGGCCTCAGGTGTGAACAGGTGTGTGGGTTCACTGCCATGCTGGAATGGGAGCAGGTCCAGGTGCACAGCTGCAGGGCGTGGCCCTCACTCACATGTATACATGTACATACACCCAGCCTCCCGGCCTGTGTTGAAACGGGGAAGGGAGGACAGAAAGGCTGGGTTTGGGTTTCTGAGCGAACCTAATCCAGCATGGTCATAAACTTTAAACAAGAAATGTACATTTGGAGATGAGGGTCAGAAACTGATACAGTAAAATTCTAAGTTTTCTCACTAAAGTATGGGCTCTGTGTGTGTTTCTTTAAGGGTGAATGATCTGGGTATGTTTAAGAAACAGTAGGGCCTAAAGCAAACAGCAGGACAAAGAATGATGTTTGGGAGGTTGCTTGTCTGGGAGGTAAATGTGTGTTAGTCTGGTTTCCTGGGCAACTATTGTTCTTATCAATCCTTGATTAAACAGCTCTGGTAATTCGCAGTCCTGCTGCAACACATCCCGGTGAAGTTCTGTTGATAGAACACGTCTGAAACGAACTTCTCTGAGCCACGGATGGCATCAATCTCAACCTGGAGACAGATTCAACCCGAGACGAGCCGCTCTCTCTCTCTGCGGGGTACACGATCTCTAAGTTTTCTCTATCAGAGGTCAGAGCAGCGACATGAGGAGGAGCATCGGAGCGTTGTGTGGCTTCGAATTTTCAAAGGAGAACTGGGTCAGTGGTCGCAGATGATAGGCTTTCTTCTGCTACAGATGCACAGGACCACACACGTGTTCTGGAGCTACATTAACACACACACACCACTGTGTGTGGTGTGTTTGGACACTGATAAAAAGAAACCGTTGCAGATTGCATGTGTGGATTTAGACAATCTGTGGCTTAAAAATCCCATTTTCTCTTGTAGGACGTGATCCAGATGATCAGTGTGACCTTTTCTGTCCTTGCAGCTACTGATGCTTTGTAATGTATGCTGTAGTTGATTCCCCCGGTTCGTTTTTTTTTTTTGGTCAATCTATGAATGTTAACAACCTATTTTTTCCTCCTCTCTCCGCAGAATCAGAGTCTTTCACTCCATGTCTCTGCCCTGCTGGATATTATTCTCCCTATTACCTTTCAGAACTCCAATCATCGCATGTCCTGCGAAGAAGCAAAGCTGTGAGACACTCTCATAAATAGAAAACAGTGTGGGGAATGTCAATTTTCTCAAATACGTATTCTTTTTAATGTCGTACCTGAAGGCAGCCTCTGAATTATAAAAATGAAAACGCTTCGAATCTCTATTTCAAGTTACCCACAATCCCCACAACATTAATACATTTGTCATTGAAAGCTTCCACTGATATTCCTTTTAGTCTGAAGTGAGCTGACAATAAGTCAGAGGTGCCAAGAGTATCCATTAGTCGTCTGTTACTAATTACCATCGACTCCGGGGTTGATTAAAAGAAATCACCAAGCAGCAGCACACACCATTATGCTAATGAAAACTCATTTGGAGAAGCAAAGTGGGGGCGCCGCCAAGTATTTGGGCTACTTTGCCGCACAGCCATGCTGGCTGGAGTAAACGCCTTCCTGGACAGCATGTCATTACAGAACCGGAGGAAAAGAAAGCCTTGCGATAATGACGATAATGGCGATGGCAGAATTTTAATCAAGTGCATCTTCTCGGCTCTCATGGGTTTATTCAAACAGTGACTTTTCACCCGTGCTTCTCATTAGCATTCATATGTTTTGTTTTTTTCCTCTGTGCCCTGTGGCATGAACTACCAAAATATCTTTCTGGCAAGTGAAGATAAGAGATGTTGGGTATAATTTAATTATAATTGATTTTCTCATCTAATTAGAAACCCTTTAGGGGGAACAGAAGAACACCAAAACAGGCTTCTAATCACTGAACAGTGACTTGTTTGGTGACAGGAAGTTTTATTACATAAATATCAGAAGATCAAAGTAAGACGACATTCAGACTTTTGTATTTTGTAGAGTTTGATCTACAGTTTAAAGTCTAGAATCATGGATGCAACACTCATTTTAAGAGTTTACAGAAAAACAAGGACGGGTCAGATTCAGTTTTATATCATTGTTTCAAAAAAAATCTGGTCAAACATTAAAAATTATTAAATTTAGTTATAGTTCAGTAAGATGTGGCTACTTGTTCTACTTTAAAAACTGTAAACAAAAGTTAAGGGTTGAACAGATGAACAGTTGAGTCACTATATGTAAATAACCCATTTGAGGAGGTTAAATAAAACAATGGAGTGCAGAAACTCCAAATAATTACACCAAAATTGTGCTAATTAACCCAAAAACGTTCCATATTCAGCCTATTTTCCACTACTCTTGTGCCTGTTTTTATTCTGTTATCCGAAAATGTGTTATTTTTTAAAAAAACTCTGGGTTTTACAGTAACAGCCTTAATCCTCTGCTTCCTTTAGTAGATGAAAAATAGCCTGAGGCCTACCAGGAGTTCAGCCTCCCGAAGTCCAGCAGGTCCAGCTTCCTGCCCCTGAGCACCTGTTAAAGGCCACTTCGTCTTCAACTCACAAACGGATCCAACTCTTCATCCCTTGACATACTTTAAAGGCCACTTTTAATCCTTCACATCTGTGATTTTCTACCCCCCCTACCCCTTTCAAAAAATAAAAAAACAAAATCCCCTTGGCAGTTCAGTGATCTTTCTCAGCTGTTTGAATGCCCTCAGGCCAATGGAGCCTCGCTGTGGCGTTCCAGCTGCAGGCTCTTCTCTGGTCATGGGCCCCAAGTGAAGGCCCTATTGTCCATTCATGGGGTTTAGTGTGTGAAAGGTCAGATGAAGGGGATTCTGGACTGGGGCCTGGCAGGAAATGAAGGTGCCATGGCAGTTTGGGTGTTTTAGAATCGTAGAACAAACCAAAAAGCCCAAAACGATGCAAAAAAATTTGAGTTACTTTGGCTCTAACCGAGCTGAGGATAAAAATCGTGTACTTTTTGGTCTAGGAGAACCTGTAAGATGTGCAATTTTTCTGCAGCTGGTGTCTAGTCCTGAAATGAAGTGATAAAACACACGGTGTGACCGAGAAGCCAGAGCACCTCACAGATGTGCAGATAAATCTTCATTTTTCACACTCAGGCAATTCAGTAAGCTTCACAGGCAAGCATCGCTTCCAGCCAAAGGCACCTTACAGAGAGCAGACAAACTGCAGAACAAATTGGAGAATAAATAGACACACTGGGTCATTCACATTATCCTCAGCAGGGTCACCAAGGCAAAGCCAAAAAAGAAAACTCCCTGACAAAAACAGGAGGGAAGGAGGGGGGATGTTCTAGCATAAATCTTTCAGAGAGCACTTGTTTTCTCCTCTGTGTGAAGGAAGCTGAAGGACTTTACAAGGAACAAAACACCTCGTAATAACAAGTTAAAAGGATTTCTATGAGACTGCAGGATCCAGAACAGCTTCAGTGACGATAAGTAGTAAATCATTTTTATTACAATCAACGGTAAAAAAAAAAACAACAAAAAAACATTTATATTGTTGTGAACTGCTTTTTAAAAGCAGAATTTGCACTGATTGGTTAAGCTTATTTGTATTAGATTCATATGTAATTCACAAACAAGTGACCATAAAACATAAATATATTTTTTACCTTAATGATCCTAATAAGTATGTGAGGTATGTAAACAGATTACATAAAGATTATACGAGTGCTCATATTAAAACTAGCCTTAAGAATTTGCACCAGTCTTTTACTTTTCTTCCTAAGAAATAAAACTTTCTGTAGGAGTCTTGTTTCATGACAAACACACCAGACACCAGCACTTACTGAGCGGCAAGTCTTTTTATTTGTTTTTGGGTAAGAAAGCAGAGACGAGCGTGCTTCAACTCGAGGCTGCGGTCACCGTAAAAACAAAAAATCCCACATTCACATCGGAGAAAACCAAGAAGATGTTTCAACAAATCAGAAAGAGGATGCAGGACTGGTTGAAAGAAAACATCTGTGAGGAAATAAGGTACAACAAAACAAGAATTATTATGTACAACAATTAAAAGATGTTCAGCATATTACTGAACTATGACACATATATTCATTTAGATTCAATCATAATCATAACATGAATATGAAATGACTTTAAAACAAAAACAAAATGGGTGTTTGCACACATGAACACTTTGTTTCCCTCATTTGAAATGACACAACTTTACATCTTATTTCTTGCCTTTATCATTGGATGGACTTTAAAGAAGCCCTCAGAAAGTAATTATTGGATGTACTCCTGATTTACAAAAAGGTCACTAGAGTCAAAGTGGTTATACTTTATTAATTTTTAGAGATTCAGATCTAAAAATCAACTGAGCAGCTGAGAGTCATTCCAAACACATTTTTAAGCTGTAAAAGATCTCATAAGACTTTGATTTAAAACTTTGTCTTGCAAAGGCTTTCAGGAATTCTAGTTTCATTTTAACTAGCCCAACATAAAAATAAATTAAATTGCATGACATGGAAAATAAGGAAGATGGAAAGGGGAAAATATATGAAAATATAACCCCCAAAAATTGTAAATTAAAGTAACATTACATTAAGAGAAAATCTCCAGGCTGATGGATGGATGGATGGATGAATAGATGGATGGATGCATGGTTAGATGGATGGATGTATGGTGAGATAGATGGATGGATGAATGGATGGATGGTTAGTTGGATGAATGGTTAAATGGATTGATGGATAATTGAATAGTTGGATAGATGGATGAATAGATGCATGGATGAATGTTAGATGGATGAATGGTTAGATGATGGATGGATGGATGAATGTGTGGATGGTTGGTTGGATGAATAGTTAAATAGATGAATGGATAATTCAATAGTTGGATGGATGGATGCTTGAATAGTAGGAAGGATGAATAGATGTATGGATGGATGGTCAGATGGATGGATGAATGGATGGATAGTTCGATGGATGGATGGATGGATAGATGGTTGGTTGGATAAATGGTTAAATGGACGAATGGATAATTCAATAGTTGGATGGATGGATGAATAGATGTATGGATGAATGGTTAGATGATGGATGGATGGATGGATAGTTAGATTGATGGATGTTTGTAAGAAAAAAATGATACATTTGTTGTTTCTGTGCACAAAAAAGTGGGGAAAAAGAGGAAAAAAAACATTTTGTTCTTTTGAACATTTCCTCTCTGAACAACAGTTAAAGGAAATAATAACCATTATTTTCTTGACATCAACAGAAGATGAATAATGCTCCTTATCGCTCTGCATGCCCAGAGGTGTAGAGCGGGAGTGGGGGTAGGGTGGGGGAGAAGAACCGACACAGAGGGATTATGGGCCAAAGGGGTGTCTGAATCGCAGACTGACTGACCTTTCTCTACACTGAAATGGCGAGTGGTAATCAGGGACAATTATATGGGCCTCTTGGCCAACAATAACCTAATCCTGTTGTGGAAGTGGGAGCCAAATGTAATTACAGCTCTCTGGTACACTGACCCCTGTGTGCAGCGGAACTAAGCCCAGGGACCGACCGGAGCAATCCAAACCACCACCATTAGCCTGGTCTGCTAAAGATAGAATCACCTGTTTTCTGCAGGATTCAGCTCTAATGTCACTGATGCACATTTACTGCATGCAACACATGATGATGCATGTCAGAATACAACTGTTTATGAACATTTTCATGCTGATTGTCTCATGTGTGAGTTCGATTTTGGTTCTATCCTCAGGGTCTGGCAGAATTTCCTGGTAATCTGCAGAATAAAACCAATTAATTTAGATTTTTAAAAAAGCAGGGAGCAGCATTTTCACATGCAGAACTTCAACTTTTGTGAACTTCACCAAGCTAATTTGTGCTGCTCCCTCATTTGAAACCTCTTCATCTTTTCTAATAGTGTGGTTAGCATTCCTCGTTGGAGACAAACTTTGTTATTTTGACTCTTTGAAAGCGAATACTCCAGAGGCTCAAACTAAAGCTGTTGTGTTTGAATTTTGGAGCATAAACTTACAATAAAGACAGTTGGAGACAATTGTAACAAGCTTTGTCTTATAAAAAAGTCTGGTGATTTATTATTCTTTACTAAAAAAATTCAACCCTCAAAAAAAACAACAAAACAATAAATCAAATCTTCCAACAATAAGTGCCTGTAAGTAAAACCTGATGTAGCAGCGCTCTATTGTTGTCCAAGAACAAATAAAAAAATGGATCACTGAGCCTCAATAGGCTGTCTGAAATTTGTTTTAAATTAAGCAGTCTTAGTCAATGTCACTTGAAGTTTGAAGTTTTCCCACTAAAATACAAAAAATATTCGTTGAAGCAACAAATAACATGCTTTTTTGCAAAAGCATACAGTAAATGTTGGATTAGCACCCTGGTTTAGAAACATTATGCTGGAAAGTAGGATTTCTCCACCCAATCCTAATTCTAACCTAATCTACACCCAAAATGTAAAAAACATTTTAGTTTTCACACAGGACTGTCTTGTATTAGAATTCATGCAAAATCTAAAAAAAATAAAATGATATCATAAATCACTTTTGATTTTCCCAGTTGGAAATTCATTCATTCATTTATCCGGCACCATTTCACCAGCTTTAACTGCTGATAGAAATTCTTTTTCTACAAAAACACACAGCTAGATTTGATCTTTTGAGTACATTTGATGCCATTAACATGATTTTAAATAACTTTCTCTTTTCACTTCTTCTAATCTTCTGGGTTGAGTAGTTTAAATCAAATACGTTATTGCAGGAATTGTTCTTTTAAAGCCTGACTCTGCTGATTGAAATCCTTTTTAGTGCTATAGTTTTTTTGTTATAAAAGAAAGAAAGATCATCCTAATTTGAGTAAAGAAGTAAAAATGAGCAAAATACTGATGGCTGACATGATGTTTCAAACATTTGACGCATTTTGATGTATTTTAAAGCTAATTCTTCTCCAGATAATCCCATAATTGTAGGAAAATATAAGGAAACTTGACTATGTTTCAAATGATAAGGATCCCTGGACTTTTCTGTGTTTATGCACGTTTCAGTGTGTGAATGTGGGAATAATTGAAGTGTAAATAGTTTGTAGGGACTTGATAAAGCGCTATGTAAGTTTGAGACATTTATCGTTTTTGTTCTGCAGACTTTAGAAAACATTTTTACACACAAACTTTCTGGTAGCACAGATAAATATTTTGTTTTTGTTTAGTTAAATTTAAATTCACATCTTATTATAAAAACAACCTAAATTGAAGCAGGAAGCTCAATTATAGGGATTGTTGCATGTGACAGATAGTCACACTTCATGCTACAGTAAACAGCACATTCTGATCTGCTGCAGGAGTCTGGATATTTAATTAAAGATATTCATGGAACAGGATCCTATGATTCTGGATGTTTGATGGTAAATAGGGGAAAAATGTATGTGCTTATTCTGTAGATCACTAAAAGTCATCCTCTTTTATTTAGACATTTTAAATCTCCTCAAGATGCCATATGTATTATTTTTATATTTTTGGATTCTAATGTTACCTTATGTCTTGTGAGTTTATTCCAGTATTCCAGTCCTGCCCTCAGTGATCACTAATCATGCTTCAGCCCAGATGTTGCCACTTTCCTCTCCCTCTAGGTTTTTTATATGTTCAGTCTCTTGTCACCGCTCTCCCAGAGGTTCATTGTGTGGCTTCACCTCATCAGTCTCAGTCTCCCCTTTGTGTCTCTACGTGTTCCTCCTGTATTATGTAAGTTTTTTTTTTAAAATAAAATTTTGTTGTTTTTTATCCCTGAGCTCTCCGTGTTTGCATTGGGGTTCAAACCAACCGTGATACAAGGAGCATATAAAAGCATCTGATCCTTATTGTTCTGTCATTTATTAACACCAGCCATGTCAAAGCAGCACAGAAAAACAGGTAAAGAAAGTGGGTGGCTGGATGTTTAACAGGCTGTATAAAAATATTCTGAAAGATGCAACAATGATGACGACTCAGAGCTGCATGAGTTCAACAAAATGTTAATCTGTTACATGACCGAACCAATACAGCCTAATTCATTTTTAGTTTGTTCTCACTCCTAACAGCTGGTTTGTTTCTCATTAATGCTTCCACTTCATTTTGTATCGATTACCTCATAGCTGACTTGAATGTCAACAGAAAAATAGGAACGTCGTCTTGCTTTTCCAGAAATTTAACCCGAAGAAGGATTCTTGTCAGATTAGATTGGGACTAATTCCATCAGCGCTCTTAACACCTTCTACTAAATCCACCTTTGACTCAACAACATCATTTATTTAAGACCACATTGATTTTACTTCACTCAATAATCACTTGATGGATTTCCTCTGCGCTCCACCTGGATCGAGCTGAAAACAGCCCAGCTGAAGCCAGCAGAGGTAAATAACTCTCCAACAGCATCAGATCGACCGTGATGCTAGCAGTTCAGCGTTATTTCTGCTGTTAATGGATTCTCCTTTTCCCTGCGTGGCGATGAAGAGCGACTCAGTTTGTCAGACAATGTTTAAGCTGTCATCACAGCAGGGAAGCTGGGAATGAAACAGAGATAAACTAATGGTTTTTTTACACGTATTAAGACGACAACTCCAGCGCTCTTGTTTATCGGTCGGATTTAATTATTTTCTGACGGATTCAACGGAGCTGGGGTTGGTTTTAAAGTGACAGAATAAATGGCTATTGTCTGTCAGTTAGAATAAACGTGGGGTATTAAATGTCAGTCAAACGGTGATAGTCTATACCCCAACAGCTCTGTCACAAGAGGGATGCTTCCACCCACAATTCATTTGGCCGGTCCTATAACCTGACTCCAAAATGAAACAGACATGGCAATCAGTCATTATGAAGCAGGTGAAAGCCTCCAGGGACAGAAAGGTGATTTCTTTCTTAAAGAAAAAAGAAAAAAATGTGGAACAGGTCTGGCAATAAAGCAGAAAAACTGAGTCATTGGTTCTGGTTGCTGCTGAGACTATTGGAAGTTTTAGATGAAAAAAAAAAAATTTTTTTCCTGCTTCTGTGATTTTTCGGGTTATAAAGAGGATTTTGAATTGTTTAAACTCATGTTGGACCTATTACTAAACTAGAAAATAATAGGAAAACATGGTAAGAACTAATGGCATAAATTAGAAATAACTGGAATTGTGTTTTTTTTGTTGTTTGAATACATGCCAAAATCCTGAATGGTTATCAAGATTTTCTCCTAAACTCTACCCAATAAATTAAAAACACAACTAAAACAGAACATTATGACTTTATCATCTTCACTTCCTAAGCTTAAAAAAACAACCCTTGATATAAAACATGGCAGAGAGGTGGTTAGAGCTGTCACCTCCTAGTAAGATGGTTGCAGGTCTGCCTCCAACCTGGGGCCTTTCTCTATGGAATTTTATTTCCTTCCACCAAAAACATGTTAGGTTTAACGACAATTCTAAATTGGTGACTGTGGGAATTTGAGAGTTTGTTTTGTCTATATGTGTCCCTGTGATGGACTTACTATCTGTTTTAAGAGTCCCCTGCCTCTCGTACAGTGAACTCTGCAAAGAGAAGTTATGGCTGTTTTGGTCAATTCTTTTATTAAACTATATGTGCAGTCTGTTAAATTTAGAGTATCTGTTCGGAATGATGCTCAGCTACTACCACATGAAACGGGGAAAACATTCACTCCACCTTGATCTTTCTAATTAAATAAAGTATTGCTCATTAATATGTCATCATTATCTAATGATATGTTTTTAGGAAAATTAAGTAAACAAAATAAATCTTGTTTTGGGGACATTTCTTATCAGTTGTGAAGTTTTATGGGTTTTTATTATCACAAGGTTTAGAAAAATTGACACGTTTTGTAACTTTGCATTGCAGAGATTTGTGCATTAACTCAAAACTATAAGTTTAAAATAATTTCACAATGCTACTTTCATGTAGAAAATGTTTCATTGACATAATCACGATGGCTGTATTATTATTTGATAGAGTTTTATAGCCCTTTACCCCTATCATACTTAGAGGTCATTTTCTTAGAAGAGACCTAATGTTTCAAAATAATAATTTTAAATAACCCCATTGAATATATACAATCAATCCAGAAGTCTGGTAATGATTTAGATTTAAATTGAGGGAAACAACATTGGATCTCCACAATTTAAAGACCTATCAGCACATAAAGGCAGTGTGTCAAACTCCACAGCTCCCACTGTGACTCAACAAAGAGTTAAAAAACGCCTCTCAGGATGCAGCATCTACTGTTTCCAACAAAAGGTCTAGAGGGGTAAAATAATGAGGGATGAAGATCCGATGGATGCAGCTAGCGTTACAGAGAAGTGCTCCCCAGAGCAGGCATGGTGAGAGGAGAGAGAGAGAACAGGAGTCGGAGGGCAAACTCTGAGCTAATGACTTCAGGAAAACCCACCTCCACACAGTTCTGAAGTCAGAAACACCTACAATGAAGATATACCCAAATTAGAAATGATTGCATTTGTACTAAATGTCTCTAGACATACCCCTGTCATCAAGCAGATCCACAAAGACTACATGCTGCATAATCAGGTGTTCTAATACTTCTCCACCTCGGGGAAATCAGAGGCTTTTTGTTCTCTCTGTGTGAGGATTTGGACTAAACTCCACTGAAAGCAAACGTGGAGGTTATCAGATGACTGCAGCTATTCTCCTGCGAGACTTTCCGGCCAACTGACTCCTAATAAGTTCTCCGCAGAAACAATTAGATGCCAGCCATGCAAGACACGAGGAAGTGGGCGTCACGCAAATCTGATCCAGTGAAGCAGAGTGTTACGTTTCTGTGCTGCTGAACTCAGGCAGCACGTGGGCAGACATTAATGAGATCGATTTTAATTCAATTTCATATTGAAAATGGTGTAAAATCTGGTGTAAGTGAGCATTAGAAACATATATTCTTATTTAACTGCCATCATTCCTTTTTTATCGTTCCTCCTTCATTTAATGTCCAGCACTCAAGCTGATTTTAATCTGAAATTTTAGGTACGTTTTTTTTTCATACACTCAGGAATATTTGTGCCTCTTCAGAAGCTTGATTCTAGTAAAAGAGATGATGTGTTCATCAGAGGAGTGGCATTTAGAAGGGTTACAGCATTATGTCTGCAATCATGCTGCTGTGGAAAAACAAACATCTGCTAGGATTTCACAGCTTGGGGGTAAATATTGAAGCAATAGTTCAAATATTTCAAAGCAGGGTTCTGTGATAAGGTTATGAGCAATTAGTATCTTACCTGTCATGAATAACTCTTAATTCTGATTAGAAATAAACTATTTCTCCAAACTGAAGTAATTTGAGGAGCTATCTATAAGAAATAAAGAAATAATTGTTCATATCCTTTCCACAAACCCCACTTCAATAGATCTAAACCGTTGTTTTAATGGTGTCTGGGGGCAGCTTTTTTTATTGCAGTAGTACAAAGGGAGATATGTCAAAGAAGACTGATTCAGATCAATATTCTTTGACATTTGCAATAAGGTGCAGGGCAGCAGGGGTGAGACTGGAGCATAGTGTGTACAAAGGATGAGCTTTAAAAAAGGCTGAAAGGAGCACAGTGTGACCATTAGCTTTTTGAGAGACCCTGCAGGGCTCACAGATTGGTAGGCTGGCGAGGCTCTGCGTGCTTTTTATTTAGCAGACGCCACGGGAGACCCAGATGAAAACCTCAGCCGGGGAACAGAGGATAATGGCAGGTTTCACTCTTCAGTGCAAATCTCAGTGGGTATACAAAAAAAAAAAAAGAAATAAGGCTTAGTGATGCCTGTGAATTGGTGGCTAATAACCATATTTTTCGCACCACACTCCCCTTGTTTAGTTCTGCCCATGAAGATTCAGTCTTGGCAGACATGCAAGTAGTTTTGGCTGTAATGTAAGCACTCAGGGTGATAAATTCCTGCTTTGTTTGGACTGAAAATGCATTAGTCACAGGGAAAAAAAAATCTGTTCACCGAAGCCTATATAAATGTCAGACAGACAGGAAACAAAGCACTTTAAATGAAAAGAGCTGTTTCTATTTTAGATATAGAGGTGTTGGGGCTTTTGGATAAGGAGGTTTTGTCAAGTTTTGAGGAGCAAGAATGCTGACCAACTTGAGAAGCTCAAATGAAAACTCAAAAATAATACGAGGCTGGCAACTAAAGATACAGAAGAATAAAACTAAAACTGCACAGTATTTTTCTGTTATTGCCTTGTACAGTATTTTATTATTTTATTCCATTGTTACTACTACTATTGTGATGGTGCACCTTAATTTCCCGTTTGCGGGACAATAAAAGCCTATTCTATTCTATTCTATTCTATTCTATTCTATTCTATTCTATTCTATTCTATTCTATTCTATTCTATTCTAACCTAACTTGATGATAAAGACAAAAGAACCAGACAGGGGTTAGACTAGGAGGCTAAATGGTCCTTTTGCTTTATTATACCCCCGCCCTGGTTAAGTTTGCTTTGAGCAGAGAGCTGGCTCAATGTGACCGGGATCATCATATTAAAAACGTGCAAATTTTATTTTGTTTTATTTGTGACACAACAAAGGACGACAT
Organism: Cynodonichthys magdalenae; assembly: GCA_031762555.1. NCBI lineage: Eukaryota > Metazoa > Chordata > Actinopteri > Cyprinodontiformes > Rivulidae > Cynodonichthys > Cynodonichthys magdalenae. The sequence continues at coordinate 16,598,696 of JARVJO010000002.1, read as the reverse complement.
CAAGCTCGAAGGAAAAAAAAACAAAATCTGTTTCGGAACATCCAGCAGTGTGACGCTGAAGAGGGCAAAATGACCGAGGACGGTGAGCTAGTGGTAGCTAATGTTAACTTGTTGGTGCTTGGTAGATTTCTACTGTTGCTGTTTGGTTGAACTTGTGAAAAAATGTTGCAAACGATTCAAGTAAAATTAATCTCATATGTGTGACGTGAGACCCCCCACTCAGTGAACCAATCAATGAACAACGGTAACCGCCCAAATAGAACCACAGCTCTTGGGGTTCCAGAAATTGGGGTGTAACTGGGCTGTATTTTTTTATTTTATTCTATTGCAAACATGCTGAACCTGGGTTTGAGCCCAGGCTGGATCTTGCAGTGCAAGGCCATAAATGAACCAAAGCAAATAAGGTCGGAGACTTAATGATAACAGGGAACAGGTGAAGGTGGGCGTGGCATTACAGAGAAATAGAAGCTGACGGAGGTACTGAGAAACACAGAGACACAGTGAAACAAACTGAACACCAAGAAAATATAACAAATAAAGATCACAGGAGACAATTACTAACAGGAAATCTCAAAGGCAACAGCAACATGATAACACTAAACTCATAAATCAAACAACCCAGGATTATGACAGTGTTTGCTTTGTTTGCAGTATTAGTAGCTAGGTTAATAACCAAAAAGCAGTAAAAGATCTTAAACAGCTGCACAAAATATTTCACTTGATTAGATTAGCCATAAGATTGGTTAAAGAATTTTAGGAAAACAACAATTTTAGGCCTTGTCCACATAAAAACGCAAGTTTTTCCAAACCACATTTAAAAAACAAACCATTGTAAATACAGCTATGTTAGTAGATGTAAGGTTTTGTTATGTTTTAGTTTTGTCCCTTGTCTCCCTCTTGTGTTCAGTGTCATTACTTCATCCTGCAGTTTGTCATTTCACTCTCACCTGTATCTGTTTAGTAATTAGGTTTCTCCCCAGGTGTCTTTCATTATCTCTCCTCTCTCTGTCAGTATAAATACTCTTCTGGTTTCATTACTCCCTGTCGGTTCATTGTATTTGGTTCCCCTTGTGTATATGGTTCTCCTTGTTGTTCCCCCTTGTGTTTTATTTAGTTTTTGTATTTGCTGCCCTGTCAGCTTTTTCTTTTGTTATTTAATAAATCTTTTCATTTTATATTACTCCTCTCCTCCGTCTGGACATTGGGTTCATCTCCTCGCCACACCCTAACAGTAGAAATGTATTTATCCACACAGAAACCCCAAAACGCTGTAGTAACTATGCAAGGCCTGCATGTGGCGATGTAACTCAAACAATAATACACCAAAAACAGGAAACAAGTTGTGGAGAATGAGCATAAAGTTTGTACACAAAATGTAAACACAACAAAAAGACGACACCCTCGGGTCATAGGTTAGATTAGAGGTGAGGCTATGACATCTTTGTTTTCAAAAAGCTGCATTTTATCTCTTTGGTGGTCCTAAAATATTGTTTCTATATTCATACAAGGATGAAACCATAAAAAAACCTTTGTGGGTTCACAAAAATCCTTCCCCTGTGATTGGCCCCTTAGTGTTTTCTCCAATTTTTTCATCTAAAAATGAACAAAAACAAAAGGTCACTTTCATCAAAACCTTTTATCTGATGCAATAGGATGAAATTCAGAAAAATCTTTGTTCTTTGTTCTCAGTGAGGTTGATTGTATATCAGAAAAAACATTTTCTTTTAGCACCTGGTCTGCTTGAATCCAGAGAAGAAAACAGTTAAACTTACTCAGAATGTTGATTTTAGCCAAGCAGACGCTTCTCGTTGTTACTACAAACGGAAAACTTTAAACTCAGACACTCTTTGCTTAAAAGTCTTCTGGGACCAGCCTTTTACTGTTAATATTAATAACTGATCATTACTTTTTGTCATCAGCAGCAGCACACAAGATTTAAAAGTAATTTATTTATGTCCCATCTATTAGCTTGTTACCATATAATCACACCAGACAACACCAAAATACAAATAAATTGGATTTAATCTAAACAGATACTTTGCATCCGTTTGCACAGGTATTTGTTTCCAACTGAATCCAATTCTTTGTGTGCAGGACTGTTGAAGCTACAATATTTCACTCTCTCCAGTGAAACCCAGGAGATAATCAATACGACACGCCAAACAATAGAACACAATGATTTGAGTTTAATACCCTCGGCTCGAGAATCGCTAATGTTCCTGTTGCCAAAAATTGATCTTCTCCACACACCGGGAGCGACTCTTAACTGAAACGCACAGAACGGCCAAGAGTCAAAGCCCATTGCTTGCATACGACGTAACATCTGCTTGTAACTGTTGCACACTGTTAGGTACTGTTGTAGACTGAAGTACATGTGGTTAAAGGGGCAATATCATGTAAAATCAACATTTTTGAGTTTTATATCATGTTATAATGTTATCCTCTCATCAAAAACATATCCAGAGTCTTACTTTGATTCATTCATGCATGTTTGAGAAATCCTGTGCTGTCCTGAGGCAGCCAAGCAGGGAGCAAAAACTACTGGTTGGGTCCAGAAAAACCTTTTGGTAACATCTCCTCCTCTGGGCTGGGTCTCTGAACCAAGCTTCCTCATCACAGAGCACACCTTCCCACCCCCCGGCCCGCCCCGTGACTCCTGCAGGCTCTCAGCAGCAACAACTAGCAAACATCCGGTGAAAAACATGTCTGCTGAGCTCCAATACTAACCACTTCTCCCTCCAGTCCTCTTCAGATTAAAAATACCTTTGAGCAAATGTATTTTCAGACGCCAAGTAAACTACGCTGAGCTTCCGTATTGCAGTGCACCTCCCGCCCGTGACTCCTTCAGTCTATCGGCAGCAACCATAGAAGTAAACAAACACTTTTCCTCTGCAGTTAAGCTGAAAAACAACTCGCACTGTTTTGTTCACATCCTTGTTTGGTCTATGTGTTCAGATTTGTAACTTATATTATGATCAGTGTGTGTCTGTGAGGATGACTGAAATAATCTCACCAGCTGAAATGTCCTCTCTGTAATCGCTCCGGATCTTTGGAAAACATGCTTTCCGGTCCAATGGTAAGGTTCATATGTGTCCTGTGATGCAATTTTTCAAAACAGATATTGTATAATGTTGCTTCTTTTTTTTATTATAATTGCAACAAAGTCTGCTCCAGGTTGTAAATAGCAGAGTTCTGTAGAAAAGCGACTGTGATGAAGCTGAA
>JARVJO010000002.1:16524465-16566189 GCA_031762555.1 Cynodonichthys magdalenae | reverse complement strand
TTGGAAACTCAAGACAGCCATGACATTATGTTTTTTACAAGTGTATGTAAACTTTTGACCACAACTGTATATAGAAATAGAGCATCAAGATAAAATAAGTTTAACACTTGACTAAGTAAGCTCAGAAGTGGAGCTATGAACTCACAGTGCAACCCCCCCACCCCCACCCCCAAGCAAATTATTGTTCTTGCAGATGGAGAACTTTTCATGAAAATGTACATCCAGTGCACACTTGACATCAATCCAAAATAGCTTTAGTGTAATGGGGTCAAATCAGAGGGGGACCCTGGACTTGTTGATGAATCCATTAGCAGAAAGAAAAAAACATTTAATTATGTGGCAGGAGGCTTTGGTCCTGATGGACTGCAACCACCTGCTGGAAGGCAGAGTCACAAAGAGTCCGTACCCGGGGTTGGGAGGGGTCTGCAAAAGTCTTTCCTGCCCACTAAATAAGTGTGTGGAGCTGGGTGCAAACACTGAGGAGATCTGTGAACTAATGAGAAAATAAAATACCATCTTACAGGCAAGATTCTGGCAGAAAGGCCTTGAGTTCACTTTGAGTTCAAACCTTTTTCTGCTGAGGTGCACAAAGAAAGTAGAATATTTCACAAACAGTGAGAAATTATACTCATGAAAACCTCCTCACATTAGAATCACATAAATCTGACATCTTCCTTTCCATGATCGTTTCCCTTTGGTCAGGAGGGACGGTGGGTGGTGACCATCTTCTGCAGCCCATGACCAAGAGGTTTAAGCTACGTTTCAGACCGAACGTGTTTTAAGCATCCAAAAGGCGCCCGACGCTTCAAGTTGGCTGCTTGTGCTCTTTCAGGTCAGACGCTTTCAGTGTGAATGTAGACTTGTGTCACTCAGAGCCTCTGTTGTTTTCCTCTGCCAGTCTGGTGGATGAAATAAAGAAAGTGGCTTTGCTTTATTTACTGGGAGCAAGCAAACATCGGGCTCATCAGATAATTAATTCACCAGATAATTCGGAGGCGGTCTGTTCGGTGAGTTTCACCACAGGAGCTGCGAGCTGACGAGGCTCGCTTTCAGAACTATTTTTATCCCGAGCTCGGTTTAACACCTCGGTCAGTTTAACGAGCTGCTGAGCCGCATCGGTGCTGATATCTCCAGCCAGAACACCAACTACAGATGGTCAATTTCAGCTAAAAAGCTCCTGTCCATCTGTTTCAGGTTAGTGGGCAACATTCAGGAAACCGTCACGTGGAAAAATGCACTGCTACGTCACAGAGCAGAGTCTCTCTGATTGGTTGACGCGGCGCGTCGAGCAGCAAAAGTTCAGATTTTTGAACTCGAACGTCGGCTGCTTTGGACACGCCACACGCATAGCAAACACTCAAACTGCACCTACTGCTTCAAGACGCGCCGCGCTAAATGCGCTAGACGCGTCGCGAGCACCGTAGACGCATCTCCACCATTGACTTGTAAGCTGGATCCTCCTGCTGCTCAAAATGCATTCGGTGTGAACCCAGCTTTACCCCGTGAGCCCACAGGAGAGAAAACCTTAACAGCACACAGCTAAAATCCACCAGGCAGCACTCTTAAAAACCAGACAAGTTATTATTTGCAGCACAATCTGGCCTTGACGGACACTGCAGGAAAACAATAATTTGGCTTTAAACCTAAGCAGAATAAAAAACACCTTAACCCATTACACAAAGCAGAAAATCAATACCAAACAAATACGGCGCCTTAAGCTGACACCTGGAATCACAGAAATAAAAGCGGGACTGAGTTTGCACTTGCCTCTGAGCTATACAGGCAATAATACTCGGCTTTGAAAAAGAAGACATGTGATGCTTGACCAAGGCGGCTTTCTCAATAAAACTCCACACGCTCAAGGCAGAATGTGGATGATATCGCTGCGAGACTGAAACTAATATTACTCTCATGCAGGAGGCAGTTAAAACACCAATGCACCATCCCCCTGAATGTCTCTGAATATATGTTTTTTGGTTTCTCCAAGAGAGATATCACACTCTACCATTTGAGTCCAATTGGCAGCTTTAACAGCTTTCTGACAGAAGGTTACATCAGTCAGATGGAAACACATTCAGGTGACGAGATCATTTTATTCAGCTGCTTCTGCCCGACTCAGTGGGTGATCCAATGCAGCGGGGGAGCTCACCCAGAACCGTGCTGCAGTTTGTGGGTGATACTAAAGGGCGTCAACCTCACTCCAGCGAGCCATTAATTCTCCTCACACAAATTAATCTAAGTGTGTGCCTCTGCCACACACAGAGAAACCCCCTTAATGCTTTCCCAACTAACCCACTCCAGCACACAGCCACATTTTGGCACCTCAGCTGAAGCGGGAATGCCAGAGATGGAAAAAGAGAGCTGAAAATGGGGAAAAATACTCTCCATCTGATGTTTAAATAATGCATAGTACGAGTCAGTGTAGCCCGTCTAGCCTGAAAGGAGTCATAAATACCACACACATGTGAAACCTTCATGGTTTTCTGCCACATCTGAGCAGCAGACAGCAGTCCGTTGACAGCATTACAACTCTCACACATCGCACACTTTTACTTTTTCAGACTTTCAAATCATCATACTCTTTCTTGTCATAAATCATTTATGGATCCCATTTAAAACTTTTAGGATGCCAACATACACAATATAAAGCACATTTTTTAGAGCAATATTGGGAGGATTGGGCCCACTCACTTACTTGCTGAGGATTTGAATTGATGTTCCCGTCACATCTGTGCTGGGAGAAACCACAAACAGATGTTGGTAAAAATGAAGTTACCGTGTCAATGTTGTGGTTTGGAGTTGAGTTTGGTGCAGCTGGTTTGCACTGTTGCCTCGCAGAAGGGAAGATTGCAGGTTTGAATCCCTGCTGGATGTTTTCTCCAGTTTCCTCCCACAGTCCAAAACACGCATGATAGGTTGATTGGCTACTCCACGTGTCAAACTCAAGGCCTCTGCACCACATAACAAGTTACATTCATAATCTTACACTGCCTGGCCAAAATAAAAAAAGTCGCCACCTAGATTTAACTAATCAAATAGGTACGAGCCTCCTATTGGATAACTACAGCATGGGCGATTATCTTCTAGCTGGCAACAAGTTATTTAACCCCAACTAGTGCAATGAGTTACTTCTCATTTCTTAAACAACTATATGGAATGACATCCTGCGGTCGTATCAGTCTGTTTGAGAAGGGTCAAATATCTGGCATGCATCAAGCAGAGAAAACATCTAAGGAGATTGCAGAAACTACTAAAACTGGGTTAAAAACTGTCCAATGCATTTTTAAAAACTGGAAGGATAGTGGGGACCCATCATGCCTGTGCAGGCAGTGCTGCGGTCTGTCAGGTCTAGGAATCTTATCGAAACAATGCCACAGCGAATGTGTGCTGCAATCAAAGCTAAAGGTCGTCCAACAAAATATTAGAGTGTGACTTTTTTTTTTTTATTAGTGGCAACTTTTTTTTTGGCCAGGCAGTGTAAGTAACCTACAAACTAAATGAATTATACTCTGCTAAAGTTTTTTATGCCCCCTATTTGTGGCTACCCTTAGATAGATGGCACCCTTAGCATTTGCCTGTACTGCCTATAAGATTCTAGAAACACAGAGAAAAAAAATGTGTGTTGTAGTAGTTAAAAGTCATTTTCACTTTTTATTTTTATTGAGCAATGACAAAGGTACATCATTCTGTGTTTAATGAAAGGATGAGAGAAACTCTTGAGTTGTGCTCTCCCTTACCTTGATGTGTTTCCATGGTTACCTGTTATCTTCTGTTTTGGGGGGAGAAGAATGCCTAAAATGTGAAGCTTGATGGAAACATCTGGGAAATGTGAAGAAAACAAAAAACCAAATCTGAACCTAAAGAGGCAAAATTACATTTCCGTGCCTAAAAAAACAAGATAAACAAGATCAAACTTCTGCGTTATGTTGAACTGACTTTAATTTTGTGTCACAGTTTTTCCACTCAGATGTCTGCAAATCGTATACCTATGTTTCCTGGACTCACTCAAAAATTTAGGAACAAAAATAAAAACAGTGGCGCACAAACAGCATTGCTGTGGCTCAGAGGAAGATCTGATGTTTGAAAAGTAGGTGAAGATTTTCAAACTAAACCAAAGAAAAAAACCTTCAAAAACATTCAGCTGAGTTGATCTGTTAAAGCCATTTGCAGATCATTTTCACTCGCTGTGAGTGAAAATTTTACTTTACAATATTGACCCGAAAACAAATTCTTCACGTTTTTCTGCAGACAATCAACAGTCTTGGTGCAGGTTCCTGTTAGACTTTACCTTCTGACTCTATACATGGTTTAAGAACTGTTTCTGTTTTTGATCTTCTAAATTTTTCTTTATTTTACATATTTGACATCTGAAACCCTCTATGATCTTGGTTATCTGTGCAAATGAGGAGCGACCCTCCTCTGATCATTTGACATTGCCTCCATCAAAACGTCCTTATCTTCAGTGTAACTTGTTACCTTGGAAACCTGTCGCTCCCTCCTCCTCTTGGCTTGTCATTTCACCTCCTTAAGAGCTGCTGGTGTGTTGCAGCTGCTGCTGATGACACACAACAGCATAAACTGATCTTTATTTCTTAAGATTGTTCTCCATTTTATGAAGAAAAAAAGGGAAAAGTCACACATCATTTAACACTTTCTCCTTTACAGGATAATCTCAGAAACTCCTAAATGAGTTTGATTATGCAGAAAAAACAAAAATGAGAAAAAAAATAGTATCATTGTCCTCCGAGGACAGCTAGTATAACTGCTGAGGCTCCACAGCTAATCTTATTTACTGCACCATAGACTCCATGATTAACTTAAAGGAAAGATTTAACTTTAATGCAACTCAATGTAAGAATCATAAGTGTAGCTTTGAGTCTCATCCGTTCTGTCTGAGTTTAATATTAACTTATATAACAAAGGACCAACAGAATGCCAAAGCTAAAATTGTTTGTTTCAACACACTGATGAATGTCCTCTTGACACTTTTTCAAAAATGCAAACAATAAATTTAATTGCTGTGTTTTTCTGCTTTGATTTATTGTCTCTTGTTTTTTTTTTATCCATTCCTGCAAACAATAAAAGGATGATGAGATTTCAGCCAAAGTAGAATTGTCTTATCCAGACATATGCATCACAATTAACAACAACTGATCGTTAAAAGTTATTTTCAAACAGAGTTTATTACAAATATGCAGAGTCGTGAGAAACAGTAAAGAAAAATAAAGCTCAACTAAAAAAAATAAATATTTTTTATTCATTCATGGAAACAAGCATTTGTTCACATGATGCTAAGAAAAACAAATAAATAGTTATGACACAAGGAGGTAAGAACATCAATAACAATAGATCAAAACACAGAAAGAACAAAGCTATAACTTGGATAAAGACTCGTAATATGCTTGGAGTTTATAGTGTTTACAATTTTCTCTTAGCTGTTAACAATTTTAGGACACAATCAGAGCTTGCTGGCAGCAAGATCAAAATAAAACAAGTCCTATACAAAAAAAAAAAAAAAACAATACAAAACAAAACAAAACAAAACAAAACAAAACAAAACAAAAAAAAAAAACCAAAAAACACCCAAACAACTGTTCCATTGTTGTTTTAGTTTCTTTGGTTCAGAATGATAGAGAACAGGTAAAAAATGAACAACTATGTCATTCTTTTTCATTCCACAAAATGATTCATTCATTCATATTTTCTATTTCTATTTTGAAAAGTTTTAATAAAAATATTTGTTTTTCTCACCAAAAATTATACTTGCATGTGGCTAAGATGTGAAAATGCAGTTTATAAATATATTTCCCTTCTTTATTTTGGTTGAACTTTTTACATGAAGGAATAGATATTATAGATGGGTAGATAGATGATTGAGAGTTATTTTACATCATCTCACTCTTATGTTTAAACACAGTTTTACATAAAAATGTACAGGAGTAAAAAGAGACCTTTATTTCCTGACAGACAGTTAATTCAGGTCTTCGGTTACTAAATAGAGTCTGATGTATCTGCAGTCACGTTCTGCAGCTTGGTGCTGAACACAGTTTGCCCTGAGCGTGTCGGTCCTCAGTAAGACACACGGGGAAAAGAAATGTCAATAATGAAGAGAGAATCTCTGCAAACAGTCACTCATACTGATGAGTCCATTGAGCACAGCAGCAGGAAGGCTAATTAAATCATGGCATTTAACCAAAAGCTTTAGAGCAAGGCAACACATCAACATATGAATGATTTTATCAAGGATTTAACAGCTAAAGTCTCAAAAAGATCACATTATTGTTTTCATTATAACAATACAGAGAAACAATAAAAGAGGATGTATAAATCTCATATTTTACGATTTTTTTCCTCAAATCAATTCAATTCAACAGAATAATTACATGTTCATTATACATTTTAAGGAATTGTTTCACTTTATACTATTTGTTTTTTGTGTTTTTAAAAATGAATTCATTTATAGGTTGTAATTGTTTCAGTTTTGTCCACAATTCAATCAATATGTTATTTTTTTTCTAAAAACGTGTTCAAAATATTTGGTTAGCTTGTAATTCTGACCAGCATGTTGCACTACATCCACTGTTGATACGAACCCAATCAGAGCAACAGAGATTGTCAGATTAGGAGTTTATCAAATCTAAAATAACCTGTTTTCCTTCTTAATGGGAAACACAGGTGAAGAGCTAATATCTTACCTGTTGTAGATCTTTTTTTTTTGTACGGAGAAGTAACATTTAATTTTGACCAGATTGATGAGCTAATGGCTAATCTGAACAAAGCCAAGACCTCAGTGTGTTTCTGTTTTTTTAAAACAAATCCAACTCTTCCCGAGAGAAGAACAAGAAAATATTTAAATTTTTATTCATTTATTTTGCAATTGTAAACAGCAAGGGCAACAGCTAGCTGTAGAACTTTGCTGGGCAATTCTGTCAGGAAAATCCTATTATTTCTAACCGTATAACTGTGTATTGCCCATTTAAAAGCAATACAAATCTATTTTTTTAAATTAGCAGTAGCATGAACAGCTATAAAATCTTTAAAATGGAAGTTTATTTTTTAAGATTGCAAGAATCCACTTACATTTGGCCCTACTCAGACTAGTATTTTATCACTCCTACTGTTTCTTTAAATAAACAGTTATCTACAACAGGCAAGATGTTTATTGTTCATAAGGAAAAAAAAACTTTATATATGCAAAAAAAAAAAAAGAGTCAAATGTTTCAAGTAGAACAGGATAACAATCAAACAGAGTACTCTCAGAGTTTAACTTGATTTGAATCAAATGTTCAATGTACAGACAAACACTGGTAGATAAACTCAAACTATAATTTAATACATACCCCCCAAAAACATCAATAATTCTGCTTTTGCGGTTAATGAGAAACATTCATGCAGTTGCATGCTTTCAATTCCTGAGAGATATAAACTGACTCCCTTTTTATACAGGCTGCTCTTTAGGCAGTTTTGTCATAACATGAAGCAGATGTATATTACAGTTTGCGTAAAAAAAACCCTTTCATTTCTAACTTTAAATTCTCAGCAAGAATGGCACTATAAAAACACAGTCTTTAAAACTCAGGAGAAAAAAAAGAAATGAAAACATGCAAGATTTTTTTAGCTTAATAAGTAATTACATGCTAAATAAAGAAATAGCACGGCTCAGAATGATACAAGTGGCTTTGCTCTGTCTGTAACCTATGCAGAGTGTGTCTGGATCATGAGAGAATTACTTTGCACTGTGTTGTGGTGCGTCCCTTGGCTGTTTGGGTTTTTGGATGTTTCCCAGACAAAAGCCTGTCCAAATAAGATCAATGTGTTTGTGCTTTTCCTCCTCGGAGCGGGCGCTTGTTCCCAGGTCCAGCAGCGTTAACATGTGGAATAAATAAGCTTCGTACGAAGCTCATGTTTGCAGGCACAAAGAGAAAAAAAATGTTTATGTAAGATAATAAACTCCTAATTTCAAGGCACAGAACTCAGACAGAACTGTGCATCATTCTATGACTGCAAATTTCGATTCAAGAGAATAGCAGCACGCATAAACCTCTGTGACCTAGAGATATGGATGATTCAGTGAAAATCTTTTTTTTTCTTTTCTCAATTTTATGCCTCTCCGTCTTGTCAAAGTGACATATTGAGGGCAGCGGGGAAGTAAAAATGCTGCCTGGTACTTTTTACGGCTCCATTAAGATAGTGTGCCTAATTGTATCACTGCTAATTACAGCATGGCTAAAGCGGTGTAATAAGAACCCAGCATAATGATCCATTACAGCAGAGGAAGATCTTCAGGACTTCTAGCACCTTTAGCGGGCCCGCTCACCGCTGTGGCTGTAAACATATAATGGCTTAATGGTGGAACAATTTGGAAGCAGCTGGAGGTGAAGCAGCCAAGGCAGCTGTTTTGTTTCAAAAAGGATGGGGAGGAGGTGGTGGTGGGACATCACAGCCCAAGTGCTGCATTAAACTCTGCGCTGTGAGAGCACACACACACACACATGCATACCCATGCACATGTAAAAAAAAACATGCAGATTTGAAAGGTGAAGGACAGTTTGTGCTGAATTCTCTGGCGCAGACAGCAAAAGGAAGTGATGCTGCAATTATTACAAACAAAGCATGACTTAAAATTTAAAACATCCAGCAGGTATTATTGATAGGATCCACAGCGCCCTCTACTGGCACCAGCTGTCCCTCCAGTCTGTGGTTCAGGAAAACATCCCCCTTCCAAGTCCACAAGCAAAACCTTCAGTCCCAATCTCCAACCCACAAGCACAGAGGCTATAATTTTGTGGCTCGAGCGAAGTGATTTACTCATCTGAGGTTTTCTGCTCCAGCTGATTTCTGTGCCTCAGAGTGTGTTTGTTGTGTTTGTTGTTGGTTGGCGAAACAATAGGCATTTAGTACTGCATGTGTCAAGCTAAGCAAATAGTTGTTTTTATCCTGCCTCCTTATGACGGCTGCCTTCAGCTGATCAGAAAACCATCACCTGACTGGCTTCCTGCTCGCACTGTTACAGACTGTGATTAGAAACAACCTGTTTAAAGAAACCCACAGCAAAACTTTAACACCTTGACAAATACTGTGGTTGAGGAGAATACATCAAACAGGCGAATAGTAATGTCGTGCTTTAATTTTTTTTCTGCAGCAGATGTGAAAAAAATACTTCAAATTCATAAATTATTTTAAGAAAAGCCAGAAAAAAGCAGCTGAAGTGACTTCATTCAGATATTGCGATTTTTTTCGACTTATATAACACTGTTATCTTGCTATCCTGTACACGCTACAAGTATATTTTTGTCTGTATTTGAGACTTATGCTTGTTTTCTTTTATTGTTCTGGGACCTGAGTACATGTTCCCTTCTATCATAAATAAATATGAACTGTGTTTTATCAATAAACAAACCTAATGTGTTGCCTCTGTGTTGAGCTGGGTTTCTGTTTAATTACGCTTTAATATTAGCATTCATGCTAAACCATATTTTACCTCTTTTCCTCCTCAAGACCCTCGTCGACTTCCTCCACAGATCGAGAATTCACCGACAACAGTTCTTCTGAAAAACGCTGCCATTATTGTCCCAGACGTTTTATGAAAAAATTAAAGTTTGTTTTTGTTTAGCTTTTTTACACGAAGCGTGCAGAGCGGAAGGGGCCTGCAGAAGAGGCTGCGGGCGTTGTCAAAAGATAAGCCATAGTGACTTATGGTTTACATGTTGATTTAATTTGCCTCCTCCACGTACATCACAATAACGATGCTCAAATATATGGTGCAGTCCCAATTAAAATGCAGCATTTCTGAACACAATGCAACAAATATCCTATACATGTTAGCTTGTAGAATATATGTTGTGAATAACTCTCAGCTACTACCACAAAACATTTTTGCTCAATATCTGTCAAACTGACAGTGCTATAGTCAGTTTTGTGTTTGCTAACTGTGGCAGCCATCTTGGATTACATTTTGGGAGTTTCATCAGTCCGTCTACTGGTTTATGAGATATTTTGCTAACAGACAGACAAATAAACACACAGACTCAGGCAATCGCATCATCGCCCACCTTTTTGATAGTGGGTGATGATGTCACTTTCTGATGCTCCGAATCCAACACTCTGAGAGCAGCAGAGAGATGTCGATTTTACACGACAGCTTTTTTCATGACAACCTATCGAGTCTTATTCACAGTCCTCTCCGCAAACAGATAAACGTTTCAAATGTCCTCACGGGCACCGAGGATAAATATGTTCGCTAACAACTCTCGCTTCTGCCGGAGCTGCTTCTATTTTGTGAGCGGCTACGAAAACTATGGTAAATGTTTGACCCGTGAATGTGACAAATAAGAAGCAGACGCTCCTTCCAGCTGTGAACCATTACAAACAGTGGATGGAATGTCCCCCCCGCTGCTTCTCCTAAAGAATGTGCATCTCAGCCCTTTGTCCTCTGAAAATAAAAAAATAATGTTGGGAACCAGAATAATCTGTGCATTAATGTTGTGATGTGGTCAGTTTACTTCACTTCAGTTTTAATCTATCTCGACACCTGTGACCAGGCCAAAACATAGTTACTTTTAACAGACACAATGTGGCTTATAATCTAATGCAGGGACTGTTTGTGGTGAAAATCCTTGCTGAAATGTGAAACAGACCCTAATTGTTGATCTTTATAAGACCATCTTCACCAGAGGAGTTTAGTTCTGAGAGCTGAATGAAGAGTTTCAAAGTCCGACGATAAAATTTCAGATAAATTTCGTTAAAAGAAGCTTCATTGATGAGGAGCAGAAACACAAACAAAAAAAATTACATTTTTTGTTTAGATATATTTACATAGAGAGCAGTCTGATGCACACATGAGCAAAATATGGGCTGAAGATCTCAATTTAGCCTCGAACATAATAAAATAACTTAAAATATGCAAAATCCCCCCCTAAAAAACAGGCTATTATTGACTCTTTTTTTTTTCACTAATAGAAATCTGTACGTTCTTTAAAAAAAATATCCTCCAAGTGTAAAAACAAGAGTTAATTTATAAATAATTTCCTTTGTGAGGATGTTTGCAGATGATGGGATGTTGAACACAACACTTGTACAGACCATTCTATGTCTGTACAGCTTAGTGTACAAGTTACTTTTTGAGCCCAACAGAGTAAAATAAAAACTGTATTTCTATAATTGGGCTTTTACTGTTTTGTTTTTCTAAGGATAAAGATAAAATTTATTTAACTAAGATTGTTTTGTTTTTTTACAGAACAAAACAAGACAAAATGGCAAAAGACTTATGTACGCATTTTTATTTCACATCTCCTAAACCTTATCTGTCTCTGAGAGCATAGTTTAAATTTAAATAGCAAAGACAGAAATGGTAAAATACGTTTCATTTCAAGATATGTGAAGTGCAATTATCTTACTGCACTGGCAGATTGTTTCACTTATTGAGAAGATTCAGACTTTAATATTATTTTTAACCTATTTTTAGATGGCTAATATTGGCAGTGAAGAAGACAAGTTTTGTACGTTTAAAAGTTTACTACATTATGTGTTTTATATCTGTACAACTCCTCCATCTGGACAACAGGACTAAAAAATGTTATCATCCAAATTCTTTTTCAGATTAGATTTTTTCCCCTCTGAGCAACAAAAAAACGAAAAACAGAGATTTAGGTGGAATCTGTCAGTTTTTGCTCTGTGCCCTGCAGCTGTGCAAATTAGAACATCTCCATTTTTTTTTTCCAGAAATCTCCATTCCAACCTGACAACTTATAAGCGAGCAATTTCAGGCCCAGCTGCACCTGCGGTATTGACGTGCCTCGTCAGGAGTGTCAGGCAGGAAGACAATCATTTGTTTCGTAACACGACTGAAATGAGCTCAGGGTCTGGATGCTGTCTGCAGAGTGACGCCCAGGAACAGGTTGCATTTATAAAACACATCTCACTGAAATCAACCCACACAACATGCAACTCACCCCCCCGCATTTCAAACATATAGCTTTATTAAGAAACACAATTCTGATGTAGAAATGCCTTATTTGACAAGATTTGTTGTAATGAAATCGACTTCTGGTTTAGATTGTGATGAGGAAAGCGAAGGCCTAGAAATATTTGTTCCAGTAAACAACATTGTCTTTTTTTAACAGCCTCCTAATTAAAAAAGAAATCACTAGTTCCATTTGTTCATTGCCAATAATTTACCCAGGAAACCAAACAGAATTAAAAAGTGCATTTCATCACACTGAGTGGAATAAAATTGTCTCGCTGCAATTTAATGGAATTTAAATATGAATGTGAAAAGTATAGATTGTCCAAGCCTCATCTGTCAAACTGCCTAAATCAAGAAAAATCTTTATTCCATGTTCATTTTTTTATTTTTTACATTTTTTTGACTTGGGAAAAAAATCAATTATTCTAAAGAGGATCAGTTTTCTCTCTGCGCTTCCGTCACTGGCTCTGAGGGCTGAGGTTGCTAGGTGATGGTGGCTATCTCGGTGGTGATGTGATCCCCCGTGGGCCTGATTCTCACTCATCACCTCCGCAGATAGATACAGGGCACGTGGACGTGGACATACACCCACCCACACACACACACACAGTATGAGGGACCACTTCTATCCAGGGGTCTTTCTTTCTCTGGGCTCTTATCTGTGCGAGGCTGTTGTCGCTCTCTCATCGCTGTGCTGAGAACAGCTTCAATGATCTGACCTGATGAGGCTCAGAAAAACCAGCCCTGAAAGCTCTTTTAGGTGTCAAGGAGAACCAGATGGTGACAATGAAGAGGCCCCGGGAGCAGGAGCGGCTCAGCACCTCTTCTGTTTACCGCTCCAACAAGATGTGAGCACAAAGCACCTTTTTTTTTTTTTGTACTTCTCTAAGCAAGGATGATTTATGTAGAGTTACTTTTGAAACTCAGGGGCCAGCTTCCCTTTTCAATCAGCTGCACATTCCTGAAGAACATTTAGCTTTGGGACAATTTGAGGAATGAGCTGAAAAACCACAACTTAGTAAGTGAGGAGCGCTGGTGATGAGAAACTGCCTGAAAATGAAGTGGTTATGTTAAAAAATAAATAAGAGACAATAAATAAACCAGTGTTTCACATCTTGGAGTCAGTAATATTCAAAATGTTTCTTATTCCTTAAAAACGTGGCTTCCAACTAGAGATGAAATCTATCCTCACTGTCCTAAAGCTTAGTTAGATGATTATTTTTTATCTCCCAACTGAAAAATATATAAACTAATCGGAGTTTAGATTCTTTTCTGAATGACTAACGGTGTGAAATGTCCACATTTGAATTTAATGTCCTAAACTTGTGTCACTGATGCAGATTTCATTGTGATTTTATGCAACATCAGTCCATGGAAGCAAATATTAAACTGATCGTTCTTTCATTACAGGGGTGTCAAAGTCAGTTACACAAGAGAGAAGTGTGTGTGGGTGTGTGTGTGAATATCTGTCAATATTCATTAAAGAAAGTGTTATAAAACAAATTATTCTGATAGAAATACAAATTAACCTTTCAAAAATGATATAATATGTAGCATTTAGAATATATAACCTAACAGATGATGAAAAACAAAGATTAAACTTCTCCTAACTTAGACACATAACTAGTATTAGTACTTTTTTTTAAAATTATCATTTAGATATTCTATCACACTCCAGCAAATCAGCTAAAAAAAGAAAACCCACTAAAAATCCAATTATTTGACTTTAAAATGGGAAAAGAACACAGAAAAAGTTAATTAAAGTAGATTCTCTGTTACTCTTTTCACACCAAAGTCAAAGATTAATGAAAAATTCAAACTTAATTTTCTTGGGCTGAAAGTTGGTCAGCATGAGAAGAATGCACTAAAGCCAGTGACAAATGAAAAACCATAAAACTATTTTACATTGGGGCCGGATAAAATTTCAACAAGGGCAAGATTTGGCCCGTGGGCCTTAAGTTTGACTCGTGTTTTATTTGATCTTTTCAATCTCAAGATAATAATCTAGAGAAAAATCCGAGATCTGTCATGCCTTGTTCCTAAATTTAATTTTAAGACCCAGACTGAACAGAGAGGAGGCACAGATGATGTCATCTGATTGATGTGACTGAGATGTTCATATCTGCTTATATATTATCATTTACATCTAATCAAATAAACTTTTATAATATTGTTGCTGCCAGGCAGAGATTAGCCACCTGAAATCTGCCCGAATAAACAAACTGCAACATAAACAGTTTGGTATCAGACTGCAGAGCTAAAAGCTTCAACAGAAGAACAACATCTGATCTTCTGCATCAGGTTACGGGGTTTGGGGAGGTGTTATCAGCACTTTGGAGACTAACACACTGACGGTGTGCAAAGAGAGGAATCATGTTTTCCATTCCTCCCCTGCTGTATCCATGGGCACACAAATCAGGTCAAAACAAAAAAAAAAAAAAGAAAAGAAGAAAAAAAAGGAAAAGATGACAAATCTAGAGTAAGCAGAGGAAATAAAAGGGTAATCTCATATGAATCTTGTACAAAACGTTCAAAATGCTCCCAATAATAATAAATCAATACATAATTACGTAAACTAATATTCGTTTTCTTGTTTGTTTCCATGTATTTATTCAAGAAGAGTAATTTATTAATCATATTTTGTGCCTAAAATATGATTGGTAGCTACTGCATGTTGATCACTGCATGGATATATTGTTCATATTCAGGCGTTTAAATGATCATGATGTAAACGTGTGTCTCCATTCAAACATTTTAGCACAAGAATATGCAGCTTGCAGTCAATTTTTAATTAACCAGTTTTAACCAAATAAAAAGTCATGCTGAAAGTGCCTAAAAATTGGTAAAAAAAAACAAACTTTGTTTATTTTCATTTAATATCTGCCCTATAAAAAAATCTCTGCATTTTGGAATGGGTTTGAATATTTAGCAGCATCTGTGGCATTAGGAGAAACCACAGCGACGTGTGAAGCTTAGTGCAGCTCTGTGATCTTTTCTCTGAACACACGTCTGCTGCTGGGATTTAGCACAAAGCTGAGAGGCTCGAGGAGCACAGGGTGTTTACAGCTCGCCTAAAATCAGCATCATATCTCCACTAAAGACACATTTTTCACAAACAAAATGTTTGGGAATAACTGATCGGGTCAAACTCGACATGTTTCTGTAACACTGAAGAAGTCTCTTTTTCAAGGAAATTTGTGTGACTGAGCTGGTAAAAACCCGCTCCCAGTGTAACACTGAAAATAAGTGACCTACTTTCATTTTTTTTTTTTTTTTTTTGCTGGAGCTAACTCAAACTTCACTGACACAAGTTTTTAGTTTTCCAAGTTTCAGCACACCAGTATGAGTAATAAATCAGTGGATCAGATCTAACACCCCAGTCTAAAGATTTTTGAACTCTTTTGATTGGGCTTAATTTTATGCTCATTTCCAATATTTTAACATTGTTCCAACTTCTCAAGTGTTTTGACATGTATTTATTTCATGTTTACTTTAAGCAAATACTTTACGTAGTTCAGTAGAGTGGAAACAATTGACATATTTTTAATTAAATCCACTACATGTTTTTTGAGTGTTTTTGATGAAACCCCTTTCTTTTGTTTTCACCAGTGATATAGAAGCAGATCATCTAAAGAGGGTCTGGTAGGAAAGTTATGAACATTTAATATTTCCAATATTGTAAACGGCTCTTTAAATGAACTCATTCTGGAGAAATTGAGGTAAATATTTTAGCCTTTTTCTGAGATGACTCTCAGCTACTACCACCCATAATTTCTGTCTGTAAAGTTGGCTGAGTTGGAGCCATCTTGGTGTTTAAAGAAGTTGCTAAGCTGTGGCGGCCATCTTGACGTGCGTTGACTTCAAAAGCTGAGGATGTGCATTACACAATCACTTTTTTCGAGCGATTCATTAAAAACCATCCAGTGGTTCATGACTTATTTTGCTGAAGAAAAAGAAAAAAGAACAAATGCACACACTCCCACACAGACACAACCAAAAACATAATTGTTATTTCGCCTTGGGTGGCAGGAAATAAATTATGATCTCAAATTAAAAAGGAGTTTGTTTCTTGATTGATCTTTTTGGGCATCTCTTTCAGGACATTTTCTCAGAGCGACTTGCAAACACAAACGTTTGCACGCAAATGCGAGCAACCTCACACATGAGCACAGACTTCACAAGCAAACAACGTCTCCTCTGAAAGGACGCCTCTGAGAGCATCTGCGCTGGAATGGCAGGAAATTCGGCATCTCTCGGCGTGACAAGCGATGAGTGTTTTTTCGAGCATTTCAGAGGGATGAGCTGAGCGCCGAGGCCCACAGCCTCCAACAAGCCTGACAGAATTTATGGAGTCCAGCAGCAAGAGGTTCTCATTATCCATGTCATCTTCTAAACAAATTGCCATATTGTGCTCGCAGCTGGGGCCCTTGGATCATTTCTGTCTCCTGGCATAATTTCTATTATTTGCTGTTTTCACAATGTGTCCACAACATTGTTCCACTTGTTAACAATGCATGACTTGAATGAAAGCAGGCGAGGTGGATTTTCATGTCATTATCACTTCTATGCTCACCTTATCCTTCTTTTTTTTTCTTTCACAAACATCCTCAAAAGCTCTTGTGTGGAATAAAACCACAGACAAATAACAGGAATCCCCCCAACCACCACAACCGGTGTGGGAGGAGGGGATTTCTGTTCCAGTTTTAAAGCCGTCCAGTTTTAACAGCGTTTATCTGGCAGCGAGCGGCTATGAATTATCTGCCAGGAACTGTGGAATAAATTGTGTCGAGGACTGGAGAGGACAACCAACTGCACCTGGTCTGCCACAGCTGGTTAACAACACTTCAGCTGAAGTCAGGAAGCAGAGGTTTAGTTCTGGCAGTTTAGATCTTTTTAAAATGAGGCTTTGTGGAAAGCTCATGAACAATTAACATCTTACCTGTTGCAGATAGCGCTTTGAAAGGCCTCAGAGTTAAAGTTTAAATCAACAAGCTAGTCTTAGTGGAACCAAGTGGACTCATGTCCTCATATGGGGACATTCGTTTCACTGCATGCCTTTTTATGCAGTTTAACTTGTGTTTTTAGTCAAAGCTGTTACTTTTAATTTATACATTTCATTTGTACTTTTTAAATTTATAATATGCTTTGATGTAATTTCTTGTATAAATTTTTGATTGCTTAAAAATTATATTTATTATCATCTATGAGGTAATCCAAATAGATAGGGAGAAATGAAAGATAAACTCCAAAGAAAAACATTTCAAAGCAGGTTATAGGAACCCTATTTTCTAAAAATTTTCCACTAATGTTATTTTCACATTGGATGGTTCTTCTGGTAGAAATATTAGGATTATTTTGCAGAAAGTGACCCAGGCTGTAATGTAAATGATACAGCTTGCTGCAACTATTTGCAAATAACCACAGAATCTAGTGCCCATAAACATATAATGTTAATTAGTGATGTAACAGTTTTTAAAATAGTGTTTACATAAATGTTTATAAATTTTTTTTTCATACTGGAATGGTTTTAGTACGGCATCTACTCCAAATAGCCGCTAGCTCATCAATCCAGTTTGAAATGAAACTCTAAACTAAAAATCCACACTGATGATGTTCAAAGAGCTATCTACAACAGGTAAGACACTACTTGTTCATAAAACACAGAACCCCGCTTTAAAATATTTAACGGCCAGGGTTTCCAATCCTCGTCCTAGAGGGCCACTAACCTGCATGTTTTAGATGTTTCTCTGCTCCAACACCTGATTTGAATGAGTGAGTGATTAACAGGCTTTTGCAGAACTTGAAGATGTGATTCAAGCACTAAATCAGGTGTGTTGGAGCAGAGAAACAAGTGAAACATGCAGGACTGTGGCCCTAAAGGACAGGACTGGACACCCCTGATTTGGGTCCTTGAAACTGTTTTACAGGCACAAACAAGAACAGGAGAAGTGTTGCAGTTCACACGAGGCAGCTACAGTAATTTATTCTGCTTATTTAAAAATAATATATTTCTAACTCAAAATATAGTATGTTGATTTTTTTTACAGCAAATTAGATTTTATCCATATCACAGAAGGGTGTATATGACAAAAAGAGGAATTTAACTAAACCAATGTACTTTTGTAAGAAGCTGTAGGTGGGAAGATAAGAGCTTTATATCAGCACTGCAGGTGCAGCAGAGTCCAGAGAGTCCAGTCTCCTGTTCTCGTCTTGTTGAGCTCATTCATGCCAAGCAGGTGCTCAGTTGAGTTGCATCCAGTGATTCAGAGCAGCATGTCCAACCCATTATCCCCTCTTCCTCCATGCCTGTCTCTGTGGATTCCCCCCATTCTAATAGAGCTTTACATTGTCCTTTACTCCTAACAAGAACACAGTGTGAAAGTCTGAATCATCCCAGGGAACAGCTAAAATACACTTTTATCTAAATTGTTTATCCAAAACACAAGAAAACGCAGCACCTGTAAAAGCTCATTCTTTCATGATCAGCGAGCCACCAAACTTGGTAGCATATTTAAAGAAATGAAAGCATTCAACTCTATATTGAGCTTTTATACATGGCAAGTCAATAAATAGATATGATCATACAGAGGCAGTAGATATTGAAGGGGGTGGGTGGAGGTGGACAAAAAGCAATCTTGGAATCTGTTCAGAGCTGAATGGGTCACGGCAGCCGTGTCTCCAGCCGAGCCAGACAGAAAAAAAGGCTTTACTTTTTTATTTTTTCATAGAATTCAGATCATTCTGGTCATCCTGATTTGAACAGTTTTGTTTGAAATATATTTTGCTGAATTTCTGTTGTTCATGTTCTGCAGAAGAAAATAAAAACTGGAATCCAACCTGCCATTGTAACATTTGCAAACAGACTTTATCAGATTTGTATTCTTTTAAGGGGTTGATGAGGTGCTTTATGTAAATTATTTTACAGGCACAGATAAGTAATGATTATATATATATGTAATATATATAATTTTTTTTTTTGTGTGTGACTTCAACGTTTATCTTTCTGCAATGATAATTCTAACAGAATACAGCCGAGGAAAATCACAACTGAACTGAAGAACCAAAAACAAAAAAATCAACATGAGAATTTATTCCTAAAATGTAATAATTCAGCTTGTTTTTTATGCAATTTAGGTGTATTTTTTTATTGTTAGTATTAAAATACAAAATGAAACATTTAACAAGTTGAACATTACATTATGTTTTTTCTTTCTGTGATACTTTAATAATGTTTGACAGACAAGTCAAGATTTTTGTAAGTATGGATGTTATGGACAGCAAGAGATAAGTCTTTAACTCATTTAAGAATTTAGTTTTAGTTTTTAATTGTTACAAAAGCACATAATTCATTTAAATACATTTATCCTGAGTAAATCAGCAGCTTGAGCAGACACATTATGGTTTATATGTTTTTATGTGAATCCTACTCTTATAGAAAAGTAGTGAAATGATGAAAATGAGGTGATTTTTACTCATTCAGCCGCCACAGAATTTAAAGATGAACCATTACTTTTATTTGTACCTTATTATCAAAACTCAGACGCACTATTTAACATGTAATAATACAAAAAAGATCAGTCCAAACAAGCCACAACATTCTGAGAGGACAACCTCAATTAAACAGAAGTTATTATTTTGGTCTGCACACACAAAAAACTTATCCCCATCAAAATGTGTAAAAAATTCCCTCATTCTCTTCATTTTCATGATATTAGCCACTGTCATAAAATGTGATCCTGTAATTACATGTTTATGTCTACGTGTGTTTTTCTGTCCTTTAGCTAAATACTTCATGAACTAGATGGATTTGAATAAAACTCTCAGGAAGGAATAAGCGGTGGATAAACAAAATAATATAATAATAAAAGTGGATAAGCGTCTACAACTGATTATTATTGGACCGATCTAAGAAAATGGCTAAAACTCAGTCGGTTTGACAAATGTCGAGCTGAGGTTTGGTCTGGTAGTAGCTGAGAGTGATCCTCAGCTCATACTCTAAGCTCTAACAGAAATCTTTATTTAAAACTTTGGCATACAGGCTGGCAGGCGGTCTACATTACTTCAAACTTATTTTATCTTTTTTTTATCTGAATATGTTTTCTAAAATAAAGCTTCTCATTATCTGTTCATAAACAAAAATTGAAAAAAAGTTTGATACTTCTGTGCCCACTGTTCAATAGTGAGCGTAGTCAGAGTGTAACAAAGTGTAGAGAATGCAATTATGCACATAAAATAAAGTAACTTTATGCTTTCCATTTAAGTGATATGTGCAGTTTCACAAACCCTGCATTAAGCCAGAGCCCTAAAGCACTGAGAGGAATCTAAAACAGGTGCTGCACAATCGGTTCTTCCACGGTGGGGGGAGAAAGACAAACAGGCACCCCTCCTGCAGGAACTGACAGAACATCACATTCTCCAGCCAGCTGTGTTGAAGAACATTCAGCATGTGTGCAATATATTCTGCTTTTACATTCAACACGTCCCTAAAAAAAAAGAAAGAAAAAAGAAGACGTTTTCTAAGCAAGTAGCATATTTCCTGCTCTCTTTGGTGGATTTTTCTCCTGACATAAGACAAAAGATGGGCTAATAAAAGCAAATGAAACAAGTCTGAGCTCAGTCCTCAACACCTTGTGTGTTCCTCTGGTGAGGCTGCAGCATCTGGTATGGATTTATACATTGACATTTTGGCTGCAGAATCAAAGCTTTTTAAAACTGAACCCACCCCCAAAATCTGTGAGATGGAGTCTTCTGGCTACAAGCTTTAAGTACAAACTCATGATGGTTTGCCACGTAACCGCCTCCGTGGCGTGAAATATAGATTTTTTTACTGACTCAATGTTTTTTATTCACGTAGCCTAAATGCATTAATCATAATATTGTCATTTTTTATAATGTTTTGTGGTTTGGCTTTGTTCACAAATCTTGAATTCTACCTCTTTTCTTTTTTTTCTTTTCTTTAACCAGTCCAGCCCATTACCGTCACAAACACTAAAGCGCCTGCTGTGCAACAATACACACATTCACATCCCACAGACAGCAAATTGCTTCTCTCATTCCCCGCCACGCCCTGCTTTCGTTCTCAGCCACCTGCAAAACAAACTGTGCTGGAAACTTCACTACAAATTACCCTGTGTCTGCCAAAATCCCCCCGGGAGCGCTGGAAATCAAAACCCTGAGTCTCCCTGCCCCCACAGAGGCAGGCCTCAGCCTCACACACACATGCAGAATATTTTAGTTTATGTAGCAACACTCAGACTTTTTTCCTTCTCTTTCAGTAAGTTTGGTTTAATTTTCATCAATCTGCACTTATTTTGTACAAAACAAGTTAAAAACAGCAATTTTTGGCTCAAAGATGATTTTTAGTTTTAAAAAGTGTCTAGCGGTGACAAAATAAATAAAGTTCCTGGCAACAGCGCCTCGTTGGGGATCCAGTCAACATGACACTGAAACTAAAGCCCCCCGCCCCCCAGTTCCTACTAAGAAAGAGTGAAAACTGAGACCTGGTTCACTTCATGGGAAAATCAAAAGGAAGGCACATACCATAGCAGTGAATAATGATCAACAGCACAGCAGGCTGGACATTGTTGGTGCCGCAGCGCCTCCTGCTGGAGGTGACTTCCAACAGGCAGGAGTGTCAGAGAGAGCGAGGGAGGAGGAGGAGAGACGGGTGTTGAAAGCTCCTTGGAAAAAGGATTAGGAGTGTTTATGTTGGCCAAGTGGCCCACTGCCAGCTGCTCAAGTGTGCAAACTTCTTAAAGCTGCAGAGCTTCGAGTCGGCCGTGAATCTTTTCACTCTATTTACCCTCCTCCTGGACTGTATGGATGGATGTGCTTTGTTAAAGAGGAAAGCACCCTTCACTTCACTTCAAACCACACCTTTGTATAGAAAAAAAAAAACCTCCCTAAAATATGCTGGATTCAAAACCAGTTCCCCTCCTAACCCACCCAGGCTCAAAGTGGAGCGCTTTGATACGTTCATTTATATTTTACCCCTTAAACACACAAGCAAGAATCCACTCTATAGAAAGATAAATCAACAGTAGGAGAAGATTCTGCCTGGGAGCTGGCAGCGGGCCAGAGCTCTGTGGCCTGGAGCTGGATCAGAGCAGCCTGACGTTATGAAACCGAGGGTCTGAGGTCAAGAAATAATAAAAGGCAGAACAGCAAACTCCAACTTTTGTTCTCGAGTCTTAGAAGCTTTATTTTCTTCCCCTGAACTCATCGACTAAAGTTTGAAGTAACACCAGAATTCAGGAGCTACAGAGAAATTTAGTTGCTTGCAGTTCTTCATTTTTGCAGCTCTTTTTTTTCCAAGTTTATCACACAATCCAAAAAAGGGTTAATAGAGCATGATTTGTTTACCGACATACTTAATAATCCGTAGCCTTAACATTTGCACATTTCTTTTGCATATGCGTCCTTACAAATTGCTTTATCCTTGTTTGACTTACACCAAATTAAACTCATTTATTTTACTTGATACTTCAGTCTTTAATTTTAACTGTGTGAAGGGACCTCTTTAGAATTTGATTGCCCAGTGTAACCCCCATCTTGCTGTACATACATGAAACTTCTTGACTCTTGAATAATCCAATGACTTTTATGTGTTTGAGTGTATTCTTCTGTTTTGACCAGACTTTTTTTTTACTTTTTAAATGAAGAAAAGCATTGTAGCTTTAATTTTTTTTCCTGTTTCTCTCAGCTTATGAGCAGTCTGGAGAGGTTTTATCAAGTTTGATCAAGTTTTGAGTTCACACTGGAGAAACTAATAGAGCTGCTTTTTATCTGTGGGACTGCAGATTGTAGATGTCTCAAGTGCATCAAGTAACAGGTTCAGTTTTGTTGTCGCATACTGCAGCCACCTTAGCCAACATAGCAGACATTTTCAGGTGCAGATTCACAAGTCTATTAAATAAAAATAAATAAATAAAATAAGGTATATGGTCATATTAGGATTTGAAGCTCAGGTCTTTTGCTGCAGTTTGTTGAAAACAGCCACATCTTATGGTTTTCTACCTGACCTCTATGTTGATAGTGGACTTCAGGTTCTGCGAACTAAAATGTGTCAAAACTGAAATAATCAAACTACCGAACACTGGACTCTACTCAGCAAACTATGTGGAAACCCAATATTTATCAGATCAGTTACTGTGCAGCTGCTAATTTGACTCTTATGTGCTGCCATCTTTTGGTATAAGAGGGTACTGCAACTGCAGGAGTAATTTGGGCCAAAAACACACACTACGGCACTAAAACAAACAAAATCAATACTGTGTAGTCCTTATCCACGGTCTCAGAGTCTGTCATTAAATAGGCTCAAAGTGCATAAACAAAGAGTTTGTAACATAAGGTGATGTAGTCACACCAACATGGCACAACCACATTTATAGTCATTTATTAAAGAACATGCTAATTTTCACACAAGTCAATATTTCACTAAAACACATCACCTACAAATGCATTTCCTAGAAAAGCCAACAAAAAATATTGTTCAGTACTTAAAATACTTCAGACTTTTTAAAAAATATGGACAGTCAGTACCATGCTGATGCTGGACTTATGTCTGATTGTGCAAACTAAACAAAAAGTCAACCAAAAAAAATAAAAACATATATATATATAGTTTTAGGCACTTAAGATTAGTAAGATTTAAATAACATTTTGTAATGGATCGCCTAGTTTTATAGATCGATCAATATATTAAAAGAACAAAACATATTGCACAACTTAGTTACCGTAAACAGTTTTGGCACAGACGTCTGGCATCATCTAAATAAAGAACGTGCACATAAATATACTAAACAGGTTAACCTCGTACGCTTTTGGTAACAGAATAAAGCATCTCCCTTTTACTTGTTCTTGGAAATAAAACCTTTAAAAATGAGTAAGACAAACACTGCAGCCAACATAATCCAGCTTTGACCTGAAAATATTCATCAAATACTTTAATTTCAAAGAGTATTTCTGAGCTGCTAGTGTGTCAAACTGAGACAGTTATGTATGAAACAATTTCCATTTGCTTAAGAATATTAATGCTTCTGCTTGGATTTAACTGAGAATAAAGTCACTGCTGGTGAATAGACAAAACTTGCCCTGAGTCAAAGTACTGAGAAACAAGGCTTGACTGGTTACTTTTAGAATCGAAAATGCAACAATCCTGAAAAGTGTTTTTCTACAACCTGCTCTGATCCGGATTTTAAAAACGTTCTGTTCACGTTAAACCTCAGCTTCCTGTCCTTGATCTATTTAAAGAAGGGATAGATGCCGATTCAATAACATCTGTTGGTGAAACTACTCCATTACCTTTAGCTTTGAAATAAATTATATAAAATATCGGCAAGACGATCCCTATCAGGAGCATAGCTACTACAGCGTTCCACCACTGGATTCCCCAGTCCGCTCCATGGCTCCCTGGTCGGTGACGTTGGAAACCAAACCAGTGCGGTTTCTCAGAGTTCTTCAGGAAATCTTCATTGTGATCAGATGTAGTCAGAATCAGTTTCTCAATATCATTATCCACATCCATGAGAAAGTCCGTGACCTCCTTCAGATGTGGCTGACCTCGAGCTCGGTCGTTAGGACTCACCGGTGATGGAGGTGAACAAGGCTTGTCCTCTTGAGGATCACGCAGGTCTGAGAACGTTTCTCTTAATAAGCTGTGCTTCTGAACTGGGATTTTGATGTATTTCAGGGCAAAAAGATCTTGTTCCTGTATGAGGTTGTTTATCCGCTTTAGATCGGCCACCTGTAAACAGAAGCAGGATAGGTTGTACGGTACTTTGAACAATTAGCAAAGAACAGCTTAAGTCTTAGTGACTTATCTTTTTTACCTTACAGCCGTATTGTAGTGCAAGCTTGTTGAGGTTATCCCCATCTAAAACCTCACGCTCGAGCAGCTGGATATTCCTCAGTTTATCTTGATTTATCTGCCTTGTCTCCAAAACACTGAGCTCCTCGTCGTCTGAGGACAGAGCAAACTCATTGGGTCTCCTTCGGAACATATACAGCTGGCCATCTGCGCTGGCATGAACATCAACCGGGGCCTGGAAAGCCTGTGGGCCATGCTCCCCCCTCCACATGATGACACACCAACCTGTAATTATGTATGAAAGCTACATCACTGAAGAGTAGATACCACTTATAACATTGTTGTATCAGAGTGGAGTTAAAGGTTTTCTGTAATTTATTCTGAAAAAAAAAAACTAACAATATAACATGACTTTCAATGGTACAGAAACCCAAATATTGTGTTGACAGAAACTGCAAAAAAACCCCAACAAACCCCTGTAATATATGTAAGGATACAATGCAAACTCAAAATAGGACAACTATTCATTATATAATATTATATAAAAAACATGAATTACCTTTTTTTTCTAATGACTGTAGAATTTAAAACAAAAATAAGGTAAAGAACAAAAGATCCAGTTAAAAAAAAACACAATAATGACATTTAATATTTCTTTTTCTCTATATGCTCAGTTTTTAATAAATATGAGTGACAGAGACAAAGTTACAAACAGATCTAAAAAAAAAAACCTTTAAAATATTATCTTGTGGGCAGAGTTGAGGTATTTGGCTCAGATTAAAAATCAGACATTTAATCTGTCTACCTATAAGTGTAATGTAAAGCCCCAGACGTGGGATGATCTGATTGGATAATTTAGAATAATTTGCATCTTATTTTATTACAGTTCCTATTTGTAAACAAATTTTTACAAAGTATTATTTTCTTTTTGTTTTAACTGCATCCAATAAAATAAGTTCTAAAACATTTTGGGAACTTTGATTCCTTTTTTTGGTCATATACCTATATCTTGTCCGCCAGCAAAAATGTCAACAAAGGCCAGATCTGGCCCGAGGGCCTTAACTTTGACACGTGTACCGTCGCTCCTATAAAACCCGAGAGCCAACGCACTAAACACTAAAACAGCACCATAATCATAGTTTTTCATACACACAAGCTGCTCGTTACATTTAAAGTTGACATTTCTTTCTTATAAATTTAGGTCGCTCCGCCTTCTGAAATACAACCAGCTGGATTCAAATTTCACGTTCTTATTCAGCCAACGTTTTCCCTTTAAAATATACCCCAACACTGTAAATAAATGTTGAACTACAAATTATACAGCTCATTTCTTCAGACAAATTAATTTAATAAAACTGACATGACACTATTGAAGTCGTCTTTTTTTTTTAATGAAGCAGACGAAGTTCACTCTGTTCAAGTTCAAGCTTAAGCTTAAGCTTTTGTCGTTCAGGAGCGTGAGTTGTCCACAAACTGTTTTATTTCAGTCACAGACACAGTTGAGTTGATTAATTCACCGCCCACTTTTTAAACTTAGACTTTGATGTTTTATGTTATTACCTTATTGCTTTGGAAACAGTAAGAGAAGCCCCCACTTTCCCAAAACTGTCCTCCTCAGCCGGACCTTGTTAGCTCGATACCGGTAGCAACTACTGCTACCAGCTGTTAGCCTGACTCTTCTTCTTCTTCGCACGTTAGAGAAGAAAATGTGCAACACCGCCACCTGCTGTTCAACAGAGCGACGGACCATTCACAGGATAAGTCACGACTCTTGAATAAACTAAATAAAATACAGCTAAATACTAACAATCAAACGTATTCACTGTCATTTTTTGGGCCAACACGATTTAAAACACGAAATCTTAAACATAGACTTCATTTAAAGTGTTATGAAGCACTGGAATTAGCTTCTCTCCTTTTGGATTTTAGATCTACTGTTTAGCAATAAGTTCAGCACCGACACTCAGCACCATTAAAAAAGTCACAGCAGGTGAATTTTAGTCTTGCAGCGTGGTACCCAAACAGCATCTTAAAAAATAACAGCCATTTGTGAATTTCATAAAAATCAGTGGTAAAAAAATAAAAAACATCAGTTAAGTTGAGATGTAGAAAGTTGACAGTCTTGATTCTTTTGGTTCAATATCTCAATGAACCTGTACTCAACACTCAAGGAAACATGCAAATGCAAAAAGACCATGTACACATTTACCAAAAATTCCTACAAAGAGGCAAAACAAAACTTATTTATTCACAACTTCATTAGCAATTTGTTGTTTGGGTCTCTGACAAAGTCAGAGACTCTGGCTTTGCAGTGTTTTCATTCATTTATGACACGGCCCGAGGAGGTGTAAAGAGTGATGACAGTTCTCTAATTCTCCACTAGGTGGGGGTGTTGTCCTTTCAAATGACCTTATTGTTCATAAAAGAAAACTGATATAAAATTAGATTGTTTTACTTTTATGGAACCAAGCATATTTTTTTTTCTCCTGTGTTATAATTTAATATTGTCAGCACATGGTTGTTTGATCAGTTATTTGTGAAAGTTGTTTATTCTTACTTGAATGCTATCACCAAGTAGAAAAAGTTTTTAATCAGAACGTTCAGATCAAATGACTGGATTTTATTTAATGTGGTGTAGATTTTAGTTTAAGTTTACATGTATTTCTATGTAGGTTTTAATAACATTGTCAGTTTCCAAATGGTTTGTCCCAGTCCTGCAATAAAAATAATTATAATGGCTTTGATAATTAATGTAAATTTATTTTATTCACAAGTGACTATAGGACAATATGCTATTAATATTCCAAATCTTGTAGCACAAAGGTGACTGTCAAACTTTGTGCTGGTTGCATAAAGAGCACCTTGCTAATATTTTTACATTGATCCCACATAAAAACTACCGACACATGGTTCAGTTGGTATTAGCTACAGGTTAACTAACGGATAGCAGCTCTCTGGAAGTCAACACATACAGTTTTTAACTAAAGTTACAAAAGCAGTCTGTCTAAAATGATGAAATATTATTCATAACATTTATCTTTAATGCCTCAAATTAAACTGCACGGAAAAAACAACAACAACAAAAAAAACCAAAACAAAACAAAGCACAACTTTAAAAACCCGTAAATGCTCATAGATTGACTTGTGGACTTTAATTTTTTTAATCAGTGGTTTGTTTTTAAATTGTTTTTTCCAAAACTCAAATAGTTTTAAGTACCAATACCAATAATGGTTCTTCTAAAATACTTCCGCTTTTCAAATTTAGGCACATTTGCTTTTTAATATTATTATATGTTCTGCACATGACCAACAGATTATACAGAAAAAAAACAACAAACTTCTCTGCTAAAAAGTTCAATCGCAAGAATTAGCCGACAATGTTTTTTCACTTTGTACAGTGTTCTACATGATTTTCTTGTGCAGAATGGTTTCCACTTCATGGACTCAGAGAAGTGGTTCCCTGCTGAGTTAGCCTAAAGGTTCACCTTAGATATTAAGACAAGCTCAACACAGACATCACATCGCCCCTCTTTCCTTCTGCTTTATGCGAAAGCTGATTACTTTTCTGCATCCAGCTCACTGAGGTTTTCCTCCTTGTTTGTCTTCAATAATGTAAACCCAAGATTAATATGTTCCATGTCATCATTTATGTTTGACCATCTTATGGAGCTGGCTGTCTTTTTCCCCGTCTCTGGGCAGCTTGAATTACACATTTCAGTGCTGCTGAGCACCTTGTGCTTCAACGTTTTTTCTTTCTTTTTAATCTAACATTAATTAACTTAGAACTGCACAAGGTGTGAGCTAATGGAGGTTAATTAGACTGAGACTTTGAAACAATAAGTTTAAATATTAAAAACTTTATTAAAGCCATATTGTTGCCCACAGAACATGTCTTGGATATTTAAACACCCCGTGGCTCATTCATCTCCTGCCAAGAGATTTATAATCTTAAACAAATGGTGCAAGGAGTGATAGAAACTGTCTGGATTTGGGTTTAATGTGCTCTTTAAACTATAAGTTTTGGCACTTTTCTTGAAAGAAATATATAAATGAGAAAAAAAATAAAAATAAATGAACTGAATTGAAAAAGTTGCACAACAAAACAATAGAGCAAAATCACACAATTTCTACAGAGTGAGACTGTAACAAGGTGGTTAGAATGACACAAAGGGCCTGTTAACTATGAGGTTTTAAAAATAACTTAATAAAAAAAAAAATTAGCTAGTGAGTTATTAAAAAATGCCATACTCATGAAAGAAAAAATGAATAATTAAAGTTGTGTGTTTGATTAAAAATCACTTGGTTAAGGCTACAATCATCCATCCATTATCTGTACCTGTTTCTTCCTTTAAGGGTCATGGGGGTCACTGGTGCCCATATCCAGCCATCACGGTGTGAGGGGCAGGGTACACCCTGGACAGGTCGCAGGTCCATCACAGGGCCACATATA
The DNA here is from genome assembly GCA_031762555.1 of Cynodonichthys magdalenae. Lineage (NCBI taxonomy): Eukaryota > Metazoa > Chordata > Actinopteri > Cyprinodontiformes > Rivulidae > Cynodonichthys > Cynodonichthys magdalenae. The sequence continues at coordinate 16,536,966 of JARVJO010000002.1, read as the reverse complement.
GAGACAAATGAGACAAACAACCATTCACACCTAGGGACAATTTGGAGTTATCAATTAACCTGACAGTCATGTTTTTGGTGTGTGGGAGGAAGCTGGAGTACCTGGAGAGAACCCACGCATGCACGGAGAGAACATGCAAACTCTACCCAGAAAGATCCCCGGGCTGGGATTTGATCTGGCGACCTTCTTGCTGAGAGGCAACAGCTCTACCAACTGAGCCACCGTGCCGCCCATAGGCTACAATCAATATACAGAAAAAAGTTTGACAAATAAACAAAATCAAAACACACAAACCATAAAATGAGACTAAGTTGTAGCTTTAATCTAATCCAAAATGTCATTCTTAAGAGTTTAACAGTAAATAAATGTAACAAGTTTGGCTGTTATGTTTCATCCATGTTAGTGATGTTCAATACCATCAATTTCCTGTCTGATTCTGATACAGAATAAAATTCAGACTACTTTCAACGATACTGATCTGATTCTTTGTGCAAATAAACCTAATGTGTCTGGTAAATCTAAAAAAAGAAGTGAATTACAAATCACATGCCCTGTGATGGACGTGCCCGCCTCTCGCACAGTGACTGCTGGATATGGGCACCAGTGACCCTCCTGACCCTAACAGGAAGAAGTGGGCACAATATAATGGAATGGATTTCAAATCACAGCTTCATAAAGAATATAAGACATCAAAGTAATTTATCTAATTTTTTTTAAAACTCACTCATTGATGATATAACAAATTAATACAACAGAAAATAACAGACTACACAATCATACAGCATATGGGGAAATAATGTTTTAAACAATAGAAAATAAAGTAAAAATAATACAACCATCAATAAATTATTGTTTAATTTTGAAGAACTATTATAAAATGAAAACTTGCATTCTAATTTGTGTTACATGAACATATTAATATGGAAAGACTGAACATGTCATCTACAGACTGCACTTATGCTTTACACTCTTAACCAGGCAGAATTAAAAGTAGTTCCCACCAAATGTGTACATTTTACATTACAATAAGTATCAATATTTTGATTTTAGAAACGATTTTTGAGCATAAAGTTCTAGTATCTGTCAGTATCGAGCCTCACATCATGCACTCGTCCTTCCATTCATTATCTTTATCTTTTACCCAGTTGTCTCTGGTGCATATGACTAGCAGTGTGCAAGAAGCAGACTGCATCCTGGACAGGTCACGAGTTCATCACAGGGCCGCATAGACATAAAGACGATAGACAACTATTCATGTGCTCATGATTGCTCTGTGTAGAGAAAAGCCATGAAAGCATGGCTCCGTACACTTAAACCTCTTGCAGAAAAGCCCCAGCTGGGAGGTGAAGCTGCGGTTGTCTTGCTGTGGGGTGAAAGCGCTAACCAGCTGTGTCACCGTGCACCTGTGATGACCTGTCCGGGGTGTACCTCACCCCTCACCCAGTGACTGCTGGAGACAGGCACCAGCTCCCTGCATCCCTGAACAGGAACAACTTGATGAAGACAGTGGATGGATGGTTGTTGATGGAAGAAAATTGCAGATCTTATATCATGTGTCTCTGAACTGATGAATAATCTTCCATGTGTGCAACCATGTATGATAGAAAAATACTGTGAAATACTATGAAATTATAGGGTTTGAAGTTCAATATTTAGTAGTAATATACATTTTCATGCAGTAACTGGTGTCATGTTTGTGTAATACTGCCATTTTTACCTTTAACTACTGCAACATTGCGTTTGATACATTATATTTTGCTGGTGCAAACTCTGCTTTGGATTGAAGTGAAGCTTACTGTTGACTCCATCGTCTCATGGAGTCAACCTTTGCAATGAAAGCTGAATGATAGTAGAGTTAATGCTGCCTCAGAGGGAATCATCATATCATTTACGTTGCATTCAGATTTCGGGTGTAACACCGAGCGGTGATCAACGGAGCAGCATGATGCGCCACATTTCAGGGCCACTGAGCAGCTTGTTCAACTGACGGAGAGACAGACTCAAGACGGTGAGAGGAGGAAGAGGGTGGAGATAAGACCAGGGTGCCTGCAGACCTCCTGCAAAAAAAAAGGGAATTTGTTTTAAATGATTTAGATCAAAGATTAAACATTTACTGAGGTGAAACATTCATACATTCCACATCTATCAACTCATTGCTTTACAACCAAACAATGTCATGTTCCAGTATTTTAGGTTGAAAGGTTCGTTTTTCATGTCTTCATCAGTTATGCAAGGGTTTCAAACATATCAGGAATTTCTGCAAGACAAAATGTTAAGTAAGAGGTTCTTTTTACAAAACTTTAAGAAAATAAACATTTGTATTGACTTGCTGTTTGCAGAAATAGTTGGTGCCTATGATGTTAAATTTGGAATATTCACAGGATTTAAAATTTATCTGCATAAATTTCCCAGGATCAGAAGAGAACTTGTATGACAACAAGCTGCAGAAAACAAAGGAAACCATGAACTTAGTACTGACTGGATTCTGATTCAAGTGGCATTATTTATTTATATCTAATCATATATGGCCAACAATTAGAGAACTTGTTTATCATGAGTTTTTTTTTGCACAAACATAAACACATCAGTCAGCACTGGAAGACGGATCTAAATCCTTAAAAGCAGGGCTGCATGATTTCATAAAACCATGCAATTGTGATACTATAGTTTATTAATGCAATGATAAAACTAATTGTAATAAACCCACATTTTTCTTGTTTTATTTTGCTATCACATTATCAGCAATACTCTCTATGTTATTTAGCATTTCTGCTATTATCATCTAAACTGGCCATGAAAATGAAAAGGCTCCATCTGATTGTCAAACATATCAGTCATGCAGTTTGTGTCTCTTTTTTTTTAATGCAAAGATACTCAGATGTACTTCTTCCAACTGAGCGTTCCCCTTTAAAGGAGACATAACATGCTTTTAAAACCTTTTTTACATTTAAATCATGTAGTTGGGGTCTAAATAAAGGGAAACTGCAATGCTTTGGTCTGAATTTCTCCTTATTGTAACTCCACAAGCCCCTCTTTTACCTCTTCTCTGAGGTATGTCTCAGATCAACTTGTTTTAATGCTGCTCTTTAAATCCGAAGGAGGTTCTTCACATCCCACACCCTCCAGTGTCCTTTCTACTTTGGTAAAGGGGTTTACGACAAATTAAACAATGTCAACAACAGAAGACTTGTATATGCAGCCTTACTTGCTGGAGCCAGAGTCTGACCCAGAGCCAGAGGAGAATGAAGACGACCAAATTGTAGTTGGTAAAATCCATACCTTATTTGGCAGTTCTGTTACAAATTTTATGACCTAATATTCGGGAAATATCATAGAAAATAAAGAAAACTGACAAAAATTACTTTCATAAAACAGTGGTTCTTCAGTGTTCAGGTCAGGGTCTTAGAGGTTTTAATGAAGACGAGGATTGCATGATGCAAATTTATGATGTCTTTCTGTATCTTCTCACTACTCACTGACTTTTATGACACTTTATGTAAATATGTGTAGATTAAGAAAACATATATATGAAATAATGTACACACTTTCCTAAAGAATTGTTTGTTTTTGAGCATGGCAGAGTTTTAACATTTCCAAACAGTCCCTAAAAAGAAGCCACAAAACAATGACATTACATTGCATAATAAAAAATACAGCACTAAAATTATTTCCATAGTTGCTGAAGTGTTGACACAGGCCTGATTACACCCACTTGCCATGCTCTCCGCTAAACCATTGACAGATTTAATTATTTGACTTGTAAAAATTAGAGCATAAATTTTTTGTTTTCAAGTGGTAGGTAGAAATGGAAATGAAGCGAAGATAACTGGATGTTTTCTTTGGATAGCCGTGGGTGTCCTGCAGCGGTCGGTGTGGGGAAGCCAAATTGAATCCCCCTGGCTCAGGGTCATGGCACAGTTCAGATGTTTATTGACTAAATGTCAACTGCCCAGGTGAACATGATTCACAACTCAGAGGAGCCAAATTCAACAATCCATCACCTACAGGAACATTCAAACCCACACACAGCTTAGTTCTCAATAACAAACTGTAGCTGATGACATCCGTCCGTCCGTCTGTCCATCCATCCATCCGTCCATCCGTCCGTCCGTCCCTCCGTCCGTCCATCCATCCATCCATCCATCCATCCATCCATCTTTTTCCACAGCTACCTATTGCTGCTCTTCTGGGAGGATTTTAAGACTTTCCCAGGCCAGCTGAGGGACATAGTCTCTCCAGTGTGTCCTTGGTCTTTTCTTGGGGTCTCCTCCCACTTGGAAATGCCTACTCCAAATCTCTCCTGGAGAACAGAATCTTTTACCCCATCTATAAGGGAGAGTCCAGCTACCCTGCAGAGAAAACTCATTTTGATTGCCATCTTTCTTGTTCTTTTGGTCACTATTCAGAGTTCATGACCTATAGGGGTAGTTAGGAATGTAGACTGACAGGTAAACAGAGAACATCTCCTTGCAGCTCAGCTTTTCTCTTTACCACAATGGACAACAGAATCTTCAGTACTGTGGAAGTCACACCAATTCGTCTGTCTGTTTCATGCCCTATTCTTTCCTCACTCATGAACAAAATCCTAATCACTTGAGGCAAAGCTGTAATTTTGCAGTTCTTGAATTTCTGCAGTGTTAAGACTGTAATTTCAATTTCAATGTAAAGGACTAGAATGTCATTTAAAAAAAAGTAAAGCGGGTACAGCAACACTTCAGATTTCAGGATTACCTGTTTTTAAGTGAAGTAATTAATCATGTTTATAGGACAATGACAAAAAAAAAAAAGCAAGGGCTGTAAAACATGTCTGAACTACGAGTGAGTAAGGCTGCAACAGTCCACAAAAATACCTCTGTTTTTGAAATCTTGGAGTTTTTGGTGCAGAAGGAAAATCTTTTTACACTACCAGCTAACTGCTGTGACTAAATTTGTAACTTGTGGCTTCTCTGATTTCTGTCTCCAGAAGTTGCTCTGCCAGTTGGGCGATTGTGGTTTCACAAATTGAACAAATTTGCAGAACATGGCTTTCCATCTTCCAGTGTGATGTTGGACACAGTTATTGTGAAGTAACTCTTGGGTAGTCCTGGACAACCACTGAACATCTGGTAACAACAGCAGAAGTCTTGGATAAGCCATGAAAAACTGTTTCTTGTGTTTTGTTAGGATTAATTAAGTTGCTAAATGTATCAAGTGCAAATTTATTAACCATGCCTTCTTAATTTCAGCATGTGTTTATACCTAGTTTAGTAGAAATGTTTTTGTTCATTCCATTTTCTTGCAAACAGGTTATACATGTCAATAATGAAACATTTTCTGTATATTTTACCACAAAATATAAGGTGAAATTTAGAAGGTAGCAAAAAATAAAAAAAGGTTGTGCCCTTGCAAATTTTAATGTGTCAATGACTGTTTGCTGCTCTGGGAACCATTTCAGGCAACAAAAGGCTTATTTTAGGGGGACTGAGGGGGAAACTTGCTGAAAGGTGCAGGGGAACTGCAGTTGGGTATATTAATTTGGATTGCAGACCCTAAGGGTGACCTTTCACATGAGACAGAGGTCTGGCAGCTCTGGTCTTAATGCGGGCCATGAGCGAACAGTGACACATAACCTTGCCCTGTCACCACCCTCACCAGTGTGTCAGCTTACATTACTGGGATTGATGTTGAGCCAGCACTCCAGTCCTGTGGGATCTGAGGCTCTGTATAACCTCGCCCTAGCCGTGTACCAGGGCTAGGGCATTTGGGGCAAACAACTGCATCAGGATGCCATCTCTATTTGTAACTGGAACCTTTAAAAATTTAATTTTCTACTGTTGTAAAAAAACAATTATGGAATAATAGTCTATAGTATAAGAATAATAGTCAGATCAGAGATTTCAACAGTTTAAACAATCTGAAGTAATTTATTTTGTATTTATTTGTTCTAAGGCAACATAAATGACTAAATGCTGCAAGAAATCATTACCAAGGAGAGGGATGGTTTGAACAATATTGCTGTTGGTGACTGCAGTGGCTGTGTGCATGTTACAGAGAATATCTAGGGGTCATCATACTGATTTTCACATGCTGTATAAATAAGAGAAAGCAGCAAATGTCCAAACTTAAACTACTGTAGTGTTTTAATAAAAGACAGGTTAAGTTCAGTTTGTTGATAAATTGTCAACAACAAAAAGTAATGAGTAAGGATGTATAATCTTAAATTTCCTGAAACTAGCATCCACATTCACTGGATCTACATAAAACCTGTCTAACAAGGTCTTGTTTGATTGGAAAAAACAAAACAAACCCCTTTATTTTTGTAATTCAACATATAGCCCCTCAAATACTTAATGTAATCGTTTTAAAACAGCACCAGTTCACGATGGCCTTAGCCCTGTTGGGAATAGCCATTAGCTTGTCTGTCCTTTCAGATTTAAAGGAGACATATCATGCAAAATTCACTTTGTTTTTTTTTAGCTTTAAATGCATTTTGTTGTGTACTATCCTCTCACTCTGCTTCAGACTTTGGCTCCAAGGCTGGATGGACAAGTCTTCTGTTGTTGACATCTTTTAATTAATTTGTAAATAAAAAGTTTCTGCGCCTCTATATCGTCCTAAACCATTCGATCAAACTAGAAAATAGCTTTCTGGAAGCTAAAATGGGCAGGGTGTGAATCTTCTCATTTGGATTTAAAGAGACAGCATCAAACCAAGTTGATCTGAGACACACCTAAGGAAAGGGGTAAAATAGGGCCGTGTGGAGTTACAATAAGGAGAAATTCAGACCAAAACATTGCAGTTCCACTTTATACAGACCCCAAATTGAATGATTTAAATGTGAAAAAGAAGGATTTAAATGCAATATATGTTTCCTTTAAATTAAAACCTTCACATTAGGTTCACCTATGTACTGGGTTGGACCCCCTTTGCCTTCAGAACTGCCTTAAATCTTCATGATATAGAGTTAAAAAACATTCATCAGAAATGTTGGTCCATATTAACATGATTTGTCAGTTTCTTGTTCCACCACATCCTAAAGTTGCTGAACTGGATTGGGACCTGATGACTGGAGGCCATTAGAGTCCAGTGAATCGAGACTCATTAGACCTGGCAATGGTTTTCCAATCTCTCGTTCAATTTTGCTGAGCCTCAAATTCTTGTTCTGAGCTGACAGGAGTGGCACCAAGTGTGGTCTTCAGCTGTTGTAGCCCATCTACTTTAAGGTTAGACATTTTTTCAGAGATGTTTTCTTCATACTTTGGTTGTAGGAGTGATTATTTGAGCTTCTGTTGCCTGTCTATTATCTGGAACCAGTTTGCCCATTTGACTCTTGTTCACACATCTGCTGCTGAAAGGATTTTCTTTTTTCTATTTTGGACCATTCTTTGTAAGCGTTAAAGATGGTTGGGGGTGAGAAAACTCAGAAGAACAGACCAGCCCTTCTGACACTAGCAACCACACAAGGTTTAAAGTCACCTAAACGCTTCTTTTTTCCCATTTTTGAACTTCAGCAAGTTGTCTTCACCACGCCCAAATGCTCAAATGCATTGAGTCGCAGCCAAATGATTGGCTGATTAGGTATATTATATAAATCAAAGTTGCAGTGACATTGCAAGTGACAGGGGCGGGGTACACCCTGGACAGGTCACAAGTCCATCACAGGGCCACACATAGAGACAAATGAGACAGACAATCACTCACTCTCACTCACGGGGACAATTTAGTTACCAATTAACCTAACAGTCATGTTTTTGGTCTGTTGGAGGAAACTGGAGTGCCCGGAGAGAACCCATGGAGAGAACATGCAAACTCTACCCCAAAAGGTCCTCGGGCTGGGATTTGATCCAGCGACCTTCTTGCTGAGATCATCAGCTCCACCAACTGAGCCACCGTGCTGCCAAAAACCTAATTTAAATCAAATTTTTCTGAAATTTATTTAAATCAAACAACGAAAATAAAAGGAAGATAAACTGGTTTGAAACACGATAACTAAAATGATCACAACTTATAATGGAGGTTATAGCTGCCAAAATATCAGAAGTAGAACACGATGGCACTTATCTTTCATTTCAAAACATGTTTTCCACAACACAATGAAGAGAAGTGTATTAACCTTGTGTTGAAGAATGCCATGACCTACTGTTGAAGCACATTTTCTCTCTATTTTGTGGTCATCCACTGGGAAAGAAAAAAGTAAAAAGGCCAAAAATAAAAAAAAAAGAAAAAGGAACTGGTCAACACTGGGGAAACATTACTTTTGTCTCCAATGATGCTTTTCCTTTGCCCCCTTTTTCAAGAAGACAATGAAAGAAGACAGGCAAGACTGAGAGTCAAATCGAAAGTTAATTGGTGGCAGGAAAATGTCAGCCAATTTTACCAATCACCCACGAGGGATATGCAGCCCTCGGTAAAACAAGATGCCAGAATATCTGCAGAGTATTAGCTTCCTTTCTGTAATGGCCTCCTGAAGAGAGTGATGATGACATCTTCTCTGCTCTCTGTAAACCCCCCTAAAGCATTTATGTATGCGCAGCAGACAAAGTGAGAAAGATTATGTATGTGTGTGTTTGTGTTAGAGCATGCTTATATGCATGTGTTGTATGCTTTACGTCAAAGTAGGTATTGTTATTGCAGATGCAACCTCCCCTGGAGCCGACAGGTGTTGGCAGCGAGTCTCTCACACCTTTGTTGTCACGACAGATCCATCCCCTCCAGTTAGTTTTACCACAACACATGGATGTTTGACATTATGGCCTCTTGTTTTGGGCCTAATTTGCCATGTCAAAATACAGTAGATAGGTAAAAAGTTAGGTAATCTTTACTGTCTTTTTTGAAAAGATTACATTTTTTTTAAAGCAACTTTAGTTAAGTGAAATCTCTACTGCATATTCAGCCTTTTTTTAAATAAATATTTAGGATATCCCTCATAATGGAGTCTTGTTTTAATAAGATTAATAAAAAACAAACACTGCAGAAAGAAAGCAATGCAACGTTTTAAAGATATAGATCTTTTGAAAAAGAGTTTTGTGTAAAAGTTCTGAGCAATTAATATCTTCCTTGCAGATAGTTCTTTGAATGACCTTAAGTTGGCGAAACATATTTAATTATGATAGCAAACTAAACGGCCAAAAAATAGCATTCACATGAATTGCTAAGCAATTTTTAAGATGATAATTAACTTTTTTTCTAGTAACAACCCACTTTGTTTTGTTCCTTTTCAAACTGCTAGCTTATCAGTTCAGTCAGAACTAATTAATGATTCTCTAAACTGAGCTTTCTATGTGAAATATTAATTGTTGATAATGTTTCTGCAGAACTACATTATAAAACCTTTGAACTATTGCTTTAAGAATCACACTGCCGTACAGTGTCACGTCAGTGTAGAGAAAAATGTTCAAGCCTGCAGAAAAAAATGAAGATAATTGCACGTATGTAGAGATTCTTTACATTTTTTGTTACTGAAATCAAGAACAATTCCAAATTTTGTGTATTTTAATCAAAACTAATGCTGTGGCATTAATATTCACTTATTTTTATTAAAGTGTTTATTAAATAAATTGATAAAAATAGCAGGATTTTAAAAAATAATTGTACAAGCGAAGCTATTGATAGCAGTAAACGGTGCTTTCAAATCTTTTATGTGCCTTTGACAAAGAGTGACTTAGCCTTGATCTTTCACATAAGACTTTAGAGGCTAATGACACTAAAAAGATTACTCTTGGTCTAAGAAAAGTTGCTGTAGTTCAGTCTTAATTGGTGAGTCCCTTTGCTAAGTTGAACTAGTCTTGAGGCTGCCAGTCAATGAACTGGTCAATTAATCTTTTCCTCTCCCGTAATGAGCTGGGGGATTTCCGATGGCGGCTTCTTTGCACAAAGACAGAAACTGTGCCCAAAGGATCTTCTGTCCCTGTACCAAGTGACCTGGCAATTAAAAAATGTACCTCCCTACTTCCCATACCCCACCAGGTGGCAAATTGGTCTGACCCAACATCACGCCAAAAGGACAAACTATGACTTCAAATCAACTTCAAAGATACAAATGGGGCAGAGGGCATTATCTTCCATGAAATAAGATTGTTGAATTAAGACTTATGGCCCTGTATCATCCTGCCCTCCTCATTTTAAGGTAAATGAATAGAGACCAGATGGATCATCCTTGTTGGGTTTTACAAAGGTTTACCCTCTCAGAGGCAAAGCAAAAGTGTTGTAGCTTGATATTAATTTGATGATACAGATGTAACATTAGAGTAAGGTAAATGTTAAGGGTTAAATGTACTTAACCTTGCGTTCTTGCAAGGTTTAGATCTATTTGGAGAAAAAGCAGAATAAGGGCACATCAAAAACTGAAACCAAGGACCAAAGACTGGACATCTGACCTTTACATTTCACTGTTTGTATTCATTATGTGTTTGATATATTGAACAAAAAAGCAACTCTTAAACTAACAAAGATATTGAGTTCTTCATCATCTCCCTTTGCACATCTTTTCATCTAATTATTACAACATGATTTTGCATTGATTTTCATGTTGTATTCTTGTATGTTGCCCAAACATGATCAGTTAGCTTGTAAGCTAACCTTTATGCACCTATTAAAGATTGGTTGACACATTTAACAAAGAAATTCATCAGTTTCTTTTTTGAAGCAATCTTTTGAGGACAAGCACAATGGTGGAAATAGTTTAAAATAGATTAAACTCAAAATAATGCACATTATCTAATGATGTGCTCAATAGGACAAAACTCAAGTAGAGTTGATTCCTGTTATGAAAAAATAATCGTACTACCCAGAAAGCAGCCACAACTAAAACAAACAAAAAATAAATAAATTACATGTAATTTATAACAATACCAGCAACTTTTAGTGACTTCTGCAAGTGACTCCAATGTCTTGCAACTGTTTCTTCATGCTTGTATTCGTAAAACCAAAGATTATTTAGTATTATAAAGTGTGATATAAAAAGAGCTAATCTCTTTAGTTAAACTTTGTTGTCCAAAGCCATAAAATGAGATAGCTTAGTAAAATGTTAATTAAACCAAAATTTAATGATTTACATTTCAAAGTTGCTTACAACACAATGACATCATAAGAATCTTGAAAAATAAAAATTGCTGTTATTAATTTTAATGTAGGCAAATGGTGGGTTTATTACAAGCAAACTGTGATGGTGTAACAAAAATGTTAATCTGTGTATTGCTACAAAGCATGTTGTGATATCTCACAGTTGTTCTAACGTGGGAATAAAATGTTGAGGGTCTTTGAGAGGTAAAGATGGGAAAAAGTTTACTGAGGTTCAGAAAAAAATCTGATCTTTTTATTTTAATTTAACAGAACATTTTTACTTTTCTAGGTGGAAAATGATGTTGTGCCTTTAAATTCACTGCTGATTGTCGTTTGATGTAATCGTCAGTGATCCATGACTTTACCAGGTGCTGCCATGCAGAATGGTGTACAAACCAGGAATTAGTCCAGTCACTGCCTCAACCTCAGAGTTTGACCCCTGACATTTAGAAATTGTCTGCCAAATGAGGAATACTATTAAAGTAATTTTTACCGTTTGCATAGATGTCTTTTTTTTTACAATGTAATCAAATCTGAATTTTGAACAGGACATGATGCACTCAGTAAATATTTATTGACTGTCAATACTGAACACCTGAATAAAGATCCATCCATCCATCCATCCATCCATCCATCCATCCATCCATCCATCCATCCATCATCTTTACCTGCTTCTTCCTTCAGGGTCTCAGGGGGTCACTGGTATCTAGCAATCACCGAATTTGTTTTATCTCAATACTTCTGAATTGTAACTTCATTTTTTAAAGTTTGTTGAAATTTGTTTTATGTAAAAGCTGCCAATCCCACAATTCCAAAGAATATTTAAATACAGAAAATGTTTTGTTTTTTGTCTTTTCCCAGATTCAGTTGATGCCTGATTATAGCTTTTGCTGACACTTTGCCAACTTCTTGCCTTATATAAATCTAAATAATATACTGCGACTGTATATATCATCGAGCTGGCCCAAGTGGCTGGGGAGAGGGAAGTCTGGGTCTCTCTACTTTGGCTGCTGCCCCAGTAACCCGATCCCGGATAAGTGGAAGAAAACGGACGGACGGATGTATATATCATGACATTTTCAGGAATAAATAGCCACGGTTTGAATTAATATTCATTGAAGCTTAAAAAGAAAGTTTTCTTGTGTCACTATTTTGAGCCATGTCTCATTCAAGTTTCTAAGTTAAAGATTATTTAAGGCCACTCAAAAACAACAGGGTTCACGCTCATACAGAGATGAGCTCCTTCTTCTTATGTCCTACAGAAAACGAGTACTAAAGTTCGAATGACTCTAAGGACTTCAACCTTTTCTGCTGAGTTAAAAAAAAAAGCGTCCGTCCGTCCGTCTGTTTTCTTCCTCTTATCCAGGATCGGGTCGCGGGGGGAGCAGCCTAAACAGAGAGACCCAGACTTCCCTCTCCCCAGCCACTTGGGCCAGCTCGTCCGGGGGAATCCCAAGGCGC
>JARVJO010000002.1:16482557-16511712 GCA_031762555.1 Cynodonichthys magdalenae | reverse complement strand
GTGTATAACTTATTATTTTTTCAAATTTTGTTTCAAGCTAAAGGGTTCTCAGCACTGTTTGTCCCCCCCCCCCCCCCCCAAAGCCAAACAATGTAACGTCCGTGACACGGTGGTATAGTAGCTAATTATCTAATTGTTTGAGCTATGTCTTTCCTTGATTTATGGTCTTGTATCAGTGATGACCTGATTTATAATGATGCCCCCCCCACTCTGCCATCCCCTTGTGAAAATATGAAACTGAATTATGTGGCACCGGTCCAATTATCTCTTTGTTCAGCTGAAACTCCTGCCGACATTGACGGTGCCCATCGCAAACGGCGACTGTTGATGCTTTCACCTAATAACAATAATATGATCCATCATTTTAGATTGGCCCAATCACACCTCCCACTGTGTTATCTGCTTTTGTTTTGTGACTGTGTGGATTTCTTGTTAGTCCTTATATTTATTTGTAGTCAGAAATGCTCCAGAATGGATTAGCATTTTCTTGCCTTAGGTTGTAGGTTTTAAAACTTCTCATCTGGCTGGTTAGATATGATTTTAATGTCATTGTTGGTTTAAGCTGTCCACAACGTCATAATGAAGGCACAGTAACAGCAGCAGCAGGGAAATAACAGGATTACACCTTCCATTAATCCAGTAGGCCTCCCATTATCAGGTTCAAGCCACAGAGTGAAAAAACTGGGCACTAAGTGGAGCAAGTTGCTTGGCACAAGGACAAAGTTGACAGAAAACATAAGGCCCCCACACACTGTCTGGACAGCAGGAGGCATGGGTTGAAGAATAGACCCCGCCACAAGCCCATCCACTATACAGATGAGTTGCCCCCTCAAATTAGCACTGAGCACAGAGACTGTCGCTTGTGTCTGATGAAAAGATGCACGGCTGCCACTATTTGTGCCGCCGAGGCATTCATCAAATTAATTACTAGTGGATCCAAGCACCTCTCTGATACCTCTTTATTTTGAGTCCTGTAAATGGGGACTCAGACTAGTGCTGACAGAGAGGCCTAATACACCAGTCTTTCGCTGCACATAATTAATTGAAATCTTTGGTAGTTTGACAAATTGGAATGATAAATCTATCTTCTATGAATAGCTTAAAGAAAAAATGCATAATCAGTCAAAACCCTACTGAAGGAGCAACATCCCGTTCTCTCCGTCTCATTCACTCACTCCTTTTTTTCCCTCCCCTTTCTGCAGTATTGTGTGATCCATTAGGCAGAGAAAGCATGGCTTGTTGGGAAGACTTTCCTTCTTTTCACCACCTCGATTGATAACTTTGGCTTCTTACTCTAATAGAGCGGTCAAGGTGAAAAGTTCCTACGTGTGGTTCAATAAAATCGAGGGGAACATAAATCAAACCTAACTTTTCTTTCCCACTGAAAGCAAGAGAAATGTTATCATGTTCCATCTTTTTATTTTTTGGTGGATTATGTCATCAGTGCAAACAGATTAGGCAAATTACAGGACAAAAAATGGAAAAACTTGGATTTTTAAACAATGTGGCATGTTGGAAACAGTTAATATTAGGGTTGTCTTGACACAGTTCTTCTCAAACCATGTATGAGAGTACTTCAGTTTGGCTACTCGACATTTCAGAGTAGTGACAAAGTACTTACTGAGTTAGAAGAAGAAAACACATTTCTTTTATTTAGAACAAGACGTCTTTCTAAGAAATGAAATTTAAATTTACTAAACCAAATTGCTTTTAATTTACTCAACTTGGGTGAGTAGAACTAGTTGATATAACTTGGTTAGGTAAATTCAACGTTTCATTCAGGCCTACAGCCCTTTTGCATCAAATCAAATATACAGAATACTGTGGAAAATTTTTAAAATAAGTAAAAATAACAAATAAGAATATATTTCACCTTGTATAAATTTCCTAAACATGCTGACAAACTTTTCACTTGAAATTTAAACTGTAACATATTCAATACCAGTATCCCAGTATTGATACTGGTATTAGTATTGGTTCCAGGTATCGGGGACATTTAGTACGAGAACTTTTAAAAATGCTGGTGTTGGGACTGATACTGATACCAGTGTTGGTATCAGGACACTGCTAACTAATATCTTACCTAGAAAACTCTTTGAATAACAGCAATTTGGCAAAATTTAATTCTGATCAAGTGGATGGAGAAAACATTGTTTGAATAACCCTTAAGATCAGAAAACAGAAAAAACAGAGTCAAATTTTTGGTGTATTTAGGTGAGGTTTAGATCCTTTTAAGTTGTATACATGTCGATTGAAAAGGTTTGCATGGATGTAAACATGTTCTTATGACGGGTAAGAAGCTAGCTGAGTTTTACACATTAGTTTTGATACATCCCAACCAGTTTGTGGAACCAGGTGCACACAACCTTTTTCTCTGCAGACACACCGTTGATGCATGATCTCCTGATGAGGATTTGAACACCACCTTTAGACTTTGTTGAAGTCAGATGTGACCATATTTGGATAAAGAAGATAGTTATTTGATTATATTCTGAAATTAACTGGAGTATATTTTTGTTTTTAGTCAGAAAAATGTCTTGAGGGGTAGAACTTTAAAATGACTGAATATTTTTGTCACAGCTACATTGTGTTTGCTTATAAAGCTAAATCACCACAAAATGTAGCATATTTTTACAAAACCACAACTTGCACATGTGTGTGTGTGTGTGTGTGTGTGTGTGTGTGCATATGTACATATCTCTGTGTAGCAAAGACTGAGAACAGCCTGGATGTGAAGGTTGCAGGTGTGAAGGACACATCTTGTCTATGGTAAGTAGTCATTCCTAATAGGTTTGCTTTGGTTGTGAAATATTGCTGTGCCAAGTAGGCATGTGACATTAGTGTTGTCTCTGGGGAAAACTGCAGACTGATCTCAGTTCAGAGTGTCCTGAGACAGGATGGGGGGCTAAATAAAGGCTCAGATAGATGAAACTGTACCTCAACCCTACAACCTCAAGACAATCATTTTCCTCTGTTGTCTGTGATGTCCGTGTTTATCATATGTGCAATATTGCTGATAGAAAGGACTTCAGATTTGGATTTTTAACTTAGTTTTGTTTTATTTTCAACATTAAAAACTAAATACATCAAAGTGAGTTTGGTGTCAATGTTAACCAGATTATCTGTCAGTCTTCTATGTTTTAAGCCCCCATCTATACACGTTTTTCAAATGTAAATTTTTCTATCAAATAATTGTTTCAGTCGTATAGTTTAACAAATACACTGAAATACTTATGGCCAGCACTAGATGACCAGAATGTCCACACTAGTTACATCCAGCATCAAAATACAAAGAAAAAACATGCTTAGCTTAGCTGAAGATTTCCTCTTGCACACTTTTTTTAATGTCAGCTGTTATTTCTCTGCTATCGTTGTAGCAGTAAACATCTGGGGCCTTTTAATGGGACTTAAAACTTGAGCTATTGATTTAAGAGATCTATTTTTAGTGTTTTAATTTGGCTATCTCAAAGCCAGTGCTGCTTTTTTATGTGGTGTGCTTGTTTGAATTGATTCAAACTGCAACTTGTGTGGTTTTCTTCGTAAATTCAAGTGGCATCTATATTGTTTTTGGAAGTGAAATTGAGGGTCATTAATTGACTACCAGTAGTATTTTCAAAATTCAGATTCAATTATATTTAACACTTTATATAGTGTTAATATAATATGAACCTTTATTCAGTGGTAAAATAACACATTGATTGTGTTAACTTTTGTCATTTCACTCTAGTTTATTAGTTGTTCCAACTCTATCTCAATGTTTGACACTTACAAAAGTCTTATTTTAGCTCAGTCTAGAGTGGACCAATATAGACACTTTCATATTGTTGAAGATGAATTAACACTCCTAAATTTGCTTTGATGACATACAAAGTCATTTGGCATCACTGTTAGGAAATGGACATAACAACTGATAGTCAAGAAAACCTGGACTCAAACATTTCAAGGTTAAAGTATAACATTAATAAAAGTGCCATTGCATTCCTCTGGTGAAATGTGACACTATTCCCCTTCAATTCAGGTGTTTTAAATAAAGAGGAGCCAAAATATAGTGTCCACTAGAAAACCTGTAGTATTTAGCACATTTTATGGCGTAATGTTTCTCATTTAAAAGCCATTACTTGTTTCAGCTAAGTACACGTAGAACACTTTAAAACATCTGACACAATGGAATACTATCTGTATTATTTCACTGCACTGGTGTCACGTTGCTATTATAATAGATCCTGAAAAAGGACAAAAAAGCTACTTTTTTGTTTAGTAAAATAAGACAACTATTAAAAAAGAGAGAAGGCAGAAGGAAACTAAGGGTTTTAGTGAAAGTCTTCTTTAAAATCCTTGCCATGGAGCGTGACACGAGCATTTCCTCTTCGTCCTCCTATTATCAGCGAAGCCCATGGTGAACAGGCTAATCCCTCTTCATCAAAGCGGTGTGGGCAGCAGTCAGCAAGATGTGACCATCAATTAATCACCCACTATCCCCCTGACCAAGCTCAGCCCGTGCACAGATGTGAGGCCTCATTGGTTTTAAACATTCTCACTGGGAGAGCTGCTGTAGATGGAAGTCTGCCACAAACTGGCTTTGTCAAGGGGCTTCTGTGGGCACTGAAGCTGTCCCCACCATAACAGTCAATCTGCTCTGAGGTCATTGTGAGAAAGTACAATCAGATTAACCCCTGAACTATGTCTTAAGTACTTCCCTTTTATATTCCTGCTTTGGTATCTTAACTTTATTCTTTTAATTGAAAGGAATGCCCTATCATTTCTCTTACATTGACAGTATGCCTGCTCTGAGAGTTAAGAGCGTCAAATGATGCTCAGTTTCACTCTCAGGGTTTCACTTTTCTGTAGCTAAGCTGCTTGTTTTAGAAGCCTATTGTCTTATTGCAAACCTTTTGAATATTGGATAAACCAATTTACGCAGAAGCCCTAATGCTCAAACCACCTTCCTCTGCTTCAGCAGCCCAATTCCCTTCACACAAGTCAGATAAAACATATATGTGCACATACCTTTCATTAAAACACAGGCAAATGTCATTACAAAGTGCAGATTCATTCAGCTCTGCACTTTAAACTTCAAAAGCTCAATATGTTTTTTTCTTCTTTTTTTAACCACCTAGCTATATAAAATCCCATGTAAATTTAAGCATATCTGGACCAGTAACTTAGAGCTGTGCAGAACATGAGGGTTGCAGAGTTCATAAATGAGTAAAAATCTCCAAATGAGTTTGGTGACCTCCTAAACTCCATGAAATTAATATAAGCAGACATCCTGCACGCTGCAGGCTACTGCCGCGCTGAGGAAGATTACTTAAGCTCTCCAAGTTCCATAAAAGTTTTATAAGCAGTCTTTCAAGGCACATTGTTGCAGTTTATTGGCGAGTACAGGGAGCAGTATGGAAACAAACAAACCTTTACGGCCGTCACTTAAGCCCTCGCACAAGTACAAGGGAAATACTTGCATCAAAAACATTAAACATACGTGGATGTTTCAATAAAAAGAAATAAGGTAAGATTTTTTTTTTTACTTTGGGAGAGTTTTGGTTTTCATTATATGAATTTATTAATGATGAATGTTAATTCTTAATATGTGTTGAATTTATGTTCACAAATCTATTTTACTCCTATCAAATATTAAAATAAACAATCAAAAAAACAAAAAGCAAACTATGTAAACCTGGAGCCTCATTGGTCTCTTAAATGACTCAACATGTTCTGAATATTCTAACATCAATGTCACCGATCACGTTTATGTCATGTGTCTTACCATAAGTTTCACCTCTCTGCTTATTTGTAGCCTCTGCCCAATAGAAAGTGCGGACACTGGATTAGATCAATGAGTCAATAGATCATTCCATTACACTGCAATGCTATGCTGGAAAAAATGTTGATATGGCAATCATTTGAATAAATTTACTAAATATTTTAAACATTTTGGCATTGAAAAACATTTTCTGAATTTCTGGTAAAGCTGTGGTACAAACTTGGCAAATTAGTTCTGATGCTTCTTCAAACTTCACAAAGTTACTGACACACAAAGTCACTGATCCTCAAGTTGAGTCTACCTAATGTACAGTAGCTGATGATAAATAGAAAGTGAGCATTTAGGTTAAAGAAAAAATAGCCTTTTTCATCCCTAAGTAGCTACACAGGTGTAGTAATGGAGCTAGAGCTTTAGAGTTGCTCATACAAATGAACAAAACTATTCTGGTTCATGAACCTGGTACCTAAAGAAAATACCTTCTTGACAATTTCATAACCATAATCAAGGCATGGACTCCCTTTTAATCTTGATAATATGATAAAATGTTCATGTTTTTGGGGTGTGGGGGAAATCAGAGTACCCAGAGACAACCCACACAAGCACGAGGACAACATGCAAACTCCACACACAAAGAGCCCAGGTCCGAACTGAGGATCGAACCCAGGTGCTTTTTTCAGTGCTAACCACTGAGCCATCGTGCTGCCAAGTTTTGGGTCTTTACAAAAATTATGAACATACCAAGATTTGTGTCCTCAATTACTCCAATTTTTCAATGCCACATGCAGTGACTTGTCAAGTGAGGTGGCACCTCAGGTGGCCAATCAAGTTTTAGGTGTGGCAATGGCTGCTTCAGCTACCCCTCTGGCTCTGCCCAGACACACATGTACAGTCAGTATTATTTATGCACTGTATAAAGGAACTGTATACAAGAACTACAATGTTAATTAAAAATCTCATTTACACAAATGTTTTGACTGTTGTGTTTATCAGTCTTCAGTTCATATAAATCTTGTACAAAAAATTGGGCAATAAATGCAGAAATTACCTTCAATCAAAAAACAAAACAAAAAAAAACCCCTGTAATTTCCCCTTGGGATCAATAAAGTATAATTCAATTCAATTCAATTAATGCTACTGAAATGTTGCTAACAGTGGCTGTGTTTCCAATGTGTTTTCATGTGCATTTTAAACTATTGCATTAGAAAAGGTTGATGGAAAAAAAATTTAAAAACTTTCTCAGTTTCGCACAAATGTTTTTACGCTCAGTTGAGGTGGTTTTTGGATTTCCTGAAAAAGAGTCAATGTGCAAAAAGATAGATGGAAACACATTTGCCAATAAGGTCTGATATAGTGAACTTTTAAATAACATGATTGATCAGCTGTTCCTGAATATTCCCAGAAGAATTGCATTTCTTTCTCTACGTCTCCGGACATCATGTAACATCACCAATACTAGTTGTTATGACAGAACAATTACAACTTGCCTGTGATAGCAACACATTCTTGAAAACTTCTCTATTTTCTCGAGATGTGTGGTCCCCACTAGCCATGCGTGATGTCATCTGACGAAATGACGCTTTGCATAGCCTGGTTGATTCTCTCCAAACCAGTAGATGGAAATTTGCATTTCTTTTGAATTTTTGTTTGTGACATTTTAAATGTTTGTTCAAAATTCGCATCACAATTGGATGGAAACAAGGCTAGAATCTTCATGGATATTGTTAAATAGTTATACAAAGTCTCTGAGGGTTCTGTTTTAGGAACAATCCTGTTTTTGCTTTATACACTAAAATTAGCAAAATCTCTTAGCAAATTTATGTAGGTGACATTAAACATTGTCTCAATGTAAATAAATTGGCAAAAAATAAAGGGGTAATATCATGTAAAATCAACATTTTTGAGCTTTATATCATGTTATAATGTTATCCTCTCATCAAAAACATGTACAGAGTCTTGCTTTGACTCTTTCATGCATGTTTGAGAAATCCTGTGCTGTCCTGAGGCAGCCAGGCAGGAGAGCAAAAATGACCGGTTGGGCCTAGAACCGCCTTTTGGGATCAGCGCCTCCACTAGGCTGTGTCTCCAAGACGAGCTTCCTCATCACAGAGCACACCTCCCCCCACCACCTGTGTGCACCCTGCCCATGACTCCTGCAGGCTATCGGCAGGAACAAAGGAAACAAACACTGGGTGAAACCGCATCTGCTGAGCTCCAATACTAACTACTTCTCACTTCAGTCCTTTTTGGATTAAACACCATTGTCACCTACACCCAGGTAAGCTGAAAAACAACTCATGTTGTTTTGTTCACATCGTTGAATGGTCTATGTGTTACAATTTGTAACTTATTACGATCAGTATGTGTGTGAGAGCGGTCTGAAACCATCTTACCAGCTGAAACGTCGTCTCTGTACTCACTCTGGTTCTTCAGAAAACGTACTTTCCGGTCCGACAATAAGGTTCATCTGTATCCTGAGATGCAATTTTCCAAAACCTATATTTTATAATGTTGCTTCTTTTTTTTATTATCATTACAACAAAGTCTGCTATGAAGCTCCAGGCTGTAAACAGTCCTGTAGAGAGAAGCTGCTGTGATGACGCTGAAGTGGGTGGGACAGAATTGGAAGGAGGTTCTTAAAGAGACAGAGACCAATTTCAAGGCGTTTAGAAACGGATATGATGAGAAGTCAATTTTATTTTTTATTTAAACATATAAACAACATTTTAATAACAACTGAAGGCGACATAGTTACTTTATTATGGTATAGAATTTAAATATATGCCTGAGAAACACATAATATTGCCTCTTTAACAGTGCCAAGTATAACCAGTTACTGAAAGTTTCTGGTGTGATATAGTAGAAAGCAATGTAGGACATATGAACAGATCAAGCAAAGTTGTTATAAAGACAATGACTAATGGATAAAAATCTAGTTATGGTGCAAAAAGAAAAGTGTTGGCAGATCCTGTGAAAACAAGCTACTCCTCAAGTTCTTCTATTGCCTTTTGATGGAAAGAGGTTCACTCAACATTTTTACTTTACAGAGTAACACACTTCAAAATTGCACATACCTGAAGATGCTCGAAGCTTTTCTAATTACTACCGTTAGCCTCGGAGGATGAATGCTAAATCATTTTCTGTTAAACTTAGTGTAGTTTCCTTTCCCATCATGAATCTAATTGCTGCTATTCTAAATGGTACCATATTAAATCTCTTGTGTCCCAGAGTGTGACTTTCTAAGCAGTCGGTAGGATACTAATCTGAACATGCCTCTGGAAGTTAAAAGAGACTTTCCTGTTTGAATGTGATCAAACACAGTTATGCTAAGGGCATTTGCTGGAGGTTATCTCTACTTCCTAAGTTAAGCAGCATGTTTTTGAGGAAAATGGGCCAGCAAAATAAATGTATTTAATGAGGATGGAATTGGCGTACCCATAAGGATGTTCTTGTGCTTAATGAATTTTCACCCCACCACTAAAAGTAGATTTACACAAAATAACTTTGCCGAGTAAAAGCAGGGTTGTTTCCTGAAACTAAATGTCCGAATGACCACGATGTTGCTCGTTTTTGTGAAAACAAACCACAAACTGTAACCTGTGTGCCGTCTCAGATTAACACCACTTCCTGCTATCTCCAGAATGACAGGAGATAAAAACGTGTCATTTGTGGAGCTAAGTAGGAGGTGATTAAATCACGTGCCCCGGGCCACTAATAAGACTGTCACACTGCGATGAGCACCATGTGACTGAATAATGTTAAGGCTTTTTTCTTTTTTTTTTACCAACGTCTTTCCAATATCGATCTAATAACAAAAAAGTAGTAATAACATTAACACAATATTTTTAAGAGACAGATGTAGTCAAAGTTGACGTTTGCCTGAGCTCTACTTCAAAAATAACTTTCACACTACCAGTTAAATAAATGATAACAAAACTAAATTCACTGTTTCACACAAATGACCTCATAACTGCAATGTTAATGTACAGTTAGACCTTAACATCAAACAGTTTCTTTCATTTAAAGCGATAATGTGTCCCTATAAAGCTGTTGAGCACATTAGAGTTAAATTGCCTTGTTGTAAATTCTCACCTGGAGGACATGTGGCAGATTCCTCTACAGTATCATGTTATGTACTTTAAGAATTTTATGTCGTTTTGTTCATTGTTTCATATTTACAGCCAAGTTAGTAATCCAGTTTACAGAACCCAAAGCAAACAGCACAAACAGACAGAAAACTGGTTTATTTATAACGTTCAGCTTATTTCTGTTTATGAACTGATTACCTAATACAATGGTCCCCAACCTATTTTCCTCAAAGCCCCCCCTTTTTTTTACTTCCAAGCCTTTACTGCTACTCCCCACCCCTCACAAAGCAACTCATTTTGAAACTGTACTTTAAATCCAAACTAAATGCTTCACAACCCGCCCCTTTCTGGCTTCCAAAGCAGTCCATTCTAGTTTGAAAGAGGGGTTTACGACTAAATAGCGGCACAGAAACTTTTTATTTACAAATTAATTAAAAGATGTCAACAAGGAAAGACTTGTCCATCTAGCCTTACATGTTGGAGCCAGAGTCTGACCCCGAGCCACAGGAGAATTAACTTATTTTGCATTTCCGTCACAAATAATTTGATGTAATAGTTTCGAAAATACAATTGAAAAAACAAAACCAAAAATCTGAAAACAGAATATAATGATTTCTACGCAGCATCAGGAGAGACTGAATTAAACTTTTCTGCTCCTAGTGTGTATTCACCTGACACGTTTGTTCTGCTTTAAATGGACCAGAGTTTGTTTCCCCCGATGGTCCAGACCTTCATGCAGGTGTGAATACTACAGGTAACATGCACCTTTTTAGACTTTATGAGCCACTGTTGCTAAGCAACATTAGCCTTTCAGTGTTGCTAATGCTAATACTACGCTACAAACAATTAGCCGTTGTGGTCAGGGAATGCGGAGCATCTCATCTCCTTTAGGTTGCGGCACGCATTTGACAACACTGTCACAAAATTATATCATATCACATAATTATAAGTATATCATTGCAAAACCGCCACTGAATGAGCTGCTCTTGATATTCTTTCTAGTCAGTTGCATTAACACCATCTTTATTTCCATATGTGCTCTGTCCTGCCACCGTCATTTCTGTCCAAAGGGAGCAATGACCTGCTTGGCTTTGTTTATAAATTATAGTCCACTTACAAAAAGCACAATGTGAATGCAAGTCCACTATTTGGTCCAGACCAAACAATTGGACCAAAGGACTTTCTGGGTGTAAATACCCCCCTAGAGACTCCAAGTACACAACAAAATGTATTTAAGTTGACTTTGCATTAAATATGTCCACTTTAAGGTTAAAATTATTTATATATAAACTGATTACATACACAGTTAAAATATTCAGATTCACTTTGGCTGTCATGCTGCCCAATGCCCATGCAAATTTAAAGATTTTAAAACTAACCTGAAAGCTGCCTCTATTCTAGACTACACTTCAAAATATCAACATTATTCTTTTAATTGTTTAATTGCATTATAAATCAGTGTTTCACTGACAGTTTTTGGAAAAACTGTGCTTATCAGTTGTATATTTGAATTCAATATTATTCTGTTTTTTCTATTAAAATGTGTTTTATTGATTTATTTTGTGTTCAAGTATTTTTATTTTATTTTAGTTTTGCAAACTTACAAACTTTAAATGTGTTCTGACTTTTTTTTTTCCTTTGCTTCAGTTCTTTAGCTCCATAGAGCTCTGCAGTAGAGTGATATAGTCCATGTTATGATGAGATTATTAGGCATGAGTGAAAAGGCGAGGTCAACACCAGGGCACTGTATGCAATAATCTCAGTTACATGCATCATCAGTATGGAAAATGTGTGGGTTATAGCGCACCTAGTGTGTGTGGTTGTTAGTGTGTGTGTTTGTGTGCCCATGTCCATGTTTGAGAGCAAAAGAGTGAGAGAAGGGGAGAGCGGCACACACATACACACACACACACGCACACACACACACACACACACAGTGGATGCTGAAATCTTCCCTGTGGGCTAATAGATTTGAGATGACATGCTCTCCGCTTCCATGCTGAATGTTCACTGAACTTTCTGGCAAAGGAGGCTGCTACTAAAGAGAGTTCAACCAGAGGTTAATATAAACAAACAGAAGAAAATGGAGTGCAAGGGATTTTTTAAATACAGAGATGACTGACAAATGCTTCATTGCTATTAGCCCTTGACCTCTAAATCTGTCCCTTGCCAAAAATAGTGTCATCCTATTGTTGTCACTGTGACCTGTCTGATGATAGTTTCACTTTTTAAACTTATTAACTCATAAATGTGATGCAGGATGCTGGTGCAAAAACATCAAGTTAATGTTAATTTTTTATCTGCAGAGTGTCATTTTGTGAGAATTTAGAAAATTTCAAACATTTGTGCTTGTATAAATTAATTATGCACCAGTTGTTAAAGTGCCAATTTTAATTGTCTGGACATCTAACATAATTGGCTTAAATGTGTTTTTGACACTCATGTTAAAAAAATATTTTGTCTTTTTTGTGTGTGTGTGTGTGAAGAAATAAGCAAACTCAGTCCATACACGTTAATGGTGTTTATTTTTTATGCTGCCCTCCAGTGGTTGGTTTTATGAACTGCTCAGATTGGTACCCTTCAGGAGAGTGAAGGGAGAGAAGAAGCAACCTGAGCTCATCTCTGGGAAAGTTGCAAAAAAACTCAGTTTGTTCAAGAAAATAATTTAATGATATTTTTTCTTACAAAGCCTCTCTTAAGTAATTTCATGATGATTTTACACATGAAAAAAGCAAAATATCTAAAGTTTTTTATTGCATTTCTTAAATAATAATACCGGTAATATTAATAATAAAATGGTATGATTTCTCATATAAAGCAGCTTTGTTGGAAAGAATGGGTTAAGTGTGGGATGCGAGCTGTCCCTGCTGGGATACTGAAATTTATCACTGCCAGCGCTAATGTGCAAATTTTGTGATGCTAGCCGTGCATTGTTAACCGTGATTGTCATCTAATTAAATTGTGGTTCGTCACAAGAGATGCTTTTAATGGTGAGATAAGCGCTGGGAGTCCACTGAAGCGTTCCCAGGATCAATAAAGATGTTACAGTCTGGAGTATGAATTGTCTCAGGGTTACACAGGCCAGTTGAATTAATTAGTACTGCAGTTTAATATCCTCCACTCAAACTTTCTGGCCAAGCATTTGGTTGGTCATGGGATATGTCGTTCCTCTAACTGTGTGTATTTGCGGTTGGGTAGCTTTAATAATTAGTTTGAATTTGTTGTTGTTTTTTTTTCCCTCTTTTTTTTACACAAAGATGCACACAAACTCAATATATTTGCTGATACAGATATTTTCTGGGCATCCGTACTGTATTCTGAAGGCTATTTATGTACATTTTGATCATTTTTTCAATTCAATTCAATTCAATTCAATTCAATAATACTTTATTAATCCCAAAGGGAAATTAAAAGTTGTAGGAATTCATAATATCCTGGTTTCTTTAAAAAGTTCTTATGGATACTGATCGCTGTGGTCAGGAAACATTTCATGTAGCGGTCCATCTCACAGCAGATCTAAAGAATCCGTGACTGAAGACACTGTTTTAGTTTGACAGTCTTAGGAAGAGGGTGCTCAGGGTTGGTCAGAAGGCCTGGCTTAGAGACGCTGGAGTCAGGGATATAGTCCATGTCTCAGTGAAACACATAATACTGCTTTCCCTATACACTGGCTGGGTTTTTGTTAGGGCCTTGAGTTTCTCCAACTTGCTCCCACACGATCTCCCATCACCCAACATGATTGATGGAAGAGATAGCTTGAACTTCCTCCTCCTATCTCTCTCCTGCTCTGCATCCACGGCACTTCTTTTTCAACTCAACTGGGATTCGGGGCTGTATCTGAGGTATTATTTGAGCTTTTGAGATGTTAATCAGCTGCTCCTGGTTATGACAAACCACCATGTTGCTATGGTTACGCATCATAACAAATGTTCAAAAGCAAAAGAGGTGTTAGCAAACATTCTTCCAGCTGCACAGCGTCTAATAGCAGAGGGAATAATCATCCAAGAAAACTATTTTTATCAAGAAAAAGAGGAATTAAAAAAGTTAAAAAAGAAGATCTCAGAATGAATGTAAGAGAGCTACTCCAACATGCTGCCACCTTGAGCAGAGCAATTCTAGAATCAGTTGTGAATTAAGCTTTTTTCCACCTGCAAAAGCAAAGGATAATGCTGTTGTCTATTTTTTAACATATCTCACAATCTGTAGGCCTACATTTATAACTGTTTTAATTTTGAAGTGACCCTTGTGATTCTGATCAGCTCTAGCTAACCCATGTGGTAATAATATTTTTACAGGTATTGACCTGAATAATATTGTGGTAGCTGCTGAGAGTCATTCTCAACCCATATTCTGAGCACTTTTAAAGTAAAACTTTGGCATGTAAGGTGGCAGATAATATGCCTAAATATTCGAACAGCAACTTTTGGACAAACGTAACTGTTACGACTGCTTTTTTAAAAAAACACATTTTCAATTGTATTCTTTGTGGAAAAAATGGATGGAAAAGAGAAAGACAAAGGAAAGGAGAAACAGAGGAGTGATGGTACTCGTCGAGCAAACCATGACCATGTCGTGTTTTAGACATGTGACCAAGCTTGTGTGCACCCTGGGGTTCCTTACAGAATGTGCCTTGTGTTGGTATAACGAGCCACTGGCTCAACTCAGGGGCTCAGCTCAGGCCACCTAACTGAGAGTCAAATTAGAGGCGCTCAGTTGTCACCTCATGCCTGACTGACCCACGACCCCGAGGGTCGGGACCCATGTCTGGGTCACGTATGGTCTTGTGACCCACTTACCAGCTGATGGGAGTGTGACAGTTATTTTCCTATAAAGCACCGTCAACTTCACCTTCAGATAGCAGGTCTGAAGTTTGCAATGCTGCAACTTGTAATTCTGTCAGATCAAATGAGTTTAATGTTTGTTTGACTCAAAGAAGTATTTTCTAGAGAATGAGAGGAAATTAAATATTAGGCGTCGGAGTTCATGTTTTTTATCCAGTATAATATTGAATACACATTTCAGGGTTCTGTTTTGTGTCTATTCCCCACAATGACAATAAATATTGTCATTGCATTCATAGCTTCTCCATGTAAAACTGACAATACACCATTTAGGCTGCATGGGAAACTCAGTACTGGAGATGATAAACCTAAATTTAAACTGAAATTCTGTCTGCATTGTGATCTTAGTTGTATTTGATAAGATCTGACATAAAATACCTTGTGGGTGTGCAGGAGCCTACTGCAGGCTGCAAAGTGGTGGAGGCAACTTGGAGCTCATCACCTGCTTCCCCTATTGTCACCCTGGTTCCTGCAGCTGTTGGGCACCACAGGGCCAAGTTTCTGCTCTTTGAGCCAACTCCAATCCACACCATCCCCCGTTTGCCCTTTTAATGGCAAGTGTCATACTTTTGCAAACACTGAATAGCAGATTGTCTGTTCTGATACTAGATTTGTCCAATGTGAAATTCATGCATTTGCTTTTTTATATGAATTAGGCACTGTAACAAGATAAATGTGATATTGTCATGATTTGGTTTCACTTTAGCTGTGTCAACCCACAACAGCTTTAACAGATCTGCAAGAAAATAATGTTTCAGGTTAAATAAAAGTTGCACCTTTGTTGCTTAATTTATTAAGACAGAATAAAACTGCAGGTTCTCTTTGTGAGGAAAAGGTCTATTAGCTCACCGACATGCTGCTCAGTAAGTCATTTGAGTCTGTTACAGTGGCAAACTGCCTCGTTACCCCAGTGCCTTGTTGTGCAGCCTGACCAATTACTTTTGAACTTAAGTGGACATGACATTTGTAGGTTTTGCACTCTGGAATGACTGCACATGTTAAAAGATGCATCATGCCTTTTCCCTCGCAAATAATTCATAGCACTCGAACCCCAAAGGATTTACTCTTTGAACTTAAAGGTACACGCTTTGAATAGTTGTTACAGCTGTGCTTTAAAAGAAGTCACAATTTGGGATTTTTTTTTGTTGACACAAATCAACAAATTAGATTATTTTAAAAGGGACCACACAGATCTTTTTAAAGGGGGTTCTGTGGAAAGCTAATGAACTATTAATGTCTTACCTGTTGTAGATAGCTCTCTGAATAGCCTCAATCATGAGAAATGGAGTTTATGGTTACTCCGAGCCTTTCCGTGAAGAAGACAACTTTAGTTGTTTTTAGTGCTTAGGAGGAAGCTGAGGATAGCTATAAATGACTTCTTCTGGTTAGCTACTGTGTTTTAATTATTTTAACCAGCTGTGCTACAAACACTGTTTGGAAAAAATTATTTACTAATCAGAAAAAAGCATTTGGTACATAAACTATTCATGTCTGTTACCGGTACATATTTAATTTAGTTTAATTAATTTTTTAATTTAATTAATTAATTTAATTTAGTTTAATAACGTATTTTTAATTGTGTGGCAAAGTAATTCTGAGGTTGTTCAACTCCAACACTGAAGAAGATGACTTCTGTGGTTTTAGTGCACAGGAGGAAGATAAAGATGGCACCAAATAACTTCTTCTGATAGGTTACATGTAACAATGTGGGACACCTGCGGTCGGCTTATAGACAAATGCAGCCTATGTATAGTTGTATATGGATCTGTATATATTTTATATATGTAGCCTATATATATATATATATATATATATATATATATATATTTTTTTTTTTTTTTTATTTAGTGCGTGTGGCTTAAATTCAGGTAAGCTCAATAGTCTGAAAATTACCGCAATCCAAGAATTTGACAACTGTTAATGCAAAATGCAATGGTTTGTAAAGTAGTTTTTGCATGAACTGCTGTAAAAAGTTAAAAACAAGGGTAATTTAAATCAACAGCAATTTGTTTTTTGCCCCGTTAGCTGTTAGCTCATCTAGACAGTAAGTATTTGGTTTCTCCAAACTGAAGTAATTTAAAATGCTGTTGTCAACAGGTAAGATCTTTTATAACCTTTTTACAAAAATCCCACTTTAAATAATTGGAATTATTGCTTTAATTATTGACTGTACTGTTGAACCTTCAAGAAAAAAAGAGCTTTGGATGAACAGCCTTTATCACCTTATGGTTTTGAAACATATTACACACACACACACACACACACACACTGATTCAACGGCACTACTGCTGGAACAAAGACAAAATACCACAGGGTAATGCAATTCCTTGTTCTGATCTGTCAACACTGTGCATGTTTTCATCTTGTTTTATGTGGCTAAGTGGTAATGGGTTGTATGATGTATGACATGTCATGTTTGTGTTATTAGGCACACTGAACGCCTCAGGTTTAGACACCTTTTCTGCTTATTCAGCCCTTTGAGTTGTTCTCTTTTCATATCCAAATTTGTCATGATAGATTGGTGAATATGTGAAGACTCCAAGATTCCCCACAGTACATATGCTGATCAAAGATTTTGTTCCTTTTTTTGATAAATATAAAGGTAAACATTGAAGAGGACTTTCAACATGGGCTCTTCAGAAGCAACTGAATGCATTTGGCTTAAATGTCCTTATCTGTAAAGTACAATGTTACACTATTTATGTTGGTAAAACATTGGATTTAACAGTGTCTGTGAACTTCTCACTCTTATCTTTTTAGCAAAATTTGATGCACCAACTGCTATTTTATACCTCATTCAACCTATTAACATTTAGAGCAAAATAAACTGAAGCGATCTCATCTCTGAGGCCACTGTGTTTACAGTTAAACATATAGGTAGGCATTTTAAAGGGGACTTATTTACAATCCACTTTTGTAACTATTAAATACATTTTGTTGTGTACTTGGAGTCTTTAGGAGTGTAGAAAAGTTGAATTTAGTTTCTCCCTGTGCTGCATCGATATCCTTATATTCTGTTTGGGTCATATTTTTCGACCCATTCAGTTTTCTTTAATTTCTATGACGTTTTTACATCAAAACTAACCAACTACAATTTCATCATCTTCAACATGTAAGGCTGCATGGGCAAGTCTTCTGTTGTTGACATCTTTTAATTTGTAAATAAAAAGTTTCTGTGCTGCACATATAATCATAAACCCTTCTATCAAACTAGAATGGACCACTCTGGAAGCTGGAGGCGGGCAGGGTGTGAAGTGTCTCGTTTGGATTTAAAGAGACAGCCTCAAAACTAGTTGATCTGAGCCACACCTCAGAAAAAGGGTGAAAGAGGGGCTTGTGGAGTTGCAATAAGGAGGAATTCAGACCAAAGCATTGCTGTTTTACTTTAAATAAACCCCAACTGATTGATTTAATTTGTGAAAAAAGAAAGATTTTAGAACATATGTCTCCTTTAATTGAAACCATTAACATGTGAGTTTTTGTCCTCAAACAACAGCTCTTCCACTTTAGCAGCTGGCTGCCATGACACAGAAAGAGCAAACACAAGGACAATCGAGGGGTTGGGAAGGTGGGAGGCTGGTTGTAAACCCAGTCTTTTCTCTAATCCCTTTGCTGAATACATGTTTTACCTCTACAGCAATTTGTCGAACACCACATTGCATGCTTGATGAATCAAGTGCCCCCTGGTGGTAATGTAATGGACCAAAAAAATAGATTTTGATTGTTCGTATTAAACGTACAAGCAGCCAAGGGCAGTTCTGAGTCCATTTGAGCATTACTTTCCAAAGGAACATTCAACCTGCAGTCTTATTACAATGAGCCAAAACAGCGCGACGTGTTAAACTGGTGGATTGCTTTTCTGCTCTATGAAGACTTACAGGCATTTTTTTAATATGCAAGATGATTAAAAAAAATATTGTCAAGCCACGCAAAACTGACTTGTTCTGCTAATATATTGGACTTTATTTTATCATCAACACATGATTGACACAATCACATCTCCTTTGTGGAAGTTACGGATGATTGTGCAGTTTTAACCTGGTGTCAAGCTTGTGCACAAACAAAAACTTGAATGGCACAATCAAATAAAGAAGGGACACAAGTTTGTGTCCAGACAGATGTTTTTTTTAGCCTTTATGTTTTTTTATGGGAAGTATCCCAGATGAAAAGGAGCCAGAGCAGGGCATTTAATCCCATCAGGAGGACTGCATTCCAGTAATGAGAAATTAATAACGTGAGCATGCTTTCAGATTAAACAGAGCAGTTAGGACCATTAGATCATTTTCATTGCTGGCACTGGGGCACCGGATCAGTTTTTTTACCCGTATAATCCAACAAAGTAGGTCAATGTCTATTGAGTATTAGTGCTGTGGCTGTAATCCTGTTGTTTCAGCTTTAGGACATGGAATTAACCCCAGAGACAGCTAAAGTGGATAGGTCAGAGGCTGCAGAAATGTTATGTACCCCTGGACATGGGTTTAAACTGTGGGTAGCACCTCTCAACCGCTAACACAACCTGACACTATTTCTAGGGCTGGAACAATGTTTGCTTCCCTCCAGCATTTACTAAGTAACATGTTACTTTACCTTTCTCAGATTCCAACTGGCGCCTCTGCATTTAGGCTAAATCTGCATTTTTGTGACCTCAACAGCCCAGAGCACAACCTTGCATTGATACTTGGTTCATTATTAATCCTATGGAAATCAGCCAAAAACGTTAGAATTTTTGACTTTACAACAACCACCCATGCTTATTTTCTTGCAAGCTTTTTTTTCCCCCCACAATTGTCCAGGCAACGAATCCCTGAAATAGCAGCTCAGCTCAGCTTCACAGGCAGTAAGTAATAATCAGTGAGCAAGCAGAAGGCCCATTTAATATCAGTGTCCTTAATAACCACACCCAAGACCTCACACCCAATGAGATGATGAGGCAAGAGTCACAAATCACACCAGATTAGTGCAGCTTGTTCTGCTTTAGTGGTTGAAGCCCACATGCTTTGCACAGTACACACACACACACACACACACACACACAGACCGACAACACCAGCTTGTCACTGCCGCCCTCTTAATGTGAAAGCAAGTATATTTTGACACATAACAAATGAGTGGCAGGAGAACACAGCGACACCTCCATTATGTGCTGCAGTGATGAATGTAAGATTTGACAATCATATGATGAAAATAAATACTTTTTAACAAGCTTTGTCTGTGTTGGGGAGGAGAAAACAACATGGAACATTGTTTACATTTGGACTAATGATGCAGCACAATCACCACATGTACAAAGAACAGTGAGCAAGAGATACTATATAAAATATCAACTATTTGGATGATTTTTATATAATCAGATAATTAAAATTTAATAAAAACATAAATACTATAGTATGTACTCACATTGAGTCAGTTTACAAATACGATTTATTCTGTTTTATCTGTAAGTTATTTGGCCACTTTTTACTGATGTGTTTGCTTCCAAACTGTCATTTTTTTTTTATCAAAGCTGATTTCATGACCATGTCTTAGCACTGTGAGAACAAAGCAGGTCACTGCACATGATTTTGTGAGCTCATTTTTACGTTGGTTTTTCCGAGATTTCATTCAGGTGATGGCTTCAGGATAAAAAACTGCGTGACCTGAAATCTGGCGTGAGTACAGTCAAAGTCAGCAGGGTTGAATCCTGGGTGAACACTTTTTGCTCGGTTTTTAGTGTGACCTATATAGGGCAGGTTGGCACATTGAACTCAGCTGCCTTACATGGAGACAGAAGGAACAGAGTGCAGAAGAAGAATGCATATCACCCACTGGTTGAGATCCTCTTATGTTGAGAAAAAAAAAAAAAGAGTATTCATTTTGGTTAAACCTTAAAAAAAAAAAAAAACGTTATCTGTATTCTCGTGATATTGTGAGTAGCGCTACATGGGCATCAGCTGCTCTACTACAACAGCAACGTCTAGATTAAAATCTGTAAAATTGATTGAGTTGTAGCCATTTTTGTGCTTTTGAAGGGCAGTTGGTTGTGTCAGCCATCTTGAATTTGACTGACCCCAAAAAAAGATATTCATCCATTATTACCTCCTAAAAGTTTCAATAAACTTTATCTAGTGGTTAAAGTGATATTTTAGCAACAATCAGACACATTAATCCACACAAACAGACAAATTTATCATTGTCCACCTTCATCTTTCAGTGGCTGGCAATAACAATGAGTCCAAATTTGTAGCAAACTCATAAAAATCTTGTTCTTTTCTTGTATTCTTTCTCTACAGAACCCTCCTTTCCATCAGCAAGGGTTTTGTTCGTACCTGTGGTGGTGCAGTAACAGCTGTCAACATTTTTAAACTTAACATTTAAAAAACAATTTAGGTAAATGTGATCAAACTACGTGATTCAGGTAAGCTTTTTCTGTAGATTTTAGATTTGGTTGTGAGTTACATTAGGGGTAAAAGTTCTTGTTTTCAGGCTCTTTGGAAAGTTCTTAAAATGAGTGCAGACCCTATGGTTTTATGGTTTATGGTAAATGGGGATGGGTACAACCCAGGTGAGTGGGGGCCTCATAAGTGGGCCCATTGCTCTCCACAAGAGACACTGGGCTTTAATCAAACCTTCGTGTCCCTCGGATGAAGGACACCAGGTTAGAAACACTCAGTGTTCTAAGCTTCTCGGGATCCATAAAGGGGTCTCCAAGAATTCTGTGCAGACCCTAAATGTGAACTATGGACTTCTTAAAGTAAACTTCTACTTTTAAACTTATGGGATTTTGCACACTATTTTTTACATAGAAAACTATACAATACTACCTATTTATGTACATTAGAACCATTAGGTACAAGATCAATCACAGACTTTGATGATCAGTTGGAAAACGATTGTTGGGGGGGCAGGAGGACATAAACACCATGAAGTTAATCCTGTAGAGGGCAGTGAAGACACATGGCACAGTGTGAGTCTTGGCTCTGGCCTATTCTCATAAAGCTGAACATGTAATACTCTTCAAGCATGGCGTGTGTAACAGAATCACAACACATTTATACACAGCACTGACACGTAATAAAAGGAGGCTTTAGAGAATCACTTATCTGCAACATTAAACTGCTAGTGATAATCCTGCAGCTTGGCTGAATCAATAATAATAATAATAATAAAATCTATACCTCAGGTAAAACTGTTATTTTAGTTAGTGTAGTTTTGTTCTGCCATTGCAGTAAAACATCAGTGTTATATTCTGGTTAAAAAGTCTTCATAAATGTTTTTTCTCTAAAGAAAGTACTCACCATATTATTGCTAAATTTGCTCTTAAGTAAAACATCTATGTGAGTGTTTTACTTTAGATTTGCTTCCATATATTTAACCTTACTATCCCCTGAATAACAATGAGAGACTAAAAGAAAAAATATTTGTTTCCCATGTTGACACAAACCAGTAACACTGAATTTGATATATTTATTTGATATTTTCTAATAGTTTAGACACTGATAATCTTCAGTTTAATATCCCGGCTAAATACAACAATGTTAATGATTCCCATGATTGTCTTAGTTTAGTCGCATTTTGAGTGAACACATAAGAAATTGTTGATGGAATCCACCTTTTCAAAGCCTTCACTTCAGTGTTTGACTAAAAAGGATATTTATAATCATCATGACTTTGAAAAACCTTAAGCTGTTCACACACATGGATTGCAGTCCTGAAATATTGTAAAGTTATTCTGGACAGAGGACTTGAAATGTTCTACATGTTCCTCATACCTCTAGTAATGGATTTTGAAGTGGGACACTGTGTGGATCTTGAGTCTTGAATTCCACAAACTTGTGACAAAAACTGCAGCTACTGACTTGTATGTTGCTTTATAACCATTGATTAATACTGAGCATGACGATCCATTCCAAATTCACTAAACTTTTTACATGCAAAAGAAAAGAGTTTCCACACCACACTCTGTACCCTGCCTTTGCTTGTTTTACAGATGTTCCCACACATACCTTTACACTGTGGGAGCAGACCTGTAGGATTTCCCCTCTGTGAAGTACACAAGTGAACAACAACGGCAGAGAACAAAGTGGACCAAACTACTCCTGAACATCTTTGGTATTCATGCAGAACCTATAGACTTTACAACAACTCTCCCAAAAAATAAACATGTTTACCAGCATCTTCTACAACAACAAAAGGCGTAGCTTCAGAGTACATCAATACTTTCTGAAAAAAACTTTTTCCACATTGTTTTACCAGCTTCTCAATCCCTGTCAGTTTCATTCTGCACAAGTTGGCCATTCAAATGATCAGGCAATAGTGCTCTGCAGATAAATACAACGGTCAACAGTTATTACATGGCCACTCCTGGACAGAGGGCCCTGCATGGGATGAAATCCTTGTTGGTGCTTCAGACTATCAAAGTGCAGATTCTCATTCAGCGTAATGTAGAGGATTAGGAATGTAATGTCCGTGATGGCACATCAGTGCACGTGATCCAAACAGGTTTCTGACCTGACTCTGATTCTGAAGAGGTAACTAAAGCAGATGAGCTGAATAAAGCTGCGCAGCAGATACAAATGGTGAAAATACAGTTCATTTGGAGTCTGCTGTAGTGTTTGCCAATCATGAAACACGTGCTTGTCTTTATTTTGCAATATTCCTACGAGCTCTTTCACATATCTGTTTTTTTTTATTGTGTTTTTTTCATTTTGTTTTTCTGCTTTACCTCCCCACACTAGGATCCCTCTTACCACACCCCCCTCTATTAAACTGCATAACAGAGGTCTGCAGAAGGATGTCTCGTGTCACATTATAAACAGTTGAAAGTAAAAGATAGGAGACATGCCTGGGTCATCATGGCAATCTTCCAAACAGCTTTTAAACTGTGTTTCACACTTGATAAACAACCGGGGCTGTAATTAATATTGTACATTCACAGTAAAAGGCATTCTACATAATTACTCTACTGTCTCCTCCAGAAATATGCACATTCAGTGTTATTATAAAGCACACCAGTATATCATATTAAGTCATAAATAATGGCCATAGAATTAATTGATGTTATACACGCCCCTCCCCTTTGTGGAGTACTTTACATTTAACTACGTCAGCTTTTATTGATGCACACTTTAAACATTTTATGCTTTTTCAAAAGTTGCTGTTTTATGACTTGTTAATGGTGTTGGTAAAATTTCCTATAGAATAGTTAAATTAGTATAGGTTGGTATTGGACTTGTCTTGCCTTCTTGACGCATTATTAAAGAAAACATTTAGCCAGAATTAAATTAATTAGAGTTGGCTGCTGTTGAGTTTGACCTCATACCTTTAAAAGATTAAAATATCCGTTTTGGTTTTATTTAGATTAGTGCAGCCAAGTGTGGTTAGCTTGACACTTTTCCCTTAATAAGCTAATCAGGTAATTACCCTAGTAAGGCAAAGTTTCAATATTTCAACATATTGCTGAAGTGTCAGGGATTTATTTTCATATACCTTAGAGTGCAAGTTTATTTTAGGCAAAATAACATTAATAAATGACAAGACATTGGTTCTGCTGAAATTCCTATGCAGTTTTCCTCAATAAGACCTCAGTGGATATTTTTTGTGCTTGTGTTATTTACAGACTTCAACTTCCTTCCTGTCTGATATCTCTTTATTTTTGACCTCCTAACCACACTCCCTGTTTCCCTTCACAGTCAACTTTAAGTACAGTCCTGCACCTGCACCTAGCTTCACACATAGTCTGTCTTGTTCATGCTGACTTTCATGCCTCTTATTTCAAGTTCATACCTCTACTTCTTTGAGTTCTCTTCCACCTAAGCCCTGTTCTCACCACATATCACAATGTCATCTGCAAACATCAAAGTACACGAGGAATCCTGCCTGAGCTCAACTGTTATTCTGTACATCACCAGAGCAAACAAAAAGGGGCTTGGAACTGATTCTGCAGTCTCACCTCCACCTATCTGTCACTCCTACAGCAGGTCAGTCCTGTACCAGTCTAACATACTTCTCTGTTACTCCAGATTTCCTCATACAACACCACAGCTCCTCTCTTGCCATTCTGTTATTTGCTTTATCTAACTCCACAAATAAAGAATGCAGTTTTTTCTGACCCTCTCTGTATGTCTCCATTAGCATCCTCAAAGCAAAGATGACATCCAATGTGCTTTTTCATGGCATGGAACTGCTGCTCACAGTATGAGAAGAAAAAAAAGAAGAATACGTAAATTTCTTAATAAAACTACCTAGAAAGTTACCTGCTGTAAATATTCCATTGACTGACGAGTCAATGGCTAGTCTGAGTGGGGTCAACAATGACAAAATTAATGCTGCTGTTGCCCCAAAACTGCCACAACCAAAAAATAAACAAATAATCATATCAGCACTTGTGTTTTAAACCTTTATGCCACTCTTAGTATTTCATTTTTTGGGTCATTTAAGTAAAATTCTATGGTTCTTTACAAACATAAATAGCATCAGCAGCTAACTAGGTGTAACACTTCCCATAAAAATATCACAACAAACTTGTACACACACACACACACACACACACACACACATATATATATATATATATATACATTACTTTTATTTTTCATTATGAGATGTCGCTGTTGATGACTGCTCACAAAGACGGCTGTCTTTGGCTGTAACCTCTCTGCACCAGAATCTGGAACATGACACATGTCAGGCTGTGATAAATGGGGCAGAGTCTCAGTAATTTTACCTGGAATGCCCTTGAGATGCCCAAAACCCCAATTGCAAATGCTATTGTTGAATTAAACCAAACAAGAAAATCCTTCCCTGTTGACATGATAGGAAGAACATGCTGAAAGAAAGGATTTGTTGTCATTCTATTTAGGATTTACGTGTGGTGTTCTGTCTGTTTCACGGTGTGGTACTGGCTTGTGATCATGCATGAAGACAACATGTGAAAATGCGTAAAACATGCCACTATAGAGTTCAAGCTTCGTCGTGAAGGCACATTTAATAATGAATATTCTCTAATTATTATGGTATTTTTTTTATAAAATAAGGTATTGAATTTGATGCAAATTCAGATTTATACAGAGGTCTCAAATTTGCACCATGATGACGGTGGCTGCATTAAAGCAAAAAAAATAAAAAAATAAATAAAAAGAGCCATCCTATGAACTAGTGAATGGCTGATTCTCAGGTATGAAAAAATATTAGTCTTTGTCTTGCACCTTGATTGTGTGTCAGGTTTCACAGTTTGGACTAATGCGAGTGAATTTTTTACAAACCATAATCTTAAAACTTGCTGTTCCCCAGACATTCCCCCTAAATTACCATAACATTTCCGTCACATTCTGGTGCTGTTGCACGGCTATCATTTTGAAAGTGCTTATGTGTAAAATGATCACTGTGTTTTATGGATCATAGGCTTATGAGCTTCTTGCTTTGCTGGGACACAACAGATTAATGAGCACTTGTAAGGAAAAATAAACTTAAGGAGAGCTCACAATTTGGTTTTAGGATGATCATCTAAATTAACTGAGACCACTGAGACAGCTTTGAAAATCTATATGCAGTTGCAAGTTTTTATATCTGAACATATGCTTACTCAGTTTTAAACAACCCTTCCTTTAAACATCCAGCACTGTGGCTCCACACAACTTCCTTCTATTAATGAATATTATGAATAAGCTGTGACAAATAGTTCAGAGAACTAATTCCCGTGGAGGCTTATCTGTAAAAATAACACCCGAGAATGAAAAAAAAAAAAAGGCAGCTGAATTATTATTACTGGGGTTCTAGCTCAGGCTCTCCATGCATATTTGTGTGTGGTGAATTGCCCAGCAATTAATCCAAAACTATGGCTAAACTACCCTCTGTGATATCCCGTCCAACCTATGACAAATAGAACGGTGGAATCTTAATTAGGAGGGAACGTGCTGCAGATGTATTAGAGTAGCGATGGGAAAACAGATGAGGCCATCACACTGCACAGCAGGGAGCTGAGAAGCCTGGTCCCCCATCTCTGTGTCCTATTCATAATGCCACGAGTGTGCCACATGCCTCTGCTGTCATCTGCATAGGGCCACCGGGGCCCCCAGGGGCCGGGGAGCCCCTCACCATCCAGCACTTTAGTCTGTCACTGGTACATCTCGGTACTTTAACTCGTTTAAGGAAACCATAACCATCCCATTGACCCAGGAAAGCTTTTTTGCATTAATAATGTTTGCTCTAAATGCTTCATTTTCACATTTCGCTTTTAGTTTTTTAGAATACTTAAGATTAAAATGTCAAGTAGTTAAAATTATTTTGAACAAGCATACCTAGTTTTACTCAAAGTATTCATTTTCTCTCAAATAAAATTTAGTATAGTAAACATTTTATTTTCAATAAAGTCAAGTGGGCCTTTAAAGTTAATACAAGTGAACAGGATGTAATAAATCATGCAGCTCGATCTGCATGGCTTTGTCCTAAATCTTGACACAGTTCCTTTTTTATTTATTATATTTATTTCCATGTTGGTCATTGCAGGTTCACTTTTGAAAAATAGCCACAGTTTGACTGTGTCTGTTCAGCTGGCTGCCTTCAATTTTATACCTGCAAAGTTTCAATCTAGGCCCTCCTTGCGTCCTTTAATATTTGGTGCCCCCTCCAGAACCCTCCCCCCACCTTTTTTCGCTTTCTTTTTCCAGGATTACTGGTACAGGCTGCACTTGCGCTGTTATTTTCAACCTTGGTGGACAGGGGTTTCGGTATGTATTCTGGAAATACTTCAAAGAAAAGCAAAAAGGCAGCAATTTTCTGCTTGAATATCCCTCTGACTAAATCCATTGATCATCCTCGGGGTTCCTGAGAGAGAGGGAGTGAGATGGAGAGGCATGTTTTATCCTCTAATAACTCCTACCTTCACCCCTTCCTGCCTCTCCGTTGTTGTGTTGTTGTTGGTCGCACTTCTGCTCTATTCCTCGGAGAGCTGCTGAGATTGAAGTTATTTTATGCTTCGGCTCCCCGGGCCCCAATTTGAAAACTCTTGTGTGTCAGTTTTCACACACTCCTGTCATATGGCATGGAGCGCTGCAGAGTTTTGCCTTTTATTTTATTTTTTCCCTGTGAAGGCATCTTGTGGGGCATTCTGCCTCTTTTGACAAATAGGTCACATTAAGTGGAATGTTAAATGTCAGTTTAAAATTTTCATGAAGCCTTTTTATGAGGGTATAGAAAATCATGTTCCCTTCGAATTTAACAAAAGTTTTGACTAAAAGAGTGCCATACTTAGTTACACAGCACATCTGTTCCTTTTTTATTTGCAGTTCAACAGCATTTCTGCAGATAACCAAGCAATATAGTTCCTAAAACATTGGATGAAACATTAAATTAAAACTCAAAACTAAATATAATCTGCAGTTAACCTGATCCAAGATGGCCACCACATTTAATCAAACACAAATATGGATATCACTGTTAATTTTGCCAACTGAGCCAGAATTTTGTGTGATAGGTAAAAGTTATCCCCAGTGTACACTCTGTGAGCTGACAGATGCCAGATCTATGTTAGCAACTTCAGCATAAACCATTGGAGTTGACCAAGTCGGTTTGATAGTCTCCTAAAACAGTAAATGGATTTCAGTGAAACTCTCAGAAAATAATCATTGGACATACATCTATAAGGCAGTATCTGTGGTTTTGTTAATGTGTTCATAGTATTTTTTTGTGATTCTTGTGTTTAGTTGTTTTCATTTTATCAGCCTTCTCCGTCAGTCAGTATTTTCCAGTCAGCCTGCCACACCCATCCCCACCTATACCCTGGTTGCCTGTCACAGCTATAGCTACTCCTTCCCATCAGCCCCACCCTATTGGTTGATTTTATTCCTGTAGTTGGCATTATAAATTTTGAGATGCTGTCTGGTCTTTATGCCTTTGTGTGTTTCCTTGTGCCCCCCTCAAGTTATTTGTTAATTTGGCCGTATTATAATAAGTTATTTTTTTCAGCTCCTCATGTCAGTCTGAATTCTGGGTCCAAACCTCCTTCCATCTGTGACTCTATATTTGGAGTCAATTTGAGATGGTCACAATAGCTAATTGAGCTAAAAAAAAACAGGCAAGTTTGCACTGAAAAATATGTTGTGTTTATACACTTTGGCATGTGTTGAGAA
Source organism: Cynodonichthys magdalenae (assembly GCA_031762555.1). Taxonomy (NCBI): domain Eukaryota; kingdom Metazoa; phylum Chordata; class Actinopteri; order Cyprinodontiformes; family Rivulidae; genus Cynodonichthys; species Cynodonichthys magdalenae. Next base: position 16,482,920 of record JARVJO010000002.1, on the reverse strand, counting down.
CAAGGAACAAAAACAGAATTAAAACCTGAATGTTAATGTAAGAACTGAAGTCATACAAATACCCAGCTGCTAGGCTAACTAGCCTCAGCCATTTAATCAGCACCTGGACTCCCCCCAGGCAGGTGACCGAAAAAATAAAAAACAAAAATAAACGAAATGGGCAAAAGTGTTAAAGAAGAGTTTTTTGTATATTTTTAAGCATAACATTCATTTTTTGCAAATGGGCTCTCCAATCTCTGGTGCTGAGGTCACTGAGGTAGTTAAAAAGCTCCTCGGGGGCAAGGCACCGGGGGTGGATGAGATTCGCCCGGAGTTCCTTAGGGCTCTGGATGTTGTGGGGTTGCGTTGGTTGACGCGACTCTA
>JARVJO010000002.1:16440880-16464814 GCA_031762555.1 Cynodonichthys magdalenae | reverse complement strand
ATTTCCCTAAGGAAAACCAACAGAATGTGTAATGTTTTAAAATCAGTAATTAAGACAACTCCTAAATTCCTTACAATACCGTTTAAACATTTTTTTTTAAACATTGAAAACAAAAATTGATTACTTAAACAAGAAAAGACACCAACCAACTTTATTAGTTTTAAAGTAAAAGTTTTTGTTGTTCAGGACGTCCAGTATTTTTGTCATTTTCCTCTTTAAAGTAAAGTTGGGGCTATGATTAGCTATTAATTAGCTGGGTTAGTAAACTGTTTATTGACTAATGTCCAACATACACTAACTCTAGCTTGTTGTAGTAACTAATCTGCATACCATTACTGTTGTGTATGGTAAAATTGGAAATGGCTTCTCTAAGAAGAGTAAATTTGAAATTCCAGTAAAGCCATTGAACTACTTGGAAGCGACGGAAGCTCATAATACGTAATATTGCAAATGCAATATTTTATGATAGTTTTTCAGATGTTAAGATTCATTTTTGAACCACCCCACAAAATGTTTTCTCCCTTGCATTCAAATTTTGTATTAATCTATATTTAACATGTTTCAGTAAACATGAAAGGGACATCAATGTACTTAAAATATAAATTAATTGTAAAGGAACTCCATGAAACTTTTTTGCATATGCAAATATTTAAATAGCCAATTTGATTCATTTGTACCATTAAAATGTACATACATCTTTCAGTTGAATGAAGATGGAAAACATCTATTTTTTTGTTAGATCTGTTTGTAATCATCCAGCAAAAACTTACGAGTAAACAGATTCAGATAAAGAACATATCTTTAAATACTCCCTGTAGAACGCTGTTGAGTATTGGTCTGCCACATTTATCTTTATGTAACAGTGTATAGTGAGGCGCTGTGAGAAGTTACAAAGTAATATAACCTGTAGTAATTATTCTGTTATCTCCCTCTCTGTGGTAAAGTGGACCCAGACTTTGATTGTGTCTTACTGGGTCTGTCTAATCATGACCACACTGTGTCCCAGAGTGCTCCAAGCTCATTATCATTCATTAACCTCTAGCTGTGATGTGGCTTTGTCCTCCCCTTTCAGTCCTACAGCATTGCAAGTCACAGATGTATTTTGGTAAAGAAACAATGACCATTTAGAGAGAACATATTCTGAATCCAGGTCTTTGTTAAAGGTGACTTATTCACCGCTCTCTCTTCATGTCCCCTTCTCAATTTCTCTCCATCTAATCTCCCTCTGTCTATAACAATAAGAATTAATTAGCCTGCTTATTTTTCTCTGGTTGCAGAGGCTCCCCATCTGGATGGAAGACAGTCTGCTGTGTGCCTGATTAATGGTGTGGAGAGACAGTTGTCAGTTTGAAAGCGCTGCTGTGTGACCCAGGACAGAACATCCAGAAGGTGGACTAATGTTAGTCCAAGGTGTGCACACATAGACAAGCACACACACACAAACAAATGTGAACCCTTAGATAACTTTGTACTCTTAGAAAAAGTAGGAGACCCTAAAGTTTGAATGAACTCATGCAGTGTAATCAAAATGTCCACAATGTAAACCTTCCTGCATTATCTTTGTGTAAGAACAGTTTAAGAGGAATATTCGTTCTCAGGTTCTGTTCACACAGATTCTTTGCAAAACAGATACTTTCTACAGTGTTTGCACCTCTCATTCACATGGAAGCAGCATTTTGTTTAGAAAAAAAAACAAGGCACAGTCCACACTAACTAAAATGCTTTTTTTACCAAAACAATTTTATGTTGGCTATTTGCAAAACAAAACAAAACAAAACAAAACAAAACAAAACAAAACAAAACAAAACAAAACAAAACAAAACAAAACAAAACAAAAAACATGCTTGTGTAAATGGCACTGTTTCTAGAAATGATTTAGTCCACACAGAAACACCAAAAAAACAACTCAGTATGCTGCAGTACCCTTGCCAGACCTGTATGTGGAGCTGCAGCACGGCCATAGGATTAACACCAAAAACAGGAAACAATGTGTAGAGCAGAACCTTGAACACTGGATGCAAAATGTAACTACAAGAAGAAAAGAGAGAATGTTATTGGTTTGTGGATTAAATAAGAGTTGTGCTGTGACCTTACTGTTCCAAAAAAAAAAAAAGAAAAAAAACCCTGCATTTTGACTTTCTGCCTGTTAATAATCAGGGCTTTTGCAAAAATTCTGAATATATATACATGTACATTATAAACAACACATTATCTTGGTTTTGTCTACAACTAAATTTGGTGATTAGTTGTTTGGAATATTTGAGCTTATTTGCATATGTTTCTTTTTACTGCTCTCCACTCAATTTCACTAAAATGACTACTTCTGTTTACTCTAAATTTTTGTTTTTTTTTTCAGAAGAAGACAGAATGAAACAGGACTTATATGCTGTGATTTATTTGCTTTAATGCCATTTAATGCCAAATAATCAATCTTAATGTTTTTCATAGAAGCCAAATTAGAGATAAATATTTAGAAAATAAGCTGTTGTAGCTCCCTTGAATTTGCCTTTCCGTTTCCCATGACGACAATTTTCAAATCATTGCCCTGAATTTCCTCTTTTCTACCAGTAAGCTGTTAAACACCTCTTGTAGTTTTAGCTAGTTGTCTGGACCAGAAAAAAAGGAAGGTCAAAGCATCAGTCTTGCCTTGCCTCATTTGTCACTAATGTGTCAAAGAGAGGATGACATTTACAGCGTAGTGAAGTGACTGCCTTCCAGCCCATCAGGCACCCCTGAGGTAATAAATGTTTACCTTTAAAACAGAAGTCTGTGGGATCAGGTTTTTATTTTATTTTATTTATTTAGATATTTAAAGGTTCCTTTTCAAGCAGCATTGTTATTTTATTATTTTAATGAATGGTTTTAAAAAAGCTTTTCAAACTTAGGAATACATTCAATTTTTTTTCCCAGTATTTGTCTTTTTCTAGAAAATCTACATTTAGAATTTGAAGTAATTCTATTAATAGTTGAGAGTGTAACTAATTAAAGTCATTTATTGATGTTACAAAAAGCTTTTTCATTTTTAAGTTATGACAACGTTTGCAAAATCTGGATGCCACAGAATAACAAAGCATTTAACTTTACTTTTACTAACTAGCATTTTATAATGGATGTTTTTGTACAGTGCACATAGATGACTATTGTAGTGAAGTAGCACTAAAAAATAAACTGAACTAAAAGGAATTAAACATGGTGTAAAAATATAATGCATTAAAATTGGTGATTTAATAACTTTTCAGACATCTTATTTTACCTTGCAGATTTGTAAAATTCCAGTATTTGTACATTTTCTGCACTTTTAAGCAAACACTAAAGTGCCTTGTTGTTGAAAAATTCTACAAAAAATATAACTGCTTCTTTATCAGAAACACCATACAGAGGACTAATAAAACATGTAATTGTATCTAATCGTGAAAAAAAAAATGTTTCCAGTATTTGATAATTTTCATAATCATCTACTTCATGTATATTGTTTAATGTATTTTGGCAATGTTAACCAAATTTAAAATGCATTGCTTCTTTCCTATAAAAGTAGTATAAAAACAGGTCTGGTCTCTGTGCTTTGACCTCTGCTGATAAACGTCACCTTTTGAAAATCTGTATCTGTCTGTATACAAATAATAATGCATTGTCAAAATACAGCCGCTGCTTGAAGTGCCCATGAACTGAGTCTGCACCAAATCAATGGAAAGATACAAAAATGCGAGAAGAAGATGAAGAGAAAACCGATGTCTGGGCCTTGAGGGCTAAGATCCACAACAACATCACCCCGGACTCTTATCTCTGGACATGTCTTTCCCCTGAGAGGATTCCTCACTCCAGCACACAGCAGGATTCAAAGGTATACAGTATCAGGTGCATGACTCTAGGGTTAGTGGAATCTACAACCCAGCAGAGTCAGCTGAAAAAACTCTGACACAGAAGACCACATCATGAGAACAATGTAACACACAAACAAATGTGTTCTTGCTATTAAATGTTTACTGACACAAGGCTTGTGATTTCAGAAACACAATTTTTTTGACAAGCAGATGAAGAACTATGATCGGCATTATCTCTCCTAATTTATTTCTCGAAATTGATCAGTTGAACTCATTTTAAACTGGTTTATGCTGAGGGATGATGCATAAAATGCTGCATCTCTGAAAAAAAAATGGATCAAACACCAGTCAATTTTCCTCTCATTAACCTTTGGTTCATTCCTTAATGTGTCACAGGCCAAAGGCCATTGTAATCTCTCTCAATGGACACGCTATTCTTGATCAATAAGCTTCTTGCTCAGCAGCTCACATTGTTTTATTTTCCTGCTTGTGTTCCAGGGTAAGGTGTGAAAGGATCATTCCAAGTCTCAAAGGAGAGGCCTCTTTCAATATCCTCAAAGTAGCGGATCCCACCCACTCAATTGTTCTCCACATAATCATACAAAAAGATTCAGGAAGAGTTGTTTTTTATTGTTGTTGTGTTTTTCCTCAGCTGAACAATGCCCTTCCGCCACAGGGTCCCATAACAGCCCACCGGTCTGCGCTCAGCTCACCTCCACCCCTCATCCCACCCTCGCTATCTCGTTTTTCTCATCTGGTCCCGGCCCACTTCCACATCTACATCCCATTGTCTGAGCGACGGCAGCACGCGCAGGGCTGCGGCCAGTCCAAACACACTCATCTCTCTTTCTGGACGCTCGCCAGCTTGCTTTGAAAAATGTAAACTTTGTTCCTTTTCAAATCAATTTAACAGTCGCGATTCAATCGTGAACAAAGATTGCAGTCGCTCCGCCTCTCGATTAAGGTGTATTTATTTATTCTCTTGGCTTCTTGTAGTGTGTGTGGGTAATTTTATGTTGGTATCCATGTGTACATGCGTCGGGAAAACCAAATCCCAATCCATCATGCATTCCCCTGAGGTGAGCCAGGGAGTGTGCGTGTGTTTGTCACTGTCCCCTGTCAGGAAAGAGGGTTGGAGTGAGTTCTCCGGGCAAACCCCCTTTGGCTGAGGAAGTGCTCCTCTATATTGGCCTCTTTGTGACTCGCTAATCGAGCTTTCCTGTCAGCAGGCTGCACAGTCCCAGTGCAGGGTGCACTACGTGATACAGACCCACTCCGGTGCTCCAAGGGAAGTTCTGGGATCTGCAGATAACGGCACAACTCCCTCCTCTAACACGCAGAGCAGCGTTGCCTCTCTCTGTCTCTTGTATAACAAAACAGCAACATATTCAAACAGAGAAAAATGAAATAAAAACATGTATTTTTGCAGCAATCTGGCCAAATGTCTTATTTTGATTGACTGTAATACATTTTAAGTATTTTAAAGTGAGTAGCTCAAAAGTGCCTAGTAACAGATAAATAACTTGTTAAAATAAATTTGGTTCGCTTTATGGACTCGGTCTTATCTGAGTCACTCCCTAAAGTGATTCATTTCACTTGTGTCACTTGAGTCACTCACAGTGCACCTCCTTTATTTTCCACAAACCAAACAAAAGATGTATAAATGATGAAACCAAACAAATAGTTTATATTGTACAAATCAGATATAACTAAAAAAAAACAAAATGTTTGCGTTGAATTTACTTAAATAATGTCAACAGGTTCTACTCAACTGAATTGAGTAAATCTAACACAATTACTTCCCATTCACTTATAAAGTAAATGAAAAAAAAAAGCTTTAGATTTACTTAATTCAGTTGAGTAGAAACTGTCTACATAATTTATTTAAGTAAATCCAACTCAAATGTTTTGATTTTTTTTGTGTAAATTGCCAAAAATGTTACCGTAGTACATGTATGTTATGTATGTAAAACCTATGTAGACGTGTACAACTCAACTTAAACAATTCATCTGAGTCTACAGAGTTTTTTGGGATTCAGCTGTTTTTTTTGAGTATCCTACACTCAAAAAACAAATTGTTGGACTTACTTAACTCAGTTATGTCAACAATTTCCACTTAACTGAGTTGAGTAAGTCCAACGTAACTTTCACAATTTATTTCAATGTAATTGTGCAAGGTGCTTTAGATTTACTCAACTCAGTTAGTTTAGTGGAAATTATTGACATAACTTGGTTAAGTAAATCCATCTGTTTTTTGAGTGTAACTCACAAACTTAGCAGTTAGTTGAGACCTCGGATCTGAGTCCTGATTCAGTGTGAGGATTTGAATCATTAACCTGGGTGAGTCCTGACCAGTTTTAGGTAATAACAGAAACTTAAGCTGTTTTAAAATGTCTTTTCTTTTAAATGAACTGTTCTGCTTCATCGGCTCATTAATTAAAGTAGACCGTCCATCTGATTTTTACTCCTCGTGATGAATGTTTATTTAATTTTGCCCTCTTATCACATAACTGTGATAAATGCATATTATTATCTGAGAATGATCATTTATGTTGCCCCTGTCTGTCAAACAGGAGAGTGTGAATAAAAATATGTACTAATCTAAATATATTGAGTTGACAGCTGATTTGAACCTGTGATTATTACGAAAGTTAAAGCTGTCAGTTGAGAGAAGTCACCGCCAATGATCTTGGGAAGTTGGAGTCACAATTCTCTTCTGTCTGAGCAAAAAAAAACCTTTTGGTTGTGTGTTCATCTCTCACTAAAAATGTTCTGGTTTGTACAGTTTAATAAAATTCCCATACAGCCGACCTAAGGCCTCTTTGCATTTACAGAAGACTGAGATATTGAAAACCAAAGTTTGTGGATCTGAACTTTTTGATGCCGAAGCTCTAAAAACATTAAACGCATTCTCTGCTGTGGTTGCACAAAACCTCTGCACTCTGCAAACTTATTCAAACTTTTAATCTAAAAACGATGAAGTGATCCTTTTTGAATACTACAAGTATTATTTGATGAGAAAGAGTTTATTTTGTGCAGCCTTCTTTGTAACAACACAAGTTGCTTTATTTATTTTTGTGCAGCTGCGCTTCTTAAAAACTTTCACGTAAGAAAAAGTTATGTTTTAATTTTATCCATTTGGTACAAACTCTAGCTTACCTCTTACAGTCAAATAATTTGACACAGGAATGTTTTTCCCTTTGATGTGAACAGTTATCATTGTGTCTCATGCTTAACAAACAACTTGAACGAGAGATGCTGTTCCCAGTAATGCCAGGAAAAGACGACAATCAGGTGCAGCTCAGAAATCAGTGAATTATTCTGACTTTTACTGGTGACATTTTCCAGCAGCATATGGCGGTAGGCTCCTGGGAGAGCAGAGGTTTTTGATGAATACTTGAGTCATCCGGACCAAAGGACAGTGCCGCTGCCTTCTGTTTGTACCTTGTGAAATGATAATGTGGCCTCAACAAGATTTTGAAGCTAATAAGCTGCTGTTTTTAGCCGCAAGAATGAAAAACAACTACTGCTGTTGTGCTTTGCGTCTTCTCAGTGAATGTCAACCTTCTTTTTTCCAAGCATGTTTATGTTATCCAAGTAAAATGTATGCATTCAAAGTAAAAGGAATAAAAAAACTATTTTCACTGACTAAAATGAAAAAAGCCTGAGGTTTATCATGTGAAAGTTTGAACTGATCGAAAATCTCAAAGTGAACTTAAAAAGCCTCTAATTATTCAAAAATAGAAAGAAATAAAACAAAACATGTTACTTTTCAAACAAAAAACTATATTTAATTTAATAAGTGCACATAAACCTGAAAAGTAATGAGTTCAATATCACACTTATAATGGCTGCAAAGAATGTGCTATCACAGTATTATCTTTAAAAAGGAAAACAATTAACCTGTGAAAAAAACAGGTATTTCAGCAGAAATATTAAGTAATTTAAAAGTGAAGGCTCATTTTATCAGAGCATTAAGGACTTTGTGGTTATTCTACTTTTATTTATTTATTTAGTTTGTTTGATGGTTTGGGAAAATCTAATTTTTATTTTAAAACGCAGTACAATGGTACATCAGATGTCCCAATCAGGTTAGCCCACCTCAACCTTCATCAGTTTGACCGTTTGGTCATCTAACCAGTAACCACCTCCTTCAGCCAGCAAACATTTCAAATAAAAAGAGATATATTTATTCTTTGTCATTGTGTCTATCTGTATCATACAGGGCCTGGCAAGGGTCAGCGGGTGAAAAAAAATCCGACGGTGGAAATCTATGCGCATGCCAAAAAAAAAAAAAAAAAGGAAATCCGTGCGCACAGATTACTAAACCATTCACTCTGATTACTAAACTGTGCGCACGGATTGCTGGTAACCATGGGTAGAAAGGCTCAGAGTGGCTTCCGGTCTGACATGATGATCTGATCGGTGTTAGGAGAGTGCTACAAACCCGGGACCAAAACTGCCTGATAGAGGGCCAAACACTGTACAACATACTCAAATTTGAACACTTTCTGTGCTGTACTTTGACTTTAGGGAACGATAAACGCTCCCTTAAGCACTTTCTGAGTTGATGAACGACTTCGGTTCCCACAACCACCCGTGGTTACCGGATGTTTATGGTTTCCCTGACAACGGGGAAGTTGCCTTCTGCCTTCTCAGGGTTATATCACAAAAACTACCAAATGGATTTATGTGAAACTTTCAGGAAATGTTTATTACTCTTTCAAAAGTGTTTATTACAGCACAGAGAATAGTTGAATAAAGTACAAGCGGGGGCGTGGCTCCCATCTAATTGTCATTCCGCAGACGAAGCTTGACACACGGTGACACTTCTCGGCAGCAGCCGCTCGGAGGTCTTCTCCAGCGGTTCTCGGACGTTTATTCTCTTTCCTGGACAACAGAAGGGGAGACGTGCAGGGGGAGGAGGCTAACCTCCATTGCAGGAATCATTTGCCTGTAAAATATGACAATAAATAAATAAATAATATCCACCTCGGATCTTTCAGGGAAATTCTGTGACTAATCTGACGTCCATTTAATGACGAGGGGAAATTGATCAAATAAACGTTAGCTGCTATCAACATTTTAAAGATTTAATCTCAATGTAACAGCCTAAATAAAGTCTTATAACAAGCTGTACAGTGTGCTGATTAAACCATTGCAGTGCTTTAAGTTTATATATGACAACAGATCCACTGAATTTACCTCGTAGGGCAGGTGTGGGCCATACATCCAACCTCTCCATAGATGTCAGCTAGCATGGATTGCGAAATCGAGCGCACAGTCAACTAATCTGTGCTCACGGATTGCCAAACCGAGGGCACAGTTTAGTAATCTGTTTGCACAGTTTACTAATCCATGCGCACAGTTTAGTAATCCGTGCACATGGATTTCCACCGGCTGATTTTTTTCACCTGCTGACCCATGCCGGGCTCCGTAGGATCATGCATCATCTGAAGAACAAAAAGCAAACACATGGTGCGACATGCCACCCATAAACATTTTTAGTGTTTAATTGCACAAACAACTGATTTGTGTCGCACAAAAATAAGTCAGAGTTGCAACAAAATTGAAGCATTAGCTCTGCCTTCAGCTGTATTAGGACTGAATAAAAAGAGACACACCCCCTACTGAAGGGGCCGTGTCCCACAGTTTGAGAATTTACTGTTCCTACTATATAGACTGCATCATGTCTACTGTTATTGTTGCATCTTCTTTATAAATCCAGTCTACATTGTTTTGGAATTGTCACCAACATGACTGTCTGAATTTATAAAGTGAATTATCACCTATACTGTTAAATTCAAAGGCATCATATTTTGATACGGCATAAAGCTTGATTGTGGGAAGCCATGGGAAAAAACACACACTCATTTGTTTTCCACAGGTTCCGTGATCAAAATCAGTGTGAAAAGGGTAAAACAGAAATTAATTATCCATCTGAAGTAAATGTACTGGAAAACATAATTTATGAAACAATTACGAAAATGGTGTTCTTAAGGGAAAACATAAAACTCATTGAATTACTCCTTTAGGTTTTAGGCCTGGTTAGAGTGTTGGAATATACAAAGCTAGGTATTTTAGATTTCAGCTTGGGAGGGAAAAGACAATAGATGTGGAGGGATTTGCTTTCAGTGGGATTGGACTTATGAAAGCTTGACATAGCAGACACAAAGGTTAAATGTTTTGCTGGTGATTAAAGCATTTAGAAGGTGAGACCTTGACTCTTGTTGATGAGGTTTGTTATTTGATACAGCACATCAGCATTTATTAAAAGAACAAACAGAATTTCATAACTTTTTTTGTAAAATAAAAGAGGGAATCACATTATCATTGTCCAAAGCATTTTAAGATGTGTTTGGTCATTCTTGGAAGTTTGCCCAGTTTGATGAAAAGAGATGTTTTTGACAGTGTTGATGTCCTTTGAGGGGCAAGTGGAAACACTGTGCTGACGCTTAGCTGTGGAGCAGCTCTGCTGTGTTGCAGAGGGAAAATAAGAGTCCTCTTTTTAAAAACAAGTTTCTTCCCTTTTCACTAGAAAACCTTCAGAATTAAAGCAAGTCTAAAAATAACACTTTGTAAGTCAAGAGCCTGATAAAAAGGAGACCACTGGGGAAAAGAGAACTGAAAGTGTAGACGGGTACAAAGTGTTAGCCAAGGAGCTGCTTAGGACAAGTGGATATTCAAACAGCCTAGAAACCATCAATATTGTGTTAAAGCCCCTGGTACCAAAAAAAGACTGCTTCTAGTTATATAGAGTAAGTAATATATATTTTTTTTCAGTCTTCAAACTACTTGTAATACATTTAGCATTTTAACCCAACAGTTTATCATTGACGTCATGTGTGTGTTTAAATATTAAACATAACAATCAGAATATATTTAATTTAATGAAATATTTTATTTTTTCCCATGAAGAAATGTGTATGAGTTCAAAACGTTCACACAAATATTTGTTAACACAAATGGAAAGCCATGATTCTGAAGGATTTTTGTGACTCAGTTTGCTCAAATTAAACTAACTACGGGGAGCAAGTTGTCATAAATAACATGAAAAAAGTAAAAAAAACAATCATTGGACACACGGCTACACTGATTAATATCTGGAGTCAGTCTGATTCAATAAATCTGCTGTTTATTTACTCAAGAATATGATTCAGTTTGTCTTGCTTTCTGCTCTTCCTGCACACCTGCTTCCAATTTGTTAATCAGCACACCTGCCCACGAGACCCTCTTTACATTATTACAAATATATATTTTTATATTAGATATTTCTCCTGCTTTTTGCTCATTGACACAAAAGTGGAGGTTTTAGTGAAGAAAACATAATATTTGTAGAACAATTTCCAAATTGATAAGAGTTTTTATGTAGACAAAAGATACAGACATTTTCCAAAACAATGACATTAACATGTGCCCTTAAAACAAACCAATTTAGAGCTTATTTTGCAGATTTTTCTCTGTTTCGCATTTGACTGTGTGTTGAAATAGGTAAAATCTGTGAAAAACTTTAAAAATGATCAGTGAAAAAATACTTTTGTTTATATTATATCTCTGTATTTAATGCTGAGGTAGTCTTGCTCTTTGGTCTCTGTTTTCTTGTTTTATTTACTGTTCTGATTGTAAGATTATTCAGCCCATGTTCAGTCTTGTTTATTGTTCTTCAGCTTTCTGGATCTCTTTTGGCTTGCTATATATTTTTTTTCCTTTTGGTCTGCAGCTCCTTGCCTGCATTTGGGTCCTTCTATCACACAGTAACAAGTTATCTCAAAAATATTGTTGTAAAACTCTAAATTGATATCATCTTAATTCCTATTGTCTGATCTGATAAGTTTAATTAGTTTCTAAAATTAGTTATAAAAAAAGATACTCTGGTCGTTTGAAACATTTTTGTTGAGTTTTTGTGCTTCAGTTATAGATTGAAATGTTTGACCAATACTTTTTTTTTATCCACCCATCTATTTTATTTTAACAGTTTTTTCCTTTCTGGCTTAGGGTGGAACTGCTGACTGTCTCCAGTAGTCACTGTGTGAGAGGTGGGGTACACCTCAGACAAGTTGACTTTATTTTATACCTCTCGGTCTCCTATTGGGAAAAAAAAAAAACCTGTCAAGATGAAAACATTTTTTTACCATAAATATTCTTTTAAGCATTCACCAAAAATTGGGAACCAAAACATAATAAAAAAATACAAACTTTTAGGGACAACATATAAACTTTCTATGAACTCATTCAAATCCTTTAGTTTTGTTAAATATGTTAGGATTATAACAAGAATAATGCTCATGTCTCATTTCATCTGACTTATTTGTTGTCATCAATGTCACCATTCAAAACTCCTCCTTCTGTTCTCTAATTGGCCCAGTTGAAATTCAAACACAGAAATCTATATCAATGGGAAAAAGCCCAGACGTAAGTGAAAGGAGATTAGAATCAAATCAAATTAAAGGCAATGGCCAGGCTAAATTATTTTTGGTAAATGTCCATCCATCCATCCATCCATCCATCCATTTATTATCTTTTACCTGCTTCTTCCTTTCAAGGGTCACTGGTGCCCATATCCAGCAGTCGCTGTCAGGCCTGTTACGATAAAAAATTTTGCTGGACTATAAATTGTCTCAGAAATTATTGGGATAAATGATAACATTGTTTGAAAAACGTTTTTAACAAATATAATGACGGAAGTATCAATCCAGTAACCTTAGTATAGATACGGTCAAAGAGAGACAGACATTATTATCATATATTTTTGTGGATTTGCGGTCATCGAGGACATGGAAAAGTAAAAGAATACAGATGAAGCAACTGGACTTCTGTTCTGTAGCTGAAGATGTGTGGAGTTACAAGATTTAAACTGCATGACTCGAGGTTAGTGTCATTATTATTGGATCGATATTGGCAACTTTAAATTGTCCCTAGATGTGAGTGAGAGTGTAAACAGTTGTTTGTCTTGTTCTTCTCTAGCCCTGTGATAGACTTAGATAGAGTGTACCCCGCCCCTCACACAGTGACTGCTGGAAATGGGCATAAGGGACCATCATGACCCGGAAAGGAAGAAGCAGGTAAAGGTAATAAAAAAAAATCTGTGAAAAAACAGTGAAAAAAAAAATTGAAAACATTATAGCTGTAGCATGATTAAAAAGTTATTTCCTAATATTAGCAATAATATGGGCAAATGTATTATTGGTGAGCTTATTTAATTGGCAGCAAGTGAACAATGGTAAGAAAGAAAAAACGTAATCCTTGACCATAAAAATATCAATTTTGTCCTGCTAGTGGCAGACCCTAATTGAGGTTGTCCTTCATCGTCAGCGCAGGGTGGGTGAACAAAATGCCAGATGTGTGTAGGTGACAAATACCTTTCTCTGCCCCTCTGTAAAAAAAAATCATCTCAGCAGCACCACACTTCCACAATATATCCACATGAAACAGGGCACCTTAGTGTGACACTTTCACATTTACCAACAACTTGTCATACAACATTTTTCTAGTCCTTGGTGTAGGTTTAGTGGACTTGAATGATGGGTTTAAAAATTGTTGGCTTGTTCCACTGTTAAGGACATCCTTTATGACTTACAAGATTTCTGCTAACACTGAATTTCTGTGAGGGAAAAATATAACGACCTTTGTGGGGAATGTGTTTTAAAATCCTGTGCAGCAAAATTTTTCTGCTTTCTTTTTTATTGATTTAGGAGTTTTGCATGGAATAGTGACAAGTACACTTCTATTTGTTAAGCTGATCAATAATTATTTATTTTTATTTTTTGAATGAGTTCACCTTAGTGTCCTTGGCAATGTCTTTTAGTTGCTTTTTTGCCGTGAAGCCAATTAGGCAACTTTGAAGACCATGTTGACTGCTGTCTTAAACTGGTAGTTCATTTTAGGAAATATTTCTTGTTTTATTTTATTTTTGTAAATCATTTGTTATTAAAATTAAAAAAAAAATCTTTATTTGATGTCTAAATACTTTAAAAAAATCCCTTTATATTCAGGCTTAAATACCATTTAAAAAGTTGTATTTTTCTCAACCCATTTGGCTCCTAAATGTGCTATTTTAATATGTTGTCATAATATATACCACACACATAAATGGCATTAAATCTAGTTGGGTAAAATTCATGAAATCACTACCTTTGTGTTAACGCAGAGTAAAAAATAAAAGGCTCTGCTAAGCTTTCAGGGAAATTACAACATGACATGTTAACTGTTGCCTCTTAGGCAAGCATTTTCTGATAGACTCCCTGAAGTATGATTATTAAAGCCATGGTCCGCCACCGGAAACAAACTCACTGACACGCTGATAAAATCCCTGCCCCGTGTTTATGTCCCATTTTGCAAAGAAATCAGAAAAGGTAATCATGGATGGAAGCCGAGGTTAAGAAGCAATGTAACAGTCTATTAAGTTTAATATAGATATGTAGAATAAGCATATGCAGGAAGACATTAGCATAAATCTTGGTTACACACGAATGGCGCAGTGCACTCTATTCTCTCCCTGCAGCCTGGTCTAATGACAAATACTGTGAATGAACTATGCCAGCCTGCAGACTGCTCTCTTGAGCTTTCAATTAGCCCTTCTTCCAGTAGGTTTCCTCTGCACATCCATTCAGAAATACAGTATTATTCAGTCTTCCTAACACTAAACGTAATATATTGGATTCACACATTGACAGTAGTTAATTATGAGTGTTACAGTGATGTATGATACATGATGTTTTAAATCTTGTTGGTTATGTTTATAAGACATTTTCAAGCCTCAAGTCTAGACATCAAGAAATTTTGATTCCAGTCCAAAACATTTCATGGCTGTCAGTTCACATTTTAAGATGTAGGCAGAAGAGTGACTAATATTGACTCATCGTATACAACCTCAATGTCTTGTTAAAGGTTACTTAAGCACGATGCGACCTCTCTCTCTCTTAACACCACAGGTATGAAAACATTTTAGAAAAGCAGTCAGTTAATTGATTTTAATGTTTCCTGAACTTTGTTATTTTGTATTGCTGAAACAAACTTATTCTTTTTATTATTAGAACCACCCCCCCCCCCTCAGCTATTTTAGTATCTCTTAGATCATTCCAAAATGTTGTCTAAGAAAGTAAGCAATGTTTTCAGCATGAAGTTCTTGAAATACTTTCAACAGTCCAAGAATGCACAAAGGCAAACACAAAAATATGAATACAATATGTTTTTTTTTTATTTACAAATTAAATTTTTTGTAATAACCTTCTTGGTTTTACTATTTAATTTTGTGCTGCTCAAAATTATTGCTGTGTCCTTGTAAAATAGGAATGAAGTCAGTTTCTCCTGATAAAATGTGGGTAAATCATTCCTTTTGCAGTGTGAGTGTGAACAGCTAACTGCCATAAATGTTATTATAAAAGTGATATATCACAGGTTAGAAACCTTGTATTCAAGTGGTTTGGCATTCAATCTAGTGCCCTTGGGGGCTAATTGGATCGGTGTTTAGCAAGACCTCCAGATGAAGTCAAGATTACCTCCATGCACCAGATTGTCTTTGTTTTTCTCTCTTGTCTCTTCTCTCCCTTTTCTTCCTTGGCTGCTTTTACCACTGCCTCCCCCATCTGCACAGGCCATCGAAGGAGTCATGTATGCATACCTTTGTCCCTGTATGGGAGTAAGAAGAAATGATCTGGTATTAAATTTCAATAACACGTTTTCCCAGGTCCTCCAGAGTACAAGCAATCAAGGGTTAAATTGGATCTGTAACGTATGCTCGGTGACCCACAAATCGCTTACCCATCAAACAGACTCATTACGAGCCGGCAAGCAGATGAGTGTTTGTGAGACTTGCCTCTGAGCGGTGGGGATTGTGTGTATTACCGCTAACACGGCTGAGGTATTTAAATTTTGATTTTTTCGTAATGGGTTTTGACATGTTTCATTTCCTCAGGGGGAAGTGCTCGAGACCTCCGAAAGTAAATGTTGCTAAAAAGTCATCAAGGCAGAATATTAAAATGCCATCAAATAAGAATTTCACTAATGCGATGGGGCTTGGGCTTCAGGTACGCAGAGCTGGGGGTCAGAGGGGCTTGGTTCTGGGAGAAACACTATTTGTTCCCCTTGGCTGCCTTCTTTCCCTCTTAAATAAATTATTAAACTACTTCAGCCCCCTCCTCCGCCTTCCCTTTCCTTCTCCGTCCATCTACCTCTTGTGCCTGACATAGCTTAGCCCTTGCTTTTGAAGTGAAAGGCCAGCAACTATTGGGAGAACAAAAATAGCTCATCTTTGAGCAAAATGAGATCGTCTAACTATATCTTTTATAAGCTTCTTTAGTTATTTAACCCTATTATACTGTCTTTAACAGTAAAACAGTACTAATTTTTATTTACAGTATTATGACATGGTTTTCTAGAATTTAAAGATCTGTAAAATTTTTTTCAATGCATAGAAACTTGTACTTATGGAGTCTGATGCCCATGAGTTTTCATATTCTTCTTTTTGTTTCAAGCATTATTGAAAAGCCTTAAACTAATGCATCACGGGTGGATTTTGTATTCCATGGGTACTCCTTTTGAGGCCATTACCAAGCTGACAACCCACCAGCTGTCACTAATTGCACACTAATGGGGTTTGGTGGTCTGATGGTTTGTCTGTGAGGGGCGTTCCAGTTCTACACTGGAGGTCCCTATGACTTGCCAAATCAAAGGGGACACATTTAAAAAAGGATGTCATGTTATTTCGTTAGATTATTTCTAACTGCAGCTCTTACAATAACGACTAATTTCCAGGCAAAGCACTGAAACACAAAGTTTCCTTGCACGTATAATTAATCATAGATTATTTCATATTCACCTGACATTACCTTGTATTGTTTAAAAAAAATGGGAAGATTGCTTTGTTGGTGGCAACAGCCATTATCATGCATGATATTTTCCATTCCCTGTCATTGAAATCTTTGCAGGAGACAAGAGGGGCTTGTTTTTGCCCTCTCCGTCAGCCAGAGCGCTAATAGATGTGAGAAGGTCATCTGGCATTAGTGGCAGAAGTACGTTAGCATTTGTGCTGAGCGTCTCTTGCCAGACTGTGTGCATGTTTGAAGGTGCTTGGACAAGCAGGCCCTTTCATGGTGATGAATGGCTTTTTTCAAGCGTTCTGCTCCCTAGTTATGAGAAGGGTGACCTGGTCATTGGACGACTTTATGAAGCTATAAAAAATGTATGTCAGTCTGCAGTCTCTAATGCCATCCCTAAACGAGAGAGGGGGAAGGGGTAGCCAGAATGGTAAAAAAGGCCATTTACCGTCATTCTAAATAGCTCTCCGACTGCCATTCTCCACTTATCTGACAATGTCCTTGTCATCAAGACAATTTCTTATACCCTTTTTTATTTTTCTCATGTTTTATAGATTGTATTTGAGTCAACACTGGACTCGCCAATGTTTTCATCTAGTATTCTTATAGTGAGTCAGCTTGCTATCAAATACCATGTTGATGCAGTAGTGGCATGAAATAGTTTTTATTACATTACAATGTACGTTTGAAAAAACTTTATCCTATTTACTATTTATCAGTACTATGTAAAACTGCAAAACTGGTTCCAAATGTGTTTTACACTACCCTCACCTTAGTAATTCTGACTTCCACGAGTAGAAGACATTGTTAGATCAGAGCTCTCATGAGCCACAATTTTCCACTCAGACCTCATGTGCCATACCTGGATGCCATTAATCACATTTGTCTCATTTTGTTAATAAATATGCAAATTTGTATTAGTCACATGGTGCTACAGCTTTTGTCTCATTAATAGCTAATGAGCTTCTTTGTTGAACAATAAAGGTATGAAGTTTTAGTGCGAGTAAGCAATGACATCAAGTAAAGACTTATTTGATATACTTACTTTTGCCTCCAAGATTATAGTTGGGTGTTTTAATCATACTAAATTGTCCACAAACTCGCCATGGCCTCTTTTTCTTCACAGGGAGTAGATGTTTTTTGTAATTAAATCTATGACTGTACACCTGATCTTAACATAAAGGTCATCACTGCCTTATTGTTGAACTAAAAAATGTGCCACAATTTCAGAACACTCAGGATATGGAGTAGGGCCTCTAATTTTCTCTTTATATATAATAAAAAAAAACAAGATATGCTCTTAAAGAACCAGGTCTCGGTTCAAACAAAAGCACACCAGTCTTAGTTTGTGCTGTGTGGTGAAGGGTAGCTTAAATAATCCATCTTATTTCCTAAGGAATGAGCATTGAAAAGAAAAAAGCTATATTTGATCTGTGCAGTTCAGGTTTGAGCTGTTACCATTGTCAACTAAGTGCATTTTCTTGTTTGCTGACAGTCTCCTCAGTTTGTTGTATGATTTCTTTTCTATAACTCAAACTCTATAATTGTCTACAGAAGATGTTAAAGGTTGCATTCAGTTGTAAAGACTCCAGCCATATACTGCATACTATGGACAAAAACTTGTACTTTTCTCAAGTTAGTGCAGGAAAAACCATTGGGCTTTTTGCGTTGCTAGTTTTGAATTAAAATGTTCTAACTCAGGTGTACTGTAGCTGATATACAATCTCCCATATATGTGGGAAGATGCTAGGCTTAAACCTACAGATGAACAGAAGAAACAGTCATTGTTTTGTTTCATAAAAAAACTCATTATTTACATTTCATAATTGTATACTGTTCAATAGGAGGATATGTAGTTATAGTAAATGATAAATGGACTGAACTTATGTAATGCTTTATTAAGCCTTATGGGGACCCCAAAGCACTTTACACTACAGTCATTCACCCATTCACACACTAATTGTGGTAAGCTACATTGTAGCCACAGCTGCTCTGGGGCACAGTGACAGAGGAGGGGCTGCCATGCACCAGCGCCACTGGACCCTCTGACCACCATCAGTAGGCAAAGCGGGTGAAGTGTCTTGCCCAAGGACACAATGATTAAGACAGCTGGAACAGGGGATTGAGCCGGCAACCCTCCGGTTACAGGTTGACTCCCCTAACCACTCCGCCACAGCCTCCCAGTCCCATTATGTATAAGAGATATAGGATGTGGGGGCGACAGGAGGTGGGGTTTCGTCCCGTAACTGGTGGGTTGCCGGTTCAAACTCTCGCTCTGTCTGTCTCAGTTGTTGTGCCCTCGGGCAAGACATCTGCCTTGCCTGCTGGTGGTGGTCTGAAGGCCCAGTGGCTCCAGTGTATGGTAGCCTCGCTTCTGTCAGTCAGCTGTGGCTACAATGTAGCTTATCACCATCGGTGTTTGAATGGGTGGGTGAATGACTGTACTGTAAAGTGCTTTGGAGTTTATGGACTTTATAAAGTGGTATATAAGTTCAGGCCGTTTACTATTTACCATAGTTCATACACTGGCCATAGTGGATAATATAGACTATATTTTATTTTACTATAAATAAACAAATTATACCAAAACTGAATTTCCGATACATTTGGCTTTGACTATTTATTAAAAATTCAATTGTTGTACAGTATGTCTGTTTTTTTTATCCCTCTCATCAAGAAACCTTCAATGAAATGCATCCATTGGAAAATTACATTTGATAAATATCAGCCCTCTGGTATCTAAAATGTAGCAGAATATTCAGAAGATTAGAACAAAAGCAGGATTCTGTTGTCAAAGCAGAGAGGCAAAAGTGAGATGTGGGGCACTGAACTGGCTCCCTCTGTCTCTTGGTGAGCAATCAATCATTGGTCTCTCTGCAGTCTCTTTGATCTGAAAACAGCTGTAATCTGTGGTCATTGCTTCTGGAGTAGATTGTGTGCCAAACTATTACCATAACTGCCAGCCCAAATCAGAGAAATAATCTCATGGTTCTGGACACATGTGGTTCCTCTGCATTATTGATATGGTCATCTGAGAAAGAGGGGGGGATTATAAAACATAGTTCTATTTACAAAGGGAGATTGGCTTGGTTCTTGAGAGTGAGTGAGTGGGACAGGCACCTTTAGAAAGTGGGATATAGCCAAGTTCTAGAGCAAAGAAACAAATTTCCTGGCTCCTTTGGGGTCAGCTCACCCCACGGGCCTACTTCCTCCCTGCAAATGAGTCGCCAGAATACACAACGGACTGCTTTTTCAAGTGCATATACACATGCACCTGTAAAGGACACGAAAATATGTAAATACGTTGTTTTGTCTTTGCTTTCTCATTGGGTTATTTGCCCTTTGTGACAAAATATGGCATGCATTTAGTCAAGCATTCATTGTTTAGTACAAATGTTTACCACCATGAGGTTTCTGAATGCAATCACTTTGTCTGATTAAATGAAATCCAGGAGTGTGACCAAAAAAAAAACAACCTTTAACACAACATTGAATGTTTCGATTAGAACACATGGTTTTTCCTTGTGGGAAGGTTGTGAACCCATGCAACCAATGCATGTTTATTTAGCAGCCTCACAAATTCGCTGGAACTGTCTAGGTTTCAGTCAGTTAGTGTGGTCAAATGGTAAAAAGAAACATTTTGAAACTTAAATACTGTGTAAGTGTTGGGAATTGAGTTGTTTTTTGGTCAACTTTCAGATTTAACATACCTCCAAAATGGAGGATTATTTGCACCCATAACCTAATTGTATATCCTTGAATTTTAAATAAGCAGTTTATTGTTTTTCATGGTGATAAAGGGTTGTAAATATTTACATGATTGGTACTTTGCTGTCTGATTACATTTTTTTAACCTTGCAATTTGCAAATTTTATGTTGCTGAAATTTAAAACACTGGGTGGTTATTCACAAGTTTTTCTAAGAACAACCATTAAACTAAATTTAGTAACTACAATTTAGTTAGTGTTGCTTAAGTTCTTTTGAAATTTTGTCTTGCAGAAAATAACAAACAAAGAAAAGCAGTAAAGAAAGTAAAATAAAACACAATGTATTGATTTGAGTGAAGTGAGGGATTTTACCTACAGATGCCCAGAAGACAGCATTACGTGTCACTTGCCAGACTTTCCTTTGTGGAAACATGTGGCTTTGTTGGCAAAGGGCAAAATTTGGCAAGATCTCGAGAAAACAATTACAAGTTCTGGCATATGGAAGAACGAATAGTTGTTCATTGGCTGCATCAGGTCTGTGCCATCTTCATGAACTAAAATAGAGACATGATGGATGCCTTGATGTCATTAATGGGCTGAAGCCAGATAGTGCTAATGTGGAGCACAAGAGTTCAGTTCTTCTGTCTGCAGAATGTTCCTCTGTCATTTAAACTAAAACACTTATATTGTTTGTGTATTTGTTTAATTTATTGTTTGTAATGAAAAAGGAAGTTATGAATCTGTGAGCAAAAGGTTCCATTCACAATCAGATTATCAGTAGTTGTGGGTGCTTTACAATTGTTAGCTAAGTAGTTGAATTTTATTTTGCACTTTATATGTATTATTCAAAATAATAAAGAAACACGATGGTAAAGCAATCTTTTATGTTTGAAAGATGAAAGATTTAATGATTGCAATTGTTTTAGAAGGCAGCAATGAGTATTTAGCATGAGGTGGTCAGAGTTAAATTCTGTTTCTTCAAACTGTGGTCAGACAAAGAGCTATCTACAACAGGTAAGATACAGTAGTAATTGGTTCCAGCATTTCTATAGAACCTACTTTTAAAAGATGAACTATCACTTTATCATTTAAATCAAATGTTTCTGTGAAGTCATAACATGTGTGGCTTTAAAACCAAATCTGATGTGTCTATTCACTAATGTCATTGTTATTTTAAATTTTTTGGGTAGTCCCTTCTGCAAGGTTTGACACAGAGTGAACTACCATCAACCATTTTGCAATTGCTTTACATCAGATGCCCTTCCTGTGACAACCTAGGCTTGATTATGAGACTGACGTACTGACCACTGAGCTACCACAGCCACCAACTATCCCCGAATAATTTTATGATTTGAAAAGGTAATAGTCTTTTCCAGATTAATAGTCTGTGTTTATAGATTTTTTTGGTCTCATCTGGCCTTGCTTTTCAAAGAGTTAATTTGCAGACCACAGTAAAGTTGTCATTATTATCCTTGTTGATTTCATATTTTTTTCTTCATGGCTGTAACAGTATAAGCAGCAGTCAGCAGCTGTGGGACCGTGACCCCCTTCGATCCATAAATTACACCTGTTAGTTGACTCCCCCGTCATTTGTGAGTATACTCAGGCTTAAAGGTTAACAAAAGAGAAACAGGGTAAGCTCTGCTGCCGCTACAACAGATCAATGTCAAGTAAATAACCTTTTCTACCTTATTTCCTGACTCGTATTGATTTGTCTCTCCTTTCTCTGTCTGCTTTCTGCACTCTATTACTTCACATGCTACACCTCTGTGTTAAGCCTGTAACACCCTCATCAAATTTTTGGACCTTCAATAGGCATTTTTTACAAATAAAAATTCAGCATTTCGACATTTCCTTATGTACTTAGGTAAAAAGGTTCTCTCAAAATATTTTAAAGGCAAAAAATACAGAAAAAAGACATGAATAAATTTTGAAATACATATTGTTTCTGTATGTCAAGAAATTTGGACATTTGAAAACTAAATACAAACAAAAAAATGTATTGTTTATTTCAGTTTATTAGTGTTTTTACAGTTGGATTGATTTGCACTTTTAAGTATTTTTTCTATAAAGAAGTCATGCCAGTTTCAGATTCTCAGATGTTAAAATTTGGTGCTGTGTAAATTTAATTCCTCTGGATTTTGACTGTCAGAAACAAATAATGTTGAACCAAAGCCATTATTAGGACACCGTTTGTATTTGGCCAAGCCGCTGCTCAATCGGGGGGCTGTGTGTGGTTTAGGGATTAGCAAGACTAGAGGTCTAAAACCTCTTGAGCAACCGGCAGTCTTTATTACACCTTACAACATAAAAACATTCAACCTTCTTTTCTTATGGCTTAGCTTAGCTAAAGAGGGAAGGTCAGCAGGTCATTAGAAATAAATTGTGTTGAGCTTTTGGGAATACATGCTTAGCCTGGAAAATGTCTTAAACCCTCCTTTTCTCATTTTACATGGCAGCAAAATTTGTCTTCACTTTTCTGTTTTCTGCTCACAACGCCAAAATAAGAAGAGTATTCAGTGCAAACTTACTCTGTTTCTTTTCTAAGTAAAAATAAGTTGACGGCTGAATTTTCTGTCATTTATATTGAAATACTGATCTTGGTGTTGTAGTCAAGACCATTTAACTCGAGAACAAGTCAAGACCAAGATCACATTGTATCGAAACCAAGACAAGACAAAGACTTTTTGGGGCAAGAGGGAGGGCAACCAAGACTAGAAAAAAACAAAAACTAGTGCACTAAATCATTTAGTATACTGTACATAGGTAGCAACTTAAAGCAAATATTGACTAAATCTCTTTGTGTGAGGGCTTGGTAAAAAATTTTGATACAGAGGCAGATTGCTAATGTTAGCTAGCTAGCTTTACTAACATCACTTACATGCTTACCTTTGTTTGTGCTTCCTTTCTAAGTGACAATAAAAATTTCCAGTGCTTTGCTTTCAGAGAAACTGGGCTTTATCAGAGTTTGCAGGTTGTTTATGCTTTACAAATACTGTATAGTCTTATGATGTATGTAGCTGGATTGTAGTATTGAAGACTTTGCCAACATCTTCAAGAAATGTGAATCAGGCTTGTTTCTATCTACTGGTTTGGAGTGAATCAACCAGGCTATGCAAAGTGTAATTATGTCATGTTGTTCATTGTTACATATGGCTGTAGTAAACAGGAAGTAAAGGTGGCAAGCTAGCAGGGACTTGCATCTTGTGGTGACAGTGGTATCAAAAATACATAACTAGCAAGGAGTCACACTTGGATTTGAATCAGTACAAAAAGTAAACAATGTTATCAAATAAACTGGGCAATATTCTGACAATTTAGTGATATTTCCACAGTTGTGGTCTTGATTGGTTTTAATATAAAATCCAAAGTCTTCAATGTCATCAAAAAGTGGTCTTAAGACCAGTTTTAGCTGGTCTCGAGTTCTGCAACACTAACTGAACTTGACGTAAAAAAAACTATTTACATCATGTACTAGCCTTTAATAGATGCACTGCGCTACAGCAGCTCATTAGTGTGTAAGGAATTTAGGAGTTGTCTTAATTACTGATTTTAAAACATTACACATTCTGTTGGTTTTCCTTAGGGAAA
>JARVJO010000002.1:16422616-16440871 GCA_031762555.1 Cynodonichthys magdalenae | reverse complement strand
ATAACATCGTATCGGTGAGTCTTTTATCGAGTTCTGACACGAAATGCAGTTAACAAACACGCTTTTATTTAATAAGTGTATCTTGGTCAAAAGAAAAAAAAACAAACAAACTGAAATGGGCATTGTGCAAATAATATATAGTTTCAAGAGAATATAAAAAAAAAACTCCATGTCTGACAATCAAGCAGCATGTGGAAGTTTGATAGAAAACAAAACATAATTTTTGGCTTCTTTAACTGTGGCTGGAGGGTTTTTTGTTTATAACTAAAAAAATAATTAAAATTTCATTTTGTTTTTCAGGCTATGATAGCTCTAAATGACTGACTCATTCATTGTGGAAAAAACATAAACTTATAATAATAGTATTTTTGAGCACTTTTGTGAGGTGGTCAATCTTTCCCCTAAGGAACACTAACTAGTAAAGTTAAATGACCTGCTGAGGGCTAAACACTGAGAAGAACCACAAACAAGACAAACAATCTTTGTGTTAAAGAAACAAAGGTTTATTTTAGATGACTGAGCAGCAAACATAAACAAAACAACTAATGAAATGTAGCTGCTGAAGTAACAAGTGCATTCCTGCAGTTGTTTCAGTCATGCTATATGATCCTTGTTACATAATAGATCGCAAAAACCGCCAAAGTGGCAATTCTTTACAGTTAAATACAAGTTTGAACTGGTTGTTGAGAAACATTTGAAGTTGCAAAGACTTAATACTTTGTATTTTTATACAATGTTTTTCAAACGGTCTGAGTTTTATTCCAATATACCTAAATATCATTTTGCGTTGAAGTCTTCAACCACTTAATGATGAGAAATAATACTTACTTTTTTTTTTTTTACATAAGTTGATGGATTTTTCTGAAACTGTTGTTCTTTTCTCTTTTGATATTGATTATCTTGTCTCATGTCTCTATCTTTAGTTGTTAAACAACAAGCTTTAGTTTCTTAAATGGCACTTTATACTTATGAAAACAGCATGACTGTTATAACTACTTTACTTGCTTGTTATTTTTATTTAATTGATAATCATGTTGAAGTGCCTTATACCATTGGCAAAGTAGTGATGTTGTTCAATCGTTTCAGCTGAAGAACCATATCTGCTAAGTGATACCAGGCCTTCGGGTTTAAAAAAAAAATGAAAAGAAAAAGAAGTTCTCTGTGGTCCAAGGTCAGTGACCTGCTCTGTAGCTGTCTCTATTCCACCTCAGGGCACCTGCTAATGTCAGCCCTCTTTTAGATTCCCCAATTCGTGGCTTGCCACTGGTTATTTTCAGCCTCGATAAGTGATCCCAGTGACCTCAAAGGTCTGACACACTGCTTTTTTTTAGGCAGAAGTCAAATGCCATAGCATTGCCTCCGGATCAAAGCCTTCAAAGTCAAACTCTACTTAGGCATCTATTGAAATAAGAGCTTGGAGCTCAGCTAAGTGCACCGAGCCAGACCAAGCTCATGACTTGACTTTTACTCAGGCTACTGCCGAGTGGTGCGCCAACACATCTGCAGACATACACACATGTTCCTTTTGTTCCACTTTTTCTTTTTTTCCTTCCCCCTTACACATCATTCTTGTTGCTCTATATGCCAGATTATGGTTGTTGCCTGTGGTGGGCAATTTACTGTACACTGACACCATTCAGAACTAACTTTTTTTTTCTTTTGAAGTTTTGGAATGATGACAGTTGTTTAGAAATCAATGAAGGTGACAGAGAAGAGATATTGTGCTTGGTTCCTTCCATTCTCTCACTTAATCCTGGTCTTGTCCTCTTCCTTTTCCTGTGACCGACATTACTGCACAGCCTCCCCACCACCACCTCACAGGATGTGGTGTCTGGCCTCTCAACAGATAATGTGACGCACACGTGTGTTAGCGGAAGAAGAGGCCATGAGCCACAAAGGTCCACGCTGGGTCCTGGATTATGATAACATCAGGAAGTGCAAAAAGGAAGAGGTGTCTGCAGGAAGCTGACAGGCCTGCGAAGACCTTGGAGAGATTCGCACTTATCTCTCCGAGAAGCCTGGGTGTCAGCTCGACTCTAACATGATGATCGCAGTGAATTGGTGACACAGGCGCTTTCACTGGCAATCATCACATTACTGTATATGGCACAATGTCTTTTCATCACATGTTCCCTTTTTCTTCTCCCTGCCTTAAAACATCACCTTTCTTTACTCATCACTGACAAAGCAGTGACAACGTAAAGTGAGTAAGTGTAATGCAGGGGAATATTCTGTACTTAGAAGCTTACTCTCCAAGGAGGCTGCTCAAAATAAATGTTAGGTTTGGAAAATCCAGATGGTTTTTTTAGAGCATGTTCTCCTGCCATAAGTACTCTTGATTTATGACAATCTCTAATGGTATCTCTACTCTGATCTGGCTTTCTTTCACCCCTCTTCTCCTCTGAAGCTTTAAACTCATCAGGTTCTTTCAGCCCCATCATTAATCCTGAACTACAAAGTAAGGTATGGCTGTAGAAAATTTGGGATTTTTTTTTCTTCTTCCATCTCCTCACTTCTTCTGTTCTGAATCTCTCGCTGTCTGATGAATGATAAACTGATGAGCAGGCTTAATCCAGCTGAACTGCTCCCTGCTGCTTCACTTAACATTCCCCAAACATATGTAGTCTTTGGTGAAAATCCACCATGAAATTGGTCACTGGTTTGTGAAGAATTCCTCTCACGATTCTGCACCGACTGAGCATGTAAAATTGCCCCCCCCCATGCCTCCAAGTGACATTGGTGTTTTTTGTGAGAGTGAGGTGACAACTGACTCATTAATTATCTTCTTCAAGCACTCACATCCCTCAGTAAAGGTTAGAGAAAGAGTGTCATCTTGCTGAGACACTGAAAGAAGCTGACATTGCCTTGAAGCACAAGAAACAGCAAACTGAAACCACCATCTTTTCCCATTCTTTACCTGAAGTACTGTTGTTGCTTGAACCTAATTGCACACTATGCTGTCCTCCACCTTCAAGAACTGCTTTCAACCCCCTGCACAGAGAGATCACAGGACCAGTAATGTTATCGCTTTTCCAAACATGGGGCATCAAATTTTAAATCTTTCAAAATGCAGTTTTACAACAACTTCAATCGCTTCATATTTAAACTAGATAAAGTTGCTGTTGCATTCTGAAAATAGCAACACAGCATTTTAACTTGTTTGATTGTTGAGGGCATCAGCCTTAACAGTGGTGTCCAATCCTGGTCCTCGAGGGCGACTATCCTGCATGTTTTACTGGTTTTCCTGCTCCAACCACCTGATTCTATGATTGAATTACCTCTTCATGTTCTGCAGAAGCCTGTTAATCACCCATTCATTCAACTTAGGTGTGTTGAAGCAGAGAAACCTCTAAAACATGCAGGATAGTGGCCACCAAGGACCAGGATTGGACACCAACTGTTAGACTGCTTAATATGCAACACATACTGAAGTGTTTTCAGAAAGATGTGAATTGTCTCTTACGTTTTGCAACTATCAAGCCTGTGAAAACAACAAACAACAAAAATAAGCAATGAAAACATATGGAAAATACGTTTTGATTATCTTCCAACTTGGAGTACTGCGATTTTGTTTTTATTCTTCTCTAGGTTTTTTTTTTTTCAGTCAATTTCAAATTGATTTACCATAAAATGTGGGTCTTATGTACTGATCTTTGTTTTTTTTGTTAAATCTAAGTGTAAAAATGTTCGGACAAAATCCAATTTTTAAGTCTCAGCTTTTTACATCTATTTTGCAAAAATATTTACGACTGATATTTCTTTAATACAGAACCCAGGATTTTATAAGCTTTGATGCAAGTGTACATTTAACTAAGAGGTTGTCTTATTGACTGGTCAGTTAAATATTTGAAAAGCTTTGGAAATTATTCAGACATGACCTATGCTTTTGTGAACCCACAAAGCAGCCCTCCATGTTTTACAAATCATATTTGGATCGAAACAATAAATCAAATCAGTCGGTGACATTGTGGAAACAAAAATAACAGACTAACAGTGTAGTTTGTTCTAAAAAAACATGCTCTGTAACATAAAAAGACCTGGACTCCTACTGAAAAAACAATAGTGGTAAATGCTCACAGGACCCTCCCTGTATTATAAGAAACTCTTACTTCAGGAAGTAGCATTTCATTGTGGCTATCATGAGGAGACATGATTGAAGTAAATAGGTGCAAATTATAGAATAGAGACTAGCTTTGAGTTATAAAGAAAAAAGTTTCAGGACCTAATGATCATCATGTCTATAAGTTGTAAGAAGTTCTGGAAAAAAATCAGTAATAAAATTAGCTGACAGTGAAATGGTATAGACATTTTCAGTAGTTTATTTTTCATTATGTCACATAAACCAACCAGATAGATAAGTTTAAACATTAGGATTTCCTTATTTTTGTACAAAATTAGCCAGTTGTGATCTGTCAGCTCTTAACAGATGGGATCTTAAAGCAAGGATATTTTGAAGTTAAAGGTGAAATTTCTGCAACAGCTGAGTCACTTTTCTGATCTCATCTGGATGAGGTTCATTTGTACTTTCTGAAAACAAAACCACAGGCAAAAACCTTCACAATCAGACAGCTGAAACCAGCTGAAGTAAAAAACAGTCAAAGATAAACAAAAGTGGAAACGTGCTTTGAGGATGTTCGTGAATTCCAAACTTCAGGCGACGATTGTTTGAAATCTGGTATGGCATTTCTTTGAAATGTTTCTTAAAATAAACAATAAAAATATAACAAATATATTGTTACAGTTCATTTCTCTGTTGATAATTCCATTTTGACTTATATCATGAAATTGATACAATATGTTACAGTTTAAAAAATTTAATTTTGAATTAAAGCTCAGAGTTTACACTTTATATTTGAGTTATCTGCAGATCTGTAATTTAAACGAGTTGAATAAAACTGCACCTCAGTGTATTTTAAAACAGTCTGTCAAAACTTTGTGTAAACTTGTGACTTTGTTCCACATCTTTGTTAAATAGATTGAGTAATCATGTTCAGTCTACTGGACCGGATTAGAACAGGTAATGCAAAGTAAACCTTAATGTTAAAGTTACACTGTATACAAACAGAGTTTTTTTTGTCTGAGGTGGTCCAGAGTGACAGATCCTGGTGAGCAGGGGGAGCAATTTTACCTGCTACCAGGGGCAATGGTGGAGTCATCTTGGATTTTGACTTGGCAACCCAATTTTTCATAGGGGTCTTTCTTATGTCTAGATGTAGCCACACATCAAAATGGAAGTCACTACATCGCTTATCTTTTGAGTTATCCAGCTGAAAAGATGAATGAATGGAGGGTATTTCCAATTCCACTTCACTCTGAAATGGGAGACAATAACTGAAGTTTAATTAGATTTGTAGTGTTGCTGCATATACAAAAACATATTCGTATAAAAAAACCCTTTTTTAGTTCCATTGTGGTTCTGAGATCATATGATTAAATAGTCCTCTGAAGTCTGTGCCACAGCATGACCACAGAGTTATAGTAAAATATACTTAGTGTGCAATTATTTGTGTGCCCTAATTCATTTAATTTGTTTTAAGTAACTTCTCCTTTAAATCACTTCAGAAATCATGGTGAAGGCAAACGGTTGACAGATTTTCTTTGTGTGCTTACAATCTGAGAATTCACTTGTAGCTTTCACGGCTAATGAGTGGCAACATGTGTTTACACGTCTTTTTGTATTGATAGCTCAGAAACTTCAAAATCCTGCAAACAGTTAGTGTCTCACTCGTCTCGGCACAAGACTTGAAACTTTAGCTGTTGGCTTCTAAACTGACAGTTTGTTATGATCTTTTTGACAATGTTTTCACCCTTGGGGACCAGAGGATCACGCTCTAATGAACAAGCACACTCATAATGACTATCACTCCTGCACTGTTGTCATTTATTCATCTTTTTTAAACTGTCATATTTCTTTCCTAACTTTCCTAACATATAGTTCCAGGCAAAGCCGCTATTTGTTGTTCATTATTAGTTTTTCCCCCATATTTCAATACATGGTTGTTAAATGTGTGTTTGGCTTCAGAACATTTACACCAATTTTAATCACATAGAGTCTCCAACTCTCCTTGAACTCACATTGTGTTGTCAGCATCCCCAACTTGTCTCAGGTATAAGCGCTGTAAATTTAACTCCTGCATGGGAGCATTTCCCTGGCAGAAAACATGAGGCAAATTTTCAGGTCTGAACACCATTCTGATTCTAAAGAAGAAATGTTAAATTGCTGGTCGAAATTTGCCTGTCTGCATTTCAAAATTGTACTGTGGCAGATTCAATCAATAATGTGTGGATGGTTGCCAAGGTGAGTACAAAACAAGCCCAGGGGGGCTACAATTATGCATGAATATGGACAATGAAATAATGTGCACCGTCAAGAATACAGTTTGGCAAGCTGTGCACACAAAAATGGTCAATGATTTTTCTAAAACTGGTAGTTCAAAATATGACCAGTTGGCTCACTGTTTATCGCAGGGCTCACTAATAGGCGGACCTGGGTCTGGATCCGGACTGGAATGGTGTCTCATGGGGACCCATACCGAATGCCAAAACAGAGATCGCCACTTAAAACTTAAATGAGCGCATGTAATGCTGCGTTCAAACCTAAAGAGATTTGAGTGTCAGGGGCATCGGGTTTACATGCAAAGTCTCTATGGTGGACACACGTCAAGGGGCAATGGGAAGTGTTGCTGTGCGTTTTGAAGCGTTTGATGCATGTATAGCGCATCCAAAGCGGCAGATGCTTGAGTTGGAAAATCTGAAATTTTGCAACTAGATGTGGAGTGTCAACCAATCAGAGAGACTCCGCTATGTATGACGTAGTGGCGCATTTTCCGACGGGATAATTTCCTGAACAATGTCCACTAACCTGAGACAGATAGACGGGAGCTCTCCAGCTGAAATCGAGCACCTGGAGTTGATGTCCTGGCAGGAGATATGGGTATCGATGGGGGTCAGCAACTCGTCAAACAGGCCTCAGAACAAAAAAAGCTCTGAATGCGACACTCATAAGCACGCAGCTCCTGGAGTGTTGAAACTCACCAAACTCAGAACTCCTCTGAATTATCTGGTGAATCCAGGGCGCCCAACGAAAACATTGTACAGAGATCGGTAAAGGAGGCTCCTCTCAATGCGTGTCTTGATGTGTGACTAGAGTGATTTTGACGAGACTCTGACCTCAAAGTGCACAAGCGTCCAACTTGAGGCATTGGACACATTTTTGAAGCGCAAAACGTGTTCGGTCTGAACGCAGCGTTAACTAGTTACATGCACAGATTTTGCAGTCTGTACGGTAATGATCAAGCATTGGAGACAGAGGAAAAGATGGAGAAAGGGAGAGAAACAGGCAGAAAGAAAGAAATATACAGGCAGGTTAGAATAGGTGGAGAAAATTGATAGTTGAGATGGAGAAGGGGAGAGAAACTGCAGAGTTAAACAGACACAAATAGAAAAAAAAACAAATAGTGGCATCAAAAAATAAAAAATGGACAGTGAAAATAGAGCATTTAATCTGGGATGGACAGAGTCATTTTTCTTTATACTTCCCACTGGAACTAAACCGGTGTGTCTCACATGTTCAGGAATGTGGCACTTATTTGTTTAATACCATTATGAAACAAAGTATAAAAGTTTTGAACAAATTTACTAAATCAACATGCACAGTTGTCATATATTGTTTAGTTTCTTATTTTGACATTTTCATCATACTTTTACTCAGTAAGAGAACATAAAACATCAAACTTTAGAATTTCACGTTCATCATTTTGTTATGTGACAATAAATATTGTTAAAATGTAATTGAATTAGACTGAATTCATTTAATTTTATATTCAAATCAATTTTTGCAGATGTTGATACAGCCACTTAGCTACTTAAATATACACAACTCTAAATGTAGAACATTATGATCTTCTGGACCTTGGCCTTAAGAAATTTTCTCTGATTGGAACTGTTTAAATTTTAAATGAATACCCCTGGTTTATCGGATCACCGGCACTCAGAATTCAGGGAAACTGCAACACAAAATCTGCATGTTTTTTCAAAATTTTCCTGCAGGTTTGAGTCGGCAACTATAGTCACAGCCCAGTGAAATACTTCAGGTAGTCAGAATGCTCCTTTTACTGTATAAACAGAAAACTCACAAAATGAAATCAATTAAATGTAAGCATAGTGATGATGTATAATTAGGCCTGCATGTATCATTCAGCAGGTTGCGAGCTTGTTTGTTCGTGGGTGAACACCACCAGCTGTGATATCGGGCCAAAAAAAATCCAACATGTTGAATATCCCCGATTTGAGGTCGGAGCGGTCCCGACGTCCTTCTGAGCTGACTAGATCACTCTTAACTCACCACACACAGCAGGAATATCTGCTAAGATTATCTTTAGAGCCATCACAATAATCTGGATGTCTTTAAGATTGTTGGAAGGGCAACATTGGGCCTGAATTTGGCACAATTATCCTGCCGTGTGAAGCAGACCTTATTGTTTGTGAAGCTGCAGATTTTAAAACATAAAAGCATATCCTGTAGGTCTAAGTGGTGTCCTTCTACAATTATGCATATATTTTTAAATGTTTCACCAACATTGAGTGGACTCTACTGCAAACAGGACAAGAAACCCATAAAGGGGCTAAATTGCGCTTTTATTCATCAAGCATGCAGTTTTTGATGTTCAGTCACCTTTACCCCCATCTCGCTAACATTCTTTGAGGTTTTGTTCACCTCTCATACTTTGCTGTCAGTTTTTCTTGACGATTTTGTCAGTTTGAGCCTGGAGGGAAACCACAGGTTTGTCCCGAAGCCTCTTTGCTTTATGTGTTTTTATAACAACGTTATCTGAGTTACTATTTCAGGCAGGGAGACACAGAAACTAACATGGAGGCAGAAGTGGTTCTAAAAGTCAGTGCCGGTAACCTTGTCCGCCCATGGTCATGGGTCGCTTGGCAAGTGCATGTTGAAATTTGCCTCGGTAGGAATCCCCTTTCCAAGGCTGGTAAAGTGAACAGGAGGGGCTGAGGAGTCAGGGATGCACAGAGGTGAAACGGAGAGACAAAGCAGACTGTCAACAGTGTTACACAGGAAATAGTCTGAAAGACTTGTATGTTTTCATAGTGGGTTTTTTTTTTTTTTTTTTTGGTGGGGTCTTATGTTTTCATGCTGCAAGAACCACTTCAGTTGAAAAAGCTGTGCTCCTATAAAATTTATCAAATTTTTATGAAGTTTTGAAACCTTAAAATAACTATTAAGTTAACATAAATAGTATGTTGTCACACTAAAAAAAAGAAAAAACATCTGATTAGTGAAATATAGATTCAATCTTTTAGCGATTCATTTTTGTTTTGGTTTTAAGTTGACATGATCGACTTTGGTCCTGGCCTCTCACAAACTAGTTTGGTCAGCATTGAAATATTAATTCTGTTCAAAAAGCTCCAACAGGTGAGATATTGTTCTCAGCCTTTCCACAGAATCCCAATTAAAAAGCAAAACTGTTTTTTAAGCTTAAAGGTTCAATGCAACACATTTTAAGCTAAATATTTTAGATTATGTCTCCACTTAGGATTTGTGGTATTTTTTCATAATAATGAACTCATAATGTTTTAGTTAACAGTAACAAAAAACACAGTTGAAGGTAACCTTTCCATTTTCTGAAATGTGTGCTCTAAAAAGCGACTGTATTTGACAATTGAGCTTGAGTTTCTTATTATAGCAATGACGTATTTGTAATCACTGCTCACTAGTTGGTGTAAACTTGCATTTTTAAAGCACCTTTAAAGTTTTATTTATGATTTTATTTTGCACAGGATGGCACTAAAAACTTGGTAATGCAGATTTATGTTCAGCGACGTTTCATGGTTACCTCTCATATGTCATCACTCTGATGCCCTTTCTTTGATTTCTGCTGAAAAAAAAACATAAAGCACAATGCAGACAAGATACTGTAAACTTATGTAACATCATCTTCAGCAGGAGATGGAGCTTGAAGAAGGACAATAGCTTTTTGTATTTACTCTCATTTCCTTCCCTAATTGAGTCACAGACTAAAGTGAAGCAGTACAAAGGCTTTTTGTTAGCAATGAGAAACACCTATCCAAACACATTGTGCGAGGACATGTTGGAGCAATTAATAACCCTCTGAGGCCACGGACTCGTTCAAGTGCAGTCATTTTAAGCCAGTAGGTCAGCCCAACCCTGGAATGCCTAAAATAATGGGAACTATAATTACAGCAGTATTTTCTTGTTTTGTTTTACATCTCAGAAAATAGAAGTTTGTCATGCTCATGCCTGGAAACAGTTAAGTGGGAACTGCGTGCATACAAGTTGGTGTTGCTGTTTTGTCTTTAAATGTCAATTTACATATCATGTCATTCATGGTTAAAAATGAGCCCTAAGTGTTTATTCCATGTTGCATTAACCTTGCCGCCAGAAAATACATTTATCTGAATTCTCTAGCATCTATAACAAAAAGAGTCTCACTTAGCTATATTCAGTCCTATATGAGCATAGTCCTTCCCTGACTTGCTGCTGAGGAATAGGAGGTTTCTTGGGAGGTAGCATGATTAAAAGCTGCAGCTCTGAATGTATTTTAAACAGATCCAGTTGTCTTTATGTATAGAAATTATCCTTTGTATCTATAGGAGTTGGTTATTTCCCCATGTTCTCCAAAGCTTCCACCCATTAACATGTAATACTCAGAAGATCGTGCGGTAAATGATCGACTTGCGTGACAGTTATGGGTCTCCGGCTGCAGATGACGGGGTGCTTTAAAGGCGCAGTAAATTATTTTGAAAGTAAAAGCAAAGCTGGGCTGTTGCAAGGAGTAAGCATGCCATTAACATTCTCTCTGCGAGGACAAACACACTTCACATTTCATTTAGCTGACGTTTGTGTAAGCTTTAGCAATTAAGGTTATATGAGGCTCTTTTTTATTTCGCCCCATATTGCGACTCATGCGTTGCCAGACTTGTTTGAGGGAATTGCAAGGGAGGTTTAAAACGGTTAATTGGCGTTAGTGAGGGTTTTATTGAGGAGGTGTTTTTTTGTTGCATGCGTTTCCAACCCTTTGACCCACAGGCATACACCTGGTATTGGGTCAGGTTACAGCCAGGCTCCAAGGCTTGCAGGTCAAGACCCGGTGCTTCATAGACCTCTAATCCCTTGCATGGCAGCATATTTGACTGAAGGGCTGGATCTCTACACTCCCAGCTTTCATTCTTAAAAAAGTGCAGCGATACCTTCTCTGCTTTCCTGACATTTCTTCAACCCCTTTACCAAAGTGATGATTAAACACAAAAAGGGATGTTGAGGGGGTTTTGTGCTGTGCTTTATGGGCTTGCTGAATTATGAGGAATCTGTTTTGTCTTTACATAAGTGTGTGGGGAAAGAAAAGAAAAAAAAAACATTTATCCAGCTTTCTTCTCAAGAGATCGATGTTAGAATTCTAAATTGAATCTTTAACACTCACAACAAGAGACAACATGACTAAATCAAATTTCTAAAGCAGTGTTTTTAAGTTGTTTTTTGTTGTGCTGAAGTATTTTTTTGGCTGCCAGGAGAGGCGAACAACAAAACTGATCCTGACTGTTTTGTCGACACAGACTCCTACCAAGTTTGACCCTAAGAGTGCATACTAATTACGCCACAGATTATTCTCCCAGGCAGTGCAGTATTAAGCACACCAGGGGGAGCAGTTATACTGTTATTTTAATCCACAATCAGAAAGCAGAAGAAGTTTGAAGGTCTCATCTTGAACACTTTTTCAAGAAAAACGACGGTTGCATGATCACATAAATAATCCCACTTCTAGTGGAGACCTGTTCCTCAAGCTGCCTAGTTTCCCTGCTTCAAGTGGCCCCAGCTGCTCCTGGTTCTGAGGATTTCAGAGCTTTATCCAGTCTGATTTCCGTACAGTCAAAAACTTTTATATGAAACTATACGCTTCATAAAACTACAATTAAAAAAGTGATGATATTAATAAAAGAAAGACTATTTGCATTCTGCCCTCGTGTACAAACCATTTATCGCGCCGTCTCTACTGCTCACTCTTGGCTGGTAACGCCCTTTCTAGCCCCTTTTTTTCTCTTCTTTTAAGGATTCCTTGTTTGCAGCTTCGTACCCCTTGTGTCATTTACTGCAGTCCGATTACTCAGCGTTTCCTCGCTCCCCGTCAAAGAAAGAAAGAAGCATAATGACTTAAGCTACTGTGTGTGTTCACCGCCCTGCATCAGTAGCCTTCAGCAGTTTCAATAAAACAAGTCAATGTGTGCAGCAGTGTGTGTGTGTGTATGTGTGTGTTTATGTGATGACAAGCACGGCCACAGCAATGACAACAACAATAACAAGACAAACCACAACAAGAACAACAAAACATTTAATCTCACCCTGGTAATCTGTCATGACAAGCAGTTACATCAGTAGTTAGGAAACAACATCTTACTAAATGCTCTTAACCTACAGCACACACGCACACCTACACACACACACACACACACAATCTGCAGTACACTAATAGGTGGTGACTTGAAGGTTTATGTGTGGCTAAGCCAGCAACAGAAACGGCTCTTTAAAAGTAATGACTCTGTACTCATTCATCATGATCTTTTAATGGGACAAAACTACAATTTTTAAGCTTCATTAATGCTCAGAAAATAAAAGTAATGCTAAAAAAAAAAAAAAAAATGAAACTCTATGCTGCTGGTGGAAACACTGGTGTAGAGTTTTGGTCACAAACTCTGAACCTAAAACAAGCTGTATTAATCAGACGAAAGTAAAACATAAATGAATGACTACAACAATCATATTAGCATATTTTAAACTAAGTTTTTGTTTGGTTGCAGCATTTCTCAAATCATCTTATGAGTGGTTGTTGTACAATCTACACAAAATGTGCTAAATCCACATTTGACAGTGTAGACAGTTAACCTGATTGTGTATTATCTTGTGATGTGTGATGGTGGTGATGTGAGGGGTGTTATAATGTCTGGGTGGGGGCTCCTCTCTCTTTTTTTTTCCTGGATCAGGTAAATGGCTCTATTACCACACTTCTTTAAGTTGGTTATTGCTCCATATAACTGACATACAGCGCAGCTCCCATTTTTGTCCCCGACAGTTATGGGGCTGCGGTGATCATGTAAGGAATTTCTCCGGTGCCCTTGGTTTAATAGGATGTGTGTCTCACATCTCTGATAAATACACCCATTTAGGAGTAAGAGCTGGGAATACAAGCAGCCCCAGTCGCTTCATCCCGGGGCTTTTGTAGCGTTTGCAATATAACAACGACACAGAGATCTGAAGTGTTTTAGGACATGACAGCGGAGCTACCAATCGCATCTGTGGCACACGGTTTATCTGACTCGGTTGTCAGGGAAGACAGTATTTTTTTTAACATTGCTTTTAAATGCTGAGCAGTTGTAACAAACCAGAGACTCGCTGCCCTTTTTTTAATAGTGATTGCTGAACTCTGCACTCTCAGATTCCATCTTCTCACCCCTGACTTCCTGTCTTGACACAGCAGAAGAGCCTCATTGCCATTCCTCTGCTCTTGGCCTTTCTCTTCCTGCGGGAATTACCCCCCCGAGTTGTGTTGCAGTGAAAGCGCTGTTTATTAAGTTTCCACTCTGTTAATTTTCCACTTTGTTGTGCTTCTCCAAATCTCAGACACTCGGCCTTAGCACATCAGATTTTACAGCAGCACTCAGTGATATTAAATACATTATGGACATTAAGAGGGTTTACAGTTCAAGCTGTGGCATTGTAGAAGTTAATATGAAAACTGATGTTACTCTTTTTCTTTTGTCTCTTTAAGGCTGTTTTTTTCTCTCTTTTACTGAGCTTGTTTTCATTGTTAAAAAAGATGACTGCATGCAAAACCCTTTAGGTAAATAGAAATCTGTGGCTAATGTTTGATACTTTTCCTCTTAAAAGGCTGTGATTTGTTTTAAAGTTGATTTTATACATTTAAATTAATTTAAAAGGTATTGACAGACATTGTAAAGCAACAATTTACAGCTCACAACATACCTTTTTTATTATCATTTTATATGCACTGCACAGTTTTATCAGGTGTTTGAGTTGTGTTAGTGGTTTATTCAAGCCAAGTTGCACAATCTGACAGGGAATCTGATTCATTTTCTTGTTTAAAATACTAGATTTAAATAGTCTTCTTCAAACAGTTTCCAAAATTAATCTGTGGTAGAAGTGCAACAAACAGCACTTTGCAATCTACTAAACAAAATATGACTTTTAAGTGCTAAAAATTTTCTTTTTTTTTGTTTTGGGTTTGGACAGATCCATCTACCAAACAAGGCAAGAAAAAAGAAAGAAAGAAAGAAAAAAAATACATTTTCCATTAAAAATCAAATAACTAAAAATCCTCTGAACATTTCTAAGGATGGAGGAGGGGCCCAAAGCCATTTACACTTCTAATTTAGAGCTTCTTTATCCCCAAATGTTAAATACTAATGATTGGCCCCCATTTTGAGCTCAACCCCCACTGGAGGCCTGTTCAGGATCTCCACTGAGGCATTTGTGTGCGTCTCCTTTCTTCCACTCTTTGCCACACAGGCTCAACTTCACAGGACGGTCGACAGCCCGTGGACAGTAGATGAAATACTAAGGCAGCATATCCTGCGCCTGCTAAGTCCTCGGCTAATTAGCAAAAATGGTGTCCTTTCTTTTCATTTGAGGCATTTCGTCTCGGGGGTGGCGGAAAGGGAGAAAGACAGAGAGGAGGAGACGGAGAAAAGGGGTGGGGGGCAGCGAGTGAGGGGAGAAAGGAGACGTGGGGCAGTGGTGAGAGCAAAGCTGGAGAGAGGGAGTGACTGAGGCATCTGAGCTCTCAGCTGGGCTGTTTTCAAAACACTCTGTGAAAGCCTCGCGCTTAATTCATAGCTTTTGTTTTTGGACCTTTTGTGTTTGCCAGTTTGACCATATAACATCATACATCTGGTCTAAAGATTTTTAGGGGCTTTCTCGCGCAGGGACTCACAGAGTCCTGCGGCCCCCCTGCCCATCCCTGTCCCCCGGGCTCAAATTCGAGTGGTCGTGTAACATAAAAGCGCGTCAAGTGTGGACTGAAGGAGAAACACAGAGTGAGAAAAAGAGAAGGGATGCATTTGTACATCAAGGGATAAGAGCTTTACACTTTTTCAGCTCTTGTCTGTGTTGTCTTACCTGCTGGAGGAGTTTTCTTCCATGACTTCCAACAAAAGTGCTGCATTATTTATATAAATTTCTGTTCTTGTCTGAAAAGGTGGTGCAGAGTTTGAACTTAAGCATAGGGTTTTATTATGTTTACAAAATAATTTTACAGAAGCAACTCAAGCAGTAATTCAGATCTTTGGAAGTGGGGCTTTATGTGAATCTTACCTGTAGAAGCTGTTTGAATGACATCAGTTTGGATAAACACATTTATTTTGACAAAGATGTCAAGCTAATTGCTAGTCCAAGCAGGACCAACATCAAAATAGATTTCTATAATTCCATCAGATATTCCATATACTCCTGACAGAAATGTCCCTGTTACACTTGAATACTATTTTTTGCAAATGACTGATGCAGAAGGGCGGATTACTTTTACTTATTGTAAAAAAAATCAAGAAGTTTAAGTGTAGCACAAAAAGCTTTGTGGAGTGAGTTGATAGCCCTTAATTTGGACCTTACAACAGACTAAATGTGAACTCAAAATCAAGATGAAAGTTACTAAAATCTGTCACCAGGATTGCTTTTACAATCAGATTTGTTGCTGGAAACATTTGTAAAACCAGAGTCCTTCCCTGAAAAATGTAGTTTAATTGAGTTTCTTCACACTAGAACTGTGATCCACAGTTCATTATAATCCATTTGACACTCTTCAGTACATTTACTACAAAAATAACACATTTCCTATTTGAAAAGTATTTAACAGGATCTGAAATGATTAAACCATTTGTTTAAAGTCTTTAAAATGATGTGGCATAATTGATTAGACAGGGTTTCCTAGTCATGGATTAAATTTGTCTGGTAGATCTGATTCTTTTATGTAACACAGAGCTCACATTTGTAGTTTTAATATATAAACCAGTACATTTGTTGGAGGTTTTTACATTTAAATCTACACAGGCAATGCTCTCTACTCCAGTAAACTCATTCTTAAAATAGACTCACTCTATAATTTGTTAGGTCATTGGAAAACCACTGGATGTTGCTCTACAGGACAATGATCAGAAATGAAACTTGAAACTTAAAAACATAAAACTGCTCTAATATGTAGTGAAAAACAGACCTGTGTGGATTCAGTGCATATCCATAAACCCAAACTGAGCTACAGTTTTGCCTTTTTACACCAAGATTTGTGCAGGATCACATTTGCATGCTGCTTATGTCATTTTGATTTTAGACTTATGATTTAGTCCAGAGATGATCAAGCTGTTGTTTGGCTTCATTCTCCTCCAATGAACAATCAACTAAGTTTATAAAATTAGCTAGAAAACTGAAAACAAGATTATTGTGCATCTGGTATGAAGGCATCTTTTCGGAATAAAATGCAAGCACACTAAAGTAAAATAAAATATTATTTTTATTAATCACGTTTTGCATCTAATTCCCTACTTTTATATACAAAATGTCTCAGGTCTTTACTGAATGTCAAGTTGTTAAAAACAATTTTTTTGTTTTTGCTTTTTAAAAAATAAGAAAGCAGTTATACCTGACCCCACCCGTTTTCCAAGAAAGTGCTACAATAAGCAGTTTGTTCAATTAATGTGAGATTGCTGTTATGTCCACCTAAAGCAATTATGTGGGAAAAAAATTACAACAATAATCAATACAGGGGAAAAAAAATATTAAACTCTTGAACTTAACCTGGTGTCAGTACAAGAAAATAATTCATTATGTCTTTTAATTACTTTAAAACCTGAACAAACCAAAAAAATAAGCACTGTCATCAAGCAAGTTATTAAATTAATAAGTGAGCCAAATTTTTTTGACTCAAGATAAAGGTTTATTTTATATGAATGAACTATGACACTGCCTTCATGCACCAATAGCTGCCATGGAAAAATGAAAACCCTGAACTTAAGACCAAGTTTGCTCCTTCAGATAAGGTTGTGTAAGAGG
Source organism: Cynodonichthys magdalenae (assembly GCA_031762555.1). NCBI lineage: Eukaryota > Metazoa > Chordata > Actinopteri > Cyprinodontiformes > Rivulidae > Cynodonichthys > Cynodonichthys magdalenae. The sequence goes on along the minus strand of JARVJO010000002.1, from coordinate 16,423,785 downwards.
GGCAAGGGAAAAAGAGGGCAATGTACATGGTATTTTAATTGTTATTCTAAGACAACACAAACATATCTTATTGGGAACGTGGCTACATAATGTTTTAGTCAATAGACTGCACTACAACAACTATTATACCATAAAATCTCATTTTCATCATCTGCTTCCTTTTTTACTGCTGTTCTAGACTGAATGTAAAGAACTCTTTAATATCAATTAGTGGAAATAAACAGGAATAACATAATTTATTTATTAAAAATGTTAGATTTGATTTAAAATATTTACTGTACATGTATATATTTTTTATAAAGAAATCAAAAAATACCGCAGCGGTACAGTTAATAAAGCCATGAGCTTCATGCAGCAGCTGCACCTGAGCCTGACAGTGTGGCCAGTTCAGGTGCAGCTAATGTCATCATAGGTGACATGGGAAAGAAAGAAGAGTGAGGAAAAGATAACACAAAGAAGATTAGTTCCAAGCCTAACCCGGAAAAAAGAAAATTAAAAAAAATCAGTGCCATTATTTGTTAGAAGAGACATGTGTCAGAATCTCCCAGGTCTGAACTGACCTCACCACTCCCCACTTTTTCTGGAGGCTTTAAATTCTCCCCTCCCAAGTTCAGAGTCAATTTGTTATCAAATCAAGCGTCAGGCATCTGATTCATTGATATTCAGCACTCTGGCTGATTTATATGCAGAATGTAAAACAGATGCCTTATGCGATACATATTTATGGTGAGCCCTGCTCTCACAAGATTTATTATAGGTTCTTTCATCTGGGTGTGCATGAGCTGCGCTATGATGACTTGTATTTCCTCTCAGCTGCCAATGCCAAACTCATTAAAAAGAGGTGTGACTATTAATATACATTGTAATACTGACAGCTCCTAATTTATTACTCGTGCACATGTTTGGGGCTTCTTCTTCTTTCTTCCTTTGGTTGGGGAGGGGGTAGTGATGTTTTTGTATCTCATATCTGTGTACTGTAAAAGATGTAATATTGTTTCAAAGGCACAAGGTGGACACACCAAATATTGATTTTTTTTTATTGGCTCATTTTACTTATTAATTTATAAAAAATAAAACAAGTACATTTTAGTTTATATATACACTCACCGGCCACTTTATTAGGTACACCTGTCCAACTGCTCGTTAACACTTAATTTCTAATCAGCCAA
>JARVJO010000002.1:16409586-16421508 GCA_031762555.1 Cynodonichthys magdalenae | reverse complement strand
ATATTTCCTTAAGGAAAACCAACAGAATGTGTAATGTTTTAAAATCAGTAATTAAGACAACTCCTAAATTCCTTACAAGGGGGTCCAACCCGTTACTAGCATGGTGTACCTAATAAAGTGGCCGGTGAGTGTATAGCGCCAATTCTCAACAAAGGTCATCTGAGGGAGCCGTACAAAAACACTGACACAAATAACAAAATGCCAATTAGTAAAAAGTTAATTGTCTAAGGAAGCCAGCAGATCTTCACTTCACAATTCCCCAAATTAAGCAGCACATTGATGACAGTGGTAAGGAAAAACTCCAGTAGAACTAGGGAGGAATGACAATAAGCCTTGATTGGTTTGGGTCAGAGGACAGGAAAGAGACACATACTAACACAGAGTGACTGGTTCAAATGCAATATCACTAAGAATAAAAAAAAAATGAAAACATGTCAATGACAGAAACAAATACAAACATGGAATGGAGAGACTAAAAGCAGCAGCAGAGATTCAGCATTTTTGCATAATTTGGGACTTGGGTTATGCGTCATACTTTTTTACAATTATCCCAGTCTCATATAAATGGCAGTGGATGGATGTTTGAATGAGTGTATGTATGTATGTGTGTATGTGTGTATGTATGTATAGATGTTTGGATTTGCTTTTTGGCTCAGCTTCTTCCTCACCCTGACAGACATGAGCATTGTTCTTATTATTGTGGATGAGACATTGAAATCTGTTGATCCAGTTCCTGTTCAATCCCTCACTTGTGAACAAGCCTCCCAGATACTTGAACTCATCCACTTGAGGCAAAGACGCTCCCCTGATGCAGAGGGAGGATTCTGTCTTTTTCAGAAATAATGATTTTATCTCATCGCTACAACAATCAAACCACATCCTAACAATATTTACTGGCCAGTATGATATGCTCACAAGTTCACAAACAGGCCCACAAATATCTGTAGACTAACAGGCAATTAATGATGCTGGGGTCTAACATCTGCCTGAGAAATCAAATACCCAGGGAGCAGATGTTCGTACAATCACTGGTGTTTAAATGACTCTTGGCTGCAGCAGCAGTGCTGAAATAAAAGTGTGCCATTTGTTTAACTTGGGTCAAACTTAAGTGTGTTTAGCATTCCAGTAAAAAGAACGTTTATCAACATTCATGTAAGAAATCACTGAATGTGACAGATGCTACACTTCCATGAAAAATATGGACAAAATATGGACAGCTGATCTATCTTTGTATCAACAAGTCCAGCATCCCAGAGGACTGTTATTGTAGGCCCTCCAGAGACAGAATGCCAACAGGAACGTTCAAGGCAAAAGAAATCAGGCGCCAATCCAAGTTATCTGGAGAGCTTACACCCCAGTCTGTTCTTATCCCCTGTTGTTCAGAACAAGCAGATGGTTTTCAGTCAAATTCAACAATCTTCTCTTGCTTCAGGGGCACAAAAGAAGCTGGGAGTCAATGTCTCCTGATATAAAATAAGACCAATTACCATCTGATTTTCTGGCATGGAGAGCAGAAAAATGTAAACAAATTTAGGTTTTATTTTATATAATTCTTACTTTTGGAATATAATTCATAATTTTGCTTTTTTGAAAAATTGATTTAGTTGTATTTCAAACTTTTAGTAGAAAATATATTTAATGTACATAAAAAAAAAGGTAAACTCTTATTAAAATGTATTATATCGACATAATATTATAACCTCTGGAAAAGTGAGAAACACCCCTTGTGTTTTTTGGTTCTGTAAGTAAAACCTGCATCTTTGCATTTACATGAGTATTACTTTAAAATATACCAATATTGTTACAGACCATTCTCACCCCTAAACAGCATCAGTATAGTTTGAAAATAACCTGATACAACCTGATTAGATGAGTTTTGGTGGCAAAAGAGACTTTGTTAAAATCTGGAACGTTTATAATGGCAGATCACTCTGATCACTTTGGTGTTGACATCATTGGTAGTTTTCTGTCTTTTGAATTATTACATAATTTTTATAAAGACAATATTTTGTAGAAATGGGTTGCTTGTACTAATTCCTTTGAAGTAATCACAAAATTAGAGGATCAACTGTATTCGTTTTTTTAGCTTTATTGCTGCAACAACATATTTCATTTGGTTGCTCTTTTCTCACACGTGAATCCACCAGTAGACATGTTCAGATGAATGGCACCTTTTAGAAATCAAGCAACAGACAAATATATTTAATGTCAGATTAGACCATCAAGTTGAAATTTTCTTGTGTTTGAAAAAACAAAACAAAAAACAACAAGAGTTACAGCACAAGAGTGTAGTTTTGCTCTCTGTTTGATGAAGTTGTAAAACCTTCTTTTTCATGCTAGAGATGTGTTTTGCAACCTTCGTTTACAGTTCAATACTGACCAAAAACTATTTATTAAAATGTATTGTATTGACATGCTGGTCAACCATCACTTTAAGACCTGTTACTAAAAGAATGTTAAAAAAGAACTTATTTAAAACTGAACACAAGACTAAATAAAAGTCTGTTTTACTCCAGCTAAAGATTACTTAGCATTACAAGCTATTTCTTTCCAAAACAAGAACAAAAATCACATTTTGGAGAATGATTTCAGTTGAATATAGAGATCATCATGACAAACATAAAAGGTCCTGGAGCTTAGTGTTTTTTTTTTCTTTGCATCTTGATTCACACCTGCGCAGCCTCTGTGGCAGCATGTTCTGCGATGGTCGTCTGTTGCACGGCGGGAGTATTTGGGGAAGATTAATTGCTCTGTCCTGTCAACGGTGCGCTCAAACCAGCGGGATCCTCTGCATATGTAAATACGATCAGTCTCAGCGCAGCAATCTAGAGCAGGATTAACACAGACATGCTTCAAAAGTCAGACCTACTCTCCTATCTGTTCTGGTATTTCTACCATGCAAACTGTGTTGCAGAACCCAAATATCACTTTTCTGTCTTCTAAATTTTTATTTATTTATTTTGCATTGGGCTCCTACAGAAAAGATGAAAAATGACAAATATATAAATCTAAGGTTTAGTCCACAAACATAATTCTAAGATGTTAACGTGATAATAATTATACAGTATATATATATATGTTTTTAGAATTTCTGTTTAAAGCAAACAAAAATTTAAAATTTTTCCTGTTTCACAATGTGCCCACATCATGGCTACACACTGAATAGTTTAATTTAATTTTAAATGTGACAACAGGAAAAAAAAAGAGAAAAAAAGAGAGAATCACAACAAGCCAGTGATAAAAGGTTTTTTGAGCATCTTTGAAAATGAAATGACTAACAAGGTCCCCACAGACACCCATTTTCTTTGACATGTGTTATTCCTTAATTTGTTTGACTATTACACATAAAGTTGATACCTCGTGGCAGGTGAGAAATTTATTGGTTCTTCATTATTAGGGAATGGCAAAAAAAAAAAACAACTGAAACTTGCTCTCTTTTCTGAGGATGATGTCTGCTGAGATTAAACCTTCTGACAGGTTGCTTTGATATCATTAGCTTCACTGCTGCTGCCCCTATAGGACAGGTCATATATTGTGCTCATCAGTTTAAAAAAAATCTAAAACTGACATATTTGTTGAAAATTGTTTTTAGATGGAAAACATCTAATTTTATATTAGAAGCCAGCAAGATCAGACAAGTCGTGCTGCACCACCACTGCTCGGGTGATCTTAAACTCAACCTACAAAGCTAATTTACCATTCTCGGTCTATTCATGCTGCAAAAATTTTTGTCTCACGCATATTAACACTGCTGCTTGCTTCTTTTTCAAGTCCTCAACCTCCCCAGTATCCACTTGTGTGCTCAGAGGTCAATGACCCTCTTTGCTTCTTGGCATTGGTTTATAGTTGACACGTTGGCATGGTGTTGCAGCCCCTGGTTAAGTACCTCCAAATTTTTGTGGCCATATGTGTAAACCCCATCAGGCTTTTACCTGTATAACGACCCTCAAAAATCCGTAATTTTGACAAAAAATTTGTAGTACTCACATGTGCGCAGGCTCTGAGAAGTAAAATACATTTTTAGATAAGTTTTCTAAAAATACTGTGGGCCTTGAAATTATCAATGAAACTGTCCGTCTGTATACCTGTAAAATGAGGGAAAATCTGTGTAATTTACAAACAATCCATACAACTTGACAAGTATTCTCTTTTTTACAAAATTTTACAAGTAACGTGTACTGTCACGTGTCGTTTCACTCAATTATTATATTTCACTGTTGTCTGACTACAGTTTGGAATTTGACAGACTAACATTTTTGTGATATGAAATTTTTTTTAAATTAATTCATTTTTTAATTCATTTTTTTTTCTATTCAATTCAGTATTTAAAAAAGACCATATATGTAGCAAGCATTTAAAGGGTACATATCATGCAAAATCCTCTTTCTTAAATGTATTTTGTTGTGTACTTAGGGTATCTAGAAGTCCAGAAAATTGAATTCAGTCGCTCCCGGTGCTGTGTAGATATCTTTATAGTTAAAGAGACAGCATCAAAACGAGTTGATCAGAGACACACCTCAGAAAAGGGGTGAAAGAGGGGCTCGTGAAGTTACAGTAATGAGAAATTCAGACCAAAGAACTGGAGCTCCACTACCCCAACTGAATGATTTAAATGTGAAAAAAGTGATTTAAAAACCTGTTTCCTTTACGTACCTATGTATCCCACAGCAGATTAACAAGTTATCTGCAAAAATAAGTGACTCTTCTGCAGTTTCAGGCAGCTACCGTAAGCACCAGGATGTAAAGACTTTTAAAAATGTGAGTCTTTGGAGCATGTGCTATATAACAAATGCACATGTAAACAAGTTAAAATGACTGGTATATGTAAGTGGTTTAGACATTTAGCCTACACATATTAATTTAGATGTTAAAAACATTAGCCACTCTGAAGAGAACTGCAACATAGTTTCTCTGAAACTGACTCTTTATTTCATGAGAGAAGCCCCAATGCATTTTTTTTGTTTGTCTCAGTTAAAAGCAAAGTCACCTTGGTGCTAAATGTAAAGTTGTTCTTGCATCGTTCATCCTCAGTGGTCTGATGGAACCATACAAATACTTTACAGCCAGAGTGTATTTTTACACATTCAAATAAATTTAGAAATGCAACGCTTGTTTCTTTTTCTCTCCCCGACATGGATCAGAATTGAACATTTACAATTTTCTTTATTTCTCTGGATCAATTTGTTGAATACTGAATATGGCTTTATTTAACATGCAATTGTAGCAAGAAGGCTCTATTTTTCAGCCACATCTGACAAAAATCTTCTATTCTACTTAAAATTCAGTTTGATGTAAATAATTGCTGATTGTTTTCTTCATCTGTATCATTCATGGGTTGAGTATGTGCACACACACAAAAAAAACATGACATGTTTTGAAACATGAATTTTTTTTATTGTTTGCAATTTTTAAATGATTTTTTTAAGCCTTGTAACATATTTCTTGACTTTGTTTATCAAAAATTAATTATTTTTTGCAAATTTTGCACAGGGTTCAAAAAGTGGAGATAAGTAAAAGATTTTTATCCTGAAGCACAGGAATTGGCATGTGATCTAGTCTGAAGAAGAGGAAGATTTATCAGACCTTCACAGTCAGGTGAGTAGAACGCGACGAAGGGGGAACAGGCCAAGTAAGAAAGGTGAGTCTTTCTGATGGGATTTGGAGTTTCGGGAGAAATTGAGTTTCAATGAAGGTGATTATTAGGCAGGAGTGGAGTCAAAGTGGCAGGCAGGAAGGAGCTTTCTAGTCTGAGGTGGGTTTGTTTTCTTTTTCTTCTCTTGCAGGTGGAATTAGAGCAGCAAGAAGATAATCTGTTGGAGAGAAGACCAGGAGCAAGGACTATCTAAGAATCCCTAGCAGGACTGCAAGAGAACACAGGTAAGTTTACTTAATCATCTTTTCTTTAAGAGTTAAGTCAAAACTACACATAAAGGTATCTGAGGGGCTGTAGTACGGCTCTTCACTGAGAGACATGCAATGCTCCAGCAGTGAGTAGTGGTCCAATTCAGGCACAGTTTGTGTGTAACTGGACAGGAATACGTGAAGGAAACAACTCTGTCCAGATGCAGAAATAAGGTTTATGAATGGATATTAGTAAAAAAATAAATAAAATAGGCACTTCTATAAATGCATTGTCCTACCCAGGCAGTGCGTCAGTGTTACCAGGTGAGCTTCAGTCACTTGTTCATAATGCCTCATTTCAATTTTTTCAAGAGAAATTTTTGTGCTCCATGTCTGCAGGGCTCCACAATCTTTTTCTAGTGTTTTATGCACTTAATGCAGGACTTGCTTCCTAATTTTCAGTTTTTGATGACCTCTAAATCCTGAATGAGTGGTCAGATTTTAAAGGAATAAACTGGTTTGGAATCAGTTCATAGAGCTGTTCAATTAAAAAGAGGAAACAACGCTTTATAATAACTGAAAATTTTATTGAAGTGCCTGTATTAAAATAAATGAGAAATCAGGACTTAGATGAAAGTTTTTTAAACAGGAGAGCCAGAATATTTTAATATTGCCTAAATATTCATTGTATCCAAGATTTATATTAAAAAAGGTGTTTCACACAATTCTTAACCAGTATGTTTTATAGTCATTGCTAAAATTTTCATACAAATATCTCAATGTATGGCAATTGAAAAACTGATATACACTGATGCTAAGAGACAAAGTTGCTGAAATATGGTGTGGGGAATTACACCAATTGAGGAAATTCCTATTTTTCTGCGACCAACAAGAGCTACAGGGCAAAGAAAGGCTGTATATTTTGGTTAGGATAGAGAGGGGGGCTGAAACAAGTGAATATTGCTGAAAGAGCGTCGTTCACATTCAGATAAAGACAAAAGGTGGAAATGAAATAACTTCCTTTGCTTGGGAAAACACAGCAGCTCTTGACAGAATAATAGCAGCTGGGTAGATGGAGAAGGTCTGGTACTACCAGCTCTGAAACACAGGAAACTGTTGTGCCGGCTGCCTACTTATTAAAAGTGAACAGACACACTCCTTAAAACAACACCGTGTTCTGTGAAAATTATGTTTCATCACTGATTGAAAACATTTCAGTGTTCCTTGGTAATAATCAGGAGTTATGTAATGAATACATTTATTTTACTAATTAATTGGAAAGTGAAAGTCTGAGAAAGGGCTTTGTTTTGTGGCATGAGAAAACTGGATCAGCTTTCCCAATCTTTAATTTAGCTAATAAAAAAGTAATCACAATGTTTACCCTTTTTCAAACAAAACACAATTCTGTTAGACAAATTAATTGGTTATAGAGCATTTTGACTACCATCCATCCATTATCTATACCCGCTTCTTCCTTTCAGGGTCACAGGGGTCACTGGTGTCCATATCCAGCAGTCACAGTGCGAGGGGCGAGTACACCCTGGACAGATCCAGGTCCATCACAGGGAGCATTTCGACTTGTCTTAAAAAAAAAAAAGAAAGAAAAAAGAAAACATAACTTAAAGAGCACTGGGGCCCATAATCTTGTCTGCTCAAAGGTTATGAAAATATCAATGTATTGCTTATGTACAAAAATCACAAAAGCAAGTACATTAGAATTGTTTTAATTAAAACTGTATACAACTCAGTTCTCCCCTTTTTGTCTGTTTCAAATACATTTTTGTCACTATTCACTTCATTATTATTCTTTTTTTGATAAAAAGATGAAATTTGAATGCATTTTTGGAGAGGGGAGCGGGAAAGTGGGGGGAGCACAGATTGGTAAGAAAGTGGGGCTTTGAGGAAAAGAGGTTGGGGACTACTGGTCTTAGGCCCCCTTCACACTAGTTGACATTTGACATGGTGCAACTGTGGCGGTGGTTAGGGGAGTTGTCCAGCCGTCTCAATAGTTGTGTCCTTGGACAAAATACTTCACCTGCCTTGCATACCTCTGGTGGTCAGGGGTCCGGTGGCGCCAGTGCATTGCAGCCCCGTCTCTACCAGTGTGCCCAGGGCAGCTGTGGCTACAATGTAGCTTACCACCATCAGTTTGCGAATGGGTGAATGTGTGAAATGTGAAGAGCTTTGGGGTCCAGCTGGACTTGATGAAGCACTATACAAGTTCAAGCTATTTTACCATTTCCATTTCACTCTTCATGACCTCCACAACATTAAAATTAGCTTGAAGGCAATCATGAGGATTCTATGTATTTCGTTTTTTCTAGCCTGGCCCCTACGCGATTTTGCTCGATTCTATTCTCCCTTCTCAGCTCCGTCTGGGCTTTCTCCATTGACATGGATTTCTCCGATAGAAATTGAACCAGGCCAATCAGCAAACAGAAGAAATTGTGAACAATGACATTGATTTTCTGTGCTGTTTTAGAATTGTAGTCTGCCTGTAGTTTAGCAATGGCAGCGTAAAAAGTGAATGAAACCATTAAGTCCAACCATTTACAGTCATCTTGTTTGGCTTGGAGATGGTTGTTTACAGCACACGCATTTTCCGGTAAGCTTCTTAGCGCAGCTTTCTTCATGGTGGAACTGGCGCACTACATACGTCACGGCCAATTGTTAGCAATTGGGTAAAATACGATCCAGTCATTTAAAACTTCAACAGAGTCCACACCTCCAGTAAGCAATCGTTTCTTAATAGCCGAGGGTCCACACCCTCTGCACAAAGCAAAGCGTAGAACAAGGGGCTGGTTTTTACCAGGTTAGATTTTTTTTCTTGTTATCATCTACAACCTCAGTACTCTCCTTTGTGCCTTCCCTACTCTTTATACACCCAAAAACAATTTTCTCTGTTTCAGGGAGTAGCTGCAAGCTAGAAGATCACCATACTATATTAATTTAGTATGTAAAAAATATACATTTAAAGTGCTTTATTAGTAGCAGAGAAATTTTGCGGTTTTTGTATATACACACACACACAAACAAAACAAATACAAGCAAACACTTTATTACAATTAAAATGACCAAAAGTTATCTAAAAAAAGCATCACTCCTGCATTTATTTCAGACATGTTGTGAACCTTTTAGAGTTCAAAACGAAGACATTTAAAGACATCAACTTGACTTTTGGACCTTTTGGTTATTTTTAAAGACTGTGTCCAATCAAGCGAATTAGTCCTCGCATGAACCTGAGTGTGTCTCTGTTTTAACATGCGTGTCACTGCCCTGATGTAATTCTGCACTTTATAGTAAACTGTAAACCTCATGTTTTTAAGTCTCATAAGCTCTGAGCTTGATTTTTATAACTAGAATTATTAGAAAGTGTTTGTTAATTGACACTGTGCAGAAGTTTATTATTGTTTATGTATTGCCTGAATTTGGTGCCGAAACAACAATTTTAACAAAACCAAAAAGATGCATTTCAAAATGCAAACTTCAAAATATCTGTTTTGTATGTTGCAGTGATATATTTGCAGATTTGAAATGAAAGCAGCAAGCAGCATTTGTTTCTGTAATACATTTTATTTGAATGTTTTTTTTTTTTTACGCAGACTTGTTTTAGTTATGTCTTAGTTTGTAGCATTCTCACACAATGAACCCCTCATGCTGACAGCCTTATCACTCAGACAAAAAAGCCTTTTGATAAAAAGTCAAAGAGCATTTAGTCAGTTATGTTACTTTATCATTGTTTTTGTCTTAATTCAACAAAATATAAACAATACTCAGTCGTTCCTTTTCACATGTTGTAAAAGAGGTTAATCATAATTGTCACTGATTGTTGATACTTGACCTGTGCAGGTTATCACGTTTGTATACCTGGTTTCCCTCTTCCCCTGAATCAATTGTCTGTTAATCTCTTGCTTGAGGTTTCAATTGTGAGAAAATGTAGCTTCTGGAAGAGTCGCCTCGCAATAGTTTGACCTTCTGTGGCTTTTTCTCATACAGACAAAAGAATGGCGAGGAAATCAAAGGGAACCCCATGGAGTGAGAACTTTCTGATGCCGTGCCTTGTTAAAAGCAATGGCAGCTTTAAATTTTTTTTGTTTTATAGCTTATTTCAGAAAAAAATATTTTGCCAATGAGATAATGAGATTACATACATGGGTTGTTTTTGAGCACACATGTAACAGAGAGCCATTAAATGGTCAAGAAGTCACTGACATTGACATAAGCCCTTGTAACGAACCTGGATGTAAAACAGTAAATTTGTGTCAACGTTGAGTTTTATGCATGCTATTTTAGTTCACAGGGAGGCATTGGGAGCACTGATGTACTCTAAATTATTCCTTAAAGGCATACAATCACCTCTCTTAGGACTCATACAAATATCTGGCCCAACAAACTCCCGTCTTCACTGACTGACCCCCACAGCCTCATTACACATCGTCAGTTTTATTTTACTTAAGGGTGAAAGGAGTAGTTTGAGATGGATAAACTGACATTTTCTCTTTTTTTATTTTTATTTTGAACACAAGAGAATGTGAGTTAATGGAATTCTTTGATGTCTATGTTGACATATTTAACCCTGAGGAAAAATGTTTTTCACCATTTAGATAATAATTGGATTCATGTCAGTATCTTCAAGTTGAAAATATTTCCTCCTATGTCCTCATAAATATCAAAAACATTGTTCTTTTTAGCCAGAGTAGGCCCGTGGCCTATAGGCATTATAAGCAAGTGGAAAGGCTGCCGTCAGTCTTGGGGGCGTTCAGTGTGTAAATAAAAAACAAAATAAGGATAATGGAAGTTTCAGTTCTGATCTCAGATAAAGTTCAGGTTAAAGTCTGATTTTCAGTGTTCTACCTTCATAAAATACTCACTTTATGTTGTTATATAAATCCCAAGAATGCTCTTCAAATGGCTGGAAAATGCAGTTTTGAGTAGATCTTTTACAATTTTTTTTAGAGGACTATACCCCTGGACAACCCAAAACTGCTTCACTTGTGAAGGAAAATAAAATCATTGCCCATGCATTTATATTTTGACAGTTTTTCAGCTATGTTTTACTTATAAAATATACTACATATACATTATCATGATATTCTGAATTATTTTAACAGATGTTGTAAATTTCCAGTAGGGCACCTTTAAAGTGTCATTTCTTGTTCTTCAAGCCTTAACTTCACATGCTACTGTAGTTTCAGGACAACTGGATTGCAGAACTATTTGCTTTGTTACTATTGGAAGGTGAACATGTAAGAGATGACGAAATATGAAGGATGACCACATTTTAAGGTGTTTTTCTCTGTTGAAGGACCACGGATCAAGTTTTTAACTGAAACTAGGAAATTTTGCAGCTCAGATAAGAACCACTTCTTGCATGTCAGAAAGAACCAGTTTTGGGACTGGTTTCTACTGGAAGAGTATAAAAGAAAAATGCTTCACTGGGGCTGTGTCCTCAGACTCAACTTGTATTGCTGTATGCATGTTGACTCATTTTATTGCAATAAAATTACTCAGAGACCATTGTAGTGAAGAACTTTTTTTTAACATGTATTTCTGCAATTTGTTTAACAGACAAGGAAAAGGTTTTTCCACCACACACTCCACAGCTGTTCATTAATACAGTGCCTGGCCAAAAACAAAAGTCACAACCAAAAAAAAAAAAAAAGCTCACACACTCCTATATTTTGTTGGACCACTTTTAGCTTTGATTACGGCATGCATTCGCTGTGGCATTGTTTCGATAAGCTTCTGTAATGTCACAAAATTTATTTCCATCCAGTGTTGAATTCATTTTTCACCAAGATCTTGCTTTGATGATGGTAGAATCTGACCACTGCACAAAGCCTTCTCCAGCACATCCAAAAGATTCTCAATGGACTCTGTGGAGCCAACCCATGTGTGGAAATGACGTCTCATGCTCCCTGAACCACTCTTTCACTATTCCAGCCTGATGAATCCTGGCATTGTCATATTGGAATATGTCTGTGCCATCAGGAAGAAAAAAATTCATTGATGGAATAACCTGGTTATTCAGTATATTCAGGTAGTCAGCTGACCTCATTCTTTGAGCACAGACTGTTGCTG
>JARVJO010000002.1:16352344-16409486 GCA_031762555.1 Cynodonichthys magdalenae | reverse complement strand
TATCTATCTATCTATCTATCTATCTATCTATCTATCTATCTATCTATCTATCTATCTATCTATCTATCTATATGTATATTGTGTGTGTGTGCATAAAAAGTTAGAAGTTCAGATAAATAACCATGGTTATCAGACTTGAATGAGTGTTTAGCATTTGGATTAACCCTTCCCCACTCATCTCTATTTTTTGTCTGCTCTCACTGAGACAAATCCCCCTGCCTAGCCTGCTGCTTTTATTAAATTCGCCTCAATAAAAAAGCTCAGACAGGATTTATTAGGTACTCAGCACAGACGTTTAGTATTTCCCTCTGTTATTAACTGAAAATCAATAGAAAGCAAAGAAAATGGAAGTCATACAAGTGTTGTCGCCTTTATATTATGTCTGCTGTCGGGTTAGATTCATGATGGAGCTTGAGCGTCTGCAAGGTGGATTTTCTGCTTACATTGCAGGACCTAAAGTGGAAGTTATTCATTAGAGTAAGCCAGCGGTCAGATACATTTTCAGGCCCTTTTACACATTTGTCTTGGTAAGACTCGCACCGAGTGAGAAAGGATGCTGATATACCACGATAGAGATGTCAGGAGCAACATACAGCTTGCTGGATTTATGATTATTTTGTTCTGAAGACCTTTTTTAACACAATCATGGAGCCTGTACCCTTGGAATGTAAACTGGAATAGCTTTACACTTAACCTTGTTGTTGCTTCAACTCGTATCATTCATTATTTCATCTGCAATTTATTATCGTAACTTCTGCAAGTGCTGGTTGAGTCTCAGAAAAGTGCTGCCAACCACAATGACAATGATTTTGCCTTAATTTTTTTGACCTTTTAGGCTTATTATGAGCCTATTGTGTTATGACAATTCCCGACAAATGAAAACAACGTTAAATGTAATCATGCATATAAGCACCACACTGATTCATATGTTTAGAAAAGCCCTAATGGGTTCACTGGAGCTTATTTTGCACTGACAAAGGTTTGGACCGCTGCACACACTCAAGTTCAACAGAGTAAAGGTGAGATACACTTAATATCCTATAAAATAACAGTCGTTCACTAAGCCTACGAAGCAATTCCATCATGAGGAAAAGTGGCTTTGTCCACATATTAGTCTTTTCTTTCGCAAAAGGGCAGAAAAATGTGGGAATAAAGAGCTTAGACACCTCGCTAATTTAATTACTCCCAGGACTTCCATGACAGTAATGTAAATATTCAATCATGAAGGCCCAAGATACACAGAGTAATTACTTAAGGTTTTCTTTCACATCTCTTAAGACTTTTTTTATTACCCAAAAGCTTTTTAACATTAGCACTCTCTTCCTGACAAATTAAATGAAATTTCATTACTCCAGCCATCCTAATGGCATGAAACTATCAGATGCTGGATGCCTGCTCCTTCTCTCTCTCTTTCTCCCTCCCTCCCTCTTTTACTCTGTCTCTCTCTCTCCCCCTCTATCTCTCTCTCTCTCTCTTTTTTCCTGGCTGCCTCACCAGATTAATCAAATAGTCAGCTTCAGAGTCAAACTGAGGGGAGCATCGATCTGCAAGTCTTATGTTTGTGGTCCGTTCGCGCTGCTCATCTAAACCTTCAGTGAAAGCCTTAGAAATTGATCTCTGTATGTTAAACATGTACAGTCCATCACTAAACAGTTATTCAAAGCAGAGACAAATGTCTCACAGCTACTTGACATTTGTGTGAATGTTAAAGACCACATACAGGAAACATTTTAAGGCTAATGACAAGGCAGTGATTACAGTTGAAATTGCTTAAAAATACAAAAACTAAAAAAATTTGGCTGCATTTTTATTAATATTCCAGTGAATTCAAATTGAGCTGCAATAAATAATAAAGGTCATCACCAGTAAATGGTTTCCATAGCTTGGTTATAACCAGCCATCATTTATTACATTTAACACCTTTGGTTTTGTAAGGGTTAAGCTGCTTGCCCTTTGATCACTCGGGGGTAAGGTCCTTGCAAACTGTCCCCCCACCACCTGAAGCCCTTAAGAGACTTTCAATCCAATTGCTGGCTGAGAGCGGATGCAGATCTCAAGGTTACACCTGAGTGTTCAAGGGCAGGTCCAAGTGTAATCGGCACTTAGATCATAGATTAATCTTATTTGCTATCTATTAGGCTTGATTCTGGCTTCTTTCTCTCCCCACCCAAAGCCAGGATTACTGCGATAGTTTAAGATAATGGATTCTTATGGAAGAGGAGGTCAAGAATCATTCTTGTTTCAGAACCTGCGGATAATATGATTAATCTAAAAGCCTCTTTCAAAAAAAAAAAAAGGTCCTACCTTTGAAGGCCTAATTGACAAAAAGTCAGAATAAATCGGCAATGTTGGCTCTTAGGTGTTTTAATAATTACAGTTTTAACCTCTCGTTGAGTGTAGGTGACAGAAAATAAAATTAACATCTACCTTATCCACTAATTTGCCAAAAAAAACATCATTTTTTTTAAATCAGCAAAACCACCTAAATAGCTATTTACTGTTAAAAAAAATATAATCTCATTCTCGTATGTCCAACCTTTAGGTCCATTGGTTCATCTTTTATTATTATATAATGCAATACATTGATGTTAATAACAGTATTTGGTATGGCATTACTGACATTTCTTTCATACAAATAAGCCAGACATTTTCAAGAGATGAACACTGATTATATTTTTAAACCATTTTCCAAATGCTCTATTAACATTTCAAAGCCAAAGAAACCATAACATCATTGTCCATAAATTACACAAAAGGTTATACAGGGAGATATATTGATTTCACTAAGTGCAATCTCATTTTAGTTCAAAATCTTCCCTTTTGTGATTTCTGTGGTAGCCACTAGCTAAACAGATAACAGATAAACTGTGATAAAATATATCCAAATGTGGCGGCCTTCCTGATAACCTCTGAAGACACGTCTCTTATCTTGTCCAGTCATCAGCAACTGAATATTTATCGCAAAGAACAGACTTGCGCTTCTGCCTGCATGTTTACCAGTTTTTACACAAAGTAGAGGTCTTTTTTCTCCCAAGAAATATATGTCTTCACCTTCATATATACAGATAAATAGGATGGATATAAAATTTTAACCTATAGCAGCATTTTTTGTTTCATTGCTCAAAACTTTTATGCCTTTTTTTTAGGTATGTTTTTATTTCCTGCAAGGCAATTTTAATTTTTGTTTGAAAACATTTTGATTGCCAGGTTGAACATAATTACATAACAGGACATTTCTATGTGCATTTTGTTTATCTCAGTAATATTGCACAGTAAAATCAGTGAAGAATTTGTTTCATTTCACACAACACTTCCTGTGGCTCTTTAGTCTCAGGCACATCTCCATGTTCTCAAAGCTGAGTCAAAAATTCAGGTCATGGTTGTTGATTAGTGCTTCAACTAAACTAATTAAAAATATTATTGATTTTCACAACAATTATTATTTCAATTAAATGATTATGCTTCTGCTTTAATTTTATTATAAAAATATGTGACTAATGGCAATTTAAATTTGTGCGATGTCATCAAAGGGTTTTTTATGCAAAGGCTCGTTCTTTCTTATTTTGTTTACAGAGGTCAACAAAACAGTTTCATGTTATTATAGCTCTGTGTGTGTGTTGTGTCATGCATATACTGCACCTTCCCTAGGTTACCTTCTCAGTATAAATATTCCTACATATGCATGTTATAAGGCTCATGTTAGACTGGTGTGTGTTGTTTGAATCAAACATGCTCTGGAGTTGCTCTTTCTAAAATACGACAAAACTATTTCATAAATCTAATTTTGTATTTTTCAAACTCCTGCACATATATTCATATGGAGCATTTTTTTTCTAGGGCATGAAAATGCAAGGCTGACCAGCTTTAAGCCTCCTGTAAAAAGTACACATATATGAAGGAAACACTATTAAACACTGTTATTATTATTAAAAAAGATCAAACCAAGAGACAATGAAAGAAGCAGGTACATGTGTTCTCTTATCTTTATCCCTAACTGGGATTGCTTTTTAAGCTTAACTAAGTAGTTTCTAACAGATAAAAAGTAATTTTATTGCCAAAACACAATGAGAAAGTGACAAAAACCTTGTCAGTACATGTTGTACTCTTTTGTTACCAGTGAAGCCACAAAAACAATTCAAGTCTGTTTATTCACTACATTTTGCACTTGACAATGGAAATGACTAAAATGAATACGAAATTGATCACAAACTAATAAAACTGAAAATATTTAATGTTGCAGCATTCTTCATTTTTTTCTCAACAGAAATTTCATCTTACATTCTCTTTATTTCTCTGCATTTAAGATTTATATTTTGTACAATATAATCATTGCATCAGAATGAAGTGGGATATGCTAATGACTCTAATTGGAGTACTAACAGAGACTGTTTCCTGGGCTTTAAGCTTTTGGGGGGTCTGTGTAATCAGTATAGACAGTCGTTAAGGGAATGAAGAGGCAACTAGCAATGTCAGGAGAGGGCCCAGGCGGTTCCAGCTGACACTACCCCAATCTTCCAGGACCCATTAAATAGCAGTTTCAACACATTACCAACCATAACATCCTTGAATATCACTGATTTTATTTGCAGTATCAAACATTTCATTTCACGCGCCATTAATGGAAAAGTGCTGAGGTTCTAATGCTACCAAACATTTAGTAACTACCTGGACTCAGAGAACCAATTAACTTCAGTGACAACATGGCCAATTAAACACACAAATAGGTGAGTCCAGCACTGGTTACTGCCCTGGTAATTTACTTTTGAATAAACCCAAGCAAAAATAGAAAGTCAGTTATGGAATGACCAATAGTAAAGGAAGTGAGGAGTTTGTGGTTAAAAAAATGAAAAATGTATTTATATTACTATGACCTTACCAGCAGTTTAATAAACATATGTGTGTATATATATCAGATTTTTGACTGTGTTGTAAAACAAATTCAATGGTAAGAATGAAAGCTGACTTTAATTTAATTTGATACAGATCAATTTATGTTTATGTGATACAAAGAAGAAATGATATCATGAACTAAAAGTCCAAACAAATTACAAAAGTATGACATATGACACATATTGTACTCATTAATTATCATAATGTTGTTACAATACATCTTCCGAAACTCTTGGGGAAACTGCTCCTAAATGAACTATCCCATAGTTTGTAATTAACCAAAATGATCTGTGACCTCACAACCTCATATCAAACAACCAAATGTTTTGTATTAATTTTCGAGCCTCCATGTAAAGAAGAGGTATGATTTGAATTGGATTTGTTTAATTGGACACAATTGTCAAAATCAACTAAGGTCTCAGTCTTTTTTGTTTTTTCTAAGTTGATTTCATTAAGGTTTGCATCATATGCTCCTTTCTTTTACCAGCCATAAAACTCTAAACCTGTACAGTCTTCTTGGAAGTGAACTGGAGTTGAATCATGGTGGTAACTGGAACCTGCGCACCTGCAGGTATTGTGCACTTTGAATGGCGTGGTGGTTAGCACTATCGTCTCACAGCAAAAAATATCTTCAATTTAAATATCAGGTGTGTCATCAGAGGCAGTGTTGTTTTTTTGTCCTCCAAGTAATCCAGCTTCCTCTCACTGATTAAACATGCATGCAAGTCTAACTGGTAATTTTAAATTGATTTCAGTGAATGTTTTTCTTTATTTAAACATTTTAAAGAATCTTGATTCTTTTAAATAAAATGCACCCCATGTGCAGTTAAATATTTTTGTGTCCTACACTCTAAAAATGAAACGTTGGATTTACTTACCCATGTTATGTCAACTGGTTCCACTTAACTGAGTTGAGTAAATTCAAAGCAACATATTCATGGTTAAAAAACTGGTATATTGCTTTGAATTTACTCAACTCAGTTAAGTGGAACCAGTTGACATAACATGGTTAAGTAAATCCAACATTTCATTTTTAGAGTGTACCAGGTAGTATTCCCTTCTCATTCTTTTTCCTCGAACAACTAGCAGTGTCCTAGATTATTGCTTAGGAGCAAAGGAGCGAAATCCAGGCATCTTGGATTTGACTTCTGTATTCTCTTGTCCCTCACAACACAAGAAACAAATCAAGTTACTTTGACCCCATTGTCCTCTCCACACTTCCTCTCCTCTAAAGGTAATACTTTGCAATTGAATCCTATCTTCCCTTTATTTTACTTTTTTTGCTTCTAGAAATGTAGCTGCTGCTGAAGGCAGAAAGTACATGCATTTTCTCCCATTAAGAATTTTACTTTCCGACTTGAGGACTGGGGGCCAGGAAGTAGTCAGCTGTCAGAGATACAAAAATTGCAGATTATAAATCATTTGCTAAAAAATGCAATATACTGCATATTAGGCTTTGGAGTTTCCTAAACAAGGACTCACAGTCTTTCCCAGTGTCAATCATGATGGTAGATATCCAAGACAGAACTAAAGCATAGAGACCAGGGGCGTGCTTAAGCATGGTTTATACTTCAAGAGAAGTGCCGTACTTGTGTCTCACAGACATAGTTGATAAAAAAATCTTCTCTCACCTCCTCTGAGACCCTGTTCTTTGCATTGCCCTCAGTCAGAACTATCATCTAGCAAAGTATGAGCCAAGTATTGTGTGACTGGTCATGGACTTATGTCCTTCCCATGTTTTATTCATCGCAGTAACCATGTTCAATAGTTGACTTTGTAATTGTGTCATCAGATCTGTAACCATTATGTCTGGAACTGAGCGGTCACCTGATCATTACTTCGCGGTGAGCTGAATAAGGTGAAAGGGGATGCCAGATATATGCGGTACCTCAAAGTATCAAGTGGTCGTGTTCTTGAAATGTCTAGCAGACACCCCAGTTCAGAAGACCTTCAATTCACATCTCTAACAAAGTTTGTTTTCCAGCATTCTAAGAAAACAAAGGACATGGAGTCTGAATTGTTAATGTTTTGGGCCACCATTACTGATGTGACTGAAGCTGCAGCTGAAAGATGATTGTTGTATGTGATGGCAGCAACTGGTCAGGCAGAAGTAGAAGTAGTAGTCCTACAGTGCTTACTAGACTGGTTGGACTCTAGAGGCAATTGGCCAAGTGGCTCATGGGTCAGGCAACTATGCTAAGGAAGCAGGACTTTAAATTTATCTCAAACAGATTTTGGCAAACCATGAAGCATCTCAGGTGAAGAATGATAAAAAAGTATAGATGACCTCAACTGGGGATATTCCAGCACTGGAAAGAGTACTTCTCGACAACCCGACTGATACATCTTTCTTAGTGAAGCAGAGGTTGGAGAGACTGAGGGGACACTAGGAAATAGCCAGCTTGTTTGACTCATTTGTGAATTATTAATGAGTGGTCATCTTTAAAAAAAAACTTTGTTGCTGGTCATAACTTAAACCGAAAACTGGTAGAAATATCTCAGTGATTTACAGAATTTGTCCCAAATTATTTAGATTTATCTGGCGAGCACAGTTCAAACATGGCACATGTTTCTTTTCAAACAATGCAACCCTTTAACCCAAGTTGCACCACCATCCTTATCTGCACATTTCCTACAAAGGGTTAATTCAATCATGTCAAGGTCCTCTGCTCTGTTGCTTGCCTCTACCATCATACTTTAGGCGCAGCGGAGCGTCTCTTCATTGATGGCACCTTTGGCTTCACAATAGAAGCTAATTTGTTAGAATCTTTCACAGGTCAGAGGCTGCTTAAAGGCGAGGAGGGCGCCTTGGCCACAGGAAAAATAAAGCCATCCACTGAGTTGGAGCGGCCAAATTAAATGCCCAGTCATTTTATGATGGCAGACATACAAAACATAAATATCAATTTTCTTTACCTCAAGACAGTCCATGAGATCTTGCCAGCCATCCCAGTTAACACAGGTTAATAGATTGATTTCAGTGACATGGATCATAATGAACAGTAAATTGTTTTATCTCTTGAGTCTTATTTGGTCAGACAGGAAAACATATGAGGTAATATGGCTGAGGCTAAATGGAGCGTATAATAGATCTTTTACTAAGGCATAAGGATAGGTTGATGGCAGGGCTATGATTAATGAAAATAATAATGTTCTTGAAAGATAAATTTTCCTCTTTTTTTTGTTGGCCCTTTCAATTCTTTGTGCTGTGGTCATTCTAAATGTTCATGCACAATGTGATTGATGAGTGATTTCTAGCTTATTTATTTATGTCGTTTGGGTTGTTTTAAAAGAAAGCTCTCTGCTGGCCAAGTCAGACTTCAGCTCACAGTGAACTCTTTACTTCCTTGTCCAGCATGTGGAAGGGTAAAACGACATAAACTACAATGGTAATTTTCTACAGAATTGTTGGAAAGAAGATGAATAAAATGATACTTAAACATAATGATACTTACTTTTTGACTATTCTTTTATTTTGAACAGTGCTCGCACTGGTTTGAAAATTAGCAAGTAATAATCTGGATCTCACTTCACTGTTAAAGCTCCTACTATTTTTTTTTTAATTCAAAGAGAAAAAAAAAAACTTGAAAAAAAATCAATGACTTTTAATTCTGCACTATTGATATGCTAAGATAATGCAGCAATTGAACTGTGCTTCTGCCAGTGGTGATGAGGAGCAGTAGATGAAGAGTAATTGGGCTCTGACCCTTGTGTGCTTTAGCCACCATATCACCCAAGCTTCCCTCTACACATTTTTTCCCTACAAGCAGAAGGGCTCATTCTGCAAACCCTCAGTGGTGGCAAGGTGATAAATTACACTTCTTAACTATCATTGATTACTCAATGTTTCTCCACTTTCTGTGACAACTGTTCAGTCACTCTGAATAGCTCTTAATGGCACGTTAAAGAGAAAAAAAATACAGTTTCCCTAACATTGATTAAACTTGCTTGTTGCTTAATAAAGACAAACTGACACTACAATCTGGTAGCCTGTGACCAAGTATAGACATAGAACCTATTATATGTAGTATTGGTAAAAAATATATATTGCAATATAAAGTTGATGATTCAATTAGATAAACTATTAAAACAGAATTTTAAAAGATCCAAGGTGGCACAAAACTTTTGAGTCACTTGTGGACAGTTTTGGTTTGTTCCATAAAAAGAAATCAGAGAACAACTAAACAAATACAAAAGTTTTTTTTCACAACTTTTTTAATTTGGTGCCAACATGGAATTAAATAATTATTTTTTAGTATATACTCTCAGGATTTTTTGTGCAATGTGCTCCGTAAGAGTTTATATGTAAGTTTTAAAGGGCAAAAAGTCCAGCGTTTAAATACGCTTTAAAGCTCCCATATTCGAGAGTCAATGAACTGCTTTTAATCTCCAAGTGCTTTCATTTTAAACTGCACCTGTATTTTCAAGATGCAAATCACACTGGGGGAAATTGCAATAACAGATGTACTCATTCAGTCTTCCAGCTGCACAGACAAGAACTGAACAATCTTCTGTGTCCCCATTGTAAGGAGACTGGTTTTAGAGACACATGGATCTATTGTGATTTTTAGTGTTGTGTTAGGATTCAAGTCATTGTGATGGACTGTAAACTCCAGTTCTGTGTCTCTTCAGTAATGCTCTGATATGTTTTTGTTGACAACAGCAAAGTAATGAAATTAACTGTTTCAGTTTCACAAACTGGCTAACATTATGTGCAGAAAAGCACTGTACAGAAACTTTATTTAGTGGTAAGACTTTGTGTCTTTATGTGCAGAAAGGGAACACTTTTAGATAGTTTGAATACGTTATCATAACATTACTTTGGCACAAGTTGAAGTCTCCTCTAAGAAATTTACTTGAGTAAAAGACTCAAAGTATTTGACATTTACTGTACTTAATCAAAAGTAAATTTATACTTTTTGATTTTCTGATATAAAATGTACATAAGTATTAACATTAAAAGTGTTAGAATTTCCAAAATAACATTTATTGGGCGGTGAACTCCCCAAAAAACATTTTTATAAAGACCATAATGACTATAATGTTATATTAAAATGTTAATGTTGAAAAAATTAGGTTGCACCTGGCTACATGTTTCAACTTAGCTACATACAGTATATCTGCCATATGGATCGTACAAACCAATAGGATATCAGAAAGGCATATATTTATACTTCTATAATTCACTATATCTGGGAGGTATGGCATATCTGGATAGTTTTATTTTATTATAAAAAAACAATAACAAGCCTATGAGTGATGCATGTCTACTTCTTACTTTTTTAAAATATAAGAAGTAGGAGTAAAGTAGGAGTAGGAGTAAAATGTCGACTGAAAAACAATTAAATAAAGTATAGATAACCAAAATTTCTACTTAAGTAAGGTAACAGTTTGTTACTTTACAACTCTGAATATTATGATTTAACTTAGTCCTCAATAATATTAACAATAATACATTTTAAATATCAATTAAGGCATTGTTGGGAGTTTATATTTATTAATCCAGATGTGCAGGTTTAAAATTGATTATTAAGCAAAAACACAAGTTAGAATTTGCCATCATGACCGTTCATGTTGGGGAACTTATGCTAAGGTAAGTGCTTTGCTGTATTTGTTTCTCAGCACAACAATAGGCTGGAAAACTAACAAAAACAAATTCATATCCATGAGAGTCTCAACAGAACGCTGACATTTTCAAAGCACCATGGAAAATAAAGAGCACAAGACGTAAGGGAATAAAGTTGTCGGCACTTCTATATAAATCCACAGCTGAGACTGGAGTCTCTCGTGATGCACAAATGCTTATTGACCTAATGGGTGTGACGATAGCGACTTCCTGTTGAGAAGCTTTTAGATCCCCTGAGATGAATATTATGTCCGAGACGAACTGAAGGAAAACAAGATGCTAATCCTTTGACTTAAAATAATTAGCTGAAAGTCGGATAAAGACAGGAAGTGATTTTCAATTTAAGTTTATTTTAACATGCAGTCCTCTGGTCTGGCACATCTAAAATAATTACAGTTTGGTATATTTGTCAGACAAATAGATATTGCGATCTAAAGCAGTTTAGAGTATGTGTTTCAGTCACTCATTTGCCTTCCAGCTAAAGCAAACAGGCACAGTGTGTGTTAATATCTAAAAAGCCAAGGAAACCAGTTTTGACATTTTTGTCAGCTTGTGACCTATCACTCACGGGACTGACCCAGTCTATCAACAAAATGTCACCAAAGACAAACCAAAAAACAAAAGCAATGAACCCTCATTTGAATAAGGATAGTATGATAATAGTGGCAGGTTGAGTAGTCTATAAGATGCTGCTGGAGAGATTTCTATTGTGTCTGAGCTTGGTGTCAAAATGCCATGAGAGGTGTCTCCCTGCCAGGTCAGCATAGCTTGGAGGTCGGGGCTTTTGCCCCGGCCTGAGCCGCGGGCCACACTGCCTCTGGAGTGGGCCTGGCACTGCTGTCAAGCTCCCATCATGTGAGACTGCAGGGCTGAACCGCTATAACAGGGTTAAACTGATTAGCAATGCACTTGTGTTCAGTGGGTCAGAGTTAGAAGAAGAAAAGTGACATTAGAGGATCTATATTTCTCTCTTGCTTTCTTAATGTCATCACTTCTCTTATCACACAAAAGTCTTCTTGAGATCCCTGACAGATAGGTGCCATTTTTTTTCTATTCAGTTTAGCCTTTTCTTTCCTTTCTCTGTGAATATCACAAACCCCCTGCACCCTGAGCCCACTCCTCAGATTCTTAACCCCCAAGTCTTCCCCCTGTCAATACATGAACTCTTCCTTTCACTTTTAATTCACACTTTTTTTTTGGCTCACGCTCAAACCTCTGCACTGTTTTTCAGTTTCCTTCTCACTTTCACCCACACTCATCCCTGGGAAATGTAGATCTTTTCCTGACAAGTTCCTCAAGAAGCAAAGCCTCTGGAGATCATCTGCAGAGCTCTGCCAAAAAAAATGCGTGGGAATAGCCTGGATGGGAAGGAGAAGGGATTATTAATTGTTTTTCTTTTCTTCTTTTAGAATTACTCTGTGAAACAATAAAATGTATATGATTGTTCCTTTTGCAGTATTTACCTTACAGTGAATAAAGATTTAAACTCTAGGTGGTCGTGACTGCTTACTTAGGCGACCCAGCTGAATACCTCTCTGTTACTCTAGCACTAATGTTTGGAAATGTTTTCCATGTGACACAAATTATGCATATTAATTTTCTTTTTGCATGGTATAAATCAAGTTACTTTGAAGAGCAAAAATTATAGCATGTACTCCCTGTTTTTCTACACCCGGTAACCTGCCTGCATCAACAGCTGGAATAACAAGTGCTGTACTTTTGTGTTCATTAGGAGCTCAGGCCGATGGTTTCCTGACCAGAGGCATTCGGGAGTTCAACGCTGAGGTACCAGACTGAGAAGCGTTATGAAGAAAAACAAGTACATAAACCAGGAATAAATACTTTTTTAATACATAAACTGTTTTGTCAACATTTTAGGAGACACAAATTTATAGCGATGAACTGCAAAAAAAGATGTTTGACATCACCAGCTAGTTATTTTGATTAAATATGTAAAAAAATAAATCAATAAATAAAAAAATTGTATTTCTTTTTTACTTAGCTATAAAACCATATAAATATGTCTTAGTAAAACTTGCTACAAATAATGTAAAATGAATGTTAAACAGTTACTTTTTGTCATGATTGCTCCTCAGTATTTAGCCTATAATGATTTATGTTTTAAAAGTCAGCATTATGTGGGTAACAAAATAGCAGCTGTTGCTGTTTTTTTATACTGTAGACCAAAATGTTTTAATTAGGAATATTATGTTTAATAAATTATCAAAATGCTGTTTTAATGAATTAAAAAAAACAACAGGTTGTGGAACTTTTTTTTTTTTTTAATCTTTGCGCCACATTTTGACTCAAATGAGTAGAGAAAGTACCTAAAACATCCAAGCAGATTTCCCTCTAGGTAAAATTCAGTGTTATTAAAACATTGCAAAGTCATGTAGGCTGTTAAATACTCCTATGATAAATTATATACCCTCCCTGTGGCCCTAACTATAACATAAAAAAGAAGAATGGGTTATTTCCATTCAGAAATCCCACACGTTGTGTGTTTCTCTAAAAGGAAAAAGTCTCAAGTTTAGCAAACACTTGTACAATAGTTGACTGCTGTTATGTAGTGTCAGTTACCATCTTTGCTGCGTGATGGACATCAGAAGGCTTCTATTGTTCCGACACAATAAGTCTCCATTCTTGAAGCAGATAAGCATAACAAAGTGAACGTAGGGGGCTGTCAAACATTAAAACCTAGAAGTGTCCAGGCAGCACAATTTGCATATTAATCTTTCACACAGAACTGAAACAAGTTGTATATCTTCTGACATTTTGCTTTTCGATATAACTGCCTTTTTACACGACTGAACTTGTGGTTTGTCATGTTACTAAACTAATGTCTAGCTTTGCTGTTTGCTGTAAAAAGTTGGTCCTTCAAGATTGTTTTTGATTCAAGGAATCGAAAGTAAATCTGGATGAGGACATTAGCTTCATTTTGCAATTCGCCCTTTTGTTCTTACATTGCAGTGTTGGTTCTATTACCGGAATGCTGTAGGGGGTTGATGACCAAACTCTTCAACAAACAAATGGCATTTCACGGAAGTTTCATTTAAATGTGGATAAGTAAGAAGTCCACCTATAGATGGTGGCCTGCTGCAGAGGTTCAAACCAGTGTCTGGGATTTGAATCGTTGCTCCACAGGAAACTGCTGGTTTGTTTAGCTGGATGTGATTTCGAGCGGCAGTAGGGGGTGTTGCCTGATCATATGAAACACAATGGGGCATACTTTCTGAGCACAACTATTAGGCAATAATGATGTGGCTCAAGTCCAAGTCATTTGCTGTTTGTGTCTACAGATTAAGATATCCCCTCTGTGTATTAATCAAATAAAGGCCTCTGTGTGAGGGCAGTGTCTGAGTGAAGACTTCTGAAAAAGTCTTTGCAGGCTGAAAGTTTTTATTGGGTTTCTAAGCAGAAATGGGTCTGGAAAAAAGCTCTCTTTGAAATTTGCAATTGAAACCAAAGCTCTAGTTTAAAATTGCTGCCATTAATGGTTACCATGTTTTCGTGGTTTGGGGATTTTTGTTGCCTTTTTAACAAAGTCTTGATTCCTTATTCCAGAACTAACTAGTGCTCTTCCCCCTAACTTGCTCCCTAATAATGTCCCTCATGGATAGTTCTATAAAAACATTTGACTAAATGCTCTATTAACATATTGAACAAATAGGGAGAAAAACAAAGAAACCCAGGAGTATCCTATTGCAGGAAAGAAACAGTCTCATTTTCTCTGTAACCGATTCCATGAAAAGGAGCTACATGAGAGAAAGAAGTCAAGCGGTGGGATTTAGAACACTGAACAAGATAGATTCTTCCAAATTCTAATTGGAGAACAGTTGATTTAATTGGTATCCATTTGGCTAACAAAAGAAAGCAAGAGTAGTGGGCAGGCAGGAATGCCTCTGGGGCTGATGCGAACATGAAGTGGCTCTGCTCAACGCTCAGGGACGGATCACTTCCAAAGACAAACCGTGGGAGCTGGCAGGACAGATTGCAGTGGGAGGGAAGGAGGTGGGTGGGTTGGAGGGACAAAATTCATGGTGGAGTGAGGAGCTTTCAATAGAGAGGCATCTTTATTTGGAGAGGGAGGCATTTTAGACGCAAAACTGAACTCCCACTATGGGTAGTAGTGTGTAATGTGACTCTGACCCCGGGATGAGAGGAGTGGATATGGTTCAGCAGGTCCTGTAAATGCAGGCTTTGGTGACAGACAGAC
Organism: Cynodonichthys magdalenae; assembly: GCA_031762555.1. Taxonomy (NCBI): domain Eukaryota; kingdom Metazoa; phylum Chordata; class Actinopteri; order Cyprinodontiformes; family Rivulidae; genus Cynodonichthys; species Cynodonichthys magdalenae. The sequence continues at coordinate 16,394,754 of JARVJO010000002.1, read as the reverse complement.
AAATATAAATGATCGTGAGGAAAACAAACAAGCGTCAGAGAACACATAATCACATTTAAAATTCTAATTAATTTGAAAACATGAATATGTTTTAAAAAAATAACAAAATAAATAAAATATGATCCAATCTAATTGGACGTCGAATTAAATCCATCAGTGGCATTATGTTTTAGGATTGTTTGAAGGTCATTCAATAATAATCTTTTTACAGATGTTGTAATGACAATCATCATAGACAAGGCTGGTCATCTCATCAGCCTATCAGGAGCTATTATTCATGACTAGACCTCATCAGCGAGCGCTCTTTGTTTGTGCCCGTGTTGTCTGCGGGTGAAAAATGTATCAAAGGTGTGTTGTGCTGCAGCTCGTGCAGAACAGAGAGGGGGAACCCAGGTGTTGGAGTGTTTTTACTGCCTCTGCAGAGAGGAAGGGTGGGAGAGCGAGGGCAGATGACCTGGAGGGGGTTCAGAGGCAGGGGCCGCGCTTGGTAGACCTTCACAGGCTGCCTCGGGGGGATACAGCCACTGCTTATCTCTTCCTACACTTTTACTTCTTTTTTATCCTCTTCCACAGTACTGCTTTCATTTCCCTTTCCTCTCAGTTTAGGAGGACAAGTACTCCGGCATTATTTCCTACCAGCGCCAGCCCATTGTATTATCTGCTGACAAGCAATTTTCTAACCGTGGAAATGCTTCTTTCTTTTCTTTTCTTTTTTTTTTTTTGACTGCAAATATTTGAGCCCGGCTGGATTATAAATCTTAGTGTTGAAGTACTGTGGGATTAGTGTGTCTTTAATCATTTACTGAGTGCTGGCCAATTTGGAGGCCAACACACATATTAAGACTCACACTATTTTACTATAAAGATGTGCTATTATCATGATGACATTAATGGTTCTACACAAGGCCTTTTTTTTCTTGAGTTTAGGTTGAAACCTTGGTTACAGTGGCTCTTTTAGCATAGTGACTACAGTAATCCCCTCCCACAGTTATATGACAGGCCTGCCCTCACCTTGCCCAGCACTTAAAGAGGCAATCTTTCAAAAAGTCCCCTTTAAAACCCATGTGAATGTGCGTCCGTTCAGAAGAAAGTGCCGTATGCTGATTGAGAATGGGCCCATTCCTGATGTAAATGAAGAGATGCATATCAGCGTTAATCCATTGCTTTGTAGTCACAGCCATACCCAAAGTCTGTCTAATTTCCTTCACACTCCCTTTTGCAGCCAGAAGTGTATCGATCGGCAGTAATTGAAGTGTACTTGATAATCCGTAAGGCAACAGGGGAGAGGGAGAACCTCAAGTCTCACATCGATGCGCACAGAATAGGGCTGCGTGTATTTGAGTGTGAGTGTGTGGTGCAAAAAAGGGGCTCTCTAATGTATGGGCGGGTAAGGCAACACCCCCCCCTCACGGCTTCTTCTCAGCTGATTAAACTCATTGAGAGCCAGACAAGTGGAACAAATAGATATAAAGGTTTGCCTGGCAGCTTACAGCCATTCAGATTTCTTCATTGAAACGGCAGGCAGCACATCTACATAGCCCCGCTTTATGCTAACATTAAGACACTGGAGTGGCTGCTTTTTTTTTTAAATGAACCTCACTTTACAGACTGCACTCACTAAGGTATCTCAGGTGGAAACTTTATGAGCACGAAGAGACACATCTGCTTTTTGGCCAATTTTAACAGGCGTTACACAATCAGCTGTAATGGTGATGATTTCTCTTTAAACACAACACAGGGCTAAATGCTTGCAGCTCTGGGAGTGATCTAATTCTTGTGAATGTTTCCATGTAAAGTTTTATTTGTTCTTTTTCTTACCTTTAGGGCAAATGCAACATTGCTGATAATATATTTGAATAATTTGAAAGAAATTGAAAATGACCTTTTTTTGTTTTGTGCAGCAGTATGCCCTGTTTATACATTTTTATAGTTCCCGTGAAATAAAATAAAAATAAATATATATACATTTTTGGAAAGATAACACTGATAACATACTGCAAAAAAATAAGAATAAACCAAAAAAAAATTATATTCACACTACTGAAATGAACATTTGTTGAGATATTTGCATGTGAAATAACAGGAAGTGATGTCAAAGGGGAATATTTGCATGTAAACTAGACATTTACATGTTGGCTGACAATACAGTCTGTAGAGAAGAATCTGATGTTTCTTTAAATAATTTTGAGTCACTATCAGAGAGAGATGAAGAGTCAGAGTTCAAATAATATTGTTTCAATAAACAAAGACCAGAGAATTTCATTTACTGAAAGAGTTCCCCTTTGATCTCACTTCCTGTTTCACTTTGGCTGAGCCAAGTTCAAAAGAAAATTTTCAAGTTGTGTGACAAAAAAGGTAAAATTATACAGTATGTATAATGACAAGTTTTTTAAATATAAAGATATTTTCCTTGACTTTGTATGCAAGTCTCCGGCATTTTAAATTAAACTACTATTTCTGTTGAGTTTCAGCTTTTCATGCACAAAACAGCAGTGATTGAACTTTTTGAACTCAGGTCTCAGAGGGGACGTTTTTGGAAATGCCCAGCATACTACTCATTTGACAGATACATTTGACTCAAAAGGCAGGTTAAAAAAAACAGTATAGGAAAAAGTTAAATTAAATAAAACCCACTTTTAGCAATACCAACAAAACACAGTTTACAATCAATAAATTCATTTTTTGTGAACTGAGACCAAATCAATAATTTATAACATGTTCATTTTCAACAAACTATTGATGTTCTATATTTTTGCAAGATTACTAACTCCTCTCCCAGTTTCAGGTCTCACTTTTCTTCCCTATAGATTTTTCATATGTTCTTATTTTATATGACCCTTAAACATTCCTGCATTCAATTGTTTAATCAAATGCAATGGATACAAATCTGTACAGGTCTCAGATTATTAGATGTTTTTCCCCTCTGTCTTTGGTTTCCACAACATATATATATATATATATATTTCTCCATGATTGTAGTGAATCCATCAGCAATGTATTTAATAAAATATTGTTTATGTCTTTTTTAATGAACATATTTATTTCAGTTTAAGCTGAAGAAAAACTACAGGATGTAAATGTTTCTGTTTTGTCAGTCCTTTGTGTTATTTTCAGCCCTACAGAGTCTACAATTAAAGCTTCGCTGTATTGTTTTTTTTAGAATTTTCACCCATAAACATTCTTTATCTGTAGAACAGGAAATACCACATTAAATATAATGAAACAGAAAAGAAAGCAAACTGAAAATGCCTCAGGATGAAAATTTACAGAATAATTATATCTACTTCAAACATTTTTTAAGGAGCGTTTGGAAAACTAACAATTTGCAGACAAATATGAAAAAAAAAAATCAAGTAAGTTTTTTTTTTGTTAATTGACAAAAATTAGTGTTTCCTTAAATATAACAATACCAATGTATTTTAGTTTTCAAAATCAACGCTTGGACAACAATACATTCATGAATTATTGTGGGTAAGCTGCATACTTTTGAGGTCTTGGATGTAAAGCTCAGAACACTGAACCTCCTGCCCTTACTGTCTCCCTGACTCTGAGCTTAACACATGCACACACACAAACCTACTTATACGCACACATAGGCAGAGGGCAAGAAATCTTTCACAGTGTCTCACCCTGCAGAGAAAATAAGAAATAACCATAACTCCTTCCACTGCCAGCCTGCCCTGGATGACCCCTGTTTTAAGTGGGTAGCAGGTAATTGCTGAGGCGGTGTTACCCATCAGCCTACAAGTCCATGTGTGCCTTATGTGTCATCTCTATTTATTATATTCTGCACGCTCCCTGGGCCTTGGTAATCAATTTCACAAGGATACAGGGCTGATATCAGCTGCCGTGCACATTATGAGGCGAACCCTCCTCTTATCAAGTGCAGAATTGCCGACTAGAGGTCATGAACAGATAAACAGGGATGTAACACAACTCCCCCACTCACCTGCCTCCCAATGAACACAAAGGTGGGAAGGTGATGTTGTGAGGGAGGTGCAAAGAACAAAACACCCGGCAAGGAAAAGGTTGTGACCCTTGTAAGGTGCCTCTTGTTACGCCCGACCTTCAGAATTTCATCATCAGTGCCTCTGTCTGCTTGATAATTCGGACTCGACCGTCTAGTCTCTCTCTTGAGTCAGCGTATGTGGGTGTGTGCATGTTTGTGTGCGGTGGGGTTATGAGGCCTGCAGACACCCTCTCGCTGATTATCTCAGAGCACTCTTTGCAGACCTTTATAGACCAACCACGACTCCATCAATCATTTGCCCTGCCGTCTTACCCCTTAGGCTGACCCACGTCCCACCTCACCACCGCTGGGCTAACATTATCTAAAGCTAAATCTGTACTGGCAGAATTAAGTGTTGTGTCTTAAAGACACATCACTTAATTCTTGTTTTTGTTTTTATGACATTTTTTTGTAAGTTAAGCATGTCTAATTTTTAAAAGCAGGAGTGTAGCCAAATTGGCTTTAGTAGTCGACTTGATTGTTTCCAAGTCAACACCGCTGCTGAGTTAAGGTGTTAAGCAGTCGATGTGTGGCAGAACTTAGAATTAATGTTTAAACATGCTCTTGGCTCTAAAGGAGAGATGTCAGACTATGAAAGTGTTTATAGGGATTATTTGTGGTCAGTGGACAAGTCGTGCAGCAGTAGAAATGTCATGCAGTGGCATCAGCCTCAGTAAACATTAATTATGAGTCCATCTTTGTTGACTCATCCCCACACCCCACACTGGCAGCTGTGCATATTTGCCAAGAGGATTGGATCGCCATGACACTATATTTTGGTAATATGCCTAAACTATCAACCTTGTATATTTGAGAGAAGATGTTAGTGGGCAAAACAGGTCAAGTAGTCAAATGTTCATGTGAATAGCAACACATCAAAGAAAAAAACAAGTGAATGTTACAAGGTAAAGCACTTCTGTGTTTTCCACCAACAAAGTTTCACTCTGGTCACCTGCCTTTTGTTGTAGATATGTGTCTGGCCCCCTCATCCTGCCCCCACTCCACAGCTGACCTTGTGCAGCCTTTCCAGGCCAAAGACTTGATGAGTGTTTTTTTTTAGCCCATCCCCCCAGCATCCCTCGGCATGTGCGCTGCACATCCGCTCTGTCATTAAACCCTCCACCCGTGGCTTTAGGACCCAACCATATGGTGCAGCTAGTGAAGTGTTGCAGGAAAGGCTTGGCTTTGGCCATAATCTGATGAATCTTTCTCAGAAAAGAGGTTTTCTGTGCTGACATGACAATGTCTGGACAACAATCTGGACTGCTATGATTACAAATTGGTATGCATGACCATGTAAGTGTAAATGTCTGTTGTGTTGTGCATATTTTTGTCATTAAAAGAAATCCAAAATCTTAAAGAGACACAAAAGCAAACTAGACCCAAACTTAAGCCCAAGGATTTAACATCTGTGCATCATAGTGATATATGCTGTAATAATACAATGCCTTTAAACATTGCCTGAATAGTTTAAGAACCCTGGTACCTTGTGCAAGATGAAAGGTTGCCCCTGGAATCCTTAGAGGCACGTTCAATAGCAACACGAACAATAGTTGCCAGTTTCACAGTTAAGACATGACCAGTTGTCTGGCAACATGTTTAGTATGCAGCAAGCAGAGCGTATCACACACACAAAGATTGAAGAGATTTTCTGTGGCTCACACAATCCAAAAGAAGCTATCAATTCCCTGACATAAGAGTGAATGAATCCGGCTGATGTTCAGGCAATGTTATCACTACCTATCTACTAAATACATGAAAAAGCAAGGCTGGGAGGCTCGTGGTCGTAGGGACTTTGCGAACTCAGTGTAAATAAAAATCAAGCTCTTTATCAAGTAATCGTGTGTCAACGAAGTGACTGTGGAAGTAGAAAAGAGCGATAAATACATGTGTGTATGTCTTTTTGATTTATAATGATTACAAACCAATTCTGGTTGTTTTTTTAAAGTCCAACTGGGACATCATTGTGCTGACAGATGTGTATTAGTAACATGGAAAAAAATCTAGATTTTGTTCATCAGCCACAAGACCGTGTCATACATCTGATGTCTGATTATGTCAGTTCTTGTGTTTTTGTTTCCCTGTTATTATTGTTTATTCTGACCTACTGACCCAGAAAGGCAGAGAGCCAAATGTGGTCCCATGTAAGCTCATGTAATATCGTTGGCAGATTAAGGAAATAAAAATAATCCCGCAGAAAGTCAAATGTGTACTCCAGACTCTATGGAGCTACATTGCTATTTGGAACATTAGGCTGAAAAAATATATTTTTCAAAACATAATGATTTCAGGAATTGCGAGTTTCAACGTTCCCTTTACTAAAGTTCACAGGGTCCATCCACACATAAAAAAAATTCTTGCATTTAGTCTAATGGGCCTGGAGGCCTTTTGACTCTCTCATTTAGTTGTTTTATGTGTTTCAGTGTAAGGGGCAGGGGGGGGAACACGGGCCAATAATTTCACCAGAGCAGAGTGTGATGCAGATGGGAATTATTAATTTGTATCTGCTTTGCTTCACTTCTGCCACTTACCGAAGAGGGGAAACGTGTCATTCTATTCAATTTTTGTGTTTCTTGAAGTCTCTTGTCTCGAGCGCAGACCCGTCCAGGGTCGTGAGTGTTAAATGTCAAGCCTTGTAGTGAGCTGTCAAAGAACAAAATAGGCCCGGGATGATTGATGACTGGAGAGCCTGAAACCAAAACCTCCCAATTGCAAATGCTACCTTGCGTCAGTTGTCTTAAGCCCCCTATCCACCCCCCTTCCCCACACCCCTTCTGCTTTCTCTCTTCTAATAGCTGCTCACTATAAGGCCAGGGCAGCTCCCACATGCACAATAACACACAGCCACATGCCCACTCTGAATCTTCTTTTCACACAGCCAGAAGTTGGATTAGATGTGTGTTGGCATGTGTCATGTACAAAAACTTTTAGTTCAACAAAAAGAAAAATATTTTAGTGTGCCCATCTCTCTCTCTAACACCTTTACTTAAAGTAGACTTAGTAAGGAATTAACCGAATCAGTGCTGAAATTTCCTGGGAATTATAGTAGTTAATCACAAATATAAGCCCACTGAGTCTACTATAGTCCAAATATTTAAGCCTGCTTATATCTGGAGCAATTCTGTTGAAGATATCTCCACAAACACTAAAATTATGATTAAAAATCTGTAATAAAAAAATCCACATGTCTGAAATACATCCTGGTCACTGTATGGTTAACCAGAGACTCTACCATCGACTACATAATCAAGATTTTCTGGAGTTTGAAACAACATTCAAGAACTTGTTCACATTTTTTTTTATTTGTCTCTTCTCAAATCAATGCCTGTTTAGTGGATCAAATTATTATTTGTTTAACCTCTTATATATGTATTATAATTTGACACAATTTTAATCTTTGTGAGTTATATTGCATGAGGCAGCGCAGTGATTGTGACTGTTGTCGATGTGCGTGTTTCTTCCACGTATGTCGGTCTCCGGTCCCCTATTAGGACAGGCATCATTACAATCTCCTGAAGCAGAAAGCAAAGAGGCTGTGAAATCACAGTGTCAGAACAGCTCAGCACCTGCCAGTCTGACCCGCGGTGACAGGCCACGCTCCTCGTGCCCACATTAATAACACAGATAAACATAAAGCTAAATACCAGGCCATGCTCTGTTAACTTTTATGTGGTTAAGAATGATTGGCTTTTTGCTTCACTACACCAGAGGGATCAAACTACCGGGAAAGGATATCAAAGCGTAAAGGCTCTCACTGGAAGTCCAGCTCTATTCGTTTTACCCTCCATGCATATATAATTGCCAATACTTCGTCTCTGCAGTACCCATAACCTCTGTGGACGTGTCACACACAATATTGTGTGATATGTACTTAGCTAACTTGGCAGGCCTCTGCAGTGGGACTGTTTGACTAAGCATGCAGCACGTATATAAAAGGGCTCTAGGTGTGGATTTACTATACCTTTGCAATGTAGAATCAATAATGCCCCCCTTTTAAATGACACTGCTCCTCAAATGCTGCGTTAACTTTTCTTAGCATTTAAAAACCTGCCGGTAAAGATGATGATGTCGTTAGAGATATGTTTATTTTTCCAAGTAAATGGATTTTTATTGATTTGTTGAACTCTAATTTGAATTCAGATTTGGCGTAATAGTTGTACTCTGGTTTAAATTACAATTTAAGTGTCGTGGCATCAGTTTTCAACCCTCCCTTTTTTTCTGTCCAGTAAATGCAGCATGATTTGTTTAGCTAAAGAACCATAATTCACAGCTTGACATTTAAAAGGGGGGAATTGGAGGTCGTTAAGAGGCAGGGGATGCGGACAGACGTCTGCAACTGTTTGTTTACTATTCTGCTCATTGGTGTCAGACTTCCTGACATTCTTGTACCTTATCTTCAGTATTCTGAAGTCTGCAAAACGGTGCCAGTGAACACGGAGTTTGTGCGCGAGGTCTACTTCCATGGCACTGCGTTGCAAATGCACCAGGAACTGAGTCCAAAAGAGCCGTGCTTGTGCTTTTGAGGAGTTCAGGTCAGGAGAGATTAACCCGTGTGATCTGGCAGTACTGGGAGAAATTTGACTTGAGTCTGGAGCAGAGGTGCTGCAGAGGGCAGTGCAGACCGGAACAGGTTCAGCCCCTGCTTGCTTATCTCTGGGCCCCTCTGTTGACAAAACTCCCTTGGTCAAAGAGTGCTGAGAGTGGTGTAAAAAATGTGTTTACAATATGAGGGGGTCAAGGACTTGAGGACAGATAATGATTAACAGAATAATGCCACACTGCTGCAGGTTTTCTAATAAAATAAGGTATGTCAGTCCTTAAGACAGGGAGGCTCTATCAAAAACAAAACTTATTTATAAGCAGCAATTATTTTTTTTATCCTAAAACACTACAAGTTACCGAATATTTACACAGCTTATAAAAGTGTTTTGGCTCGAACAAGCTTGCAAATTGTCCTTAGCTTTAACCATATTTAAATTTAGATACAAAAGCACATGTGAGCCAGCTGGCTGGAGAAATAATCTCCAGGCCTTGAAATATTTTTCTTTTCACACACACGAGGAGGATCCATTACACATGCCTAAGTAAATAGGTGACAAAAACTCAGCAATGTACTTTGCCCTATAAATCGACTGGGCAGCTGTGAGGTTGTCCGTCACGACGAAAAAGTAAGCTCCGCCTCTTCTTTAAGGCATGTGATCAGGCCAGCTTAGACGGTCCTTCTGTATTCATGCAGATTAAGATCAATGACAGGTGCTCTAAGATTCAAGTGAAATGGATCTCTCCAACAGACTCGCAGAGGAAACAAACAAGAGTCAGAGAAGGAAAATGCAATTTCTTCCTCAGATTAGGCTAACGTTACTCTGCAGGCTTAGAGAAGAAGTATGACCACAGAAGATGCAGCTAGAATTCAGACTTGGTGACCTCCACTTTTGCCCAAACTTGTTCAACCTCTCTGTCTTCATGCTGTTTAGAGGTTAGCAGTGCAGAACAGCTGTTTTCGGGTGTTTGGCTTCACTCTGATCCACTCTAAAACACTCCCTTATGGGTCGTTTGCTCATGTAAGGAATAACGACCAACACTTAAATGTGGAGAATATTTAACTTGCAGTCATTGTGAAAGTGTTTGTGAACATGTATGTTGGTTGCATAGCCATAATAATATACATTTTTGTAACATGTTCTTATCATCTAAAAAAATGTAATAGTAATCAACATCGTTGCATACCAGGGGTGTCAAATTCATTTTCACTGAGGGCCACATGAGTGCTATGGTGGCCCTCAAAGGGTCATTTGTAATTAACTTCAACGTTTCATGTTTAACTTCAACTAAAAACATGAAACCTTACCTTTCTCGTCTCATTGCTGCAGCTGAGCACTGCTTATACACAATAACTGAGCTCTACATGGTATTTCGTGCATACAATCAACGTTTTAATACGTCCTCTTATAAACACTAAAAAGTACTATATGAATGGATAAGTGTGAAATATATAATACAAAAATACTATCAAAAGTAACATTCAGGGAGTTTCACTCACTGTTAAGTTGTGGTGAGTAGCTGCCGCCTTAAATTCTGAATTCTCACACTTTCCGTCAGACAATATTACCTTTCATTTTAAAAATTGTTTATTTTATCTCATTGAATCATAATATAAAGTTTGCAGATGATAAAAAATATTTTCATATTAAATTAAGTAGGTGACATGTGTTTTAACAGGCCAGACCAAAATTGACACGTATTGTATATTAACGCTAACCAACAACAACAAAATGACAAATATCTTTCAGTTATGAGGTCTCATAGGATTTGTCTGAACATGACATTTGTTTTGTTTTGAAATGAGCAGCACCATGTGGAGGAGTTGGTTTATATAACACCCCTAAAGGTGACATGTAAGGGTACAAGCAAATGACATGTAAGGTCATATGTCATGCTCATAGTTCTTTTATTTTCTTTTTTCCCTCCTTTCTGTTTACATCCCACAAGAGGATTTTAATGTTTTAAGTAAAAGGTCATTACTGTCTGATCATTGAAGAAAAATGTAAAAATAAATATTAATAAATAATACATACTTACTGTCTGACCTTTTATGATAAAATGTATTGTAAGAAATGTTTATTTCTGTTTGTTTATTACTACCATTAATCATTCTTTAACTACTTGTATCAAAAGTGTAACAAAGTGAGCTCATATTTTGGTTTGTCATAACTTTGATAAGAAATGATTTGCTCACTTTAACACTTTAAATATTTGCTTTATCATTTCTAAAACAGTTTTTACTTTCTGTCACAGTCAAGCAGAAAAATCCTAATAAATTTGACTGAAACTTTCAGCAGGTAGCGCTGTTGTCTGGCCTTCTGTGTTTAATCTATTAAAGTGCACCCTTGCCTTTTTTGTTTTTTTTCTCTCTCATGACATTGATAATTTAAAACTGGCTTTGAGTGGACATCATGTTTTAGGATTAGATTTGCTTTGACACTTGCACGCTCATTTCTACTTATTTTATTGATGGCATGACTGTGGGGTTATTGTGTTGCGGTTCCAACAAATTATTCCTTTTGAAAATATTACTGAAAAAGTTAAAAGAAGTAAGTGTGAGATTTCTACACACTAAATTAATAATAGCATTAAGACTATGAGGAGTGTTGTAGACATCAATTAAAAGCCTATAAACTGGGTTCTTCTTTTAAATAGCTTTTTAAATCAGCTCATTTTAGCAAAATAGTTCAATTTGGACAGATTGACGAGCTAAAGGCTAGCTGTTACCCAACTTTCCTAGTGGTTCATACAAACCTTTATATATACTGTATATATGTATATATATATATGATTTCACAATGTTGTCAAGTGCACTTGCAGCTAGCTGTAGCACTTCTAATGCAGCTTGCGACATTTCCAGCAAGTATATAATAATTGTTTTGGTGAAATAACTGTGTAACTGATTGTTATGGCTATGCAAACAACATACTTAAAGCTAATCCCTTTTTCTTCAACAGGCAATATATTAAAAGTTCATAACATTTCCACAGAACTCCACTTCAAAAAGCTGAACAACTGGGTTCTATTTAAACAAAAATACATACTTACTTTTAAAGTTGTTGGATAATGGATAATGGCAAACTGAAAATATTAAACATACAGTATTTAAGACCAAATGTCATCTTTAGAGACTCTCTGATAGGAAATTATGCCCTTTCATGCATAATTATTTAACATGCAGAAATGCCTTCTCATTTTCAAAGATATAACCATAACTGGGTTGATTTGGAATCTTGAAAACTGCCTTTTTCTGTCGTTGGTTTACCAATGTAACAGCAAAGAATGGAAAGTGTAAATGAAAACCGTTCCAAGGAACAGTTATTACTTTAAGTTATATTTCAGGCCTCAACGTGAGCATCTGTAGGAAAAAAAAAGAAACCACAGTCAGTGACGTGATTAGCCTAAGCAATGCTGTAACGAGGAGAGAAAAGAAAGCGGCAGTAGCTGGTACTTTAAAGTGTCAAAGTCTTTGTAGCAATGACTAGTTTATGATGCTGATGTCAAGCATCACACTCAATGAGGCTTTTGTCCCAGGCCGAGACCAGGGCAGTGGGAAAACTGCCCACTCTTAGTCGGCAAGCCCATCCATCTTTCCATGAGGCCTTGCAGTCCCCTTTGCACCAAAACTCTTGTGTATTAAAGATCTCTCGGGTTAATGCGCTGGAAAATTGGCTTGCATTTTTATTGGTGGAGGCCAGCTAAATGAAAGAAAAACAACTCACAGAGGGTATGGAGAGGAAGAGAAAAAAATATCTGGGGGAATGATTGTAGGGGGCAGGCCTTCGAGGCTTGTTTCCTGTGACTCCGATAAAGGAGAACCCTGTGTCCGGCATGCGGGAGACGATGTTGTGCTCGAGCCTGAAGGTAGCTTCATCCATTTATCATCAGTGGTGTGTACTGCTGACGTACTGACCCACGTCTGAAGTCTGTTAAAGGACAGTGGAAATAAATACAAAAAAACTGTGGTAAAACAAGGTTTCAGTCTCCTTTAACCTCCACATTCAAAAGTCAATACATGTATTCTCCCCAATAAAAGCTTTACATTCGATGTCTTATTGACACATGCAGGCTGCTTATGTCACCCACCTCCTCTCATTCATTTTGATGGAGGAGCTAAAGTCAAACCACAGTAAGGAACATATCAGAGCAATCAATGAGGTTGGAGTGACTGACCTACTGGACACATTTATGGGTGTGGGAGGCTAATTAGGAACCACTTCCCAGGCTTGGAAAGACAAGCCCTCAGAACAGCTGCTGGTCAGCACTGGACTTCCATCCTCAGGTCAAATAGGTGGCAGCTCGTCACGGACAGTGACACAGCTATAGGTCTAGAGAGGCCAATTTACTTAATGGTTAGCCCCAGGGCTGAGGACTCCCAGTATTTCTTTACTTGGACACTTGTAGATGACAGTGCAAGAGCAAGAATGATCCACTTAATCACAGCCGATCCCACAGGAGAGGTATGACCGGAGCCACTTTACTGAGAAATCTTGCTTTTAAAAGTAAATTTTAAAGCTATGAGCTTGTCCAAAAATGCTTACACTGATTTAATTTATTTTAATTTCATATAAAATGCATCAGAATGGTTCACGACAAAATGCATTTTTGCTAAAGCTTTATTTCGAACATTGCCAGTAGTGGTACTTTTTTGTTAGTATTATGCCTTTGAGTTTCCTAACATGCAGGTGTTACAGTAACGCAGGCAGGAAATCAAACCCAAACATCACCTTTGACCCCACATGTCAGCTGATCCACTGTCACCTCTTTTGAAATAGACTCTCAACTTCTATAAATTACCAGATTTTCCCACCATGTCTGTCCATTCATTCTGTTCGGCTCCAGACATTTTCCACTGCAGACCTTGCGGTCAACTAATAGTGATTGCACAGTTGCTGAAAATCTGTCCCCTTGGGTTCACAGAGGTCAAAGGGCTCACACCAGGGTCAGAGCCTGTCTTTATGTCTCTTCCCACCAAAGGTTTTGTGATGAATAGAGAGCCCCAGGAAACAAAAGCTTTCAGCAAAGACAAGCAACTTTGCTCAATACATCAGCACCTTCACTCACCACCATCTCTGGTAAAAACACACTTTCTAACTGAGATGATGTGAGACTCAGGGGAGAAGAATCCACAAATTTGTTTAAAGCAGATAAAGAGGAGAAGCGATAATCAGATTCTATCATAAACCCATCAGTTTAGATTTACATTATTAGATGCTTAACCGTGTTTAGTACAATGATTTAAATGATTTGATCCATTTCCCCTTCGAAGCATCATATCTAACGTCTAAAACACATTTTCTTCTTGAGCTTGTTTTCCCCTTCGTTGTGTTTGACCCTTGTAAAATGACATCAGCAAACTAATAACCAGCCTGATCTCTAATCTGCTGCCTTTGTTCTCCTCTCCTCTGTAATGTGTTGCAGATTCCAGAGGTGGAAACTGGCAGGGAGATTTAAAGAAAAGGCATCTGGCTAAAGGTCAGATTTTTTTTGGGGGGGTGCTGTGGGTGAAAGGTTGAATTACTCCAAAGAAGGTAGAGACCATGTCTTTAGGGATACCCAGTTTTAGGCATCTTTACTCCTCCTCTATCATCTTTATGTTACCTAAAATTTGCACAATACCTTTCGTGCCAGTCATAATGGGATTCAGAAAAATAGATTTTATTCATACACAGTGGCTTCTCCACATTCAATACTGAATCAAACTGCACAACATCATTTGAGAAACCGGTTCCACTTTTCAAACTTAGAAAATTAAACAAATTAGTAAAACCTGCGTACTGTCAAAATTTGCAAATTGTAATCCTTTATTTATGTTATTTTTTTTTCATGTCTAAAAAGTTTCAGGAGTGTTTGCAGTTGGGCTCACTTACCATTAGTTTATTGTTTTTACTCAGCTTTCAAAGGCAAGGAGGAGAGGGTTTGCTGAAGGGGATCAGAGTCTGGAGTTCAAACTGCAGGTGTGTAAAATGGAACATGCACTTTTCTTCTAAATTAGGCATTGAGCTGTTGGACAGAGGGGCAGGGAAATTAGTGGAATAACTTGTTGATTCTAACCAGATGATTGCTTCAGTTGGACACCAGAGAGTTTTCATTAGGTCTCTAATTTACAAGCCTCCCTCTGCATTCCAGCCCACAGACCAAATGCCCCCAGGTCTTAAAGACCTCATGCAGCCTTTGCCCTCTGCACAAGCTCTTACCAAAGGCATGTATTTTAAAGTCCAATTTTCCCAAAAAAGTAAGAGTTACTATTAATAAATGTTTTAATGATATTTTCATGCAGCTAACTATAATCATTAAACCTGTATCTGAAATTGTAATCTGACTAAGCTATTAAATCTTCCAGGCACTTTACTACAGAAGTCACCTTAAAGTATTTTTTTTAACTTTTTTGTTTCTCAAAATTACACACTTGAGACTGATTTTAATAGTCCTACAAAATGATTAATATTATTTGAATTAGAACTGAGAGAATCTTGCTAAATAAAATGTGTATTTGCACATATTTGAGCACATCATTTTCACCAATTAACACTACACACATCAGATTATTTGCTAAAATATTTTATCAATAAACTCTCATTCTGCTGGCAGTTTATTTATTTTCAAAAGCATCTAGTTGTCTTTTCTAATTAAAACATTACCCAGGTTGATCCAATGAATGATGACATTTAACCAGTTGAAAGTTTGATAAATGAACACAAACGGACGTCCCTCTGAAATTGTGATGGAGAAATCAATACACTAACACACAAGCACAATTTGTTTTCACTCTAAAAGCTTTCCCATTTATCCCGAGCAGCATTTTTTAAAGACAAACTATGATTTTACCTCAAATTATGGTGTTTGTAAACACTGGAAAGGAATGGGGCGGGCCATGTGCCACTGCTAATGATGTTGTCTGGAGGGAGGGAAGACTACAGGAGGCCCCATGCTGCTGCTTAACTCTCTCTTAGCTGGCAGGTCATGTGTGATTAAGAGGTTTGTGTTACCTGCAGCCCTGCTGCGGAACTTTTCCCCGGAGGAGAGTTTGTCCCATCCGCTTAATCCGAGGAGGCCACAAATGGATATAGCACCATTTGCCGGTAGTTTTATCACTTTTTGTCTCCCCAAGGGAACAGTCTCTGGCTTCATTTTCAATTTAAAAACGGTGACAGGTTGTTTCATTAAAATGCCGGTTCCCCTGAATGTTTGACTTGATTTTACACTATGAATTAATTGAGTAAGACACATTTAAGTAGGTTATGTGCTGTGGAGAATTTTCGCTCTTTTAGACTCTACAAAATGAATTTTAGTTATGTAAAAAAAAAGAAAAAACATACAAATTACTTTTTTTCCTGTCCTATTGTCATAAACCTGCCAAAAGGTTTCAAATGAACATCCAGAAAATTTTTGTCCCGTTTTTTTTTTTTTTTCTTTTACCAAGGATAATAAATAGTCTTCAAATTGTCCCTGAAATTGTGTCCAGCCGTGATTACAACTGGAATCACGCTGAGTCTGTGTGCAGTGGAGCAGGGGTGAAGATGAGCAGGGGAGGTGACGGGGGCCGGAGCGGAGATTGTAGTGAGGTGTGAGGAGGCAGGAGGGACAAAGAAAAACACTGGTGGGAAAAAGTGAAAACATGACCAAAACTTTAGATGAACTTGTCATGGAAAATTGATGATTTTGTAGGCTTACTGTAACATCTATCGGCATTTTAATTATTTAAAATGCATAATGATGAGTTCAAATCTACAGAGCCCATCCTGTGATGTTGGATAAAAAAAATATCATAGTCACATGTTAATATATCATGGTCACACATTTTTCATCTTGTGGCCATGTATTATTTATCTTGTGGAGATGCATTATTTATCTTCTGAGCACATGCTATTTATCTTGTGGCCATGCATTACTATTTTGTGGACCTTCCATTATTATATCAGGCCATGCATTATTTGTCTTGTGACCATGCACTATTATCTCATGAGCATGCATCAATATCTCAGTCTACACATTATTTATCTTGTGGCCATGTGTTTTTTAACTTGTGCACACACACTATTTTTGTGGCCATATGTTGATATTTAGTGGCTCTGTGTAATTATCTCTGGTCATGCATTATTTATTTCATGGATGTACCTTATAATGCATTATTATTTTGTGACCACAGGTTATTTATTTTGTAGCCACTTATTATCTTGTGGACCTGCATTATTTATCTCATGGTCATACATTTTTATCTTGTGGCCATGCATTATTATCTCAGGGTATGCGCCATATTCAACTCATTGATGTGCATTATGTGTTATTACCTAATGGTTACAGGTTGTTTATCTTGTGGCCACGTGTTATGTCATAGCCATGCATAACATACAAAGCTCTCAACAACCAAGCTCCATCTTAAATTAAAGATATTATTGGTTCATATTTTCCTAAAAGGGGAGTTTTTCCTTTTCACTTCTGTCAATGAGCTGCTCAGGATGGGAGACTGTGATGAAGTGAAGATTCAAAGCAAACTGCTAGCTTCCTTAGATTGATTTTTATATTTTTTTGTTTGTTTGTTTTTTTTCTACAGTGCCCATAGAGGACGTTTGTTGTGACTTGGGCTATATAAATAAACTGAATTAAATTAAATTTAATAAAACTCAATTACAACTACACTCTGTTTCTTCAGACTCATGTCATGTGAAGAGCTATCTAGAACAGGTAAGATATTAACAATTTACAGTTTTTCACAGAACTACCACTTAAAGAACAGCATGTTTATTTTTAAGATAAGCACATATCAAAAGCTAAAAAATTTTTTTAGATTTATTCTTAGCATTTTTAAGATGATATCGGTGTCAGTTTAGTGATTCCCCAAAGCAAGAACTCTTGTGGTGCCAAAGTGTTGTTGCTTTGAGTGGGAGAGCGGGAATCAGGGGAGCCCCAAAACAGGACAGGGGGCGCGAGTTTCGCCAGCTGCACCCTGTCTTTGAGGAGGGGATGAAGAGCTGCTCATTGAGGTTGGCAAGCGCCGGCTCGTAAACTTTCCCCTGTCTCTCCCTTTGATTTTCCTTGGACATCTGCCTGGCCCTCCCATCAGGAATGTGCAGCAGCTGTTTGCTGCAAGTGTCTTCACCGTGTGAACTCGAGCTTGTGCACGGGTCCTGGCTTAATGAATTGAGCCAATTCAAACTGGGTCGCTCGGGACACTGGGCTCTGGTGCATAACTCTGCTCCTAGGATGACAGGCAAGCTCAGTGAAGGAGGCTGGGAAATGTATATTATAGAGGTTAACCATTTGCCCTCATACTGTAATTGGCTTAGATTGTCTAGCAACTGGATTTGGAGGGGCAGAGCCCGCGCTATGCCGCAGTGCAAAAGTTCATCTGAAAGCGACACGATTGTGTGATCGTTCGTGTGTGTGTTAGTGTGTGAGAAAAAGAGAGGATGTGTAAACAAAGTCAAGCACATGAACAGACAGCAGACTCAAAAGGAAGAGCACAGGAAGGCGTGTGAGGCTAATTTATCTCGTTTAAAACTGTGTTGAAGTGCCGTGTGGGTAGGCTGCTTGTACAACATGTGCCAGTAAAAGCTGTGCAAGTTTAAAGTGCTGCAACAACATGTTGCTGTAAATGTAACGCAAAATCAATGTTTAATCTGTCCAAGCACCATCAGCGATTCTGTTGTGTCTCAGTTACCCTTGATGGAGTTATTTAGAACATTTCTCAAACTGCATTTGCCTAAGTGGCATAGAACTTTTTTTCTGCCAACCAATATAAGACTTTAAAGCTCAATCACACACATAAGAAACACAGTTTATTTGTTTTCCCGTTAGTCCAAGAAAAAGTCCAGACTTTATTTACAACGTTCGTCTCAATTTTAAACTAAACAAGACGAGAGAATTATTCAAGAGCAGCTGGCATCATTGAGCTTTTTGATTGGGAGGAGAATCTGATGCTGCTTGTTTGCTTGATGAATGAGATGTGGGGGAGTGAGCATCAGTGAGGAAACTACTTTGGGAGATGTTTGTAAGGGCCAATTATTGGACTTTTCTTAAGCATTTGACGCAACTAAAATGCTTCTCTTACTGGGAACTTTTGAAGAATCTATATTCATTTTTTAAAATATGGCCTGACTAATGTTAGGTTTTTCCATGTTTATTATTTTTTATTCTCACCATTATGTTGTTTTTTTTCTTATTCTTGTGTATTCCTGCGAGAGCGTCCGCGCATCGCAGTGAGGGGAACTCCATGGGCCATGATGAGTTGTTTAAAGTCTAATCAAAAACTAACAAGTCCCTGGTTATTTGTTTCTGCCTCAGTACTTGAGAGTTCCCAGATGTTGTCGAAGGCAGGGAGTTGATTGTTTATACAGCGGCAAATCTCCTCCAAACACACACATTTTATCAGCCTTCATGGCTATCTATCTAGGGAGGCACAAGTTACAGTTTTTCTGCAGTCAGGCAAGCACAAAAGCCCTTCAGCAGCAAATTACAACTCCCACCCCACCTGCTGAAGCCAGCGTGCTGGCGGCGCAATGTTCAGACGGTAACCTGCCTCCGATCGATCGGTTGTTGTTGCAGCTGTGCTCTGGTTGATGGTTTATTTAAGCGGCTCCACATGCTTGTTGAGGGGAAGGCAGCTGAATACATAAAACAGCTCTCAGAACCACTTTGTGGTCCGGCTAAGAGTAAATGGAATAATAAAAACCAAATGGTTTCATTCCATGTTGTAGTCTCATAAATCCAGGAAGTTGCTCCTTACCTTTATGATCCAAAACATGTCGCATTTTTAGGTTTCGCAGGGATGAGTACTTGAGCGTATTCAGGTAGCTGATTGTCCCGGCTTCATCTACTTTAATTTATAAATTCTTCTCTTTATAATACGTTCAAACAATTCACATGAGTTGTTTCAAAAGCAGACAAATTTCTTGAAGCTCCCAAGCTTGATTTCTACGAGAAAAATAATAAAAACAACAAATATTAATAATAACGACTTTGGATGAATGAACTTTAGAACTGACAGAGATCTGTAAGTGATTTCAGTCCTGTGTTTAGTCAGCTAGACATCAAGGTCAAGCCTTGACTCTCTTCGGAGAGGTCAGTGACATCCCATGTCCATTCACAGTTTCCTTCCCTTCAGCCAGAGGGGAGGATGTATCCCTAACTTCCTGCTGCCATACGCACAGACAGGAAATTTGTAATTTGCTGTTCTGTCTGACATTCTAACTGTTCGAAGGTACTAGATGAAGGACTGTACTAGTTTCTCAGCTTCAGTGCTGATAGCTTATGCCTTTGGTTGTGTCAATTTTTATCAGTCGTAAGCAAAGCAACTAATAAAAAGTTAAGGAAAACACGGTGAACTGCAAAGTGACATTTGTACACAAGTTTTAAGTGTGAAAACGGTCGACAAGGGCCGCTTTCAAGTGGTTGGCATCATCAGGTGTTCCATAACAAGATTTTTTTTTTGTTTTTTTTTTACTTTTTTGAAAGAAGCACAAATAACAACATTAAAAGGCTTTTTTTTTAATTAAGGGGAGAAAAATATTGTTGATCTTCTCTTAACTTGCTTTGGAAACAGTTTGTTTTTATCTCTTGGCTCCACTGGTGGTTCAGTCCAATCAAGTGTCCAGAGGTGAGCCAAGTTTTTTTTGGCCGACTTCATCCCCAGCATACTAAGAGGGAACTGCCAGTAAAACTGTTAAACAGGGCGAGATGAAAACTGTTTATTTTCCTTAATAAATTATATGCAATAAACTTGGCCTGTGCCTTTATCAGTGTCATTTTATTTTGTTAACCAAAACAAATAATGAAGAGAAAAATGAAATTAAATGGGAAATTAAATGGAAAATTTACAACACCCACTATTATTTGATTATTGCTTGAAATGCAATAATCTATATTATTATCTACAATAAATGCTTGAAAATACAGTATTGTGTGGTTGATACAGCAACACCCCCCCCTCACCTCCATTTTGATCGAATGGATTTTATTGTGACAAAATTTACAAACTTCTGTACAATAAATTTACTAAAGCAAACAAAAAGGATAAAACTTTTCCAACATGTTGAACTTCACTTCTTTCAGAGATTGAAGAAGCCTCAAGTCTGGTGATCTGATCACATGCTGAGCACAAGAGCACCGATTGGCCCTTTCTTATTTGATCTAAAACAAATTCCTGTATCAAATCATGTGCCTCTTACTAATTTAAGGATTTTCTTTCTAGATAGATTTTTTTTGGCTCAGGAGACTCCAGCTGACATTGACTGCTGTAGTAGAATTATAAGAACAATTCTGACACAGATAGAATAAAACAAAAAAGTACACAGATGTCATTATTAGTCATTAACACTTTCAATTATTAAAGTCTGTAATTTTGGTAAAACATTTAAATCTTTTACATCATTTATAAATCTAATTCTTGCACATACAAAAACAAGCTCATTGGGTAAAATGCAGTAACATGTTAAATGAAAAGATATTCTTTGTCATCAAATCTAAAGCAGCTCATTGATAGTTGAAGTGCTTTGAAACAACAATTTTGAGCTTCAGAAAAAGCAGCCATTCTTACATTGAGGGTATTTCTGTAAACTCCCAGGGGTGTGAGGATGGCCTAGAAATGGCTGAAGACTGGAAAATGTTGTCAGAGCAGTTCTGTTTATGCAGACTGGGAATGTTGAGAAAAAGAAAATAAAAATAACGATTTGTCCCTCTTTTCATCAAATATAATTTGGCCCTTGTTTGGCTTTGAAAAACATGAAAAACAGTAACCTAGATTCCAATATTTAATTACAAGTGCCACAGTAATATTAGCTGCAATTATATTTAAATGATGGATAATATACCTGCAGACACGTGTTGTTAGGCATGAATTAAAGTCAGCCATGCACACAGAGAACTTACAACAAGTGCATGTACCCTATTATGGCGTGTAAGTTAAACATGCATTGATTTCTAAAGCTGGTCCATTTTAAAATGTAGAAAAGCTCAGTTTTTAGGTAAATAGTTGCAATGTAATACAAATACTCCCCAGAAAATGAAGCTTATCTTATAGCCTCAACTTTACAATTTTATTTTGGTTAGTTCAAAATGAAAAATATAATATAACAAATGCATTTATTATCACCATTTTATATTTAAATGAATCTGCAAATACAAATTAAAAACTTTTTTCTTGTTTCTTTTCAAGTCTTGCCAAAGAAAACCATTGCATTTCTTTTCCCAGAGTGGCTATTAGCCATGATTTTTCTTTCTCTCTGGGTGTTGTTGTCAAGATTCACACTTGATTTAATCCCTGTGGCATAAGTGACCAGCATCATTGATTTGCTATCCTCATTGTTGCATTGACTTGCCAAGCCACTAGAGGCTTTTTGAAGGCTGCTGATCCTCAATATATATTTGTAACACATTTGTTTTAATTAAGTGTTCACACAGCATGGAAATTGGATACTTGACTAAATAACTGGAACCAATAGCGGTCCGACTAATTGCGGTTACTGTTGCACCCATTGCGCCTCTAGATCAATATTTAGAGTAGCTGGCTATGGAATTCTAAAAAGTAGAAGAAGAGATCAAGTAACAAGGTGAAATTTCATGGCGTAGTGTTCTGTAAAATAATCTGCCAAAAGTTTTAATAGGTCCCATTTGTTGTGACAACTTTTCTGTGAAACTATAAATGACATGTTTCTTTAACTAAAAGCATTTATATTTGATTGAACGCACAAAAAATATGCTGTTTTTGTCTATCTAAGCTGCAGTTTAAGACGTCTTGTAGTTCTTCCAAAGCTTGCACACAATCCAAAGCAGCATTTTTTTTTTTAAACTCCGAGACTAAATAAAATAAAACACTCAAAGGATTAGAACAATTTAGAAAAGCAGACCCCCTTCTCTTCCATTGTGCCTCTACCATGCTGTGGCTATTTCTCTATGCCCAGCATGAGTTCCACTTTGTGGCTTTTAATAACCTACCCCTTCAAGCTTCCACCCCCTGAGACACATTTTTTTTCTTACTTTATTTGTGCCGCTCTGTTTCTACCTACCAGCAGCTGCAGCGAGGAGCAAGCAGCGAAGGCAGCAGCAGCAAATTTCTTCCAGTTGCTCAACACGCTAATACTCCCCTTTTCTTTGCAGCTCAAGCATTATATTGCAGTTTCATTGACTGGGAGGTGTTGTGTTGCAGTGGAATCAATAGCTGAGGGGATCCCAGCCCAACGATTAGCTTGTCAGTCAGGCCTCTGTGGTTGAAAGGAGGCGAGGCAGCGTAAATCCCAGAATACCAGGGGCCACCAGCATGGAAAAGCTGGAATGCTGGGAGCCGCCGATCGTGCTGCACCACCTGTTGTAAGAGGCAACATGTGCTGAGTGTATTAACCTTTCTGCTACTGTGATTTAACCGCTTTCCGCGATTATATGTCCTTCTGTACAGTGCTGAGGATATTCACCGCACCAAGAGACGCTGACGTTAACCTTGCAAATGAGCTTCGACTATTTTTACACAAACAGTGTCTTCATGTTTATGTAAAAAGTGGAAACTGAGTTGAGTAAGACCTGTTTTCATTCACAGGAACCCGGTTTGGAGCTGATCACTGGCCCACAGTCAGCTGCTGTGGCATCTGGAACCAAAATGTGTTTATGGTTTTAGACATTTGCGGGGAAAAAAGTTAAAATGTTCATCTAAGAAGTCAAAAACTTCACTGAGTACAAAAACTAATCCACTGGTGGGAGGGGGATTATTAAGGCCATTTTGGGTCATAATGAACCCCACATCCTGCTCAGAGTATCACCCACAAAATGTAAAATCTCATAATTATTTCTAAGGGTTACTAGTAACTTTGTTTCTTTTCTCTCTTTGTTCAGGCTTAAATGAAAGTCAGCACAATTCTTTAGCATTTATCCTAAACACTGTATTTTTCCTCCTGTGGGTATAGTGCATCTTTGTGTCCAGAAGCACTCACACAAAACAATTGTAAACTGTTGTATGTGAGCCACATTTAGAAAAAGAAAAAAAAATACAGAAAGAGAAGCGTTGACCTTTGTGGAATTATCTGGCTCTCTTTCCAGTGTTGCCACACAGTTCACAAGCAATCCAGAGCTATGTGATATTAATAGAAGGGAACTCACTGTTTTGTGATGTTCCACAGCTATTATTGCCCATAAATTTTCTTTTGAACTTTCCTTGCAGCTGCAGTAAAGAATAAATACTATCATATCATCGTTCTGTCTTTTTGTCTTCTTTTTTTGGTTCTCTTGAAACCCGATAAGCATAAACTACACTTCAGTGAAAACAGTTAAATCCATGTTTCTAAACTGATAAAGTGTCATTTCCAACATGCAATAAGCATGTCAGATTTAGAATGATTTTTCATTAATCGTTACTAGATTTTTTTCCCCTGGTTTGAGCTAAAACAAACACAAAGGTACCATCTGAGCCTCCCGCTGGAGGGCACGCTCTCGTATCAACGCTGTGGCAATCAGCTGATCACCTTTCGCCAGATCGGGTTGAGCAAAAGGGAGCTTAAGTTTGCAGCTTGGAGAGAAACTGTCAACCTAAGGTCACTCCAAATGAAAGCTGGGGCATCAGGCTACAGCACCATGAGGAGGAGTCAAGGGCAGTTGTGGACAGTTTGTTTTGAAAGAGGATGGAAAGGGGTAAGGGTCACCGCAGAAGGATTGAGACCCCATTAGCAGTGTTACACTTACTTCCACTAGCTTAGCCTCTGACTTAAAGAGCAATTTTGTGGTTGAAAATCTCAAAGACTTGAGGCTTTTGAAAATCTAACAAATTAAAATGAGTGATTTGTTAGGGAAAAGTTGTGTTTTATTGCAGTCTTGTGCATAAAAATGAAATGGATGTTATAGACGCACCTCAGTGAAAAGGTCATTTTACATGACAGTCAAAACAAGGATGAATGATAACTTGACCCCATGCTGAGCTGAAAAATGAATAGGAAGTTTAACTTTTAAT
Organism: Cynodonichthys magdalenae; assembly: GCA_031762555.1. NCBI lineage: Eukaryota > Metazoa > Chordata > Actinopteri > Cyprinodontiformes > Rivulidae > Cynodonichthys > Cynodonichthys magdalenae. The sequence goes on along the minus strand of JARVJO010000002.1, from coordinate 16,370,275 downwards.
TTAGAGTTCAAATACTTTTGCCGTGACAAAGTTTTGATTTCACTTTAGAGATTCAAGTGTGTGAAGAACCAAAAAAAAAAAATAAACAAAAATTTATAAAAAGGACATCCCCAAACAGTCCGGTCCACAACTTTGAACTTACTCTTGTAATTCAAACAAATTCTACCTGAACACAAATCTCTGCTTGTGTGATTTCATTCAGCTACTGGATGCCAGTGAAGCTAACATTAAAGGGGGGTGGGGGGTGAGGGGTTATTGCGTATTTTCCAGGCACATAGTTCAATTCTATACCACGATCAAGTGACTGTTAGCTTCAGTTATGAAAATGCAGTATATCTAAATGCCTTGAAATTTGCTTCTGTTTCTTTATGAACCCCCTACCATTTCTGACACTCCTTAACCCCCTTTTTTAAACAATGTTTTGTGGGAGGGGTACTTTGTGTGGCAGGAGGCAGGAAATCAGCTGCAGACTGAGCACCAGGGAGGAGCTTTGTACAAATTGGCGGTGCTTTCTACCAGCAAGAGTTTAGGCAGCTTCACATGACTACCACAGGAGATTCAACGATTTCTCAAACATGCATGAATGAGTCAAAGCAACACTCTGGGTATGTTTTCGATGAGAGAATGACATTATAACATGATATAAAGCTCTAAAAAGTCAAATTTGCTTTATTCCTCCCCTTTAAAAGTAGGCAAATTTAACTGAACTTTTACAGTAAGTTACCAGGTTAATCTTGTAAAAAAAAAACTTTACAATCATTTACAAGCATAAAAAGAAAACAAAATAATATCTATTGTACTATCTCTTTGGGTAAATTTGTTTTAGAGTTGAATCTTTAATGACATTCTTGTATGATCAGATAGCATTGTTAATTTGAAAGTTTCTTTTTTTTACCATCCTTGTTTTCATTTACGGAAAGCACAAACAAGATGAAAAAATGTACCTTAGATGACATTATTTGTAACTTAGCACAACATGAAGCTGCTTTAATTATACGTGGTTTTTAGTGGCACACACAAAGTATGTTAATGTATGTTTGTGAAAGAGCAAGCGACAGAAGCAGATAAAGAGAGGGAGACTCTTTGTAAAAGACTTTGGCAAGTCCCTCAAGAGTCCTTACCAAAAGATCTGGGAAAATGTTCGAGGTTCCTCGGAGAAAGATCTCTCAAGTGAAAACACACTAGCATTAAGTTATTAGCTCCACTTTTAGTCGTGTATGTGAAACAAGCTCTCACAAGAGCTGGTGAGAATCCCCTAACTCACATTACTCCTCCCCTTGGCTTTGTCTCTTTTGCAGAATCAAACTTAGGAGGGTTATTCTCTCCATGTGGATAGGTCCTCGGACCCAATTATCTAGATACAATGCTCAATTAGCCGTAATCCCTCTTTTGAAGTGATAATGGAGGGCTTTAAGATTTTACTTATAGAAATAGAAGCACATTCACTGTGAATAATGAAACCGCCATAATTCTTATCTTTTAATAAAACAATATGTTTTTTTTAACTTTGTGAGAAATTTGTTTTGTTTGCTCTAATGCAAAAGTGGCAAATGTGAAAAAAAATGGAGATGCGTTAAAGATTGTTTTTAACGCATGTTTTTGTTGACTTGTGGTTAGATGAGATCATTCAGGTAAGTGTCACCATAAGGGGGTCATATTCTGTCACTAGGTGCTCAATTAAAATGAGCATTAACCTTGTTTACAAAATACAAGAGCAATACGGACTGGGGTAGTAAATTTATTGTCATTAAACAGTAGGAGGCCACTTTCACTTGGCTGCTGGCCTATGAGCCATATCAACTGAGCTGGTTAGAGCACAGGCGCACGCACACACACACACACATACAAATACACTTAAGCCAGCACAAGGGCTACATCTGGGGCACCCCTCTTCTCAAGCCAACTAATGACAAATGGTTTTGCCTTACTTTGGCTTGCATCCTAACAAACGAGTTCAAGCATTCTTGAAAAGTAGATTTAGGAGCCGGAGGTGCCAGAAGTAAAGGAAAAAGTCTGCCTCAGCTTTATGATGTGGTAACCAAAATGCACTGACGAAGGTGGCTGTAAAGTAAGCCCAGGCATTAAGAAAAAGTGAAACTCTGGCACCCAGAATGTCATTGTGCCGCTCCTTATTTAATGCGCAGTCCAAGGCTGCTCTGTTTATTTATGTGCCAAAAAGGACACATGATAAAATCTAACTGTAAAGTGAAAAGTCCATAGTTTTTACAAGTTGCTTTAGAAGATATTTGGCAGGAGATGGAACCTGTTCCGCGCTGCCTTGGGCGGGGCGATCCCCCCCCCCCCCCCACAAAAAAAAAAAAAGAAGTGAATTGTTTGTAAAAATAGAGCAAAGGTGCAGAAAAAGAGGGTGTTGCACTAAACCCAATACTCTTTTCTCAAACCAAAAAAAAGTACATCACCTTTTGTAGACTTGAGTGGTAAAATCCACACAATCCCTGGGAATAAGTGCTCCTAAGACCTATTCCTAACAATATCTGATTCCCTGACAAATTTGACACCAAGTGTTATTCTTCTAAGCTCTGTCACAGGTTCCTCCCAATCTAGGTATTACAAATGTCTCTGTTATTCTTGGAGGAGTGGCTCTCAGTTAACCTCAAATCAAGAGCTGTAATTTGTGGTTGATGGCACACTTTGAGATCTGTCTGATCTCTGCGCCTCAGGCTTCGCAGCACAGGGCCTGATTAGAGACAGTTACATGTGGGAACTGCAGCGCTAACCGCAACTCCGAGCAAATGTCAGCCGCATTCATGTCACACGTCTTTCGCAAAGATATATTGAGGTGAGGACGGCAGTGGAATACTGCAGCATTTGTGTAGTTACACTTAAAAGGGTAAAAATGACATCTAAATTTAGCTTTCTTTTTAATTGTTTTAAAACTAGACATGTTTGATAAAACAAGTTTGAGTGTCAAAAAGTTCACAAATTTTAACATTGACATTTTGTTCTTATTTTTTTAACACACATCAGGCTTAAACAAAGGTAGAATGACTTGCCAAAAAGAATAAATAGATGTAAAATGTAATTGGTTTTATTATATAGCTGTCAGAGATTCACATGAAAAAATAAAACAGCTATGTAAAAGAAAAAATATTTTAGCAGAAAAGGACTTCGGTAAAAATTTATTTCAATGATGAGGGAAAGTATAAGTACACTTAAAAAACAATTTGTTGAATTTACTTAATAAAGTTATGTCAGATAGTTCCAGTAATTGAATAAATGTAAAGAGATTTACATAAGCGACACAAATAAGTCTTGCAATTTGACTTAGTAGAATCACTTGACATAACTTGGTTAAGTAAATTCAACAAATATCTTTTTGAGTGTAAAAGTACTTTTACACACACTGTAAGAAATATAGTATTTTGCCAAGATAGTTAACTACACTGAGTTGAGTAAATTTCTTTACATTTATTCAACTCAATATAATGGAACCAGTTGACATAATTTGGTTCAATAAATGCAACAGTTTATATTTTTGAGTGTATCAACAACTACTTTCATGATGAGTTTAGGTCATATTTAAATTTGTAGCATGTAAAGAAGTAAAAGTATAATAGTAGTAGTAGTAAAAGTACTCTTTTATGTTCTGAATGTAAGAACATAAAAATAAAAGTTATGATTAAACAGAAAAATGAGTAAATGTATTTTGTTACTGCACACCTCTGATAGCTGTATGAATTAGGTGTACTGGACTTTTTTGATGCATTTAGCAACGTTTTAATCATCAGTCTAGATCCAAACTCTTCCTATTAACTATATTTTCCAAATAAGCCCTTTCTGAATCATTTTATTATTAGTATTAAGTCTCTTTTACTATGCACTGAAACACACACACACAAACACACACTGGAGGAGCTTTATTTCGGGGTCATGGCCATTTGTTGCTCCCCCCACACCAACCCAACGCTCCACTCCACACAGGAGTAGCTGCTGAAGGGGTGAAAAGAAAGAGAAGCACAATGAGAATAAAACACAGCCACACCTTTTAGCGCCTGTGCTCTTGAGGAATTTGATGGGCGACATTAGCAGTGAACAACTATTTACGCTGTCTCAGAACCACACCGTTGCCTATGGATTCATTAGCCTCTTTGTCCCCCCCCAGCTCCCACCCACCTTCCCTCGCCCTCCATGTCTCTCATTCTCTCTGCCTCTCTAACACCCTCAAACGCCTCACTCTTTGCCTTTCTTTCTTTCTTTGCAGCCTATAAGAGGTTTTTAAGCCTAGCCAGTGTTTGTAATTAGCTCCCAATGCTGGAATGGAACATGTTGAGGTGGGTGTTAATGGGCTGGCCAGGCCCTTAGTTGCACAGCAGGCTGAGAGCAGAAACAGAAACCAGTCTTTGTTCCTTGGATAGGGAGAAGACAAAACGTGGGCATTAAAAGTGTTGAGAAGGGCCTCTGGAAAATATTAAGCGTTATTCATAATTTAAAAGAACACTTGGACGAGAGCACAAGGGCCCCCTATAATGACTGTCACCTCTATACATGTTCACCTGGAAACTCTCAATGTGCGTAACTTACAGAGCAATGTTTATTTGCATCTGTTTTTCTTTTTATATTATTTTTTTACACAGACTCGGTTAGAACAGATATTAAAACTATGAAATAGAAATAAAACTAAGGACAACAACACAGTTGTTGTACAGTCCCTTTCAACAAAGAGGAAGTAAAAATTGTAGCTTTTGTGTTCAGTCTTTCAGGTCAGAGTTCAAACGCACTGGGAAAGCGGTGGGCGTAATTCTGAAACCTTTTAAGATCTTCCCTCTCCCCTTTTTTTCTGGCATCTCCACATTAGGCCATGCTGCTGCTGGAGCAATCCATTACTGTGTCAAAGTTCTTGTTCTGCTTCGGCCTGGAAGCATAGTGAAACAGCTTGTTTTCGTTGCAGCAGGGGAAAGGCAGGACCGCGTTTCAAGTCCCCTGCCCCTCCAGATGTGCCTTGATCAAGGGAAGTTGACTATGTGCTTTGTGTTCTTTAGGACACTAATGTGATTATGTCACATATTTTCAGCTGATTCCCAGTGCTATTAGTCTTGGTGTGGGGTCTGCAATTCAATGGACTCTATCAGGATGGGAGTGGGAGGGATTTTTCTTTCAGCAGTGTCTGATTCCAAGCCAACCAGAGAACACACTGCAAACTGTTTGTATAAATCTCCCTGTCTGTGCAGTGAAGTATAACATTTAAGCTCTGCAAACACTGTCTAAATATTTCACTTGGGTTATAAGGCTTCGTATTTTCCTCTAACAAGAAATGAGTAAATTACGATGCAAGTCTTTTGTTTATTTGTTTGTGAAGCACTGCTATCCAATACATGGGGTTTCCTTATGTTATGTTATTTATTTTCATGCTCCGTAAACCCTGAAACATCAGTCGTTATTTGTCACTTTAAATCATCTACTAAGTGGGTAGATATATAGGTATGGATGGTAGATGGGTAGATAAATAGTTGGGTAGATAGTTGGATAGATAGGTAGATAGATAGATAGATGGGTAGATAGATGGGTAGATAGATGATAGATGGGTAAATAGATGGATAGATAGATGATAGATGGATAGATAGATGGGTAGATAGATGGATAGATGAGTAGAAAGATGGATAGATGGGCAGATAGATGATAGATGGATAGATAGATGGGTAGATAGATGGATAGATGAGTAGAAAGATGGATAGATGGGCAGATAGATGATAGATGGATAGATAGATGGGTAGATAGATGGATAGATGGGTAGATAGATGGGTAGATAGATGGGTAGACAGATGGGTAGATAGACGGATAGATGGGTAGATAGATAGTTGGATAGAAAGATGGATAGGTGGGTAGATAGATGGGTAGATAAATGGATAGATGGGTAGATAGATAGATGGATAGTCCATCTGTTGTTGTACCTATACAAGGCTAACCCCGTAGTGTGAAACATTTGCTCTAATATAACATTTACAAACCTCACTGAATGTCAAGGCAACTGCGTTTTATCGAGAATGGCAGCATTGCTACACAATGCATTGTGTAGATTAGAGGCCAGCTGGGATGACAGCTCATTCATCTGTGAATCCAAATGGTGTACCCCACTTTGCTTTAAGCTGCCAGCTTGGGTAAAAACAGGATTAGGCCTCCTGCTCACAGACTGGGCCTAGATTTGGTTCTTGAATGATGCCAAATAATTTTTTAGACAGGCCACTGACAGCTGCAAGTTCATTCCCTAAACCTAACATTGAGAATGGGCGCTTTAACTTAAGTTATAGATTGATTCATTGTCATTTCAATAAATGACAAAATCTAATCTTCAGTCTCTGTTTACAATCTGTTTTATGAAACCGGAGAAAAGAAAATAAAGCTGGTCGTTTGAGGAAAATCACCAAAAAAGCAGTTTTAAACTCATTGACAATGCTATGAAGTATGTAGTTTGGGAGAGTTTACAGACAATCTTGGCCATCCTTTGTTCCATCACACAAAATGTCATCGAACAGCATCATGCTCAAATCTGTGGCAGGAAATTCAACTGTCACAACCAAGACAGAATTGCACAACTTGAGCACTCCCCTGACTGAGCCAGCATTTGCCACAGTCTTAGAGTTTTATTTATTTAATTTTTTTTTGACAGCCATTATTAACAGTTTGCTCCGCTGTTCTCCTCAGCTAATTAATTCTCCCTGTCTTTTTGGAGCTACTGTTGAAAAAGCAAACAGTGAATTATTCCCAAACCCACAGTTCCACTGTGTTTGTAGTTACAGACTTGATCGAACATAATGCTGTCACAAATTATTAAGTGTGCTGCACTTCAAGGTATACCCTGCTTGTTTGCACAAGTAAAATATAACAACTGGTTGATGTTTCCTATGAGTTTGTTTCAGTTCATGGTGCTGAGCTTGTGTTTAGAGTGGGGAAAAATCAAGCACTCATATCTGTTTTGGGGCTTATTTTTAATTCATGCAGTACATAAGGCGTCATATTAGCATGTTTGTAACATAGAAGACTATGTGTCAGTTCAGTTTATTTTAAGTACATTTTTTATGTTTGATTAAAAAAAATAAAAAGCAACTATCTAACTGATTGCATCTAGGGCCACACAGACAGATAGCAATGTTATTATAAGCGACTTTGGCCTTCTTTTTTTCTAAAGTCGCTTGTAAATCCCGTGAGTCGCGGGTTGCGGTTTTTGGGCTTGTTTTTGAGCACGAGGTGCTTATTTTGGGCTTATCTTTCTTTCCGAATGAAACCCCTCTCCCAGCTCCCCACAGTTATGCAAAACACAAGGAGTAGTGGATTTGTCCCTTCCATTCACCCGTTTCCAGGTTATCGCTCCTGCCCGAGTTGACACACCCCAAACACTCACGCCAGAGCCCAGAGTGATGGGGAAATGAGCAGGAGTAAGAGGGGAGGGGAGCCTCTGTTTGCTGAAAAGTCATAATTTAGAATTTAGGCTGCACTTTGTGTCAGAACAGATCCGTTAGCAATAGACAGCCTAAAACACGACTTAATGTGTTTATAGTTTATAGTTGTTTTGGGTTGCCAGTTGGGCTTATTTTGGGCTTGTTTTCATAGAGCTGGTTGCTTGTTTCTCTCCCGAGATCTGGCAACACTGACAGATAGTGGTTAGGTCACAGGATCGCCTTCCAGCTTTTCTGTTAAGAGTTTCTGTTCTCCTTGTGCATGTGTGGGTTTTCTCCAGGTGCTCTGGTTTCCTCCCACAGACCAACAGATACACATGTTATGCGATTTGACAACTCTAAATTGTTCTGAGGTGTGGGTTAGACTGTGAATTGTTGTTTGTCTTGTTCATCTCTTTGTGGCCTGTGATGAACTTGTGACCTATCCAGGGTGTACCCCACCTCTTTCACTATGATCACGAGAGAGATATTCACCAACTCCTTAATGATGCTGCAAAGAAAAGCCAGCACAGAAAAAAGATAAAAGGTTTAATTCTATGCAGTAAAATTCATTAGGTATACACAACAAATCTATCATGTATGAATAATCAGCTTTAACAATTTGTCTAATTGAACTTAAGGCATCAAGTTGTTATACGTTTTGGACAGTCCAGTAATTTTGTACAAATATGAAAATCATGCATAGAGCTTAAGGTAGAAATTTCCCTAAAATGTATATAAAAAAGTTATTGTTGTATTTCCATGGTTTCATTACTCTTTAGTGAAACTAAGCTGTGAAAAGCAGTGGCCTTGTATACACACACACACAAACATTTAAAAAATGGCATTTTTATTAAATTTGAGTGTGCAGCAATATGTGGCCCTCTGGTAGTATCAACAAAAATCTGTGGCCCCTTATATTATTTAAATTGCCCATCCCTGCTGTAAATAATGATGACATTTCATCTGTTATTCTCTCATAGAAGTGTAGTGTATTGATTCATAGTTTTCCCTAAATTGTTTTAATACCATTGTTTCAAATTTTCCTATTTTTTAATTAAAGTATAAAAAATGTTGTGTATACTATATACTGTTACTATATACTTTTTCTTTTCAAACTTTGTTATTTTCATGTACTTGAGAGATATGACTTTTACATTGCTAAGCTAGATAGTCCTGCTGTCAACGGTTTGTTAAATGCAAGAGCCACTTCCTGGCTTCATCACTGTTTGGAGCAGATTAGTAGAGAGTAGTGGATCTCATATGGCCTGGTCAGAGGCCGTCATTGAAGGGCTTAAGGGATTAATGTTGTCTTTCGCTCCGTCTCTCCAATGTTCCGTCAAACTCTGCTGTTAGAACTTGTAAAAGCACTGTTTGTACAAACGCGTCTTATCGCAGTAGTATAACAATACAGATTTATTTGCTGAACTTTGTACAAGCTCATATTACATATTTCCACCAGATGGTTTGCTTAAGGATTTCCCTGACTTCTGTTTCTCACTTACAGAGCTGTATTACAACACAGTGTGTTTTTGTGCAGTGTGAAGCTATCTATTGCGACTCAGTCATGATGTAGTAGTGTCCATGAGTTTGAGGAGAAGGGGTCAAAGGCTAAATCCCTGCTTAAAGACACCATAGTGAGCCTTTTCTATCAACAGACAGGCCATTTCAGAACGTGTTGGATAAGATGTAATTTCCCATCTGCTTTATGGCTATTTCTGATCCCTGGGCTCTTGTCAGCAAACTCCTCAGGACAGATATCATCAGTAATATAAGGAGGACTCCAGCGATACTTAGGGCCTTAAAAGGCCCTTCACTTCCCTCAGTCATGTGGATGGCTTAAGGGGTTTGAGAGCGTAGGTCACAAGTAAACGTTTCACAAACACTATCAAATAGCTCAGATTTAAGTGGCTTAAGACAGCTTCTTTACAGAATGTAGTTGTATGTGTGTGCGGCTGGTGATGGCACGTAGGATGAATCAAAATTGTTTTTTTTTGTTTGTGTGTTTGTTCAAAGAATCATTTTTACTGTTTTATTAACAGATATAAATGCGGTGGCACTTGGCAGCTTTTAAAAACCTCCTCATGTCTTCATTTTGACTGTTTTCTAACTGTAAAATATCCATCATGATATTTAAACAAAACAAAAACAAAAACAAACAAACAAACAAACAAAAAACGATGACATTCCATGTTTTAGATTTCTCAAAATAGTCATCAAAATAGTCAAGAAATGCAGTCTGCATTGTTTAACAGCCCTTAAAGTAGTCTTTGTGCTGTCAAAAAACAAATGCTAAAACCACTAAACACAAATTAAATTGATTGTTTTTCTTAAAATATGTTTTGTGTTACTTAAGTTATATTATAATTCTTTATTTCATTTAATTATAAACAACAAATTTCAACACAACACAAACAATATCATTAAATGAAAAATGAAAAGAAGCAGAAAGAAGAAAAATATCTTATAACATCTGCCCCCATTTAACAAAAAAGTATATATACAGTACATATTATAACTAATGATTTCCAACCCTAATGATCAACTGAAAAGAAAAGAGAAAAAAAAAAAGAAGAACTGTGCTAACCTGACATGAACTACTGTTAAATAGGGCTTTTTACTTATAGTTATATTATTTTCAGACAGCAACATACAATTAATTCATGAATGACCATGGAAATCTTCAAAGTGTAAAGCAAAGCAGAAAAGTCCCTCCCTGTTTACAATTGTCATAAACACAAACAGTGTCTACGCTGAAGAATTTATCAAATGAAACATTGGTTTTTACCTTTATATTTTCACAACTTTGTAAATAGCACATTTCATGCCAAACTTTCATTGTTTTCCCCAAATGTATACAAGTAGGTTTTGCTTCATAAAACAAACCAAAGAAGGTAAGCAATTAAAAAAATACAAAAATAAATATGCAAAAAGTCTGTGGTCAAAACAAAGTAAATCTGTTTTCAAAAATGAACCATCAGTTGTTTAGTAGAATGTGCTGACATTTTCCATATATCTGCCTAATAACATTTTTTTATGTTAGAGTGGGAAAAAAATAGTGTCTATTTTACATACAGGAAAAACAAAATGCAAAATAATTTTTTTCTACTTTTTACAGCTCATTAAGAAATGTTGCTCTTTTATGATGGCTTTTGTGTTCACGTTAGGAAGAAGTGAGTAGAAATAAAACATGGAAGTGAGCAGAAAAGAGTGGAAAGCAAGAACTATTACCCACATGCATTCTAACTCATATGCAATAAAATAAAAACATAAAAAAAAACAAAAAAAAACAGTTAGCTGCTTTATTGTTTGACCTGAAAACATTTCCCAATAATGTCCAGTGATTGTTCAGAATAGTACATCTCTCAGCATTTCTGGGCCAACATAAAAAAGGCTTAAGAGAAACCAAGTCGGCACCATAAACTTGAATACCACTAGACTGAGCCTCGTCTATCCAGTCCACTGTTCTGCATCTGTGACAACGTAGAGGAGCAAAAATGGCGACCATACAGGGCAACAGCCCATAGTCGTCATAGCAACCATTTGATTAACAGCAAACCCAATCTATGTCACAATTCTTTATAATATTACAATAAATAATAAAATTGTTAATAATGTTTTATTTCATTCAACTGTCATGTAACAGTTAGATATACATATACAAGAATATTTTATACATATCTAAACCAGATGTGAAGTCAGTCAATAATTTAGATTTTTTTAGCCAGTTGAAAAATGATGACTTCAACTGGTGATAAAGTGTTTTATTATTACTTAGAGTCGTACTCAAAAATAATGTATATTTACTAGTCAACATTTGGAAAATATTCACTGCATACCCAGTGATAATTTAGGATAAAACTTGTCTCTACTGATATTGGCTAAACATCTTCTCAACAGGGCAGGTTTGATTAATAGATAGATAGAAACCGAATAAAGTTAAATATACAATATTATTTTACACTCTGGGATTATTCCATGAATGAGATTGATGAGTTGCCACATGACTTAACAGAATGCTACACTTTGTATAACAAAATATGCTAAAGAAGCTAATATCTGCTACCAATTAAATAATCAAATCAAAAGTGATTACATTGGCTTTATAAGCTTATTTTAATTTTAAACCTTTAAATTATTATCAGCAGTTCTGGTCAAATTGTTTTTTTTTTGTTCTGAGTTTTGTAAGTGCATGTCCTATGATTCAAACTGGATTCTAGTTGTGCCACATACTAATATTTATAATTTCAACAATAATGATATATCGCCAGGCATGTTCATCTTTCTTAGCATCCTCATGTTTTTGAATTAACACTAATCTGAGAGTAAAATTTACACTGAAGTCTTGACCTGATGCTGCCAAACAGAGAACTTTACTGTGTCACGGTAACCATCACTTTCATGTGGCAACCATTCATTACTCCACTCATTCTCGATAGTTATTTCAGTCAAGAGCAAGGTGGTGAAACGTGATTAAGACGGTATTGCGTTGGGAACATATAATTTTATGAGCAGCAGTGTTAAATTAGTGGTGTATATTTTCAAAAAAAAAAAAAAAAGCAACAAAATCTGCTCTGCTGACTTGGCTTAGAGTGTGTGGAGGAGGTAATCAGGTAATGGAAAGGCCACGAGTAGAAACACTTTTCAAATTGCATGGTTAAAGGCGACTGCAGCCTGGTCATAAATGACAGTGAGCAAAATGCTCATTAGAGAGAAATTTTAGGGAAGCACTAGTTTACCGTTCAAGTAAAGCAACGCTGTAAAATGGAATTCCCTATTTCTTTCTGCCTCATTATAGGAAAACAGAATGTTGGCATGGGGAAATGAGTTATGAACGCACTCTTGAGAGGAATACAAAACAGCATGAGCTTTAGTCTGGCCAGGAGTGCTGTGGTTATAAAATAAAACGTTAACTTGGCTCCATTGCATCGTCCCAACACATGTTACCACGGCTGCCAAGCGCCAAATTTCAGTTAAGATAATTGTCAGACAAGTTGATAACATATGCTTAGATCCCATGTCATGTTGAGGTATATTTTGAGGGGAAAGCAGTGATTTTATTTACTCCAGACAAATGTATGTTTAACAGACCCTTAGATTACGTTTGACTGACTTTTCTTTTTTTTTTTAAATCAAAGCTGACATCTTTCATTCTTATGCAATCAGCTCCTGCTGCTTCACAAGCATTACAGTTTAGAAAGTCATTTGTTGATGTATTTCTCATTCATTCATTTTTTTTCGTACCAGCATGTATTAGATAAGTTGCATTCCTTTTCTTTGCACTCACATCCTTATCCTCCAGTTTCTCATTTACAACTCTCGGACTACCGTTTTATCTCTGACTCCCACCACAGCGCCGGAGAGACGCACCTTTGTGACCCACACTCCAACCACACTGCTTTGAGATCCAGCTGTTTTCCTTCGCCACTTTAACTGCCACTTTTACTTCATCCACAGGGGTGTATTTTTCTCACTTTTTTGTGAAGCCGCTGGTGGGTGGATAGTATTTAAAACAATGGATTGTTTTCTCTGAGTCACTCATTGCGCAGGACTCATATCCAGCTGTGTTTCCTCAAGCATGATACACTTCACTTGTTAAACACAGTCATTAGTTAGTCAACACTTCTTGGGTTGCCTGCAAAGGAATTAGTGATGACAGTCTCTCCTTCATGCTCCCTCCCACACAGCCAGAGCCTCCCACCATGACATTTCTCAGTTCTCGACCTGCTCTATTCATGGGAAAATCCCACTGCTGCTAAAGTTATGATCAGGATGATAGACTGTGTAGAAGCACTGTCTTTTTTTTATGTTTTCTTTCTGGATTCACTGTTTATTCAGAAAGGAGGAACTAACTTCTAAGTTATAATTAGCAAGCTATTCTTTCTGTGCAACAAAAAAAAGCAATTATTGATAAATGTTTCAATATTTATGGCAGTTTTGACCTACTTATCCTTGCCAATTTTTACCTCACTGATACAACAGTTGTTATTTTGATTGTTCGGATCTTCGTAAGTAGGGTTCTTTAAAAAGGCTATTGTGATATGTAAAACTGATGGAAATTTAAAGTTTTATAAAACAGCAGTATGAACTGTAGTGTTGGAGTCAAGAGCAGCTAACCTGAGAACATGGTACAGAGGCAGCTTTCTTATCTTAGCTAGCTAGCTTTGCTAACATCACTTCCACATAGCTTACCTTACTTTGTGCTTTTTTTCTAAATGACTATAAAAGATTGGCATAGTCCCAGCTCCATCTTCTGCTACTTATCCATTGTCAGGTTGCAGAGGAAGCAGGTTCAGGAGAGAAAACCAGCCATTTCTCTCCCCAGCAACACTTTCTAGCTTGTCCTGGGGGACCTCGAGGTGTTCCCAGGCCAGAGAGGATTCATAATCCCTCCAGCAAGTCCTGGGTCTTCCCTGGGACCTCCTACCTGTGGGATGTGCCCGGAACACCTCTAAAGTGAGGCGTCCAGGAGGCACCCTAATCACATGAACCACCTCAATTGATTCCTTTCAATGCGAAGAAGCAGTTGCTCTATTCCGAGCTGCATGAAGGAGCTCCTCACCCTATCTGTAAGGCTGAGCCATCTTACGAAGGAAGTTCATTTTGGCAGCTTGTATCTGGGATCTTGTTCTTTCGGTCATGATCCATGCCTCATGACCATAGGTGAGGGTTGATCTTTCTTCAACCAAAGCAATGACTTCATTATTGAGGATGAGGTCCTAATCCGTCCATCTTTATCCTACCATCACTTGTGAGCAAACACCCAGATACTTAAACTCGCTGTCCGAAACGAGACCAAGACCATCAAAAAGGGGTCTTCAGACCAGTCTCAATACCAAAACCAGTCTTGAGTACTACAACACTGATGAATTGCAAATAAATTTGGGAGATTTAATTGTTTTTAGTACAGAAGCTACTTGTTCTTGGACACAATCTGACATGAAGTTAGTCAATTTGGTCAAAATGAAACTCCATTAATCCAAACTGAGGTCAGTTTGAGAATTCTAATGTTTTATAATGTCTGTGTTGTTATAATGTTTAAAATATATCAAAATATACAACTAGGCCTTTTGCTTTAATGGGAAGAAACATTTGGTCATGATTTGGAACTAAATTCAAATGGACTTTTATTATGTAAAGCACAACCTGGTTTCTTCTGTCTGAGGACATAAAACTCTGAAGTTGTGCGTTGTGATCCCAAAGGAGGAGTGATCTTCCTTTTTAGCACTGAAACAAACCAGAACTCCATAGATGACACATGGTCTGTCTAAACTAAGCCATAGATGTAGGGAGCACTTCCAAGCCTTTATTTAGCATGCAGAGCCAAGGAGGTATTGTAACTGCAGTTATCTCGGAGTTGCCTGAGCTAAGATTTTATTAAAAGTTAATTGTTGTAATTGTTGGTGAAACCCACCAGGACCAGTTGTTTGACTTTGTCAAAGCAACAGAAAATTATAGCCAGTCTTTTCAGAATGTTGTTTAATAAGCAGCATGCTACAATCTGCTTTAAAACTGCAAGAAAGAAAAAAAGAAATCTTCCGTCTCTTTCTGTTACAAACACATGACACAAATAGATACACTGTATACAATTTTTTTAAAGCCACTGAGGCTGAGTACGCAGCAGTGTTTCTCCTTGGAGTTTCATTTCAGGAATGCAAATGCCCTGGGCCCAGACACTCTGTGATTTATCTCCTCATTTATCTTTCCACACATCTGTCTGTGCCCTTGTGTCTGCCTGTTGCTCATTCCTCCTTTCTTTCAGCTAGTGTGTCTCCCCTGGGACCCAGGACTCCCCCACTTGCCCTGCTCTGCCCCCTTACACACACACACACACATGTCCGTGTGCATACATACAGTATATACACAAAGAACATGCATACAGAAGATGAGCACATTCAGCTGCGCTCACTGTTGCAGTGCTTGATGCTACTGTCAGCTTTGCGGGGACCCAATAATTCAGCCTGTTCACAGCCGAGCGCAGAAGTCTCTGCAGTCGGAGCGTCAGAAATCTGCACGCTGTCTCTGCTGGAAACAGAACTCCGCGGTGGCGCATTACTGAAACCCACAGAAAGTGACCTGATAGCTACACTTGCTTTCTGTCACCAAAGATTACACTCAGACGAGAGTGCAAGGGGAGTCCTGAGCAGAACAACCTGCCGCTTTATGCCTCTAGTAGACAAATAAGTATGTCCGAGAAAGGATGAAGCTTTGTTTTTCTTGTCAGAAACAGGTATGAATAACAGCAGGGCCTGCCACAACACCCCCCTCTCGAGCGAAGTTTCATATCTTCACAGCATTGCCATAAAGTAAACATTCGTGCCGCATCTGCGCCATGTTTCCAGACACGTCTTGCTGCTCATTCTGACATCCCCCGTCCTCTCATGCTATGCCCTACACCTTTCTCCTAAAGTGCCCCACATTCTGCCTCGATTTCACATTTCCTCACGCAGGTCTTGTCTCGGGCGCTGCAGAGAAACCACCGCCTGGTGTGAGGTCAGGTGTTATTTATCACAGCCGTCTGCGCGGGGAGTTGACATTCGCACAGGCGTTCTTCTCCGCCATTGTAATTGACTCTCCTTGTCTTTTCGAGGACACCAACAGATATAACTATGTCAGGACACCTCTCGGCTTTATATTATCAATCTCACCAAGGAGGACAACTGGTGAGTTATCATTCTGCATCAGCTGAACAAAAAGATGGCTGGTCACCGGGAAGTTGAAGGATTTCACACAACCAAGATGAGACTCAGACAGATTTCTTTTCTTTTCTTTTCTTTTCTTTTCTTTTCTTTTCTTTTCTTTTCTTTTCTTTTCTTTTCTTTTCTTTTCAATCAAATCTACAAATGTACAATTAGAGGGAAAAAAAAATTACCTAATGCCAACTGGTGTGATAGGGCTGACATTTGTGGGGCAAAGGTGGTGTGCACATTATAGAGGTCATCGGGAAGTAAACACGTATTAATGGTTACCTGCTTGACAATCAGATAAACAGGTCGTGGTAATGATTAAACCGAGGTTGGCCAGGTTAGAGGCCATGTGTGCACAAAAAGCAGGTTTGATGAAAGCAGGTTGAAGCTGGTGCTGAAGGAGTGAATGTAATTGTTCGAGGACAGCGATCTTTGACCTGCGATGTGTGAAAGCAGTAGAATGAAACGGCAGCAGCACGCAGACGCTTGATGGCCGCTACACTGCAACCCTCTGAGATCTGAATAGTTGAAAAGGATCCAAATTGCAATGCAGGTTAGGGGAGAGAGGGCTGGCTGCTGACTGAGTGAAATGAAAAAAAAAGGAGACCAAAGAAAAAGAAAAAAACATTCAACCCAGCTTAAGTTCACAAGGTCATTTCCAGCTCGGGGATTAAGTAAACTAAACAAAACTACACAAGCTGCAACTTATCACACTGCTTGCATGCCAGGACTTTTTTTTATCTCCTCCTTGTGTTTGTAAATGTGACAGAAGAAGGTTCACAGTCCTTAGAAGCAGCAAACATTGAAAAGTCTTTTGTATTGTTTTCTTTATAGAGAATTTAAAAACATTGTGTTTTGTAGCTCAGGAGAAACTATTAATTTATCCAGGAAATGTTAGATCAGAAGCTGAGAATTGTTTAAACCTAATCAGTGATTGATTACCCAGCTGATTTATCATCTTTTACCAAAAGAGATTATTAGCTGGTTATTCAGTGTCAGAATGAGTAACAGTGAGCATATAGTCACAGTTTTATTTATGCAGGAAATAACGCTTTAATTTTTATTTGCCTCAACAGAACATCACAGAAGCTTTCACAAGGATCATTTAGTTTATTTTGATAAAAGGCAGCAAACTCTTTTTTTTTTATTGCTTCCTCATATCCCTTTGTTAACTAAACACAGTGCATTTAAAGAGCCTATTTTTTGTTAATGTCTTCAACATGTGATCACTCAAACCAACAGAGATAAATCCTGAATATTTTGGAGCTTTTTTTTTTAAATGCAGAAAGTCAGTGGTTGCTTAACCTTTAGACTTTTTTGACATGTTTATTTATGAAACCTTTTGTCTGCTTTGTGAGAATTATTTAAAAAGCAACTTGATAAAATTTTAAAACTATTTTTCATAAATACAAATAAATGTTTACATTTAATGAAAATCTGGCTGTAGAATTGATGAGACAGAAATCTATTTTTTATATCTATTTGAACTTTTGTTTATCTGGAAATTTATTATAAATAAAACTTTATTGACCACAATACAGTGGTTATTGTTATTTTATTATTTATTATTATATTTATTATTTATTTTGCTCAATTATATTTTCAAACTGACCAAAAAAGTAGTTTCCCATGAAATAACAATTTAACAGACTCAGCAGAAAACTCATTGATTACAAGAAGATGTTATACTGTATTATACCTGTTTATACTTTAAGGAAGTGGGGTGGGGAGGGGAGGGGGGGCGGGGGGGGGGGGGGCGCTCAGACCCCAGCAGAAGATGTTTGTGCTGTGAATCACAATGAACTTGAGAACTTCAGATTAGGAATAGAGATGTCTTCCCCTGTGGCCTGGAC
>JARVJO010000002.1:16324459-16346980 GCA_031762555.1 Cynodonichthys magdalenae | reverse complement strand
GACACTCCAGAGTAGTAACAACTGTGAAAGACGTTCTAGCCCTTACAGTCCGACAAAGTAGAGCTACCTAACCCACATAATGATTTACGCACAGCGCCACTGTTCACGGCCAACTTGTGAAGTAGTGCTTTTTCTTTGGAGAGGTAGAAAGTAGAAGACTGGTGATTAAAGGGATATTTCAAAATGTTTTTTGGGAGCTTATATAATGTAGGCCAGGGATGGGCAACTTAAATGATGGAAGGGGCCACAATTTTTTGTTGACACTACCAGAGGGCCACATAATGCTGCAGACTTACCCTTATGTAATAAACTACCATTTTAAAAATGTTCATATATATATACGTGTGTGTGTGTTTGTGTGTGTGTGTATGAGTGTGTGTTTTATCACACCAACATATGTGCAGTAACTCATGTTCAAGTGCATGTATAACAGCTCTAGTTTAATAAATATGAATACAAAACATTTGAAACAAACAAAACAGAAACACTAAAACTTTGAAAAAAAATTGAGGTGTTCATTGGCAGTTGCCCATTCCCAGGTAATTAGTACTTTACTGTACTATAAATAAGTCTTAACAAATCAGATTTGTAGAAAAAGTGATTTCCAAATGAGTTGGGATAGGCAGATATTTCAGCTCAAACAATGATTTTTCACTGGTGCAAGAAGTTGCTGTTTAGGTTTATGTTTGATTGGAGCATTTGCTTAGTTTGCTGCTGTTTTCTAAACTGGAAACCATCTATGTTATATGAAAAATTATGTTGCTGATTGTTTCAGTCCAGCTAATAAACTGGAGTTTATCAGTCCTCATTGGAGAGCCCAAGTCTAAAACATTCTAACTGTCCTTTTAAGGTGGTGCATAATTCAATGATTTGACCCTATACTGTATTACCCAACCAAAATGTCAACACTAAAACTGAAAAATATGTTAGCCTTTTAAATGATTTTTTTTTGTTTTCATTTATTGTTGGCAACATAATTAAACACTTGAGAGGCAGTTTAATATAAAAATTCACTGACTGAAGCAAAACTGACTGAACAAAGCAAATAACACTTACAGGATGGTTATAAAAGCGTAAAAAATAGTTCTGAATGTGCAGAAACTCATTCAGATTGTAATGAGGTGAAGCGGAACATTGACTCATGAATCATTTTTTGTTTATTTTTCCAACACCTTCAGCTTCAAAATATGTTATCATAATTTGTGTGTTCAGTAATTAAGGTCTATATTTAAGGTAGAATACACGTGACTTCCAACAGTTGCACATATGACCTTTTCTTGACCAGATCATAAAAATAACTACGCAGCTATGTTGCTAAACTTTAACCAAGCACATGAGGTGTTTGTGATGGTACGGAGGTGAGTTGCAGCACGTATCATGTGTTATCTTCCAGGTACACTTTTGTCTTCCATGCTTCAACAATACGCTTAATACTGTACTTAGTACAATCAATCTCTGCTTACAGTGCAACTAAACCAAAGCTCTAAACATGCCCTGTCACCTTTTTTTAACATGCTGATGGGATTGAAGTGAACTTAAAGTGAAAAAAATAAAAAATAACAATGTTCTCATTTAAAATAGCCCAAAGAGGAAGATGTGTTTGTGTGAGAGGAGTGATATTCAAAGTCTACTTTGCGTCACTTTTGCTTTAGTATAGTTGCTTTTCTCTTAGTGTAAATGTATGCCTATGCATGGTAATTGTGTGGAAAATGCATGCAGCCTCCACGTAGCATAACCACCCCTGCTGCACTCCCCTGTGGATAACAAATGGGCCTTTTCTCTCGGAATTGAGGCTAAACGATGGCTTTCACTTAGAGAGCAAAGTGACTGTCCATCTTCATAACAGTGCTCTCCATCAAAGAGCAATGAATCCCATCCCGTCTCACTGGCTCAGATTAAACACAGGCAATAGATATCCCCTTTTATGAAGGCCTGCAAAGCTGGCTTTAGTGTCAGCCTTGCACCTGCAACTATCCACTTCACCTTTAATAATAAAAAAAAAGAATCCCCCCACATCTGGTCATGGGTAGGGCGCATTGCTCCAGCAGGTCTTTTCAGACAAGTTTGTTTGAATGTGACACACCTCCACTTGATTCAAATTACTTAAGGCATTTCGTATTGGTGGGGTCACATGGAAAGCCCCCAGGTCACAAAGTTCACTAGCTAAGGGACTTTCTCTCTTTCTTTTACTTTGAACTTTCCCTTCAATCCTTTTTTTATATAATTTGAGGACAATTATGATGTTAAAGTATTACCTCGCCTTGAAGTTATGTGTAAACTACTGAAATCGTATATGTAGCCAAATCATAATCAAATCAAATCATCATTGTAAAACAAAGTTAGTAAAATGTTTTTATTTTTGTTTGTTTTTTAAAGCTGTTTACTGATTTATTCAAGTCTGTGCAAATCCTCAAATATGCTTAAAGGAATGTTTCAAATGGTTTGAAATCAGGTTCTGTCAAAAGCTTAACAAATAGTTTACCTGCTGAAGATAGCTCATAACACAAAGTAAGTATAATAACATAAAGTTTGTATGATAATAATAATCATATACTGTGATGACCACTTGCTAGAATAAATATTATCAGGACCTTAGCAGAGATTAAAAAGCATCTAAGTTTTAGTTTTTAAGTTTAGGTGAAAATCAGGTTACATTTTAATTAAAAGATTTGTGGATGTCTCTACCCAAGCAGGTAGAGTCCGAGACTTCAAAGCAATAGGGTTGACTTGAGAACAAAGTGCTTATGTTTCTCTTTCAGTGTGAAATTGAATGCACACACAAAAATAGTGTATTGTTCATACATTAGCTAATGCCATTTTCTTGTCTTTCAAGTCAAAAGGGCTAATCTCATGTTATAGGATTTGCAGCCACCTAGTATGATCTCATTGGATAAACGCTTGGCAGAGTGACAAAAGAAAAGGATGAACATCCAGGTTCGGGGAGTTGTATCAATAGATCAACTGAAACTAGACAGTGGGGCTGACGGAAGTAGCAGAAGCGGCCATTTTTTAAAAATTCTTCTTTGCCCTGGAGTTAGAACTGTTTGGCGTCACGCTTTTAAGTCTCGCAACACATTTACAGAGTTTGAAAGTTTTAATAAAAAGTATACATTAAAACAAAACTTTAAACCCATGATTATTGTTACTTGCAAGTTAAGCTTAGGTACAGGAGCTTGAAGTGTAGAATGAAAAATGTCTTTCCTCAGAGAGGCTGCTGGACTGCTGCAGGCAAAGGAACAACAATTTCTCAGCTGTATGATGAATTGTACAAGGTGGGAACCAGATGAAATACTTTGAAACCATTTAGAAGAGAGTTTTATGCCATGTTAGTTTATAACTGTAAAGCAAAATGTATATGAGGTTTTTATTGTAATTTTATCAAAATTATTATTTATGAAATATATTTTGGTACAATGCAACATTTCATTTTGATTTGCAAAATTATATATAAGGTTAGCACAAAAACTGAGGAAATTTGTGTTTTTTTTCTTTGGTGGAACAATGCTTTTTGGTAATAAACCGTTACATTTTCTTTTAAATGGTTCCACATTTGTAAGGATTATGCATTTGTGGGATGACCAGTAGATCTCAATATGTGGGTTACATATAAGTCTTCTCTGCCATAAAGCTTATTTTGCTGTCCTTATTGACACTTGTTTTGAGCTTCTGGTACCGCCAGGTGCTGCCAATCAGGTGCACGGTATAAGATTTATTGCCAAAAAGCATTGTTAGAAATAAATAATTTACCAAACACAAATTTCCTTACATTTTGTGTTAAGTATATAGAGCTTTTAGACAAAGATCTATAAGATATGCTACATGTTAACCATTCTGTTTTTAGGCAAGAACATGCTTATTTCAGCAAAACTATGACAAACGGTGTTTTATAACAAACACTTGCAATCTGACTAGTAGCTCAAACCCTATATTACGAAAAACAACTAATTATTTGTTTTAAAATCACCAAAAGCTTTTAAAGACAATTTTAAAGAATAAACACATCCTTGTACTAATAATTTTAGAAAAGGAATTTACATCCATCCATTTATTTCTGCCACTTACTGTATTTATGCATGTATTATGTGAGAAATTTAACCTCAAAAATCATCCATAAAGTTGGGGGTTAGAAATACACAGGTAATGTGTGTGACCGGTGTACCCTCTCTGGTGTTTCCCCACCAGAGAGGGTACACCATGAAGGCTGAAACATTCTGAAGTATGAAATTAGGATTAGCAATATACAAGAGGATTCCATTTTTTTATGCTTTTAAAGCATACTTATAGCACATTACACATGAATAAATGCTGTAGTTGAGTTGTGGAGGCAACAGGAAGGAAATCCAGACCTCCTCCCCAGCAACACTATCCATCTCCTCCTGAGGGATCCCAAAGTGTGCCCGGGCCAGAGAGGATATATAAAGGCAGCACGACGGCTCACTGGTTAGCACCAATGCCTCACAGCAAGAAGGTCCTGTGTTCGATCCCAGGTTCAGACCTGGGGTCTTTCTGTGTGGAGTTTGCATGTTCTCCTCATGCTT
Organism: Cynodonichthys magdalenae; assembly: GCA_031762555.1. Taxonomy (NCBI): domain Eukaryota; kingdom Metazoa; phylum Chordata; class Actinopteri; order Cyprinodontiformes; family Rivulidae; genus Cynodonichthys; species Cynodonichthys magdalenae. The sequence continues at coordinate 16,342,442 of JARVJO010000002.1, read as the reverse complement.
GCGTGGGTTTTCTCCGGGTACTCCGGTTTCCCCCACCCCTAAAACATGTACAATAGGTTGCCTTGAAAAAGGGATATGCAATCTCAACGGGAGTTGCCTGGTGAAATAATGGTACATAAAAAATAATTTCCCTGGAAAGTTCTGGGTCTGCCCTGGTGTCTCTTTTCTGTCTGACAAACCCAGAAAACCTTCAGAAGGAGGCAGGGGCCCGAAAAACCTCAGCTGAGCATTTTGAGCTCCACCCGGATGGGGCAATTACTTGCTGTATCTTTCAGGCTGAACCTGGCCACTCTACAAAAAAGCCCATTTCAGCTGCTTGTGTCCAGGATCTTGTTCTTGAGATATTATTTGCCTGAAATTTCAGTGAATAACCTGGAAAATGGTCATGTTCATATTCATAATCATACTCAGAGAATATACCAAGGCAAAGGCAAACTGAAGCAGGTGTGACTTTCTTTGTGTCATTCTTCACTTTTTTCTCTTTTAAAACTGTGGGAAAGCAAGGTCACAAGAGTGGAACGAAGTTCTTTAAAACAGACTTAAGATCCGTATTATAGTTGGCAGTGCATATAAGGGCACAGCTTTTATGTTGATCTTTCCCTGGGGCGTCTTTTGAATTCATTAGTCCCATAATGCCCATTTGCCATATTTGTTAACATGTTGGGTCACCTGTCTCACAGCTGTCTGTGCTGTCTGTTTCTGCCTATTCATTGTTGAGAGCTACCTGCAGTAATGACCCTGTAATAAAGTGTCATTATCCCTCTTTCCAGTCTTGTGTAGCATGCACAAAGCCACTGGAGGAATCCAGTCCCTGTCTAATTCATTTCTGCTGGGTATAAGTGTCAGCGTCCTTTTGTGAGGATTACAGACATCCCCACATTATGGCTGGACTGATTGTTCTATAAGCAGCGATGGGAGGGAAATCGAGCATTTGATGTCAGATAATGTAGTATGAGACAAGTGTCACTAGACTGATTTTTTTTTCCCCTCGTTTTTTTCAGATTTTGGGCGAAAACTTAAATCTGATACTGAGACTACTGTCAGAGAGAGCTTAAAGTCTGGAGAATGACTGCGGTGTGGATTACACGGTCTGTTGTTACAATTTGTCAGGTTTTATGTTGTCAGTGAAGACTGGAATTTATATTTTCAAACCTTTATACTTCACCTTATTGTGACATCTAAAGCCATCTAATATCTTAATTTGTCATTTTGAGTCTCATTCTTCACAAGTTATGTTAAAAGGAATGAAGACGTTCAGATTTAAAATGGACAGCGAGCAGGTAACGTTACAATTAGCCCAAGAATTTCCAAATCTGTGAGGTGTATACTGTACTGTGTATAGATCATTGCTTTGCAGAACATGTTTAATATCTTGTTCAGTAATTGATGTATTGATTGCTAATGTCATTGTGATTTAGTAGAGAAGCAGTCATGTGGCAGCTTCAACAATTCAAGGGCCTCTTTGTCCATTCATCAGCACCCCTGATTGGACCCATGTCATGGTTAGCTGCAGGCCCATCAGATAAAGATCAGTGGATGATTGGGCACACACATTCTTAACATGGCTGAACCGTGACATCTCGGGGGCAGGCAGGGAGCCTGTTATTATGTGCACAATGCGGCGCTTTCTTCCTGCTTATCTTTGCTGATGACATTGAGAGTTTTTGCATTAACTCGTTAATGAAACGGCTCATCATTAAAGGCATCATCGGGCATGGTGCGGCGGCGGTGACATGGCTCCGCCACTGCCAGCAGGAATGTGTCCAAAGCTCGACGGTAGCATGCTGACAGCATGAGAGCTTCTCAGTGCTTTGATAAAGATATGAAGCTATCGCATCAACAAGACAAGTTATCCCTCTCATCTTGTGCAGTGGCTTTAAATGGGGTATTTAACAAGATATATTGGTTTCTCTACCACTCTGTGATTAAGTACCTTTAAGACAGTGTGACTAAAAGTTTTGTCCATGTTGTTTAAACCAACAGCAGGAGTTAAAGAAAAGACAACTGTTTGGCTTTATAGGTTGGGACAGAGTTTTGAAACAATCTCTAGAAGAAAATCCATTCAATTAAGACCAAACAAGTCCTCTTAAACACATTTTATTTTGCTACATTTGTGATCCATCTTATCAAACCGGAGGATTAAGTCAAATTTGATCAAATGACCTCAGCACATTTTCAAATTCCTGCATTTTATGATTTATTTTGATCCCTGGATCTTCCTAATATTATGAGCAACTCCATAGATAGGGCTTGATTTGTCTTCCTATTCAGGAATACCATTGATATTTGGTCTGAATCCTATTTTTAGGTTATTCTAATGAGGACTATTTAATGTAATTTTAAAGAGTAAACCTCAAATAGTATTTGGGTATTGAGATTTCCCAGCTAGAAATTAAAAATGCTTTGCTAGCTCTCAGGAACAATATTCAAAGATGTAAGACATTTTTGCTCAAAATCAGATATTCTGTCACTGCTCAAAAAAGTACTTCACAAAATTCTTTACAAATATATTTCAGACAGTTTGTTTAAATGATACACTGATAAGGCAATTATTCATTATATTTTGACAAAACGTTTAATCAAAATTCTATATCTCCTTTTTTCCCTACTTTGGGACTTAGTCCTCGGTTTAATGTAATGGGTCACATATCACGTATTAGTAAAATGTTTGACAAAAATGTACAACGTATGAGAAAAATGTGTATGAAAAATAATGTGCAATGTATGGGAAAATAATGCAATGCATGTGACAAAATATGCAGTACTAAAAAAATATGCAACCTGAATAACTATTTTTTTTTACAAACTAATGAAAGTTTTGTTGCTCATGATCAAACATGACATACACAAGTTTTAACCAAATCTGTTTTGTGTACATTGTGACATACTTTTTTTTTTCTACTAAAAGGAGTTATGATCCAAAAACTTTCTAATAATTAATATTTAAAGTATTAATTGTTTGTTTTGCTGCAACTTAATCCTTATTGAACAGTACTGGTGTTAACGTCTGTGTCAGGTAGAGTCAACACTTGTTCCTAAAATGGTTCAACTGGGACTTGTTTTTTTTACTTTTAATTATGATCAGTTAGAGTGATTAAGCCACTGTCTCTGTCCCGCTGACTGCTCACTCTTTGGTCTTTGTGTGTGTGCTAAAAACGTGTGTGTGATGTGGATCGAGCACTTTTTGTGCAGCTCATGTGTTAATGCTGTCATTTCCACAGATCAGTCACAGCAGCCTTTTTCTGTGTTGTTTATGGTTATGTCACCACAATTACAAGAGAGAAGGGGGGCAGATATAAAGTGTCTGTGAAAGATTGATAGCTTTGGTCTTTAGTTCAATTGTAAATTAGAACTGCAAGTCCCTCTGGGATACAAGGGCTCTATTTATGATTAAGAAAGAGCTTCTGTAATAGAGTGCTGGTAGAAAAGTTTGCTCCCTCTCACAAACAGGCAATTAGCTTGATGAAATGGGTCTTACTTTTTGTTGTTTTTTTTTTTTTTTTTCCTTCCCAGCTCAGTTGTGGAAAGCCATATTATTATGGGCAGCTTCATAGTTTATGATATTATTTTCACCTTGAGCTGCAAACAATATGGTGTTTAAACAAACTGTGACATTTGTCTGGTACGCTACCATTTTATCACTGCAGCTGAATTTGGGTAAAGTGAGTTCAGGACTAAAACGGAGGTGTTCGTATCAGAAGGTGGCAAATATCACACCATGGTTTCTGAAACTGGCTGGGAAATTTGTAACAAAGGAATAAATAACATTTTTTTGGATTACAGACAAAAGATTTAATGACTCATTATTGGTTTCAAATTACCTTGAAACTTTTGTGTTTCAGTACAACCTGAAAAGATATTTCACTAAAGTGTTGTTCTTACAATATAAAACCTAACATCAGAAGTGTCTTTAAATAATGATTTAAGCTGCTATGATGCAGACAAGTTCAACTTTCATGATGCGGTTCTCTCGTCTTTTTAAACCAAAGTACACAACGTTACCATCTTACCTCAGAGTTTTTCTTTGTTCAGTCTAATCCTTGCTTTGTAGGCATGTTGTCATGACACTTATTCAACCTGACTGAACAGATTTGTCTCCCACTGTACATTTCCTGGAACAGATCCGTCACAGTCTTTTTTAACAGGCTACGCTTCACTTTTGTTATTCCATACAAGAAAATCTGGATTAGAAAAAGTGCCAGCAGCTGGTTAACAATCTTATGCAGTCTGTCAAGAAAAAAAAAAAAAAAGTTGCAACTCCCTCTGAAATAAAGCAGGGATGGGGGGGATGTAAATCTTTGATAGCTTTTGAGATTATGGGTTTGAAAACATGCCCGGGAAATTGCATTCAGCAATATAACATCAAAACATTACAAACAGTGTGACGGTGGGTATTTGAGTGTCACAGTGGACATGTCCACAATCTCCTGCCCACCCATGCTCTTGAACAGAAAAATAATATGTTTGGGAAAAAACGTTTTATGTTTTAAGACTCATTATTATTGTCTTAAAAACCATTAGATGCACTTTTTTTACAACTCCGTCATCGTTTGCTGCTATATTACTTAGTCTTTTTTTTTTTTAAATCTGGATTCTGCATAAACGTTTTGGTCTTTACTCTACGTTACTTCAAACAGACAGTTTTAAAACCAGACAAATCTCTGCAGTTGCTTTTACACTTCCTTTTCCAAAAACAATTCAATAAGTATTCAGTTCTGAACAGAGCCATCTCATGTTGGAAGTATTACCAGTTGAAATCAGATCACTTAATATTTTGTCTTGCCACTAGGTATATGTTTCATGTTCTTTTAGGGTGACTGGATTGATTCACAGAGTTATGAGCATTTTGTTGAATCGGCTATTAAGTTTGTGTACAGTTAAAGGAAATAATGTATAATAGTTAACTGTGGTTTTTCTTTGTGAGTGTTTGTTTGATTTTTGTACCTCCTCTCGGTATCTGGAGGAGTAGGTGTTGCTGGGGCAGGATGATGCGTTGTTTGAATTTTGTTAGTTTGTTTTTTCTAAGATGAACCCAGGAAGAGTAGTATTCACTTAAGTGACGATTAATGGGGAGCATTTTTTAATAAACATAATAAACTGTACAAGTTCAGAAAGCCCAACACAAAGAATGTTGTTTTGATTTCTGTTTGTTTTGTTTTGTTTTTTTGAGTGAGCTTATTACATCTTTTTGTTTACACTTTTTTTTCAGGTTAGGTGAGAAACATAAAGTCACAATATAATGTTTTCTGGTCTTTAAAGTTATTAATATTCTAATTGAGAATGAGAAAACAGCCTAATTAAAGAATTTAACAGTTTCTATTTTTGTTACTTTCATGTGGGAAAACTGCATCACTCATTTACAGTACTTTCTCTACTTAATACGTAAATTGTTTAAACTATTGTGTCTTTAAATGTGCTTCTCTTAACGTTTGTTTTTTCTGACAACTTTGTTGATTATCTAAATCTGCATATAATAACTAAAACAAATTATTTTTATTCAAGACTTTGTTAAAAATGAGTACATAAAAATACAGTGAAACTTCAAATTTTAGTGTAATCACAAAACAATGTTATAAATAGCAAATATGAAACTTTCAGACAATAAAAGAAATGGTTAGAAAAGGTCAGCATCAGTAAATTTCTCATGTAAGGGTTTTTTCCACTTATTTAACTGAACATCAACTAAAGGTTTATCTTGTTGGCTAAAGGACGTATGTATTTTTGTTTAACTGTTTTGCCCAAACACACTCTTGTTTCAGCTGTTGCCATGGAAATTACACTCATTTCTAACATTTGTTTTTATTCCAAGGCAGTGGTGACGATTCTGCAGTCCCAGTCTTTTTGTGGTGTTTACACGTTGCTAATAGGTTCCGATTTATTCTCTGTTTGCTTTAATGCCTCCCAGTTTCTCCAAGCCAGACGTTGTGGCTGCGCAGACACACTCCACAGCCACCATTGTTGTTTACGGGCTCCGTTACACGTGTCCATTGATCCACAAACAGATGTAACTCTGCTTCCCACTATCGCTGAATCAGCCCCAGATGTTTTCTGTGTGTGGTTTTCTCTTTATCAGAATCCCCTTTCAGATTTGTGTTTTGTTTTTTTATGTGTTTTTTTTTTCGTAAAAGAAAATATCCTCAATCTCTACCAGTTTAACAGAAAATTCTGTTGTATGTGTGTTCAAGTGTAAAATACATTATGGTTTAATGCAGTGAATATAAACTTGGTGAACTGAAATTTGAAATGCATAAATAAAATCTAAATAAAAGCGAAATTCTTTAGCCTGAAGGCATGAAATAAATGACTTGTCAGAATGGCATTCTGTTTATTCAGTTAGTTTATATTAGTATCATAAATTATTTTCGGAGCCACTAAATATGAACGTCTGACAACTTGCCTAAAAGCAACGGTTCTCAAAGGTGAATTTCATTAAAACGAAAATGTTTAGAAGTCTGTAAATTAGTCTTTAAATAAGAAAACTAGTTTAAGTAACAGCCACCATCGGGGGATTTGTCTGAGGCAGCTATCAAGTATCAGCATCAGGTGTTTGATTTTGCTCTAGTCTAACATCGTAGCAGTAAGCAGTGATAGTTACACCACCTCCTCATGTTCTTACCTTTTTACGCAGATGCTTCTGCAGTGGTGGAAACCAAATAACTCTAATCTGTGACGTCATCAGGCTTTCAGGTGTATTGTTGTAATTGATTAATACATTTAAGGTAGTTTCCCATCTGGGCAACATTTGTATTTTCCAGTTCATTTGCAGCTGAGTGTAGATTTGTGAACAAACTGATAATCCAGGTCTTCTATCAAATTGTTTTGGTATTGTTTGGATTAATAAATCTAAAATCTATAGGTTCCTCTTTCTGTAGATGATAATTTGAGTGATGAGATATAAATTCTATTAACTAAAAAGTATATTTTAGTTTAACTTATAAAAATGCTGATTAAATGTTCTAAAATAAAACACAAAAACATTCATTTATCATAAAAATACAAAGACAACAAGGCGTGACGTAGTCTAAACTGAAAATGATCACTTTCAGTATTATAGAATGTCATTAGAGACAATAATATTGATTCAGTAACAAAATAAAATGAAAGGAGACTTTACACAGGTTGCCAAACTTAAACCTGTAAATAGATGATTCTGTTCAGTGTTGGCTTTTTGCTTTAAATTCAACTTTTCCAGTCTGCATGTCATTATTTTCAAATTCTGTCCACATTCCTTTATGCTTTTATTATTTTCTGTCAACATCGCTCATCAATCAGATAATATTAAAATCACTCAAGAGCAGTAGTTAAAACATAAAACGTGCAGACAAATAATAAATCAATTCCTGTGAGACTTTAATAACAAATTCTGTTTATAGCTGCAAAACGTTTGTTCACAATCCTTTCTTGGAAATAATTATTCATGTTAAAACATTTAAACTAAATTTAGGTCTCACCCTTTTTTGAATTTGACAATGATTAGATCACATTACAACAAAAAGAACACATTACTTTCAGTCTGTACACTAAAATACTTCAGCTACAAATACTTTTACAAATTCTTAAATTTGCTTTGAACTAGAGATGAAGTTGCAGCGTTTTTTCTGACTTTTAAATGTTGCACACATTGTCATCTCGGGTGTATCTTTGGGACTAAAATGATTAAATAATATTAACTCATTGAAAGCAAAACTGACAGTTTTGACTACATCCTGCAAAATCTTTAATGTGAAAGAACTGACTAAACAAAAATTAAAAGGCTGTTGTCTTTTACCTAAAGCCTACATTTGCACGGAACCTTAAGGTACTTATGAGGATGTAGAGAAATTTCAATTCATGAAAACAAAACCGATAAGTGGTCTGCATAGAAATTCAGTCAACACACAGCTTTTATTAGAAAACTTTATTAGTGTTAGATGTGACAGATGCTACTGCAAGTCATACAGAGGGTGGTTTTATTGACTTCAGGAAAAGTGCAAACCTTGAAGATGATTTTACAACATAGTAACATTAAAAACACATTTCAAACACTGCAAGAAAAAGAGACAGGCGCCACAAAAATATGTTCATATGCACATTAAAAAATGTATAAATAAATAAACCACACTGTACCCACACTAACAAAAAGTGATTGCAGTTAAAAGTACGAGCGTTAGTGTTTTTGATGTTGAAGCTAAAATAAGCATCTCCATACATGTGTAGTATTATTTTTTTAGATACTTCTCTGCTAACACATGACAACTTGAGTTACAGAAACTCAATCCTCTGTCTGCGGCCTGGAGGGGGGAGGGCGCACATGGGAGTCATGTCTGGCTGCGAACTAAGAGCCGTCCCTATACTTTCTCTCCTGAGTCTTCCCTTAAACTTTTTCACACCTACTACATAAAGAGAGTGTGAGGTGAGTGGACTGCCGTGGGGGGGCGGGGGGGACCCCCCCCCCCCCCACCCACACACACACACACTTTTTTTTGTGTGTTTTCTCCCAACGCTTCTTCAAATCTTTTAAGAAGAAAAGAGCGGGTTCAAAGAAGGGCACCTCACAAGTGTCTGGTCCAACTGCAGCGTTGCTCTGATGGCAACTGCTGCACTCCACTGGGACAGATGGGATTTGAGTTACTTTTGCCAAAGGGTACTTCAGTAGTAGTTTCTGGTGGGGTATAACAGCACTTATCACACAATTTCCTCCCCCCATTACCCCATCCAGACTTTCCCAGTGACTCCTCAGAGTTAGATTATTGACCCTGTGGCCATTTGCCGCTATAACGCCGCAGCCTGAAGTAAATCGTCACAATCCTTGGCCATCCGTGTCGTGTTTAGCCACCAAAACAACATGTCATCTACATCACTTATCTTTCCCTTTGCAGTTTGGATCACTTCAAACTCAACGGTAATATTTCAAACAATAGATATTTGCAAATACATTAAGAGGATGATGCTGGCAGTCGGCCGAGGAGTGTTCATTGAGACAAATTGATCCCTATCTATTTAAATTGGCACTATAACTGGTCATTGGCAAATTAAAATCAGTTATATGTCTGGGTTCTGTTGCTTTTTTTAGATAGCAGCCCTTTCCCTCGGGGCAGGCAGGCAGAGAAACACACAGAAGACGATCCGTGCTGAATTCTTTAACTTGAATATCTTTTTACATTTTGAACAATCCATACATTTTTTTTCCAAACTGGGTGTCTTCAGCTGCACGTCAGCAAACTGGCTATTTATCTTTTTTAGTGTTTTTTTTATTCTTTTTTTAAGTGATATAAATTATAATCAATATAAAAAAAAGACATATTCAAGACAATAAATACTTTTTGTCAAGAACATTAGAAGCTTTAAAGTAATAAATTGAGCCAGGGTCGAAATTGAAAATAAAGTCCAAATGATAAACAAATAATGTAACATTAAATATATGATGATGAAATGTTTTTTTGAAAAATTAAAATTAAATATTTCTTGCCATAAAGTACTTTTACTTGTTTTGTCTAATAATAAAAATAAAAATGAATGAAAATAAATGTGTTGTTCTTTGATTTGTGGTTGATGCAGGCAAAACTCAGATATTTGACTAAATTATACTTTTTTTCTTATTATTTTTCTATCAACAAACAGAATGTCCAAACAATAAAGAGATTTTGCTACTAAAACATTCACTGTAAAATTAAAAGGCTGAAAATACATAGAAAACACTAAATTGCTATAACATTTTTGGGAACTTAAACATAAATCAGGAAGCACAAAATGTATTTTTGCACGTAAAAACAATTCCTATTAGCTAAACATTAATTACTTTGTACTTTTTAATAAGAAACTAATCCATTAACTTTATATTTATGCAGATTTGAATTATTTATGAACTGTAAAACGTGTCTCTCGTTTCTCCTCGCGTTGTTTTGGAGTGGGACAGTCTAGTTTAGGTTCTGATTCCAACAGTCATCTAATTCAATGAGACCCTTGAAGTTGATTAGTCTGGTTAACCTTTGCTCCAGCGCGGGTCTGGAAGGGTTAATCGGGCCGGGAACTTGGAGACCTCCGGGTCAGAATCCCCTCTATCTGCGTAGAGGACTAGGTGACGGCAGAAATAAGATTAAAGTCAACTTTGTTCCCCCCAAGTTCTAACTTTCAACACAAAGGGTGTCTTGAGCCGTCGGCTGAGCAGTTTTTATTTGATTTTATTTCTGCAATAAGTTTTTATTGCAATTGTGTTTCTTGATAAAGTTTTAGTTCAAAACGTCTCTATAATCTGTTATTTAAAGCTACAAAAGGGATTTCACACGGCACTTTAACCCCATGCAGGATGTAAAAGCTTCCTTTTTTTGCATGCCCGTAAATCTCAACTATTATTTGTCTCCTTGTATCGATTCATTTAACTACAATCAGCACATCCCTGCAGTGCGCACCTTTTGTTTTACCAACAATCATGAAGTGATTTAGTCCTTTTTTTCCCACCCCCCAAGACAGAACAGGAAAAATCGTTAGGAACCCAGCTACAGGGGGAGGGTGTGTATTAGTGTGTGGGTGTGTGTGTGTGTGATCAGTAAATATTTAGTGCATGCGACATCCTCTGTCTCAACTTAATCAATACTGATCCCGTTGGGCAGCGCTATTGTTGTGTGCGTGCTAAGCGTTTACTAAGACTTTTATTTTTCTCCTCGTGATTGAAGGAAACCTGTTCACAAACATACACACACACATACACACAACCCTGGAATTTAAATGATTAATTAATTTCTAAAATGAGGTAAATATTAAATAAAAAACAGAATGTCAGGCGTAATAGCAAATCAATGTTTGAATGGATTATTTGTGTATGAACTATATATATATGTGGGCATTTTATATTTTATAGCCAAATATTTGGTAATAATAACAATAATAATAATAATAATAACCATACTTTTTATTAGCTTTTCAGCTCATTTTAAGCCTTACAGCTTAAATTCAGTTCTCCTCGCCCCACTTACAGACAGGTGTCTATGTTCTGCCTGCACCCCCACCCCGCCTCTCTCCCTCCCTCCTTTCCTCTCGCCTCAACAGCCCACACAAAGCAAAGCAGCGGCGTATACGAGCGCGTTTTGGCCACATTTCTACTGTAGAGAACGGGCGGGGGGAAGGGGGGGGGGGGCGCACAGGGAAATCTGCGCTCCGCTGCAGCTCAGGCTGCAGTCCTGAACTCTGCTCGGACCACAGCTTTCCCCGGTCCTGTCCTGTCGCTCACCAGCATCATATTTGAATAATTTTTTTTTTTGTTGTTGTTGTTGTTGTTGTTTTTATGTCTTTTGGCTCTTTCTAAAAAAAAGTTGGGTTTTTTTTGGTTTTTTTCATACTTTTTGTTGTTGTTTTTTAATTGGCCACTGCAGTTTTACAATAAACAGCTTCTCGTGTCCACCAGCCCCCCTCCCCTCCCCTCCCTCACCACCACCATCACCTCCCCACTGGTCTTGTCGGAGAGGAAGCTTTGCCAGCTTCAAGTCCTGAGCCCAAAACCGCAGAAGACTTAAAAACATTCTGAATAAGAGAAAGAGAGAGAGAGAAGATGCATCCCGCTTCGGACGAGTCATCAGCCTATTCGTTTGGTAGGTTTGTTGTTCCGAGTCTCCAACCCTCCTCACTCTCACTATATCACACAACTTTATCATGTTCTATACTTGGGCTTGTTTGGCTCATTAATGAACAAACTGTGAATGAACAAAATGATCGGTCGTTGCGCACCGTATAAGATGTGTATTTTAGGGACTTTTGCTGCAAAATCAGTTCTTTTCCCGCACGTATAGAGAGTCGAGAAATTAAGCGGCAATATTCTTGTGATTAAAAAAAAAGAAATACTTACCATTTCTTTAAGCAAAACCGGATCTGAAAAGTCGACACGTTGCAGAAGATTAAAATTTTCCACGTTCCCGGGATCTGTAAACAAAACCGACACAAAAAATAATCATGTATTCAAAATATAATCGGACTATTTTGCTTTTAGAATAAGATTTGTTTTAGTTTAAATAAAATACCACCGCTGGGACCGAATAATAGTATCAATGATAATAATAATATTTAAAAAAAAAAAGAATAAATCCAACTTTGGTAACGTTCTCTTTCTCTCTCTCTAAGCTGTTCCGTCCAAGTGATGTTTAACAGAATTAAAACAGCCATCAGTTTAAAGTGCTGCTCGGTGCGAGAGGCGAGAATGAGGCTCTCTCCGTCTCGGATGGCTCCTCTAAATTGGATCTTATTCGAGACGAAAACATTTCATACGCTAGGGGGCAGCCATATACTGTAATACACCCTGAGACAATGCATGCTGCTGCTGCTGCTGAGGATGAAGAGGAGGAGGAGAGGGAGGAGGATGAGCTCTCTGTCGGCTAACACACTGACCTGGCTGTAAGTTCATCTCTGAAAGTTCTTTTTTTTAACCTGCAGTTCAGGTTTGACAGCCTGCAGCAAGCATGGACAAAATCAGCAGATTTGTTCCATTTAAAAAATAAAACTCAAACTCTAAACAACTACTGACACCCTTTAACTTGCACAGCATCCCTCACTGCAATTATATTCTTAAACCCGGATCTATTGTCAAAAAGTCAATACAAAAAAAAAAAAAATCATAATGAAAGGTGTGGCTTTTGTTGTGGTTTTCTTTTAATAGAAATAACTCTTTATGGTTTTAGACCTGATGATAAAAGCTTTGGAGGACCACAAATATCACGTTTTCGGATTAGTCTCTGTCCTTAGAAATAATGTGCAGCTTGTAAAAACATATTGGAGCTTAAAAAGCTCACATGTTATTAACAAAAGGAACTATTTATGCAGTTGTATGTGTTGCTTTCTTGCAATTATCTTGAAATAAGAGTCTCATACAGTGGATCTGACTTCTTATTTCCTCAGGTGTGTGAGTGTGTTTTTGTTCAGTCTGTCTTTCTGTTCCACTCAACCCTGAGATGTACACAATTCATGCAGCTTGTCCCAGGCAGCCTGTTTATACTGCAAACTGATACAGTTGCGGTGCAATATGAGTAAAAATCATATCCTTTTTTTAATTTATTTTTTGTGCAAATGCGATTACAGGCTTTATATCTCTTTCAAAGTCTGGGCGATTTGAGAAAAGGGGGGGAAAAATTCTGAACACGTCTTCTTTTAGGACCAAGCGGCCCTCTCGACCTCCGCGCCGGCTCTCTGGCAAAGGACCAAGTAGCACAAGTGCCGACTAGCCAATAGGGTTCAGGGGGAGGTCCCCGAGCTCTGACCAGTCAAACACACTCTCCTTCCTTATATGGCAGCCCATCTCCATGGTAACGTGTGCTAAGTTGCAGCAGTCGTGTCAAAGTTCACTATATAGAGAGCTCAGTGAGCTGATCAGAGAGAAAGCATTCTGCCAGCCCGGCTCCTACCAATCGCAAATCACTTCCTAACCTCCGCCTTTTTAACATATTTGATCACTTTGATTCTCTTCTCCTATTATTTCTCAGCGCACGGAAGAAGGGTGTTGTTTTTTTGCAGGTTGTGATCTTTGTTGTATTTTTTTGTTTTAGTGGGGTTTTTATTATTTTTTGCGCTGGGGGAGAGTTGCCTTCATATTTCCCAAGCTCTCCAAACCATTTTGGCTTCATCTGCGCGCTTTTCTGGCGTAAACCTCACGAGGAGGAAAAAAAGGGGAAGCTTTTTTTTTTTTCTTAGTTTTCTCCAAGACTTGTGCTGGAACTTGAGATTAAGCTGCTCACCAATTGCTTCATGCTGCTGCTGCTGTGGGGAGCGGTCTTCTCAGCCTGCTCCATCCTCCCCTGAACAGTCCATGCTACCTCGGTTGTTTCTTTTTGAAATATTTAAGCCACCTTTCCTCATTGATGGGCGTACTGGATGGCTGACTGTAAGCGCCCCTGGACTTGGCCTTTAAGCGCAAGGCAGCCGCTCCGCTCGCCATCGCATCAGTTCTGAAAAAGAAGAAGAAGACGAAGAAGAAGGAGAAGAACGTGCCTCCCAGCGTCTCCAAATAGCAATAAAACCAGTTTTCGCGACGATCCCGAGTGAACCCAGCGTTCGGCGGTGCCTGATCTGTGTCCGGGCTTGTTAGTCCCAGTTTGCAGCGTTTTCCTCCAGACCTTTTTCCACCGCGACACCAAAACGGCAGACAAAAAGTTTCTATCCGTTGACTGATAGATATGGCAATGGTAGCGTGGAGAGGCTCCCAGGACGATGTGGCTGACACCCAAGGCGCCCTTTCCTCGCAAACCCAAGGAGGACTGTCCCTGCCCACCCCGCAGCCGGGCCAGCTGAGCCTGACAGCCTCCCAGATCGCCGCTCCGACCCCTCAGACCCCGGTGCAGGGACCACCGAACAACGCGCAGTCCACACCGACGAACCAGACGACGCAGCAGTCGGAGAAGCAGCCGCAGCACATCGAGTGCGTGGTGTGCGGGGACAAATCCAGCGGCAAGCACTACGGCCAGTTCACCTGCGAGGGCTGCAAGAGCTTCTTCAAGCGGAGCGTGCGACGGAACCTCACTTACACGTGCCGTGCCAACAGGAATTGTCCAATCGACCAGCACCACCGCAATCAGTGTCAGTACTGCCGCCTCAAAAAATGCCTCAAAGTCGGCATGAGACGGGAAGGTATTGGGATTTCTTGTTTTTCTTATTTTATATGTGTGTTTGTGTGTGTGCGCGTGTGTGTGTGCTGTAGGCTCCCAAACACTTATCATGTCGCCCACCATAGTCTGTTCTTTTCCCCTTCAAGGGTGTGCGTCAGGAGCGGAGCAATGGAGCCGCTCTGTGTTGTGGTCGAGATGGGTGGGGGGTATGGCGGTGTATTTACATCCAGCTCAACATATATTCGCAAAAGAATAATAATAATAATAATAATAAAACATAACAATAATAATTTTAAAAAATGCAGACACCCCCTCCCCTCTCCTTCCCTCAACCCTCAAAGCTCACCGGCTTCATATTTACGCGATGAAAGGCGTCCGGGGTTTGAACAGATTGTTGCCTCCTGCGCTATTATGGCGAATTAAGAGAGAGATAGCGTGCTCTGCTCAGGCTCCATCTATTATCTGCCTCGCTGTGTCTAAAGCTGGGGACGTTAGCATGAGCTGCATGTGCACACAAAACCTGCGCGGTAAAAAAGGGGGGAGAAATAAACAAATATGTCAAATAAAAATCCAGGAAATTATAAGAAATTGCAGCTATTTTAAATCCAATAATATGTCTTTTTTGCAGTAAAACGAGCCGAATTGCTAAGTGGGTTAAACATGCATATGTATTCCTCTTTGTGCTCTCTTACAGGCAGCTAATGTTGAATAATAAAGCCAGTCATGTGTACGAATTGAGTTCAGATTGTGCAAAATCCCATATATATGTTTACAACAATGATTCATTTTATTATTTTAATTATTATAAAGACGGAGTGAATTTAAAATGTGTGTGTGTGTGAGTGGGTGTTGTGGGTGCTAAATCGTATATCTGTGTGTGTTGGCCCATTTTATTATTTTTAAAATTAATTATAAAACGTGCCACCCCCATTGTTGTGAATGATTTGTAGAATTCAGGCTTCAATATCTGTAGTTTCTCTTTTTACTGCAGCCGTGCAAAGGGGACGGGTGCCACCCACGCAGCCACACCACGGTCAGTTCGCCTTGACAAATGGAGACCCACTCCACTGCCATTCCTACTTATCCGGATATATCTCTCTTCTGTTGAGAGCGGAGCCTTACCCGACGTCCCGCTATGGCAGCCAGTGCATGCAGCCCAACAACATCATGGGCATCGAGAACATTTGCGAACTCGCGGCCAGGATGCTATTCAGCGCCGTGGAGTGGGCCAGGAATATTCCCTTCTTCCCAGACCTTCAGATCACCGACCAGGTGGCTCTGCTGCGGTTGACGTGGAGTGAGTTATTCGTGCTCAACGCGGCGCAGTGCTCCATGCCCCTGCATGTGGCCCCGCTCCTGGCGGCCGCTGGCCTGCACGCCTCCCCCATGTCCGCGGACAGAGTGGTGGCCTTTATGGACCACATTAGGATCTTCCAGGAGCAAGTGGAGAAGCTCAAAGCTTTGCACGTTGACTCTGCCGAATATAGCTGCTTAAAGGCCATTGTGCTCTTCACCACAGGTAAGACAATAGACGACACTGGCACGCTCAGGTTCAGAGACATGTCACTCACCGTGCACTCTGACACACCAACCAAAAAACACACTGACCTCCAAAAAAAACACACTGACCTCCAAAAACACACTGACCTAAATCTATCTGCTCTGGCTTCAAGCTGTTGCTTCTATTATATGAACCTCTCTAAATGTTCGTCTTTACAAGCTTATAAAAACAAATAGATGGACCCTTTAGGCGAATAAAATATTACATTATTCTATTAATCAACTCACATTTTACACACAAAAACATAAGGAACTGTGCCATTTGATAGGTACTTTATTTTAATTGCATTTACAATTGAAAACAAATAATCTGGCTAGTATATTGGAAAATAAAAATCAATTTGATCAAAACTAATAAAAGCACAATAAAAAAATATTCTAAAATCCTGCAGATGATTTTCTTACACTTCCATTCCCTCCACCTCCCTCCTCTCCAACCATTTATCAATGTGTTCAAACCCCACGTCTTGTTTGTAGGAAATGACAGATATAAATGATGTCAGGCTCTGAGTGTGTGTGTGTGTGTGTGTGTTGGGGGTGCAGGGGGAAAATAAAAAAGAGTGAAGAGTGAAAAGGGGAAAAAAAGAAAGACAAGTCTAATATCCCGTTTGCGCATATAAGAGCAAAGCGAAGGTTTCTTGTCACTCAGGGAGGAGGGGAGGACAGACACGTGAGACCAAAAAAAAAAAAAAAGCAAAAACGCAGAAGCCGCACTGTAATTGCACATATGTGGCCATGCGGTGTCTTTAATACTCTGTGTGATGTTGAGCAGTGACAAGAGAGGCGGCTTGATTTTCTTTTTTGCAGAAATTTTGCAAATGATTACAAAAAAAAAGAAGCAGAAAATACTGGTGCGCCTTGCAAGGCTTCAAGGCACTTCTTTCTGGACTTGCTCCAGGACGGGGTCATGACCCCAACTTCCCAGCTGTTTCGCTATGTTCTCCGCAGTAGTACAATGGAGAAATGGAAAGCAGGAACTATTATTTATAATTTAAAACACAGTGTTTGAGTGGACATCCAGCTTTACCTGCAAGCTTTCTGTCTCCTCACACAGCAAGCTTGTCTAAAAAAAGGGAGAGAAGAAAATCATTACAGGTGATTGAACTTTATTATTATTATTATTTTCATTTATGGAGCCCAGCGGGATTGAGTTTGTCTCCCTGAACATGAGCTGTATGTGTTGCAGCTTGACTGACACGCCTTTCCTTTGCTACTTTTTGCTGGTGTGCTTGTTGTCATGCGTAAACTTTACAAACTTAACCAATACGCGTACAAGTGTTCCTGGCACACCATCAGCTGCCGCCCACATCGCAGCAGCACAGATACAGATTATATTATTTGTTATTTATTTATTTGCCTCTCTGACGGTATAATATGACGGCAATTCCGTAGGCTATAGAGTCCCCCCACCACCACCTCACCACTACCTCTTTTTTTTTTCCAAGCTAACCAGCTCACTAAAGGTCAGTAGGTCTCCCTGTCTTTCCCTCTCCCCTCCTCCTCCTCCTCTCCCTCTCCCTCCTCCTGACTGAGAAAGACTCCCTGAAACGCAGCGTTTCAGCTATGAATATGCTTAATTATTTAGTTCACTTTATAAATGGCTGCAGCCAGAGAAATAAGCGCCCTGTAGGTAACAAAAATAAATAATCAAATAAATAAAGTACAAAATGGGAAAACGAGGAGGAGGAAAAGTTGAGAGGAAGGAAAGCTGATGATCAATTTGGATTTATTTTAAAAAAAACATAATAATATGAACAAAAAAATAATCAACCGCCACTATATGGTAAAAGTTTTTTTTTTTCATTTTAAATACTTACACCTGCTCTTGTGATTCTAATTTATACCTTGCGTTTAAATACTTC